>JAVRXN010000004.1:39721468-40368968 GCA_033556935.1 Timema podura | reverse complement strand
GTTGTTTAGACATTCATCTAGTAAATTGGACTGGGAAATCTTTGAAAATGTACCACAACAAATGCGCCGCCGCTGTCAGGCATGCATTACTGTTTGTGGCGGTTGCTCCTTTGATCAGTTGCTGTAAATAAAAATCTTGGTCACCCTTTCTGCCTTTCCTTTATGTACCAACAACGCACACAAGCGCCTAAAGCTTTGTAACGACTTACATGTAATGTCAATAATACCAAATAATATCGAATGGGACAAACACTCACCAACCAAGCGGCCGCTCTCGGAAGACCTACGCACGACCTACACCACTAAACCCGGCCTCCACTCTCGAGAATAATGCCCGTCCAACTGAGCCACGAGTTCCCTGACAACAGACTGCGAGAGTCGAACACGTGTCCAGCCAGCCAGAAAGAAGAGTTCCGTTTCCGGCCACGCATAGCCCTGGGCGCTTCGGCAACGTTCTCGAACATCCAGTTCCTTAGTTTGTTTTGTTTTCCGACCCTCCTTCTCCTTCGGTCCTTCCCCCCCTCTGAGAATTTTCATTTGTATATATACAGCTACGCCAATAAAGTAAAATCACTTACTACACTACGATCTCATGGATAAGAGGTGAGAACGGCGACTAGGTCTCGGGGATTATTAAATATTCTAAATTATAAATTCTGTTTCGGCGTCATGGGGGGAACTGTATTCTAAATTACCGTCTGGACTTCAATTTTGTAATTAATTATTTATTTGAATTGCTATGCCATGCGCTTCCCGCGGCATATAGAAAGATGTCGCCCTTCGTCATCCATTTTAGCTGGGATTCAAACCCAGACCTTATTATTTGTCGTAATTGTATATACTTGCTTATTATTTAAAGCGCACTGAGTGTCAGCGCGCTCCGGGTTCAAGACCCGCTTAGTAAACTTCCTTTTGTACTTTGCGATGGCAGATGTTATAATCAAATTTATTGTTTAAAACAGGATAGTAAAGCGAGACTTAGCTCGCTCTTGCATTAGGGAAATGATGTTTATACGTGACGTCAAGTTATTTATGAACGTTTGGAATTATTGTATTGTACTCCATTGCTGAGTGACGTCACGTAAGATAAAGCAGTTGTGGCTTATGCCTTATATTAAAATCATTATTATAAATACTAAGTAAATGTATCAAGGAGCTAAAGCCCATAAGACAAGTTTGGCATCAGAGATCCCAGACCTCGTATTATGTTGTGTTCTACACGCTTAGTGTTGTTTATATAATCATACTTAGGAGAATTTGAGATTGATTGTATTTGTACTTAATGGTCTGATGACTAATGGAGGTGCGCTTCACGCACGATGTTTGTTTGCTCAAGTATTGTAAAGTTGTTATTTCAATAATAAAATTTATTTTGTACAATCAGGTGATTCTTTTACCTGATATTAGCCTTCCTCACCCTATAGATATTGATAGATATAGAAGGGGAGGTAGCAAATGGTAGCAGAGCGTGGTTTTGCCCTTTTTTATGGTCTTAGGTCCTTGGTACACGCCTGGAGAGATGTTGAGAAAACAAAATATATATATATATAATTTTCGGAAGGTTATATTCTATGTTTTATACACTGTACTAATTCCTGTCTTTATCTTGTTTCATACTGTCATTGGCCATGGCTCCTCCACTGAAACCAGACAAGGCGTCGTCCAGGATGACGAGATCCGATGTGTACCGACTTAGCCGCGAACAACTCCTCGCCGAGCTCCAGGTTTGGTCCACCCCTGTTCCACCCAACGCAATGGTGGGTGAGTTGAGGTCTCTTTTATGTGGACTTGTGAGTGATGTCGGGGCGTCTCAGGCAGATTTAGGTATGGACACGGATGTGAGTGGTGAACAACCCACGGTGCCCTCCCGTTCGACTTAGTTTTGGGGAACGATTTTTTGTTTGAGACCAACGCTAAATTGGATATGGGCAAACGGGTAGTCTCCTTTAGTTTTGCGCCCAGGGAATTAGTCTCGTTTGCGTCTGGGAAAACGCCCCCAGGTATGTTTTCATTGGGTAAGGAGAGTGAGGCCATTCAAAAGGTGGTCAGCCGGTTTCCCGATGTAATCACAGATAGGTGGGGGAAATGTAACGTTCTCCCTTATGATATTGTTGCTCTTGACAACATCCCCGTGCGGTCAGGGCCATACTCCTGCGCACCTCCTAAAATGGAGATTTTTAGGGAGCTGATTTTTGACTTAGAGAAGAAAGGGGTCATCCGCCCATCCAAATCGCCTTACGCCAGCCCCGCCTTCATCATCCCACGCAAGGGCAAGGGGCATCGCCTCATTGTTGACTACCGGAAGCTAAATAAAAAACTTGTTTTTGATCCCTACCCGATGCCAAGCATCGAGTCGGCATTCCAACACCTGGGTAAAGCCAGGTATTACAGCCTTATAGATCTTAATGCTAGCTTCCTCCAGTGCGCGCTCTCGGAGCCATCCAAGAAGTTTACCGCCTTTATAACCCCGTGGCAGGTCTACGAATTTAACAGGGTACCCTTAGGCATTAGTTGCGGAGGGCAAGCTCTTAGCAGAGTGTTAGATCATATTCTCGCTGACCTGAAGTTTAAATTCGTCTTCAACTACCTAGACGACATTTGTATTTATAGTAACTCCCTTCAGGATCACTTACATCACGTTGAAACCGTATTACGACGCCTACGCTCGGCTGGGCTCACTGTCAACCCTGAAAAGGTCACATGGGCTAAGGAGTCTGTCCCGTACCTAGGGTATGTTATCTCCCGGGGTAATTTGCTCGTGGACCCGGAGCGCGTCAAGCCTATTCTGGACTTCCCTACCCCGAAGAACTTAAAAGGGGTGTCTAGGTTTTTAGGGATGTGCGCGTACTACGCCAGGTTTGTCCCCTCGTTCTCAGAAGTAGCTTACCCCCTTAACACCCTTAAGAAAAAGGGGGCTGCCTTTGTATGGGGCCAAGAACAGAACGACGCCTTTCTTGCTCTCAAACAGCATCTGGTCTCTCCGGCAGTATTACGCATGCCCGACTTCTCTCTCCCCTTTCTTTTACACGTTGACGCGTCATCAGTTGCCCTTGGCGCCGTCCTCTCGCAGCGAACCCCTGTAGGCTGTAGGCCGGTAGCGTTCGCTAGCAGGACCCTTAATGCGGCCGAAAAAAGGTATAGTACTTTTGAAAAAGAATGCCTTGGATGCGTTTTTGCGGTAGAGAAGTTCTCCGACTACCTCGAACTGAGAAAGTTTGACCTGTATACCGATAACATGGCGCTCACCTGGTTATGGAACCACCCCAAGCAATTGGGCAAGATAGGACGCTGGATTTGGAGGCTTTCTAGATTTGACTTTACCACCCACCATGTCGCGGGTAAAGAGAACGTGGTGGCGGATGCGCTGTCTCGGATGGCGGAGGATCTCGACCCTGTTGGAGACGAGCCGGAGGCGGGAACCTTAAGCGTGATTCACACTATCCCAGAATCCTTTATCTCCCTTGGTACTCATCAGGCCGAGGATGAGTTTTGTAAACAGGTGATAGGCCGGATTAGAGCTGGGGAAGTGGTTGGGGACTATCGCTTACGCAAGGGACTCTTAGTGGCTGTTATTAGAGGGAGACCCAAGTACTACATTCCCGAGAAGCTCAGGCCCATGCTCCTGAAGTATTTTCACGACTCCGCCTTTGGTGGGCACTGTGGTGTGCTCAAGACGGAGCGGAAGGTCTCCAAGGAGTTTTTTTGGCCCAACTTACCTAAGGATGTCAGGGAATGGGTTCGAAAGTGTGAGCCCTGTCAAAGGGCCAAACCCTCCCAGAACTCGAAAATAGGGTTTCATTCTGCTGATATCGCAGCACGCCCCTGGGAGAAGGTTTTTATTGACTATGTTGGGCCCCTTACGCGTTCCTCCCAGGGAAACACGTCCATTTTGGTGGTTTTGGATGCCTTTTCTAAATTTGTTGTGTTAATCCCCCTTAGGGACATGAAGGCATCCACAACTGTAAACGCTCTGTCTAGGCGAGTTTGGGGTATGCTAGGGACTCCGAGGGTTGTGGTTAGCGACAATGGCCCCTGTTTTAGATCCAAAGCATTCAAAGACATGTGTTTCTCTTGGGGAATTAAACACGTGACCACCAGCCCGTACTACCCCTCCCCTAACCATGTTGAGCGTTTTAATCGGAACTTAAATGTGGCACTTACTATCTTCCACCATCAGGACCACTCCCATTGGGACAAGTATCTGGATTTTCTGAACGTCGCATTTAACTCCGCATACCACGAGTCTGTCGGGGCCGCCCCAGCCTCAGTCTTTCTGAACAGGGATCTGAACCACCCCCTATTAGCTTCGTGGGATGTTGACCCGCTCCTATCTGAGGCCAATGACCGCCCCTTTCAGGAGAAATGTGAACTCGCTTATCGACATTTGCAGAAGTCTCAGAGGAAAGTAGCCACTACTTTCAATCGGGGACGTGTCCCCGTTCCGTTTAAAGAAGGAGATAAAGTAGTTTGTAAGTCCTTCCCCCTGAGCTCGGCGGTGGACAAAACGACGGCTAAGCTGCTGTACAAGTGGAGCGGGCCATGGCGCATCGACAAGTTCTTAACGCCCGTCTCTGTGCGTCTTATGGATGTTGCTGACCCGTCAGTAACCCGTCGTGCCCACGTTAGCCACCTTAAGGTGGTGGTGTAGTAAGTCCGCGCCCTATAAGAGGGGCGTGTAATGATACCTGTTAAGGGTCAAGTGTGTATATAGTGTAAATTTTTTTTGGATTTATTGTGCATCTTTATTATTGTAAAAATTAATTTAATTGATAGAAGGGTAGGCCTACCCAGATTTCTTAATGTATTAGAACTTTGATTATCGATGACTTGTGTCTGAATGTGCGATGCTGGAGACTTATAATAAGCAAACTATTGCGCGTGTGCACGCCTACTCGAAGAAGAGAGAACTGTATGCAGTACATCTCCTCAGAGAACACTCTCAAATTTTCCGTGTCTATTGGGAGACATGATCTCGTGTGAATGTGCTCTAAACAGACTGGCCACGATGGACTGCACTTAGCAGCGGCCGTGTCAGCACCTTGTGAACGTTGGACTTGTGTTGTTGCTGTAATTGTGGATTTATTTTGTTCTCAGAGAGGTTCTGCCCTTCCCCTACCCCTCTCCTTCTGGTTCGAGTTACGGATGTTGGAGTAGTCCGGCTGCTGAAGATGGATGCTGGCTGGACCAACAGTAACGTGGAACGGGCCTCAACGTCATAGGGTTTTGATGTTGGAGAGAGTTGGAGTGTCGGTGTTGTGCGTAAGGTGTTGGAGTTCTGGGGGATATCGGAACGCGACTGCCAAGAAGACCTGCTACCCGAATATGAGGGCAGCTTTCCATGGGCCACTTGCTGGGGTCCGGGAGAACCGTCCCCTACATACCAGCTACTGACGACAGGGAAGGTACCGCCCTGCCGTTACACCCACTGCTGAGGACGCCTTCTGACCTCCCGTCAGGGGGGGAGGATGTAACGACTTACATGTAATGTCAATAATACCAAATAATATCGAATGGGACAAACACTCACCAACCAAGCGGCCGCTCTCGGAAGACCTACGCACGACCTACACCACTAAACCCGGCCTCCACTCTCGAGAATAATGCCCGTCCAACTGAGCCACGAGTTCCCTGACAACAGACTGCGAGAGTCGAACACGTGTCCAGCCAGCCAGAAAGAAGAGTTCCGTTTCCGGCCACGCATAGCCCTGGGCGCTTCGGCAACGTTCTCGAACATCCAGTTCCTTAGTTTGTTTTGTTTTCCGACCCTCCTTCTCCTTCGGTCCTTCCCCCCCTCTGAGAATTTTCATTTGTATATATACAGCTACGCCAATAAAGTAAAATCACTTACTACACTACGATCTCATGGATAAGAGGTGAGAACGGCGACTAGGTCTCGGGGATTATTAAATATTCTAAATTATAAATTCTGTTTCGGCGTCATGGGGGGAACTGTATTCTAAATTACCGTCTGGACTTCAATTTTGTAATTAATTATTTATTTGAATTGCTATGCCATGCGCTTCCCGCGGCATATAGAAAGATGTCGCCCTTCGTCATCCATTTTAGCTGGGATTCAAACCCAGACCTTATTATTTGTCGTAATTGTATATACTTGCTTATTATTTAAAGCGCACTGAGTGTCAGCGCGCTCCGGGTTCAAGACCCGCTTAGTAAACTTCCTTTTGTACTTTGCGATGGCAGATGTTATAATCAAATTTATTGTTTAAAACAGGATAGTAAAGCGAGACTTAGCTCGCTCTTGCATTAGGGAAATGATGTTTATACGTGACGTCAAGTTATTTATGAACGTTTGGAATTATTGTATTGTACTCCATTGCTGAGTGACGTCACGTAAGATAAAGCAGTTGTGGCTTATGCCTTATATTAAAATCATTATTATAAATACTAAGTAAATGTATCAAGGAGCTAAAGCCCATAAGACAAGTTTGGCATCAGAGATCCCAGACCTCGTATTATGTTGTGTTCTACACGCTTAGTGTTGTTTATATAATCATACTTAGGAGAATTTGAGATTGATTGTATTTGTACTTAATGGTCTGATGACTAATGGAGGTGCGCTTCACGCACGATGTTTGTTTGCTCAAGTATTGTAAAGTTGTTATTTCAATAATAAAATTTATTTTGTACAATCAGGTGATTCTTTTACCTGATATTAGCCTTCCTCACCCTATAGATATTGATAGATATAGAAGGGGAGGTAGCAGCTTGATTCACATGTTCGCCGAAAATAGAAAACAGAATCTACTTGAGTGGCAGAGTAACTCACACGCTGTATGTTGACCCATGATGCATTGCAACGCTAACTTAAGACAGCTTAGTATCAACATATTTTACTTTCTAGTGGATTCACAATTATTTTAGATCATTCTTCCGATGGATGTTTTCTAATTATAATGCTACACCGATACACATGATTTACATTAGCGGGTTATTTCAAATCTCGACACAGAAGCCAACGATACTATCTGCTTGCTTCTGACTGTAGATGGCATGCTTTGTCAAATGCGCACGCGCACTGATTTGAGATGGCTGGTTCTGAGATGTGATCGGTTCTCCTGTGTCGATGATCTCAGGTAGAGCGTACAAAGTAGAGATGAGTTGAACTTCAGCGGGACAGCTCGCGCCGATTTGGAAGAAATCTTGTGATTGGCTTAGAGCTAGTCGCGTGACTACGTTTCTGTTCTGTTTCTGTTTTCAGTGAACGTGTGAATCCACAGTAAGGGGGACGTCTGCGGACATACATCCATTAAAGAAAAAAAAAGGCTTGTTTTATTGTTCCCTACCCCCCATTAAAGTCTGTACAGATAGTCTCAAATCATCTGTATAACAGGAGTCTCTTGTATGATGGACCTTTTAGAAAATACAAACATTCTGCGACCAACATTGATGATATTTTCAATACTACAGGCATACCTCGACACTTCCCCCATACGACGATTTTCAATGGCTGACCTCCATTCCCAGAACTTTTTGAGGCGCTTGCTTCGCAGATACAACACCTTTGTGCAGCGTTTTTTAACCGGTGTGCCACTAGTGACTAGAGTTTGGAGGGGAGAATAAAAAAGAAGCCGGAAAAAAAAAATTGGAGGAATAATTATAAATCCCTTTTAAATACATTATGAACTTTTTTCTTAATAGCATTACTTGTGCTAGAATTTTAGCTATTGAATTTTTAAACATAATCTTAATACTCGTTATTTTATGATAACATCCTTCTTTAAGAAAGTGATGGTATTTTTTGGCAATTCTAGCACATTTTTTAGTGTACCGAGAGTTGAGAAAGATTGAAAATAGCTGACTTGACACTACCATCCATTGATTTGGATGCCTTCCCTTTTTTAAGAAATATAAAGGCCTACAGTGTTTATTTTAGCTACATTATGTGTTATTTACGACAGTGATCTGGAACCTAACCTGTCGTAAGTGTGGGGTATGCCTGTATCTGTGTTAATCAAAGTAACAGCTTCCGATCACATGAATTTACCTATACATACATTAAAGCTCTTTTAGTAACTATCATATTTGTCAAGAAAATGTTCCTTCTTATCTAAATCAGACCATAAAATTCTCCCTCACACTCCCTTTACTGAAAGATCACCCCAGACATGTGTCACTGCACGCTTTTACCAGCGACTTTAGGAACAATGTCTATGGCGGGCGATGCGTCTGCTCTTCAAGAACTGGAGCGCTTGGCACTTGGAATATGTCTTTGTGTTCAGCTGTCCTTGGTCCATCATGCTCTTCGTATAAGCTTGTCACCTGCCTGACGTCACCTGTAGCTGTGAGATCGATTGTTCTTGGGACGGCCTGCAAGAAGATACCATTGATACTAATTTACCAATCGGCTCCGTAGTGTAGTGGTCAGTTCACCTGGCTACGAGCCTAGAGGTCCCGGGTTCAATTCCCGGCTGGTTTCTTGGATATTTTTCCCCTAAAGAGGAATCATCCCAATGGTCACGAGGGTTTGGTTGGTTAGGTTTAAGTAAGGTCATGTGTCTACAGGTTCCACACCTTCGTATTCACTATCGCCATCCCCTCATCTCATCGGAACATAGAAAGTGCCTTCATGGAAGGTCTGTACGATTAGTACATTCGGGTGTTCCCTGGGCAACGGTACATTAGTACTGGCTAATCTTCCCACTACTGGGTTACGAATGATGTATCAGACGCGCGATTATACTACTATAAAACCACATGCCCAACTCACTTACTCACTGACATTAATGTTTACCCACTTCTAGATGAGCTAGAAACTTGAACTTTGGCAAACTTATAGCTGTAACCAACGGAAAAATTCCCAAAAGTTTTTTTTTTAATGTTTAACCCCTGAAAAAAATTCAAAATGGTGGAGCAACTTTAAAGTCGGTGCGGTAAATACAATACCGGTAACTTTAAGTTGTTACGTTCAAAATAACGCTGGAATTACATTAGTTTTCATCCACTTGCAAAGAAAACTCACCGGGGGGTTTGGGGGTGGAGCCCCCAACAAGCAAAGAGAGTATATTTATATACATACTACATATAATCCAATTTGTATAGAAATAACCTTTAAGAAAAAACAAACAGATTTTATGGCTGCCAAAATTGATAATATTTTTATATATTATTAGTGTTATTTTAACAGTATTATAGTGTATTATTCGGATGAAGTATTATTGCTTTCTTTTTGTTCAGTTGTGCCCTGTGGTTGAGCTGTGATACATCACAGGTCGGACGGGACAAACTCTTCCAAAACTCTGTGGCTGGCTTAGCCAGTCGCGGTAAACCATCATACACTCTTTATCTAACACCCTGTATAGAGGCTCCGCATCCGTAAAGTGCTTGCTCCGTCTACAGAGCCCTGATACACTTACCACTCCGTGGAAGTTGGATAAACCTGTACTGTCCACTCTTAAGGTGGGAGTGTAGGGAACATGATAAATGGTTAGAATTTTTGCATTTTTTATATCAAACTTTTTTTTTTGCCAAAATAAATACAATATTGATCCAGTAGCAACATAGAGTTTAATTTTCTTCACGTGGTGATATCAACAATTGTTGAATATCTGTCAAGGGTGTCCTAGAATTTAATGACAACTTTTCTCTTCTTTTAAAAAGTATCTCGTCTAATGCGCTACACTCATAACAGATATTAAAAAACTGTTGAGGTTACTATGTGTAGAAAATTAAATTAAACTAGCTACTAAAGCGGTATTTTATATTTTCGCTGAAATTAATTTTTACTGTAAAAACCGCACTTTACTCGCGATACCTTCCACCCCACCTCTGAACGTGCATCGAGATGATCCTCACCATGGTGGGTGGTAGCGACGTTCCTGCTGACGGAGAACAGTTCGACGGGGACGTCGGTGGTGACCCATTCTCCGAGCGTGGGTCTCCGGTAGATGGGGGCGGCTCTAGTGCGCTCGGGAGCGTACATGTGGTGGTTGAAGTCGCCCGAGGGCTCCGCGTCCCCCCTCACCACCTCCAACACCCCCACCTGCGTCGTGCGCACGTGGTACGGGAAGATCTTGTTGGCCCTCGACGGTAGCGTCAACAGCTGAAACAGAAGACAACCATCTCTTGTTGGAAGGTTCACAATAATAATTGCTTAAGAACTCATCATCTTCATTAACTGTTTCCAGCCTGTGGCCAGGCCACACTAGTAAAATGCCTCAATCTTCCTCCATTCTTCCACCATTCTTCCTCATTTAATTGCTTCCATTCTTTTCCTCTCACTTGAATGATTTCTGTTATCTGCTCCTCTCATCTCTTTCTTGACCGTCCTTTGAGGTCTTTTCTCTACGTACTTCATTTCCAACTTTTCTTTGGCATCCTCTTGGCTTTAGAACCAAGGACTATTAATATCGGGAGAAGAAGGGGGGGGGGGCTCCATGACGTCAGCCTACAATCGAGCCATACCAACCGAACAGCCATGTTCTGTTGGCAAAGAGAGTGTCAACTTCTGAGGGTAGAGGTTGTCGTGTGGTCATTACAACGGACGCTACGGCCATTGATCTCAGTTTTCTAGATCTCAGCCGCTACTTTTTCATTCCAGTAGCTCCTCATTTGTCCTAACTAGGCTGAGATAATCCTGTTCCAGACCCAGTGGTTAACAGAAATTCGGAAGTGCCGGGGATCGAACCCGGACCCCAGGACCGCGTCTTAGAGCTCGTTCGGGTTTTACGCGTAGATTATTACATTAATATGGTAGGAATGAGGTAGGTAAAATCCGTATAGATATTCACCCGCATTTACGTGGAGGGAGAGTGGGAGACAATTCAGACAAAACCACTCACAAAACGCCGGACAAGAGACGCTTATGCTGGTGCACTAGCTGTAAAACTACCTTCATCCTCTATATCTCGTTTGTGGTAAACGAATTAATATAAATATAATGTAACTTTGTATTGTGAGAGGACAACGCTGTCATTGTATGTTTTTAAAATTATTGCGTGTTAATTATTTTAGTAGCTAATTACACGTTCTTCACACCGTAACTGTTTTATAATACGTATCAATATATTACCCGATTTTGGTTGCAAGAACAATTTATAAAACTGAAATATATTTCTTTGCGGCCAACATTGATAACATTTTAGAGTAAATGCGGGTTCACTTCCTCTATATTCAACCTCCCAATTCCTAATCCATTTGTGTAATTAGTACTTAAGCGTATAATCCGAACGGGTAGTAAGACGCGGTGTTAAATAAGAAGATAAGATAACATTTTACGATATTAATTGTGTTATTTTATAGATGTTAATAGTATTTATCAAAAGTGGGAGCTGCGGATAACATTACTTGGTGTATGATATATATTAAAATTGTTTTAATAGCTCTAGTAGTTGAGGTGACCTGGTGGTCTAGGGGTAAGGTGTCAGACTTCTGTGCTGAGGGTCCGGGGTTCAATCCTCGGTCCCGGCACAGATTTATCTGGTTGCCAAACCTTTCCTTCACCTCTGACAGGACGTGTATTAATCACAACTTGTGAATGTGAGGAATGCCAGGCCTCCACCGTGGTTCGGATTCCACGTTAAACTGTAGGTCCTCCATTTCATCTCACAATCACCCTACCATTGCACATTAGCGTAAGTGCGTAAACCCGAATGGGTAGTAAGACACGGTGCTAATAATAGTAATAATAATAATATAATGCTCTAGTAACAACCAGATACTCTTATTCCTATCAAAATCAGCCTATATCTAGTACGTCCAGCGCTTAATCTCAGTGGGTAACGTATCTTTCTTTTGTTCTAAGGGTCCCGGGTTCAATTCCTAGCATGGCCGAAAAAGATTATATTAATTAAAAATGAGTTTCCCCTTTCACAAATATAAATTAAATAGCTGATCGTCTGTTCTAGATTTAAGTTATTTTAGAAGTTGTATCGGTCGGGAAAGGAAGTGTACGTTAAATACCTCAAATAAAATAAATACATCTAGGAACCTTTCAATGTTAGTCCAATTAAAATCCGATAAAAAGCTTAGAAAAAATACCAAAAAAAATAGTAACTAATAGCTGCCATTATGAAACAAAATGATTGTCGTAAATTTTAATTAATTTATGTTGACCGGATGTCTACGCTATGTGTGTGTGAGAGAGTGCGTGTGTATGTGTGTATCTATGTGTATGTGCGTGTGTGTATCTATGTGTGCGTACGTGTGTGTGCATGTGTGCGCGCGTGTACGTGCGTGTGTGCGCGCGTGTACGTGCGTGTGTGCGTGTGTGCGCGCGTGTACGTACGTGTGTGCATGTGTGTACGTACGTGTGTGCATGTGTGTATGTGCGCGTGCGTTTGTCCGTGTGTGCGTGTGTGAAAGCGCAACAGGCACCGACTCATGTGTTATATTCGTAGGATTACTCATGGTATCTTGTGAAAGAGAAGCTCACCAGGAAGAGAACGTGACCAGAGAGGGCCATGAAATGCAGAACACCGCATACAACACTTTCACGCACCCATTTGTCAATGTGGTTGGTAGCAATAGAGATGAAGATCGGTCCGGCCATGAACCTAAGTCAAAATAAACAAATAAATCCACAAACAAAACTTGCCAATACCAGCTTTTGAACCACTTCGGTGGCCGCGTGGTCTAACGCGCTACTCTTGCAGTAGACTAGACTGTAGATTACGGGGAGATCGAATTTCGATCGGATGTGCTGAGAGGGTGGTTTTTCTAAAATGGTTTTCTACTATTATTATTATTATTATTATTATTATTATTATTATTATTATTATTATTATTATTATTATTATTATTATTATTATTATTATTATTATTATTATTATTATTATTAGCACCGCGTCTTACTACCCGTTCGGGTTATACGCACATACGCTAATGTGCAATGGTAGGGTGATTGTGAGATGAAATGGAGGACCTACAGTCTAACGTGGAATCCGAACCACGGTGGAGGCCTGGCATTCCTCACATTCACAAGTTGTGATTAATACACGTCTTGTCAGAGGTGAAGGAAGGGTTTGGAAATCAGATAAATCTGTGCTGGGACCGAGGATTGAACCCCGGACCCTCAGCACAGAAGTCTGACACCTTACCCCTAGACCACCAGGTCACCGACAAGGTGGTTTTCTACTCTTCTTCCACGTAAATGTGGGTACACTTCCTCTAAATATAACCTTCCTAATCTCTAAAACCATTAGCGTAATTAATACAAAAGCATATAACCCAAACGTATAGTAAGACGTGATACTAAAAATATAAATAAAAGAAACAGCTTTTTTTTAGAACCACGTCTTTTTACCCCTTCGGATTATACGTCCATGTACTAACTGCGCTAAGGATGAGTAAGGTTGAATTTAGACTAAGTACACCCGCATTTGCGTGAATGCAGAGTGGGAAAACATTTAGGAAAAAACCTCAGTAGACCTAATCGGGATTCATGCCCTGATCTTACCATCATCAACAGGCCAGTCTATCACCAGAATGACGCCTTAGACCAATCGCCCACTGAAACGGTTCACTTACTCTCTTATTTACTGGATTGTTAGTGACGTAAAGATGCGAAGCAAAGTTGAAGCTGAAGATAAGGTTTTTGTTGTCTCATAAAAAAAATAATTTCTTCTATTTTATTTAATCATTTACTAAGTGCGTCTAGGTAAAGAGACCGATGTGGAATGTAAAAACAAAAGTTATGCTTACGTTAAAGATGTCGATATCAAAATACTATTTGTTTCTGTTCTAAAAAAAATTATTATATGTTGACATATGTCAAATTTAGTGAGATATATCAAATATGTTCGTAATCTATAGAATATTTCCTCTTCTTTAGAAATGTTTCGAAGATGAAAAGGTTATGTCAATACCGAAACGGTGACCTGTTGGTCTAGGGGTAAGGTGTCAGACTTCTGTGCTGGGCTTCCGGGGTTCAATCCTCGGTTCCGGCACAGATTTATCTGATTGCCAAACCCTTCCTTCATCTCTAACAAGACATGTATTAATCACAACTTGTGAATGTGTGGAATGCCAGGCCTCCACCGTGGTTCGGATTCCACGTTAAACTGTAGGTCCTCCATTTCATCTCACAATCATCCTACCATTACACATTAGCGTAAGTGTGTATAACCCGAAAGGGTAGTAAGACGCGGTTCTAATAATAATAATAATAATAATAATAATAATAATAATAATAATAATAATAATAACAATGCCGAAGCTAAGGATATTATGACCTTCAACCTTTTGATGCATCGTACGTCCCTATAAATTACCATAACGTCCCAACAATGTTAAAGACGTAGTAGAACTTGGCTTTCTCCGGATAGTGCTTCAGAGTGAATACGATGGAGTAGACGAACATCCCCCAGGCGATCAAACGTAGGAACATCAGACCGTATCCTGCAGGAGATTCGTACAGGTACAACACTTTCCCCGGATCAAAGAACTGTAGGCAAACAGACACGCACAACTTTGTTAGGGGCTGGTCGGTGTGTGTAAGTGCTAGTCATAGAGCAGTCATGCAAATTTTTACAAATAAAGATGGGAGTGTAGGGGACGCAAATTAAGGGTAGTGTTTTTCAGTTTTCATATCAAAACTCTTTTTGGCCAAAATAAATCAAATATTGCTCCAGTAGAAACATAAGAGTTTAATTTTCTTCATATGGTGATATTAACAGTTGTTAAAATCTGTCACGAACATGGCGGCATTTGATGAGAAACCTTTTTAAATGAAGATAAAATGTTTAGACTGTAAAAGTATGGAACCTAACCCACGTTCCCTTCCATGACATCCATTTTATGGTGATCCAAATATTCCTAAGGGAAACTTACTGCTTGTTCGTAGATGAAGAGTGTCGAATATGTGACCACATACACACACATGAATATTGTGAGTTTGACAGAAGACGCGAGCCTTAATCTTCCCCGAGTGACGGTGAAGCCTTTCGCTAGAAGTAACAACAGGAGTAGGTAAACTGTCTCACTGCTAGACTCCAGCATACGACCTGTGAAAATAGCATCATTATTTAACTTAATTTTATTTAGGGGTAGCTCGTCTCTGCCGGGGTTAGGAGTCTGTCTCACCCCATAGATAGCACCTAACATATGTATAGTATGATTTTAGTAGGAAGTACAGTAGAAGTTAGTTGTTTCCAGCCAGTAGCTTGGGTCAGTTTTTTATTCAAGACATATATTATTTCCGCTGCCGGCTGGCTAAGTCGGTCATAACTTCATATGCCTTATAATCTAACTTAAGACTAGGACAGGCACAACATCCAGTCCCCGGCCGTTAATTCATCATTGTGAAAGGCTAAATCCACATTTCACCTATGATAAATTTGTTGTCCATGCTGGGAATCGAACCGGGACCCTTAACTCAGTAGGCAAACACGTTACCGATTGAGTTAAGGTGTCGGAGGGGTTAGTTACTAAAGATCTGGAACTGTCACTTTTGAAAGATATTATCAATACCTATAACAATAACCTTAATAAATAGTAAAATGTTAGTAATGTTGGCCGCAAAGAAACATGTTAGAATTTTCTAAACTGTTCTTCCAACCAAGCAATATATTTAGTGCTTTTATAGTCTGTCACGCGTCATTTATGTCGTTGCGATCTGAGAAGTGTGTCGTCGTAACCTAAAGAACGCCGCGTCAAAAATTACTCAAGACAGTCCAAGATACATTTATTCAATGGGACATTTTATACAGGCGTCAACTTTTGTGTCGCCGTGTTGGTGAGACTGCTGGGCAACCAACCTCTACGCCACTTGTGTTCGAACCTCTGTATCTCAGTAGCGTTAGTGTACTGCTGTAGCGGGTAGTATGTTTCTTATTTGTGGTTGGGTATTTATTGGTTTACTGCTTTATTTTTCCTGAAATGGCAACAATCTGAGGAAGATAATGCACGGGCTGGCCTCTATTTTTACATTTCTTCCCAACCTTTTCATGACGCGCGACATATGTTGCTTGCATGAAAACAAACGCCCAGGACGCGCGTCAATAAACGCTTGTATAAAAGTTATTTCTACCCCAAGTCCCCCCCCGGTTGGCATACCGAATGTGTGGATCCTGGGGAAACCCATACCGTCGCTGGCGTATTTCAGGTAGGAGATGCTGAGAAGGATGGTGCCAGCCTCTTGCAGAGCCACTGAAGCGACGAACAGCTTGTAAGTCGTGTGGAACAGCTGGCGGGACTTGAGCTCCACTATAACATGGAAGAGCGACAACCAGTGTGGAAGCTAGGGCGTGAAGACCAATATCGGCCGCTAGCGAGAGACTCGTTTCATACGGCGGACAAATATGTCCACATAGAGGTGTCAACAATTTATAAAAATACCTATTTAAATATAACATTTCTGTTTATTATTAATATTAATTATTAAATAATACGTTCAACATTAAGGCTATTAACACCCACTTCAGTGGCCGCATGGTCTAAGAAGTCGTCACTCTCGCAATAGTCTAGACTTCCAATTATATAAAGATCATGCTTCGATCCCGGTCTTGTGTACTGAGGGTTATTTCCCTAAATGATTTCTCACTTTCTCTCTCTCCATAAAATGAGGGTACATTTCGTCTAAATTCAATCTTCATCATCCCTAACAACATTAGCGTAGTTATTGAACGGGTAGTAAGACGCAGTGCTAAAAAAAAACTATTAACAGTCCACCCGCATCGGTGAACACATAGACTAAACGTCAAATCTCGTCTTGTCTGGTTTGCCAGTGACAGAGAGAATCGGGGTTCGAGTCCCGGCTGGATGTAGGCTATACCTTGATTTTTTTACGGTTGGACAGTTGGAGCACCTTTTAGAAAACACAAGCATACTTTATGTGTCAACATTTATTACATTTTACTATATTAGTATTGTTATTTTATATTTATTGATAATATCTAAAAAAAAAAGTGACAGCTACAGATCCCATGACTTGACGTCAAATAGATTTAGTAACTTTTATGTACAATTCGTAAGAACATTGAGGTAAAGGTATTGAGGCTACTGAGAGTGTTTTTTCCAAAACTGTTTCTCACTCCAACTACAAGCAAGTGGGGTGCAATTCTTCTAAAAATCTACCATCCTCTTCCCTATCATATCAGTGTAGCTAGATTTATTTTCAAAAATAGTGGAATTGAGGACCAGTGAAACCATTTTACCTCTTTCTCCCCCCTTTTTTTAAAAATTAAAACAAAATTGAAAAATACTTATTTTAAAATGAGGAGAAAACTCTTAAACTGATCCCAATTTCTCTGTTGTCAAGTTGAGAATCAAGAAAAAACACTTCTATACATATTCAAGCGTCAAGCGCAATTATGTATACCCCATCTACAGTAAGAATGTAGGTGACAGCTAGCATAAGGTCTTTAATACAAACATTGGCTGAAAGTAGCTAATGTCAATCGATTCGAAATAATTATTGTTTGCTTAGTAACACTATAGTATAAATAAAGAGTGTTATCAAACGATTATAATAATAATTCCAGCCAATGTTTGCAATAAAGAACCTTCTACCAGCTGCCACGTACCTATACTGTTACCGTAGATAGACTATCTAATGTACCAGTTAATCTGCCGTGAGATGGGCTTTTAAGGGGAGAGAGGGGTAATATTTAATTGTTTTTTGTGTTTTTTTGGCACCACGTCTTACCACCCGTTCGGGTTATACGTTTAAGTACTAATTAAGCTAAAGGGTTAGGAATTGGGAAGGTTAAATATAGAGGAAGTAAACCCTCATTTGCGTGGAGGTAGAGTGGAAAAACATTTAGGGAATCCCACCACCAGTTCACCTGAGCGAGATTCGAACCTCAATCTCTCCGTCCTTGGCAGTCTAGCTCAACACGAAACTAGCTCGTTAGCTAACTACGCCACCAAGGCAGGTGTTAGAGATTAGAAAGGCTGAATTTAGTAGAGGTGTACTTGCATTTTTGTGGAGGGAGAGAGGAAAACCATTTAGGATAAACCCCCCTCAGTACACCTGACAGGGATCGAACCACGATCTCCCGGGAACCGGCAGTCTGGTCTATTGCGAGAGTATCGCCTTAGATCATGCAGACACCGAAGCGGGTTTCATTGTAATCACTTGAACTATTTGTTTAATAAATACTTTAGGATCATTAGAGTATTTTTATTTATGGTTCTCTCTTTTTCTTAATTATGGTTGTTTCTTGTTCAAACCTATGGAACATTACCTGTACAAATGATTATCCCCAAGATCATCAGCAAGTACATTACACAGAATCCGATCAGGTTAGGCAAAATATCTGTGAATAAAAAAACCCAACATAAATGCCAATTTCATTTTTAAGGTAAATTTTTTACTTTCTTGTTTCAAAATTATTATTTTTTGCAAAAACTTATGGTTATAACTGTCGCTTCACTCGATAGAAATATTTTGTTATTCTATAATTATAATTCTCCATGGCATCTGCCCGCATATCGATCAAGCGACTGCCATCTGTTGTAAAATATAGTGCCAACTTCTGCTGATATAGGATGTCGTGTGGTCAACACAACGAACCCTTCGGCCGTTAATCTCAGTTTTCTAGAACCAGAGTCGATAATTTTTAATTCAAGTAGCTGCTCATTGGTCCTCAAAGAGGCTGAGTTGATTCTAGGCTCGCTACTTTCACAGAAAATGTGAAAGCGCCGGGGATCGATCCCGGGACATTTGGATCTGTAGTCAGGAATTATGACCACTAGATCACAGAGGCATTTTTTTTTAATTATTGCAAAAATAAATATACATTTAATATCACATAGTAAGTGTATTATTTTTATTTATTTCTACGTGAGAGATGGTTCAGATAATGCAAAGAGATTTGGTGGTGATTTTAACTAGAATATTTCTGTTTGTACTTTTTCCAGAAGGGGAGTTAAAGGTCGACATAACTATAGTCCAAATTCCATAGAAATAGCCTTTTAGAAAAAACAAATTAGTGGATAGCTATGATAAAATTTTAATTTATAATTTGTGTTATTTTATAGGTATTGAAATAATTCTTTAAAAGTGACAGCAGCATACCATGCGTATGAATACGTGAAAGTAGATCTAGTAGTTTTTATAGATGTCGGATAAAGTTATTTATATGAAAATTTGAACTGAATATATTCACTGTAAGGCTTTATGTCGTATTTGGCCTTTGGAGTAAAATAGACATTTCAAAAACTATTACAATAACGAACGTACTTACAAAACTCGTCAGCAGAAAAATGGTAGTGCCAGTAGTCACCTGGTTGGCCGTTAGTCATTAAGAACTTAAACCGGACATCGAGACCCTGTGGACACGAAAATAAAAAGTTGGGGATAAACGTATGAAAGAGTATGAAATATCGGGGGGGAGGTGTAATTCGATTTGTTGTTGTGTGTATCTCAAATACAATATTATAAAAATAAAATGTTGCACTGATACGGCAAAAATTATCTTTTTTACATAAAGGTCAGGGATCTAATCCCGGCCGGATACACTGGAGATGCAGAGAGGATCACATATGTTATCTCTATATAAGCTGATGCGGTTGTATTTATTCTAAATTATCCTTCTCATCCTTAACCCTTAGATAGAATCGCTAATTACACGTGTGTTAAAATATTCTGATGAAAAAACTAAGCCTGTTCAACTTTTTAAATTTTGAATTTGTATCTTGTTTTATTTGAAATTATGAGTCTTAGTATTTGAAATATTCTTGTCAGATTCGAAATTTCAAATTCAAATCAATTCCAAATTCAGATTCTATAGAATTTGATTAGAAATTTAAATCCAAAACTCAAACTTTTTTTAATAACTTGACGTTTTATATAAAATAATATCGATAAGTTATTAAAATATGATCAACATTTCGGACAACACGTGGCTGTATTTACATCTATATGATGCGATTCTTTACGACAGTGACTCATGGAGCTCTAACCAATCGATTTCCATTAAACAAAATTAATCAAGTCTTATACACTGTGGATGTGCCCAAAAATTTCAAATTTTTAAAAATATTAAAGGGAAAGACGTAATTTCAGAAAATGACAATTTCTTTCAACAACTATTTCTCGAGCTAGATTAAATCAATTTTAATTTATTTATCACCCACTTCATATGTGGGATTCCCTAAGGTATCACTCTCGTGCGTGTTTGACTGGCTTATTGAAGATAAGGATATTGGGATTTGAATCTCATCTGAGTCTACTGAGGGTGGTTTTCCCCAAATGGTTACCCACTTTTCCTCCACGCAAATGCGGTTAGGTTACCTCTAAAATTAGTTCATATTTTCCCTTCCCCATTATAGTAACTATCACATATGTGTATAACCTGAATAGGTAGTAATACGCGGTGCTAAAATGAAAATTTATTTTAATTAAAAGCAATCACTTCGAAGATTACCAAAGTTTACCATTTTTCAATGTATGGAACGGGTTCCTGATGTCATAAAAGAGAGGGTGAGGCCTCTAAAAATACAAAGTCTTGATTTGCACAAGAATCACAAAACTTCTGAACTTAGGCTTGACCTTATTACGAGTACAATCTCTGTAACTTGGGCAAGCAAAAAGTGTTTTTATTTTATCTTTTAGCACCGCGTTACTTCTTCACCAAACAATCCCTACGTAGTGTGTGGTTCAACCAAGACGTTTTTCTCTTCCTCCTCCCCATCAGGCTCCTCTCTTCTCCTACCTTCCTCAAAACCCTCATTCCTCATCTTGCCCATCCATTCCACCTTCTTCACAAACATATTTCAAAATCCTACATAATATTTTTGTTCCCTTTATCTGATTGTCCACGTATCATATGTATACGTCACCCCATTCCACACGAAACACTTTACAAACCTCTTCCTTAGCTCAATCGGTAGTTCTTCCAGTTGTCAACCATCCTCTCACCTTTCCATACGCTCCCTTCCTCATACTTATCCTACTTTTAACTTCCTCCATCCAGTTTCCATTCCAAGACACCAGACTTCCCAAATATTTGAACGAACTTACTTGTTCTAGTTTCTTCTCTTCAATCTATATATTAACATTGCCTTATTCCTTTCCCACTCTCATCACTTTGGTCTTACCGATGTTTACTCTCATTCCAAATTCCTTTTACACTCTTTTAATACCATTCATCATATCCCACAGTTCTTCTTTCAACCTCCAACACCACTTGATCATCCGATTTTAGTCGTTCTCCGCCTACTACAATACTTCGTGCCCTTTCTAAAACCTTTTCTGTCAACTTTTCGGCGCATATATTGAGTATAGTAGGGAAAAAAATACCTTCTAGATGGCTTATCGTAATAAAGTCGGACTATCTGTAAACAAAGGTCTGATTCGCTCAAGGTGATAAAATAAAAAGCAATCCACTCACTTTGGTCGCGTTACAGTTGCTGACGGCCAAGAACCACCAGCGCTCCCTCGCGCTCCTGAACCTGCGCACGTGGTTACACCTGAGCCAACCTTTCCCCTTGCGGGTCTTGGTGAAGGTGCAGCCGGAGAAGGTCCCACCAAACCCGACGTGCGTCAGGTTGATCACTTGGTTCTGGGTCAGATTGAGAACTGATTCCTTCTCGACGCAGGTCTGAGGCAGAGGAACACGGACACAGTCAATATAAGATGACATAATTAGGAATCAAGTATTTTTTAGCACTGCGTTTTACCACCATTCGGGCTATGCGCTTATATACTAATTACACTAATGGGTTAGGAAATGGGAAGGTTGAATATAGAGGAAGTTAACCGCATTTGCCTGAGGAGAGTGGAAAACCATCCCCAGTTCACCCGAGCGAGATTTGAATCTGATCTCCCCGTCCTCGGCAGTCTATCTCAACACGAAACTAGCGCGTTGGCTAACTAAAGCCACCGAGGCGGGTAAAATCTCAGTCTTGCTTCCTCTACTATTCATGTACTCCCTGTATCCAACTCTTTCCCGGATAGCTTCATTCCTAGATCCTGTTTCTCCTCGTGACAGACTAACATGCTCCTCACAAATTTAATTCCCATGGCCTTCACTTAAAATAATCTAATTTACCAAATTGTAAAAAAAACTATATAAAATAGAGAAGGGGTGAAGGTGACGGAAAATATTACTATTCCTTGCGTTGGGGAGAGGGGTATCTAAATTATGAAAAAAGGTCTTACGTAAACTAATGACAGCCCCTGGTTGCGCGACCCGTTATCGCCTTGAGCAAAAGACACCGCACCGCGACTTGTTCTGTGACCATGTGTAACGGCTAAGCCCGTCAGCCATTTTTCTTTTTTTTTCCCTCACTCTCCCGTGAAAAATGAACTCAGAGCTAGTAGCACCAGCATTTTAGTACTTGATGAGAAAAGTGTTAAACAGAAGGAAGAAGAGATTCTGGGTAATCCTATGTAAACTCTAGCGGCGATGAGAAAGCATTGTTTGCAATATTTTATCAAGATCTTAGGCAATATGAAGGAAAGTTTTTTTTTAACTCTACATGGATGTATATAAATTTCCATATTGAAAGAAAAAATATTATTGTATGTTAGAAAAACAAGCTCACTACACAAACACTGACTAAAATATCAAGGGTGATGTCTAGAGACGACTGGCCGATTTTGTTTCAACTGCCAATGCACTACCTGCCATCTAATCATGTGTAAACATCCGGTCGCGACAACCGGCTGGTCGCCCGCACGCGGCCCGGTCCATATCACCCGACTTTGTGGCCGAATGATCTAACAGATTGATCTGTCTACAGAGTCCTGACCCTTGAGTCCTTAGTCCATAAATTCGTGGTATTTCGGGATTATTCAGAACACCGTAAACATGATTATACAGGTTGTAAGGGGTGACAAGACAAGTAATTCCACGTAATAAACTTGGGGTCGGCGACGCCAAATGGTGGCGCTACGAGACGTCAAAGGTGACACTGTATGCGCCTGTGGAGTAGGCAACATATACAGCACGCCACTCAAACCAACACACGCATTTCCCCTACTCTATACCCTGACACGCACGGTGCTAACAGCGTACTACATTTCCACTTCCACTTAGTCTAGATCAGGGGTCTCCAAACTTTTTGCTATGCGGTCCACATAGTATATTTTACACATTTTTACGGGCCAAAGTAACGTTCACCTGTTCTTCAAGTAGCATTATTATTGCCCTGAATACCTTGACATGCGCAAATAGATCATAAATCAAATTTGTTTCAACATGCAAATTTAGATTCAAGTCATATTGCCAGTCACGTATATAAAACAAATTCAACTTTTCAAGGCCAGTCAGTGTTTGATAAAAGTGACTGACGTTGATTCTTCTCTGTGAGAAATGAATCAATTTATATGTAATAAATTATACTTATAATAATTAGTCAATATAATTACTTATTTTTAAAATTAGGTAACATCTTTCAGAACTTTCCTTTGATAACCCTCTGCCGGGAGACTTGGAATTACCTAAAAATCGTCACAGTCAAGCCGTTCTGTTTTCGGTATAAGGAATGGCGCCTGCGACTGAAAATGAGGGTTTGCAATTCCGACAGACCTCTAGCTTGGTGTCATGGGGGGAAGCACGCGCGCGGACAGAAATTGGACATGTCAAATAAACTGTGTGGTTAATAAATAACGAAGAGATAAAATTAATTTGTTTTTTGATAAAATCTTGGAACGGGCCGAATATAATCTTGTGGCGGGCTGGATGTGGCCCCTGGAGACCCCTGGTCTAGATACCTCTGCTCTCTCAATATCTGCCCTTGTCAGGGCTAACAACCATATCTTTGAAAGAATCAGCAATTCCTTAAGGGTAACTGTTGTCAGGCAATTCATTATCCGTTACTATTCATTATTTACTCCACAATCCACTTTTTATGTGCTGAATATCGATGTGTTGCCTACACCCCAGGTGCAAACAACGGCAACTTTGACGTCTCGTAGCTTCACCATTTGGCCTCGGTGACCCCAATTACATTTCGTGGAAATGCTTGTCCTGTCACCCCGTAAAAAAATGTATAATGTTGTTCATGGAGTTCTGAATAGCTCTGTATATTTATTGTGATTTCAAATATATTCTAGATTTTTACTTTCTCTCTATCTTACAGGTAGAGAAAGTATGGTGATCGTCAAAAAAATCGAACTCGAGATTTTGATGAATCTTGACGTTTCATGACTCCCTGAATCCGAAAAAGTGGTTTTTGAATTTCCGTCTGTCTGTCTGTCTGTACCTTTAACTAGAACCTAAACTATTTTACCGATTGAGCTAAAACTTGATATCTAGGGTTTTCATAGGGTTGCCCCGAGGGGTTTTTGGAATTGGATATCTACCCCTAAAATTAAGGGTAGTTTACTGAAGTGAAAAAAGAGAAAAAGTCGATTTTCTCAAAATCGGCTTTAACGATTTTGATTAAATTTCATTTATAAACATTAATAAATATTCCAAACAAAATGGCTACTCTCAATATTTCGGCAAAATGGCTTTAAGGCTCCGGTCTGATGCGTAAATTAACATTTTTTATAATAGCTTCGAAACTATTTGAGATATGAAATTACTTAGCATTACAAATATGTATATATATTTATAATACAAATATTTTATTCGAGACATATTTTTATAAAATCAATTACTTTCAATCTATACGCAATTATATATATATATATATATATATATTTTAACTTTTTGGACATTAAAGTTTAAGTATTGCGACCGTAAAAAAAAACTAACCTGAAATGTTGATGGATATCGACGTTTTATGACCCCCCGAACCCTAAAAAATAGTCTTTGCAATGCCGTCTGTCTGTGTGTCTATTAAAACTTAAAATTAAGAGTAGTTTTATAAAGGGCGAAAAGAGAAAAAATAGGTTTTCTCAAAATCTGCTCAAACAATTTTGATTAAAATTCGTATCTAGATGTTGATTAAGATTATAAATAAACTGGCTATTTTCATTTTCCTATGAAAATGATTTTTAGGGTACTTTACAGAAGCGTTAATTTCCGTATCTCCACAACTATTTGAGAAACTAAACAACTTATCATTGCAAAATTGTAGGACTATTATAAATAAAAAACTTTTATTTGACATATATTTTTATAAAAGCAACAGTTTCTGAGATATTTGCAAATATATTAATGCAATTTTGTGAGCTTTAGTTGTAAACATATACTACTTAAGTCTTAACGCAATAATTCTCCAATGCCATAGAGTAATTAAATATAAGTATCTAAAAAAAGTATGTTATTTTTCCTTAAAACTCTTAGGAGAAATGTTTGCACAGCAATGATCTATCTCCATTTTAGACTCAATAGTCAATATTTACATTTTTTATTGGTCAAAATGTATAAATGAATAATTAAATATCAATGCGATGACTTGAAGATATGCAACACCTTGACGATACTTGAGTTTATAGAAAGAGAGAGAAAGTCCGTGCGGTGCGCCGTACCATTTATTTAAAAAGTTGTGTTTTTGGTTCTTCTATTGATTAGCTGAGAATCTTTGCTTGCTACTTTTACGTAGACGATTTTCTTTCGACGTGTTTTATTGCACGAAGTCTCCGACTTTCTCATTGGTTGGAATTGCAACGTCATTAAGAATACGGACTGTGTGGACGCGATTTTTTTTTTAGCACTGCGTCTTACTACCTGTTCAGGTTTTATGAATATGTACTATTCACATTAATGAGTTAGGGGTGAAGAAGGTTGAATTTAGAGGAAGTGTACCTGCATTTGCGTTGAGGGTGAGTGGAAAACCATTTTGAAAAATAAACCTCAGTACACCCGACCGGGATTCGAAACCCGATCTCCCTATCATCGGCAGCCTAGTCTAATGCGAGAGTATTTAGACCATGCGGCCACAGAAGCAGGTCAATTAAAGTTGATAAGGACCATTAAGGAATTGAGGACTATACGGATAAGAAACTTACGAACTATGTAGACGGGGCCTAACCCATTAGCGTAATTAGTACTTAAGCGCATAGCCCGAACGGGTAGTAAGAAGCGGTGCCAAATTAAATTAAATTAACTAACTAAATTAAAACCCCGCTTCTGTAGTCGAATAGTCTAAGCCGGCATCACTTTCGCAATATACTGGACTACCGATATGGGAGTTCTGGGTTTGAATTCTGATCGGGTTTAACGAGGGTATTTTTCCTATACAGTTTTACACTCCCCCTTCCTCACACACATGCGGGTACACCTTCTCTAAATTAAAACTTCCTCCTTTCTAGCGCATTAGTGTATTAAATTCATCTGCATATAGCCCAAACAGGTAACAAGACACCGTGACACAAAAAAAAAACCTCACTTATCCAATCACGGTATGTCTTAGCTATAATATAGTAATAATAATATTTAGCCCGCGTCTTACTACCCGTTCGGGTTATACGCTTAAGTACTAATTACGCTAATGGATTAGGAATTGGGAGGGTTGAATTTAGAGGAAGTGAACCCGCATTTGCGTGGAGGAGACTGGAAAACCATTTAGGAAACCCCCCCCCAGTTCACCCGACCGAGATTCGAACCTAGATCTCCCCGTCCTCGGCGGTCGAGCTCAACATGACTAGCGCGTTAGCTAACTACGCCACCGAGGCGGGTCTTTAGCTATAACAACCACCCGTGTGAAGTAATTCATTCAATCTGCCTATGACAATTATTATAATATTGGATGCAGCCAATGTTGAAATAATATTTGACTAGACTATGTATTTTGACTTTTAAAAGGATATGTTTCCGAATAGGTATAGGTTTATTATGTGCAGTTGTACTGGTGAATATACATTGTTAGTATTGTATAGTTGAGGTGAATAGTGGAAAGTTGGTGTGGAGAAGGATGTCCATTAGTCACGGTTGAAGAGTGGGTAGGAGGAATGTGACTGAGAAATGCTGTGGTGTAACGTTAACTTACAGTTAGTTACAAATGGATCCATCCCATTATAATGTTGATACGTAACTATCAAGAATTCATACCACCCGCTCAATAATTCCGACCCAAATAGAATCCCTACAATGGTACTATTCTCTGTTGTAGTCCCTGTAGGCTAATACGGAAAGATAATACGACACAGTATATTTCATACAGTACAATCTTCTGTAATATTACACTCATATTAGTTCAGGAACTTACCTTTGAAATCTTCTATCACTAGCCGCCACCAAAGCTGAACTACACCGTGCAGCCAATGTGAAGAATGGGCCGAGATAACGAAAGTCTACAATCAACGCGTGGTCATTCTCCGTCTAGTCAGATTGAAACTGAGGAATGATAACATGGAGCACGCTAGAAGACAACAATCCACCCGCCCTCTGACGGATGTCAGATGAACTTCCCCAAACAACACAAACATCCAATGATCGCCGACTTGTTCTAATTTTCCGATGGAACAACCCTACAAAGTGCCTACGTGACCGATGACAGCTAGCAACTACGTGCTAGAAATTACCTCCCCTCTTTCCGTGCAACGAAAATCACTATAAAACAGGCTGACATTGTCTAAAAATGTTGACTATCTAAAATCTACGAACGAGGACGGATCATTGTCGTCGACCTGGACAATGATCGGATAAACATTCATACATCATAAATTGGAACGTAACTATGGCTGTTACTTATAAAGAACTCTATTCATTTTCGACTTATAATATTTTCGTGTTAAAATCTTTATTTTGTGTTTTGCTTATTATTTAACTTTTCTCTTTATTATCTCAGTCGCTTAAATGTAACTTGTATGCCGCCACTTAGGCGCGGTTGGTTAGTTTGTTAGTTTATTAGTTTGTTTTGAAATCCACCATTGGTAATTTTGTATTGAGTGAATTTAAATGTAAAATGTTAAAATGTGTGGACTTTTGTATTTTGCTATTTCACGCGACTGTAGAAATAAAATCATGCTTGTTATTTTTTTTATATAATTTAATTTTGTTCTAAATTTCAATCTTTAGTTTTTTCTAAGAAATAGTTAGTCCCGGGAGGTTTTGACTTGAGTCTGGAAGTCAAACTCTCGCGTTATGTAATTGTAAATTTCGTATTGTAACTTGTAATTGTTTGAGGAGCCCATCAGGCAAGAATATTTAATGTATGTTTCATTTTGTGGATATCTTACTTCACTTCACTTTTGATAGTTTAACTTCTCTGTTGATGTTAAAATCTACGTAATTTTGTGTCTCTTAAAGACGACCTGTAATAAATGTAAACATGGAATGTTTACATTCTGCGCTTCACGTTATTATTTTCAGCATTATTCAGAATGATATAATGAGACCACTGTACTTTGCTTTATCTACGTTTATACTGAATAAACCATATTATTGTTATATTTTTAATTCTGCTTATATTTTCCCTTATGTAGATTCACCTTCTCCCTTTTATTTAATTGTGGTCGTTAAGTAGAAGGCAATGGAGACGGTGTAACAGTGGGACTGGTTGAGTGTGGGGGTGCGGCTCGGGGACACTCGAAGAAAAGGACGGAAAGGGTGCAGATGTGTTGGATAGCAAGTCTCATAATAAAGTTAATAAGTTCATGGCTACATACATAGAGTTGAATTATTGTTAAAGTCTGTTCACCGTAGGAATTGTTTTCTGAAAGGTCTTTTTCCCTACCAGAAATATATTATATAGTAGGATATTGGTAGGAAAAAAGACCTTTAAGAGAGTAATTCCCACCGTGAATGGAGTATAAGTATTATATATATATATATATATATATAAAACCCTTGTATACATATCCTATATATTATTTCTGTTGTCAACATCCCTTTTTCTCAACTAATACAAAGCCTACAGCGATGAATAAGGTATCAGTGGATAGGATTTTTTACTGACTTCTGACATAGCATACTCAGTTTACGTTAAAACACATTGTTTGTTTAAAATTTAAGTTAAAAGAAAAATCTAACAATATTTTTGTATCAATTACTGAAAATAAACTATCTTTGATATTTTGTGTATACACTTCGCTGAGTATTTAATTTCAACAACCCAACTAAAGACTCAAACTTTTTTTTTTGTGGGGGAGGGGAAGGTTGAATGTGCGAAAGTTTCGCAAGGGTTTACTTGTTTTTTATTAAAACAACAACGCAAGGAATTCAGTGACCACGTGCCAATTACTATATCATGTAACTAATATCAGACACCCCAAAGTAATCTAACTATTAATAAAGTTGAGACACAACATATTTAGTTTAGTATCTTCATTTATGCTCACTAAACTGAGGCGTTGAATATATAAATGTTGGATGCCAACGGTTTCTAATAGACTCGGGTTCGAATATAGGTTTTAAACCATGAGGTGCGAGTAGTTCCAGATTAATTTAAAAGAAAATCACGTGATAGTAGTTCTTTATTTGAGGCCTAAAATAACGTGATGATCATTGAGATGATTTTATATTTAATATTATAGAGTACTTCAAGTTGTTCAATCGGGTACGGATGTGTATCTATTCTCTCTCTAGACCAGTGGTTCCGAAACTTTTTGAATGGCGTACCACACCAAAAATGTCCGTAACTAGGAGTTCCACCAATATAATGCCAAATATTTATTATTTTGATACATTTTTAATGGTGTCCAGAGATATAACACAGACTGAGCGGCTGCACCGGATGTTTGATTTAGAATCAGTGTTGCCACACCTACAACCATTGTTTAAGTTTGTTTTACGTTTGGCAAGATTTGGTTCGAAAAAATTTATAAGATTTGATGAGGCCCTATCTTTTTCAGACTTTAGTTTACTTGTTTCGTCTGGCTTCTCACGGTGAACCACCGGAAATAATTGTACATACCACTGATGGTACGTGTACCCCAGTTTGGAAACCGCTGGTCTAAACTAAATCAATATAAACGTTTATGAACCTAAATTAAGTTTTCAAAATAAATAAAAATGCATTGACCATAGGATAACGTGACTGTGCAAAAAAAAATTGAAATAAGCCAAACCTAATATTTCTACCCCTAAATAACTAAATAGAGAAACTAATACATCTGAATAGTTTCTAGGGTCTAAAATCTAAATATTTAAGAAACGGTTTAATATAAAAATAATAAAGAGAAATAAAATAAAAAAGGCTGAAATATTTTAGCAAAAAAATATTCATGCTGGTTTGGACCCATTTTGGTAAATTTATACCATTATTTTTTTATATAAACAACGAAGAAATCTCAATTAAACTTCTACCACTACTTATACAAATTTTTATGATAATACAGTACATTTGTATTTAAATAGTGCTTCACTTACTTATAAAGTGCGTTAGTGAGGAAGCTACCTTTTTGGTTCTGTACACGGAAGTCCACTGCTGAGGTGTGTCATAATACAGTAGTAGATTCTGAACAGCGTAGTCCTTAAACAAAGACAATTAACACGAAGGTTAATTACTGGTTAACATATCAATTAACATTAATAAGGTGAGTTGGGAGGCAACGCTAGTTAAGTTAATATGTTTGCAGTTTTTGTAACAAAACAACCGATTTTGGTGCAAAATAAATAAACTATTGTTCCAGTCGATATCGTTTATTTAAATGTCCTACACATAGTAATGCCAACAGTTCTAATATATGACATGGCATCGCGAAATTTTAAAAAGACCTTATCTTTGTTTAAAAGTTTCCATTAAACGTCTCGATACTCACTACAAATATCAAGAATAATTGTTGAGATTACAATATGTAGTAAATTAAACTAGATGTATATACTAAAGCAATAATTTATTTTGATCAAAGTTTTTTCATTTTTTTTAATTATAAAAATACGGAACTTAGCTCGCGGTGTAATCTATCACACCTCTATAAAATAACAATTTACTAACGTAATCATGTAATACATAGAATACCAAGCCTATAACTAAGGATTGCATAGATGTCGCCATTCTTGACTAACCCAGGCACAGTATTAACTACCAAGTGTACTGAGTAGTGACCCGCCTCGGTGGCGTAGTTGGCTAACGCGCTAGTCGTGTTGAGCTCGACCGCCGAGGACGGGGAGTTCGAGGTTCGAATCTCAGTCGGGTGAACTGGGGGTGGTTTTTCCTAAATGGTTTTCCACTCTCCCTCCACGCAAATGCGGGCTACTTCCTCTAAATTCAACCCTCCCAATTCCTAATCCATTAGCGTAATTAGTACTTAAGCGTATAACCCGAACGGGTAGTAAGACGCGGTGCTAAATATTATTATTGTACTCAGTGGTGAAGTAAGAGCCTAAAAGGGGTTTTTTTCTTACCTTTTATGACCCCCGCTGTAACACTAAATATACATTTAACCTGACTCTCCCCCCCTTCCCCTTTACAACCTGTGATGCGTAACTTTTCACATCAAGAGTGACTGCTATTATTTCATAAGGAAGCTTTTGTGACACTAAACGAGGGACTCAGATTTAATACCTCTAAGAATCAGAAGAATGTTTAGTGACCGCGAAAAACATTAACAATAATATTATTTTTTCAACATTAATTATTTAAATATAAGATTTGTGTTACGTAGCTCCGTGATTTACCGACTCTCTCCCTATGTAACATAACGTGGGTTATGGATGACCCCAAACGGGGGCTTACATGTGTTTAGTATTTTATATTTTCTATGGAACTTTGGTCAAAATGTGAGTTTTTAGATGAATAACAATATAATCTGATTGCGAATGACCTGTTAAATATTCAAATAGGATCGTAATTAAAACACGTTATTTTTTGTGTCCCCAACCTCTTTGTCTGGGACAATTAACTACCTGCAATACAAAAAGATAGCTTAAAATACGGGATGGGTGGCAACCATAGTGTAGACGCCATTGTACCCAGCTAGGGGGTCGTCCATAAACCACGTAACGCTTTTTTCTTACCTTTTCAGCCCCCTCCCCTTCCTCCTATGTAACACCATGTAACATTAAACCTAGCCCCCCTACCCCCCCCTGTTACGTAACTTTTCTCACTAAAAATAAATGTAATTATTTCATATGGAAGTTTTGTGATACTAAAGGAGGGATTCATAATTAATACTTCTTAAAATTCATTTTAAATCCTGAACACAAATGATTTCAGAGAGTATTATTATTTATGGACACATACAAACAGATAAGACAGACAAGTACAGACATAAAGACGTTGAGTTCAAATTCCTCAGGTTCATGAGACAAAACCTCTGCTATATTTATGTTATAGATGTCAGGTATGCGATCTGAGTAAGAGCCAGACGGCACCACTATGTGCTGACTAGGATGGCCCTTTGATGATGTTAAAGTGCCACATCAGATGCTTGACGCCGGGGAAAGACATCTTTCTTAATATTGTGCACTTTTTATTATAGTCATATTATCATCATATAGAGAGCTATTTAAATAACTCTAGGTATACAACTTTTCTAAATTATTATTGGATTTATCTACAACTTTACTTTAATTAACTTATTAATACCTAGACTCATGTTTAGTTCCAACATCAATCCTGGATCATAGCTTCACTCTTTAAAAAGACTAGATGGCCAATTAAGCAAAGATTGGGGTTTGAATACCTGTCGGGTGTACTCAGAGTGGCATTTCCTAAATGGTTTTATAATCTCTCTTCACGTTAATGAGGGTAGATTACCTCTAGAATTTTACCTTCCTCATTTCTACTCCATTAGATAAATATAATAAAAATAATTAGAATAACTACAATTTGACTATACCACCCTATAAAATGTATACTAAACAGGTAGAATTTTAAAGAAAATTTACCAGCATTTGCATATAGGGTGAGTGGGAAACAATTTAAGAAAAGCAACCCTCAGTAGACCTGACTGGTATTCGAACCCTATCTCGCCAACATTGTCCATCTAGTCTACTAAGAGAATGACAATTTAGACAATGCAGCCACCATCGCGTATGTATAATAGTTGCATTTATATACATACACATTAGATTTATCAGAAGGGAAAAGGTATAGGCTTAAATACACCTACCTTTTGAAAATAATTAATGATATTTGAAGCTTTACTTTTCATAACATGCTGCTGGTACGAAGAAATAACACTATTGATGGACTCATCGAACTTGCCTTGAGATAAATTCTGTTTTTTGCTTCTTTCCATTTAACTACAACATCTTTTTGAGACTTTTCCACTATTTTTTTCTGGATATCGCTTTTTATATGCAAGCAATGAACAAGTCTCCTCTTTTTGAATAAATTATTTTTGGTTTTGTACAAACATAAGTGATTATTCACGGCCTATGTAAAAGAATGTGCAGTAGGCATTTAAATTATACTCAAACTCAACTACTTATAAATTAAGGCCGCTTCGACTGACAGCTGTTATCCAACTAAAAGCACGTGAGGGTATAGACATGCCACTGTCATCCTCATGAAAATATGGTTTTCGAATGTGATTGGCGTTCGTAGTCTCGGGCAGACAATGCCATCCAAGCGCATTCGAAATATTGATAAACAAAAAGTAAGTGCTAAATTTACATTTTCAACGCCAAAGATATTCGGAAGTTATCCATAAGAGTATGTTTATCAAAGGTGAAACATGAACAATAATATTTTTTTCAACATTAGAATTTGAATTTAAGGCCTGTGTTACGTAACACTTTGATGTACCCCACCCTCCCCCCATGTAACAGCATGTAGACATTAGAGTTTCCCTCCCCCCTCAAAGCGTTACATGGTTTATGGACGACCCCTAATGGTCGCAGGGACTGATATCAATTCTATTCCAGACATGTAATCAATGAGTATTTCATTTTCTCAGGCAAGAGAACAAAAATATAAAATAATAGTAAATAAATCAAATCAGGCATGGCAAAATGCATTAAAATATTATTATTTCAAGCGCATGAGGGGGTTTTAACGCACTATAATCACGCTCCTGATTGAGAATGTGTTTATATTGTTTAATGTGAAGGAAGCGTTGTTAATGTATTTTTAATTTATTTTAATCAACCTAACGTTCTACAAAGCAAACAATAATTGAAAAAATCAAAAATGTTCTCGCCTCCGATAGTTGTGGGAGTGTGAACAAAAAAAAACATTCAAACATAGCTAGGTCACTAATTATATTAGAACTACACCACTGGGTACACTTATTTCAGGAAATTTTACAAGCAAGTACCAAACCTAACGTAAGAAATCTAAAAGCGATAATTTGCTTCAATTTCAAATTTAATTTTATAATTTTAAGACGTATAGTTTATTTTACCGTAAATAAATATCACTCTCCATCCATGAATATCAGCATGAACGAAAAAGTGAATATTAATATTCTTTAAATTGAATAATGACACCTGAACAAGGAATCGATCCCGGGACCTTTGGCTTAGTACACCAATTGTCTAACCACTGAGCTATCCAGGAATCGTCTTGTGTCCAGGGTCATTCTTCCCTCATATTTTAAGGCCGAGTCTGTGATGGACATCTGGAAGTCGTCAGCTACATACAAGTGATCAATTAAGATGACGAGCTATCAGATAACGCAACCACCATCGACTCGGGAGGACTTTATTCTACCAATAATACAATGACAACTATACGAATGTGCATATCATGATGGATTAAATAGCCAAGATATATGTAGCTGACGATTTATGCACGTCCATCACAGACTTTGCCTTAAAATATGAGTGAAGGATAACCTTGGGCATGGAAATATTACTGGATAGCTCAGTGGTTGGAGCATTGCTGTACCAAGTCAAATGTCCCGGGTTCGATTCCCATGTGCAGGCGTCATTTTTCAATTTAAAAAATATTATATATATATATATATAGATAGAGCTATAACCGTAACTATCCAATATAATAGCTTGGCTATTTAATTCATCTTAAACTAAATAGTCAGTCATATAATTTGATAAAAATGATTTTACTACTTATCAATTCTTTATACCAAAAACAATCATTACTATTAGAAGCTAAAAGTTAAAATTTTAGTTGACACAAAGTGGTCATTAAATAATCTCAATTTTTAGACAGCAAAAAAACTCATTTGGTTTGGAATAATGCTAAACTAGAACCAATCATGCTTTCATACTATATCCTATATTAATTTGTTTACCATAATAATATAACTCTACTCACCAATTCATATTCTATGGTATAATTAAACTGGCCCTCTTCGGACAGAAAGCAGAATCGAGACAAAAACGCCCAATCCTGAAAAAACAGCAGCACGTGTTTTACATTTAAAAAAAAGTAGAATCTTCATACACGCCTATAAAATTGCTTTTGTTACATTTATAAAAATGTATTAATTTGTCCCCTTTATAAAATACAAGTTTTATTTTCAAATTTTACTAAAAGTGTAATTTATTCTTAGGAAAAATTCCTTAAATTTAGAAAAATAGTTTATATAAATGTTTTTGTTTACCTTCTAAAAGGTTTTGAATATATTTAGCCCTTGTATAATTAGTTATTTAGTTCGTTTAAAAATTTTCAGTTGAGCACTTTTATTGATATTATAAAAACTTAATCTTTCTTAGTATTATTATTCTAGAGATTGACAAAATAAATACATTTTAAGGTGGTGCAAAAAAAAATAATTTATATTTACTATAAAAATATATTGACGACTGTCATTAGGATAGAAATCATGTAAAATTATTAATATAGTACAAATACCCTGAAGTATATTTAACTAACTAAATAAAAAATTCTAAAAACACTTAACGTTACCTCTGAAGTTTTTAAATGTCCCTCCACGTATTTACCACGTACATGACGCACGTCATTGCATAACAATGACACAGTTACACACTCAAACACAAAAAGAACAGTCTCCAAATCAAACATAACTAATATAGTCACATGACTATCGTTTTAAGGCCTAAGTCAAGCACACCGCGTAGAGAAATGTCGCTTCATCCCATCTGGCTAAGTTTACACGCACTTCTACCATTAAAGAAAATATCGTTTGTTTTTATCCTGTCACATGAAAACAGTCGCGGATCAATACGAGTTGCCATGACAATGTCAGCTAGAGCCAAACAAAGGATCAACCTTTATCAACCTAATTTTACTGACCTACCTTTAAAATACCGATTTGCTCGCAGAAAGACACGTTTCATTCTGCCCATTGCATGTCATTGTTGTTGTTTTACCTTGTAGTTTGTTCGAGGAGAGAAACTACATAATTTTATATTTTAATATGTTTAGGGACGGTCTTAATTTGAACACTCGTATATTAACTAGACACAGATGGGAATATTTATTTTAGTAGTTTTTAATGTTTAGAAGCTACTAATCAAAGATATTTTATTTATTTAAAAAAATTTAAAACATTATTTTGTGAAAGCTCGTTGCTTTTCTTTCAAATTGATTTAAACAACAAGATGAAGTTAAGCTTATGTGTTCTTCATACTTCGATATTCAGATTTGGGGACCGAAAGCGAAATTACGAAAATGACGTTTAATAATTATTTGGGCATATTTGTTTTTTAATATTAATAAAATTTAATCTTTCTATCAAGTGAAAAACACTTTTTACTACTTACAAAAAAATTGCTGCTAGTTTTAAAAATAACGAAATATTTGAATAGGCCGGTGTAAGCGGAAAACATTAGTCCAGGATATTATTAGTCTGAATGCAAGAAGGACTCTAGTACAGCATCGGCACGCACTCAAAAGAACGGCATCTCTTTGACACCGATAATAATATCAATGTTGACCAGGAAATTCGTGTCGATATTAATGCTACTTTATTAAACCTCTCACTCACACTAAGTTATTTGTCAACGCCTTCACAGTATCAACACCAGTGTTTTTTAAATCCTATCTTAAAAAGGAAAAAAGAAAGACAATTAATTAGTATATTATGTTAAAAGCCTTTGAATATTTGACACCCAGGGAGGCTTCTTACTCTGGCACCCTTCATAAATATGATTTAAATTTAAACACACATACAAATATATAACATTCTAAATTATATTATAATAATTATAGAGTAGGGTCACGCCCCTATAGGTTATTTAGAAAGGCCTTCCTCTGAAATATTTTTAAAATCTAATGCCGTAAGGCTTAAGAATTTATTTAAAGTAGTCTTTAACTTTTTAAAAAAAATGGATGCCCTTAAAAGCCCTTTAGAAACTCAATCTACCCATTATTGACAGTCTTGTCTTATTTTGATACAAACTAACAGTAAATATTGGCATAGTTTGAAGAATTTGTACCTTCATCCCTGCTGCTATCTTCGGGTAAAAGAGAATCTTGACTTTTTGATGTTGGCAGCTCTTCCCAAGGCCTGAATAGGCAGTATTTATCCATACTAACAATAAACTAAATACATGCAATCAAATTAATAAACGTCCAACCCGCCTCAGTGGCATAGTTGGCTAACACGCTAGTCGTGTTGAGCTCGACTGCCGAGGATGGGGAGATCGAGGTTCTAATCTCGGTCGGGGGGTTTCTAAATGGGTTTCCACTCTCCCTCCACGCAAATGCGGGTTCATTTCCTCTAAATTCAACCTTCCCAATTCCTAATCCATTAGCGTAATTAGTACTTAACCGTATAACCCGAATGGTTAGTAAGACACGGTGCTAAATAATAATAATAAACGTACGAAAAGATACACTAACAAATGAGTTTTGATTTGTTCTGACACACACACACACATACACACACACACAAAATTTAATCAAAATCGTTAAAGCGAATTTCGAGAAAATTGATTTTTTTTTCTATTTCTTTTTGCTCTTCAGTAAACTACCAATAATTTATCTTAGGGTTGGATATCTAATTCCAAAAAAACTACTTGGGGAGCCTCATAAAAACCCCAGATACGGTACCAAGTTTAGCCCGATAGGTAAAATGGTTTGGGCAATTGCCATGGCCGTCTTCAGTTACGGACCCGCCTCGGTGGCGTAGTTGGCTAACGCGCTAGTCGTGTTGAGCTTGACCGCCGAGGACGGGGAGATCGAGGTTCGAATCTCGGTCGGGTGAACTGGGGTGGTTTTTCCTAAATGGTTTTCCACTCTCCCTCCACGCAAATGCGGGTTCACTTCCTCTAAATTGAACCCTCCCAATTCCTAATCCATTAACGTAATTAGTACTTAAGCGTATAACCCGAACGGGTAGTAAGACGCGGTGCTAAATATTATTATTATTATTATTATTATTATTATTATTATTATTATTATTATTATTATTATTATTATTATTATTATTTAGTTACGGCCGTGCTCTTGTCCGAGGTATAGGCGGCATCACTAAAACAACTTTTTCTGTTTCAGGAGGTCATAAAAAGTCTACATTTATCAAAATCTCAAGTCCAATTTTTTTTTTTTACGATCACAATCTCTCCGAGGGATTGAGAGAAAGTAAATATGGTGCAAAGCAATACATTTATGTTGATTGTTGAGGTTTTTTTTGCCTTGCATCTTACTACCCATCCGGTCTATCCGCAATTAACTTCTCTATTGGGAGGGAGGGGGTGGATTAAGTAAGGTAGAATGTAGATTAAATGTGCCTGCATTTGTGTGAAGGGATAGTAGGAGACCTTTTAACAAAAAACATCCTCACTACACCCATTTGGGACTCGAACATTGACATCCACACCACCGGTGAGCCAGGCTATGGATATCTAAATATTCTGGGAATTAAAGTATAATATTTTTGGAAGAGAGATTACTTTAATTTTAAAGGAAAAAGTTGTAAATCATGTCTTGTCTGGTTGGCCAGTGATGGGGAGATTGGGGTTCGAATCACATGCCAGACTGGCCCCATTCCATTCGAGTTTAAGTAGCCTATGTGGTCGAGTGGTCAGAGCTACTGGCTACAGATCCAAAGGTCCCGGATTCGATCCCCAGTGGGTCCAGAATGTATCTGTGAAGGAGAGGGTCTATAACGGGGTCAAACTCAGCCTATTGAGAACAAATAAGGAGCTACTTGAATAAATGGGTAGCGGCTGCGGTTTAGAAAACTGAGATTAATGGCTGAAGGGTTTGTTATGCTGACCACACGACACACTCTATCAGCAAATGTTGGCACTATCATCGCTAACGGTGGCGGCCGCTCGATCGGTATAGTTCGCTTACAACCACGCGGGAGATCGAGGGGGGGGGGGGGATTGTCCCCCTGAGATTCTGAGATTGTATAAATATTAGACGTAGGGTAGTCCCGCCCAATAGTGTTCTTAACTAGCGGTCAAACAGTGCCCCCAGACAGAGAGTTATATTATATACTTTAGGGTTGATAGTTTGGCGAATGCGCGAGCAATTCCAACAGAACTCGCCATTCAAATCGTAAGGGTCAAGTGTCCACCCACGGATTTGGATAAAGTTGGAAAAAAAATTCTTATATTGTATTTTATTTTCAGGAGACAAGAATTGCCTTAAAAAGCGTATTTTGAGGCTTCAATTTAATAAATTCCAAATTCCAAATCCCCCAGACCCATCGGTCTGCCGTCCCCCTCCCCCTCCCCCAGGAGAAAAATCCTGCGGGCGCCCTTGCTTGCAGGCTCACACCATGGGGTTGTCTTGTATTTAGTATAGCGCCGCACTTGAGGCATACTAAAAGAGCCAGTTTCATAGTTACTGATCTAGGTAGGTGTCATGTATTTAATGTATCGTTACAGACACATGAGGCGTACTCAGTTTAACCATTAAACTGGCCATTTGGATATTAATGAACTGATATTCATGCTTTTAAAAGCGGCATATTATTGCGAGAGGTTTCAATGGAGAGCCATTAATATCACCTCTCAATCATATTTTGTTTGTCCATTATAATCCAATTAGTTAAAAGCTATGATTCACCTACTGGAGTGCTGAAACGAATTACAGACATGTAGAAATCTCGCATTATTTAAAAAGTTGTGTGTTATTTAAACATATGCTTCAAGCCAAAACGGAGGTGAAAGGAATTATCCTGTTGATAAATCTTTACTTTCAAAGATTTACCATTTTAAAAGAAAGCAATGTCTCATATAGCAAATAAAGTAGTGAGAGAATAATATATCCCTTCACCAGATTTCTACCTCACCGAGGCTTTCAGAAGTGACTTTGGGCATGACCATAATTGCACCCTGAAGCCAAATCGCCTACATTTGCGAACATATCTCTGTCATTAAATTGTAGTCGTGTAATATAGACACTTTCATAATACTATGCATGAAGAGCTATTTTCCAAAATGTGTTTTACTCCGGGAGGCCCAAGAAAAATGTCAATTTTTATATTTGAATTTTCACCTTGTATTTATGTAATCATTAATGACAAGTTGAGAATATACATATTTGAAATGTAATAAACAAAACACAAACTATAATATTCTTTAGATTTAAATATTTGGGCCTCAAATTTTGAGGCGTGTTACAAAGAGGGTTTATTATTAAAAACTTATTTATGAAGTGTTAATTGAATAATAAACAATTGAAATTAGCATAAACATAAAAACTCTGCAAGTTGCGAAATTTATTTAAGTACCTTAATCATTAATGTGAAACTTGGCACTGCATATTGTCAGCCAACTTAATGTAGTCAGGAATATAACTGGAGATCGCTGTACGTAAGCATTTATCAAGATGAAAATCAGTTAATCTTGATCTATATTTGTGACTTAAGCTGCTTCATGGTTGAGAACACCGATTCACATGTTAAGTTGATGCACAGTAGGAGTGGAGTTTCAATGGGCACTTTCTCAACAATGTATAAAAGTTTTTATCTGCCAAGCTCAAACAAAACAAAAATATTTAGCAAAAAATGTACAAAATTACAAAATATAAGGGGGTGCCTAAGATTGCCTAAAATCCGTCAAGAGGGCGCCGCGTTGCCAATCCCTGCTATACTATATTCATTATTTAATTTATTTGAGGTATTTCACGTGCACTTTCTGAACCGACTGATTATATCAGCACATACTTATAAATTAACTTCACTCTATAACAGACACAACATGCAGCCGCCATTAGTTTGAGGGGCTGCCATAAGGACGGTTCTATAGCAGGCTGATGTCAGATGGGGCCACCTGGGAGGCGCCATCCAGCAAGTCGCGCGCGAGGGTCGACCATTAGCGACTCAGCGCGCTAATTACAGGTGGCGCCACTTCGTCGAACTGTTGTTTTTCATTCAGTCTGCCATACGACCCCACGAGAAGCGGCCACTTTGCAATGGAGCTTGACATTGAAGCTTCATTTATGAAACTCAACAGCATCCAGCATAATGGGATGTTTCCTCATATGATTATATAAATGCGGATCACGACCACCGGGTCTCGAGAAAGTGGCAACAAAAGGAAGTGGTGCCCCCCCCAGTCTGACACCAGCCTTGTTATTTTGTTTTCCAAGAGACCAAGTGTTGTGAAAGCGGCTGTATTATTTCATGTTTTAAGCTTTATTCTACTTAGTGACACAGCATTAAGTACAGTATGTAGAGGGATATGGCAAGCCTAGGGGTGTATAAAGGGTTCTTAAGAATCAATTCTGTGGTACGGTTAAGTCCCAAGTTTGACTGTTTTTATATGCTCTTTCAAAAGTATCAGCCTCAGATTACACGACTTATCATATATATTAATTTTTGTTATTTTATTTGGGGTATTTAAAGTGCACTTTCTGAACCGACTGATTATATCAGCACGCGACTTATAAATTAATAAAATCCAGAAGAGACACAACATCCAGCCCCCGACCGTTAATTCGGCACTGTGAAAGGGGAGACCCACATTTCAACAGTGATAAATTTTTCGGCCATGCCAGGAGTCGAACCGGGACTTTTAGCTACCAACTGAGCTAAGGTGTCAGACTAAATATGATTCAAAGTGTTTAAATGAATTATCTGTAAAAAAAAAGTATTTTCCTAAGTACCTAAATATTAGGGCTAGGCTGATGCAGATTATTAGACCGATCATCGGCTATTATGGCACAATTGGTTAAGCCGATAGCCGGCATTTTGAACTCAATTATTTATGCTGATCTTCTGAAATGTGTAGGCTAGAAGTCAAGTAGTGATAATAATCAGTTTTGAGCCGGGTAGCAGATAACAGGGTCCTTTGTACTGTCGCTTTGCGATTAATATTTTTAATGACGCTACCTACAACAATGGTACATCAAAATCCCAACAGGAGTTTGAGAAAATATATAGAATACAACATTGAACAAGCTAAATAAAATGAGTCACTGAACGGATTGTAGGCTACTAGGTGAGACTACAATAAAAAAAAATCACAATCATTGCAACTTTTTGTTTTATTATGTCAAGGTTTCCACATCCCAATCCTACCTATGGATGTCAGGGTGTATACATTACTAAGATTACAACTGATAAATAATAATAATAATAATATGTTTATATAATAATTGTTAGTAATCTTCATGACAGAAATGAAACAAATAAAGAGAATCTTTAGCCATTGAATAATTTTGTGATAGTTTAGAAACAATTATTATACAGTATTAATAATTTAAGTTAACAATTACGTTTTTTATTACAATTATTTTGTATATTTAACAACATTGTTGCTAATTATTTAGTGAACAAAAGGTTGTGTATATTAAAAATGTATGTTTGTTGTTTAGTATACTACCTCTGTAATATTGAGGGGGGGGGAAATGATCAGCATCGGTAATTTCGGCAAAAACACGCTTCGGTGGCCACATGTTCTAACATGCTTCTCTCACAATAAACTAAACTGCCAATGGCGGGGAAGTCAAGGTTCAAATCTCGGTTCGGTGTACTAAGGGTGGTTTTTCAAAAATAGTTTTTCACTACCTCAACACAAATTCAGATTTTTCTTACAGAATTTCTCTTTATTAAAGGAAGGCGCTGAAATTGCCTACCTAAAAAGAGTTTACATGTTCGGATAAAACTCTAGCTGTACCTGGCTCTTCTGTAGTCAACGTCTATGGTAAGAGGAAGAGATCGAATTAGCGTACATAAAAAAGTTCACAAGATCCGATCAGATAAAATTGTAGATTTAAATAGTGTCTCGTGAGCTTTAATGGTACAAAATTGCTAGAAACTTCACAAAAATTTATAATAACTAGAAAAATATGGATTTTTCATACAAAATTTCTCTTTATAAATGGAAGGTCTTGGAATTATCTACCTAAACAGAGTATACATGTTACGATCTGATAAAAAGTTTAGCTGTCCATGGCAGTCAACCTATATGGTAAGAGGAAGGGCTCAAATTAGTATACACAAAAAATTTCACAAGACCCATTCAGAAAAAATTGTAGATTTAAATGGTGTCTCGTGTACTTCAATACTACAAAACTGCTACACACTTCATTAAAATAACTAAAAAAATATCGATTTATCATAAATAATTCCTTTTTATAAATGGAAGGCCTTGGAATTACCTACCTAAATAAAGTAAACATGTCACGATCTGATAAAAACTTTAGCTGTCCCTGGCATTAAACTTATATAGTAAGAGGAAGGACTCGATTATACGTACATAAAAAAGTACACAAAATTCGATCAGATAAAATTGTAGATTTAAATGTTGTTTCGTTACCTTCAATACCACAATATTGATAAGACACTTCAAAAAATTCAAAATAACTCGAGAAATATCGATTTTTCATACAAAATTTCTCTTTATAAAAAGAAGGCCTTGGAATTACCTACCTAAAGAGAATTTACATTCTAAGCTCGGATAGAAACTCTAGCTGTACCTGGCTCTTCTGTAGTCAACATATATGGTAAGAGGAAGGACACAAATTAACATACATAAAAAAGTTCACAAGACTCGATCAGATAAAATTGTATAATTTAATGGTGTCTTGTGTACTTCAATATTACAAAATTGCTAGACACTTCAATAAAATTCAAAATAACTCGAAAAATTTCGATTTTTCATTTAAAATTTCTCTTTATAAAAAGAAGGCCTTGGAATTACCTACCTAAAGAGAATTTTCATTTTACGATCGGATAAAGAATATAGCTGTACCTGGCTCTTCTGTATTCAACGTATATGGTAAGCGGTAGGGCTCGAATTAACGTACAAAAAAAAGTTCACAAGATTTGATCAGATAAAAATGTAGATTTAAATGGTGTTTCGTGTACTTCAATACTACAGAATTGTTAGACAATTCATTAAAATTCTAAATAACTCGAAGAATATCGATTTTCCATATAAAATCATTCTTTATAAATGGAAGGTCTTGGAATTATCTAACTAAATAGAAAATATATGTTACGATCTGATAAAAACTTTAGTTGTCCCAGACAGTCAACGTATATGGTATGTGGAATAGCTCGAATTAACGTACATAAAAAACTTCACAAGAACCGTTCTGATAAAATTGTAAATTTATATGGTGTCTCGTGTACTTCAATACTATAAAATTACTAGGCACTTCATTAATATTAAAAATAACTCCAAAAATTTTGACTTTTCATACAAAATTTCTCTTTATAAATGGAAGGCCTTGGAATTACCTACCTAAATTGAGTATACATGTTACGATCTGATCAAAACTTTAGCTGTCCTTGGCAGTCAACTTATATGGTAAGAAGAAGGGCTCGAATTAACATACATAAAATTTCACAAGACCCGATCAGATAAAATTGTAGATATAAATAGTGTCTCGTGTACTTCAATAACACAAATTGGGTGATACTTCACAAAAGTTCAAAATAACTCGAAAAATATGTAATACTTTACTAATCCTTAACTCATTAATGTAGTTAGTATTTAAGTATATAACACGAACGGGTATTAACACGCTGTGCTAAAGAAAAGGAGCAAAAGGGTTGATCGCTCCACTAAATTTTACTGGCTGTGAATGCAAACCACCTTTTGATTAACTAGGCAAGAACTAGCTTCAGTGGCTGCATGGTCTAAAGCATCACTCTCGTAATAGACTAAACTGTCAATGACATGGAGATCAGGGTTTGGACACAACGCTAAATACAAGAACAATACATGTTGATAGTAATGTTTAATTAATGATTTGATTAATGATTTTCTGGAAATTTAATACAATATGGAGTTAAGGAAAATTCATGAGGTTTGGTCATGCGTGCATTAAGAGTTATCTTTATCTTCGAATAATGATCTCAATCTTTTTTAATTCTTTAGAGCTCAAAATTCAAGCACATTTAACTGTTTTCCCAATTGGGGGCCACTCTGGAGAAATATCATATGCATGAAGAAAGCCCATGGGAATCCATTATTTTCAATTTCAAATTTAATCCAAATCAAGTCAAATCCGAATTGATTCTCATGCCTAAGAAAATTTGAGAGTAGTCTGAATCAAATCTCATACCTTAGGTGACCTGGTGGTCTAGGGGTAAGGTGTTGAACTTCTGTGCTAGGGGTCCGGGGTTCAATCCTCGGTCCCGGCACAGATTTATCTGATTACCAAACCCTTCCTTCACCTCTGACAAGACGTGTATTAATCACAACTTGTGAATGTGAGGAATGCCAGGCCTCCACCGTGGTTCGGATTCCACGTTAAACTGTAGGTCCTCCATTTCATCTCACAATCACCCTACCATTACACATTAGCGTAAGTGCGTATAACCCGAACAGGTAGTAAGACGCGGTGCTAATAATAATAATAATAAATCTCATACCAAAGAAAACTTTCTAGTCCAATCCAATACAAATCTCATTCTAATTTTGATTTATCCAATCGTAGTCAAATTCCATGCTTAAAAAATTTGGATAAAATATTTTATTTAAAATATAAGATCACACATCTTTTTTTGTCATATAACAAGATATTCACTCTTACAAACAATTTGTCCCCCACACAATTCCTTTCCGACTTGGAACTCAAGTTATCTCTTCATTCTACCATGCAAGTAGTTTCTGATTCAATTATATTAATTTGTCAATTAAGTATGAATTATAGATTCAAATTTTGGAATAAAACTCTCAATATTAAGATTCAAAATTTCTAATCCGAATCTTACTATTATTTGTTTGCATAAATTGACAAGAGAATGAGTGTATAATAACTACAAGTTTTTTTTTAGCACCCCATCTTACTACCTGTTCAGGTTATTCACATATGTACTAATTATGCTAATGAGAACCAGACTAGGATTCAAACTCTGCCTCCTCGTCATTGGCAGTCTTAGTCTATTGCAAAAATGACACCTTAGACCATGCGGCCACCGAAGCAGGTGAGAAAGTTAGCTATAAATTTATATAAGAAAAGAGGGTACCTATTGGTATTGTTTGAATTTCAGACCAATGTTAAAATAACTGAAGGTTTTGTTCATGGATTAAAAAAAACCACCAATTTCAATTTTTCTGGTCTACAACTCCCTTATATCAATCTTAAAATTTGAGGTGAGGTAGGTAAGTAGAAAATTAAAACATATAAACTGTGTTTTTATTACAAAGCTGCATTTATTTATTGTGAATGATTCTATGTGAAAGTTAATACAACCAGACAATTATAATGTGAATGGCCAAAGTTTAAAACCGGTGTTTTACAAAGCTGTACAGATACATAGCCGCTAAGAGGAAATTATTGATCAGATCATTTTCATTAAGGTCTGATCAACAGGACTAAAAAAAAAAAACTAATCATATACACACAAAAAAAAAACATAAAAAATATATATATATCAATAAAAAGATGGTCAAGAGAGCACAAAACTAGTTTATAGATATTAAATGATCACACATGATTATCATTTGAAACACACTTGTTTCACAATAATTGATGTCATTTGTTTTGATCTTAATTCCTGAAAGGTTTACATTCCAAGTGTGCAACCTAAAAAAAAAACAATTATTTATATATATTTATATAAAAAAACTTTTTGGTTTTGAACAATAAAAAATATATTAAAAAATAAATTTATTTTACGTTAGCACTACAATCGTATTTTCGTTGAATGTTTGCGTGCCATATTTACATGATTTGTGAGAGTTTTAAGAAAAAGAGCAGATATACTATAAAAGATCACAGGTATTTTGTATTAAAATATTACAACACACCTACAAGTGCTTAACTATTTTACCTACCACATAGTGGTAAAAAATAATTTCATAATTTTTCTTTAGTTTAACATTATATGGCAATTGCTTCTTTTTTACATAATATACATTTTATACAGCTTATATGTAATAAAAAAGAACTATTTTAAATTTTATGAATCTCTTATAGTCAATATATTCATATTTACAAAGAATAATGTGCAAGACTGCCATATCATAAAGAATACCACAAAAACACTAAGTATCTTATCAATCTTTTTTAAATTATACATTTGTACAATATAGCAATTAAAAGTAACTAAAAACAAATGCAGTCATTTGATGACTCGCTATTCACTGAAGTTCAATAAGCAAGAAACTTAGGAGTGGATAGATCATGATTTAAACCTATTACCTAAATTATATTAATTTAGAAGCATGGAATCTTAGGCACTTCCAATTTATTTCAAGAAGCAATTTGTACCCTAGTAAATAAAAAATTTGTAGATCCTTCCAAAAAGATAGACCTGTCCATTATCTACAAATTACATATAATCTACAGATTAAAACATATATGGTAAGTAATGATGTGCAATGTCCACTTTGATAATTTATAAATCAAGACTTGATGTGAACATAATCTCGCTATAGATACAGCATTAGCTGAACACGTCAAAATGTTAAGTCCATATGTGAGAAAAGCTCTCTGTAAGCTAAGCAGTAATCAAAGTTTAAGTCCTCACTAAGGAATTCAAGAAGAGCATATGGTAAGATCTACATTGTTTAAAATAAGGTGCCAGACACTTCAATTTCATTAAAATCCTATAACAAAAATTATATTTAAAAAAAGGAAAGTTGAGTATTAACCCAAAAGTCATATATTAAGAGGAGAAAACATTGCCATTGGTCTAACTACTCTAATTGCACATGAAAAATTACTTTAGAACCATCAACATCGCACTGAAAATATGTTTGTACATCAGGTCATTGAAATGCCACATCATGTTTCCTAATAAATAAAAATTGAAACCTAAGATCACAAGACATTGTCTATTTTTTATTTCTTTGGGAATATAATATTTTTAATTTTCCTAAACTTAGCATTGCTTTCTATCACATTAACTTTGTCATAAAAGTAGACAAAAGTTACCCTGCCGTGTCTTAAAATAGTTTTTTTCTTTCAATTACTAGTACTATTTTTTACATAGATTTTGTTCTACATAACTTTTACTACACAGGCACTTTAAACATGTCATAAATCACTTCTACATCACCAGACAAGCTATCAGCAGGGTCAGGGTAGTGATCCTGACTCAGGAGTCAAGAGTCAATCCCAACAAAGTGCACTGAACTCCTCGTACATTTCATATAATTCCCTTTCCTTAAGCTATGCTCTTAGATTAGTTAGCACTAGTTGTGGATAACTCTAGTGAGCACTAAGACATTTGGTAGTTGAATCAAAAAACAGACACAATTACATTTAATTAAACTTATTTGGGAAAAAAGTAAACTCACAGTTAAAATTATACTATCCTTTTTTTTAAGAAATATAGTGATGAAGTGTGGTGGAAATCAACTACAATGAGCTGAAGGTGTTCTCCATTCAAGATTTGCAATGATGAATATTTTGAACAGATTCAAATTTAATTAAGGTATTTGCGGCATTTTCTTGATCCGCACGTGCAAGGGATCTTATCATCCTCAAAAGGAAAATTTATAATCGTATGTGAGCTCTTCCCCTTGGTGGATTCGCCGTAGGGCGAATATCAAAATGTGCTTCATACCCAAAATATCCACAACACGAGAGTAGCAATTGGGCTAGAAAAAAAAAAGTTAATTAGTAGTGTTATTCAATGATATTGGGATCACATCAACATTCAATTGAAATAATAAAATTAATTTTAAACATGCTAATAGAAAGTTATATTAGAAAATACCACACATTTGTAAACGATAATTAAATTATTTTTAAATTATACTACAATCTAATGTTTATAAAATTTATTTAAAATTTAAAATATGTAGACTAGATCTTTAATAATCAAAGATATTTCCTTTGAGAACTCTTATATCCATTTTTCCTTCTTACAAAACCTTTATATTTGATTTTTGTAATATTTTCGTCATGGATCATAGCATCATCAATTTTCGTTTCATTTTATAAAACAAATTATTTTGACACACATTAAAAATGACCTGCTGTTACTGAAATTACATTTTATTGGAAAAATGTGACAAATAGCTATATTGAATAAAATGTATGGATGATAAGCTAAGTATATAGGTTAAATTATGTGAAAAATGAAAACCTGGACACAGGAATCAAGGCTATGACCTTTGGCTTTTGTGCCAATGCTCACAACTGAACTGGTTTATTTTATATTCAGTACAAGGTCATACTTGTATTGAGTCTAATAATAATATGTTTTTTCATTTTTACTAGTGACTTTTAGTGGTTGTACAACTTTTCTTAGTAGCCTAAGAGATAAATACAAGATTGTGTTGTTGAACAACCTTTTATTAAGGGCCTAAAAACAATCAATAGGCCTTCCACTGATGAAAAGTGAAAATGGTACCCAAAACATAGTTGTAAAACATAAAAATCAATTAAATGATTGTCCTACCTCACAGGAATGATTGATAAACCTTGCTGCATTGCCGCGCATTGTAGCGTCGACAACCAAATGATCATCAATGCGAAACATATAGCAGCCAATATCTTTGGACTCGTAATATTTCTCTCGCTTGTCTGTCAACGTTGAGCGGATAACTTCCCCAGCATACTCTATTACCATCTCGCCGAGTTCAATGTTCCGCAAACAGAACAAACCTCGCCCATGGATGTGGGAACGATAAACTCCTACAGCTTCTTTCGAAGTTTCTTTAAGATATCTGAATCGCATGGCCATGGGAAGATTAGTGCTAGTTGCACGCCTGAAATATAATACAGATCAGCCATGAAAAGTTATTTAAAATCTTAAAATATCCAAACAAATTTTGCAGAGTCAATGGTATGATTCTGCATGATGCATAAAGAGTAGTTTTGTCACAATATGGTTTCGTGTAGGGATGGGCACTTGAATAGGTAAGGATATTTGGGATTCAAGGATGTGTAAATTTTGAGTTTGGAATTCAAATCCTTAAAAGAAAATATTTTTTCAAGTGAAATATGTTTTAGAGCTTTAATACTGTATATTGGTGGTTCAAAACCTATTATAATTATAGGATTAACTTAACAATTAGGCCTCAGACCAGTAATTTAACATTTAAATAAATATATGTTACAATGAATGTATTAGAATAAAGAATGTTAACATTAAATTATTTATATTTTCTCTTATGTTCATAATTATTCCAAGATTCGGATCAGTAAAATAGGGGACTTAACCCAGCTCTAGTTTCTTGTTCTAGAATAAACTAAAAATAGCCAGCTAGGTGTTTGAAAAAGAAGCTGAAAAATTTGTAGTTTTATTTAACAATACTTATTTACTTCATTACTTGTAAATTTTTCTATTTTACTTAATCACATATTTGTGGTAAAAGTATATTAAAAGGCATTATAAAAATAGATGTCTTGATTTTGAGTGAATATGTAAACAATTAAATTATTTTATTTTGAAGGTGAATCAAAACAAAGTTTTACAATTTCATTCAATTATGATATATCATTATTTACCAAAATATTCCATCAAATTGTATGGCTTATGAGAAGTTAATGCCACCAAAATGAATGCTAATTTCAAGAAATTTATGCCACACAATTAAATAGATATCTTCCATCTTATTAGAGGGAAAATTGATACAAACATTCTTTGAATTGAGAGAGCGTTTAGGCCTAAGTTACACAAGATGGAATGTCCAAAAGTTAAAACTTTTTAAAGAAAAACATGTTTGTTTGGTATTTGATAGTTTTGCAGTTATTGCAAATACAGTAATCAAATATTGAACCAAATTTCATTTTGAACATTTCCTGACAAAGTTTTGACACACTGATTATTTGTTTCAATGAAAAAGCCTAATTTACTCTTAAATTATTTTGTTGCAACTATTTTTAATAAGTAAAAACTTTCACCTAGTTCGATGGCCTCATGATTTAAGGCATCACTGTTGCAAAAGACTAGACTGCTGATGACAAGGAGATCTAGGTTCGAATCCCGGTCAGGTGTATTGAAGGGTTTTTCATAAATGGTTTTCCTTTCTCCCTCCAAGCAAATGTGGGTACACTTCCTCTAAATTCAACCTTCGTTAGCATAATTAGTACACTTGCGTATATCTGAACAGTTACAAAGAAGTGTCGCTAAAAAAACTTTGTTACAAGTGGACTTAATGTATTAGTTTAAAAAATATTCACAAACCTGTTACTGATAGCAGAATCATTGTCTGTTGGCGTCAACAGCTTTGGAGGTTTTCTATGCCTGGAGGCAAGCCAACCAAACATGTCATATGGTGACCTAGTCTTGAAGCGCTCCGCTCTAGCGCAGCCAGACAGATTCTCACAGGGTCGAGATTCTTTATCTACTCCGACTGGTGGCTGCTTATGGAATCGGGGCTTGTACTTAAAACAACGAGCAGCCCCTGGGAGTTGTTCTACAAGATATCTTAGCCCATTGTGCTTCAGTCCTAGCATTTGAAGACCATTCACTGTTCCGTCGAAAGGATTTCTCGGAAGTGGTGGCATCTTGTGAGCTTTTCGGGCCTCTTGAACGGCCTCAAATACCTTTTGCCAGACCTCCGTGATTGATGACGATTTACAAACAAAGCCATCTTGTGAATGGATTTCATATGTGACATTAGGTAAGTAATCATTAGGGAGTTTTTTATCTTTCAACGGAACAATGATTTTTACGTTTTGGTGAGGTGTTATGCCATTTGATCTGTTTGGGGGACTCTCTTTGCTTTCATTGTTAGCACTGTCTTGAATTTTGGGCACAGGAATAGTAGTCACTTCTTTTTTGGATATTTCGTGACTTACACATACAAGAGGTTTCATTTTCAAAGATTTGATGGAGAATCCTTGCATGCCTGTATTAATGATAGTTTTATTACCATTTATATTAATATTGTTAATATTATTGCTACTAGTTGTGGGGATAACTTTATTATTTTCAAGTTTACAAGGATTCAAATTATCTACTTTATACACACCATCTTGTGTCTGTTTATGTAAAACAAACCTTAAAGGGTTCGATTTGTTTGTATTGTTTTTTGCTTGGGAAAGAACCATCATATTGTTTGAGTTATTAAAAGTACCATTAACTTTATTTGTTTTTTCAGGAATTTTCTTAGATTGAGGAGACAGTTCTGGAATAAGTCTGGTTTGCCGTTGAATAGGAGTTACAGGTTGCCTCGCAAGAGTAACAGGAGCAGAAGTTTGAACAGACGCTGAACTGACAGACTTTTGTTCAGTAATTGAACTTTGTGTGCGAGTTGTGGAAGCAGTATGCGGGGAAGAAACATATATTGGTAAAGTAACAGGTGGTTTGAAATTCAAAGTTTCCGATTTTCTGCAAGAGCACTTTTCAACGGGAAAAGTTGCTCTTAAATGTTGAGAAGCACTTGATGTGTAATGATCATTATCTTTAGGTGAAGCCATGTAGACATTTTGAGGACTATTATAGTTGTACCTCCAAGGAGCTTGACTTGTCTGAACATTGGGCTGAATCAGGGGAACAGAGGGTCTAGGAGTGGGAAGAGGTGGTGGTGGTTGAGAGATAGGAATATGTACTTGAGGAGGTGGAGGTGGGGGTGGAGCTGGGGGTGGAGGGAGTGGTGGTGGTTGCGGTACAGTCACCGATGGTGAAACATTCATTGAAACAGTGGATGGAGTGCATGTTATTATGTCACTGCTTCCTAAAGTGGTGTCCGCAAGTGGAGCATGAGGATTAACTATAACAAAACCAGATGGTACATCGATTATAGGCTCAAGCTTACTAGCTTGAAACACTTGTGTTGTGGTTGAGAAACTACTGCTCGCTGCCATAACACCTGGTACAGAGGCAGAAACAAACTGACTTGACTGCATTACAGTGTTACTAACAATAGTCTCTAGACCATAATACATTGGCTGGGCTGTCAGAAACATCCCTCCAGTTGAACCAAGCACCATTTGATCTGCAGATACTACTCCACATTGCAATGTCGGCTGAGGCTGAATGAGAGTCCCTAAAACAGTAGAGGGTGTTGCCGCTAGCTGCATGCTTGGGATAACAGAGATACCGCCATTTTGTAATCCTACAAAACCCTCTGGCAATTGGTAAGTGCCAGAAAGAAGGGTGTTTGGTGCAGCTGTAATGAACTGTGCCTTATTGTAACCATTATTGTGAGCATCTACAGTGGCAATGTACTGCAAACTTTGCCCAGTTTGTTGTTGAAAAGCATCTATATATGCAGCCATCATGTTTGGAGATGCCATTTGTTGCATTATAACTGTCGGACTCTGCTGCTGAGGGTTAGACTGGGGCTGGCAATGAATAATTGGATGAACTTGTTGAGAATGAGGTGATAAAGAATGATTCATCATGCTAGAATGATTTTGTTGGCGAATTGCAGAAAGTTTTTGTTTATTTACAGCCCTGCCTCTTTGTCTACCGTTTATTAATATAGGTTTAGGTATTGGCTTTTGTTTTGTTTGAGATTTGGTTGTGGGTATAATATTTGAATCAAAAACTGGTTTGACATTGTTCAAGCACTCTGATGGTTGGTTCAGCAGCTGAGTTGGACTTTCTTCAATAATGCAAGACTGCCCAGAAGAAATTACATTTTTTTGTGGTGAAAAAACACTTTTACTTGAACTAATAGTGGTTGGTTGATATTTGACTCCTTCTTCTTCACTAGACCGAGCATTTTCTGAGTCGCTTTCACTTGTGGAAAGAATAAAATCACTGCTGCAAGTAGGTAAATGCCGCTCGAAGCTAGTCCTAGTCCTGTATGTTCTGTGGCAACGATCACATCTTACAGGTTCCTCTTCATTGGCTTCAATGACACTTGGTGCATACAGTAAAGTTCTATGAGGTGTGAACTCGCTTACATAATTGTCTCTAGGTGGTGAACCCTCTTCGCTGCTGCTGGAAGAGTCTATAGCACCATCTAGCTGTGGTAGTTTCTGCAATAGCCTATCATTCCAAGACATACATTTATTTTCTTTACCCTCTTCTTTTGGAAGGGTCGGTCTTCTTCTGACACCTGCAGCACCTTCACTAGATGTTGCATCATCTTCGAAACAATACTTTAACTCGCGAACTCCTTCTGCCACAGTGGAAGCAATACTTGGCATCCTAAGCTCCTGTAACCTGTGAGCTTTGTCTCCCGCACTCTCAGCGGTGGTAATAAGTCTGCTCGAATCATCCTCACTACCCCTACCAGCAAGCCGAGAGCCTTTTCGGCGTTTGTGTGGTCCATCAAGTTTACAGCTCCACGTAAGACTGCAAGATCTATGCTGACTAAGAGAACCACAACTAAGTTTCCTACGTATTTGTTGAGGTATTCCATCAGATTTACTCCTTTTGATATCCTTTGTAGTACCTATGTGTAAATATTCTTTGGGTATGTTAGTAATGAAACATTCATCTTCTAGTAAAGAGGTTTCATCTTTACAATCATTACTCTCAAACCAAAGATCTGTTTGTGAGGCAAGTTCTATTGCAGCTTCTGATCTTATATTTTTTAAACTAATATCCTGATTATTTGAAATCACAGATATTGCTTCAATGTCTGAGCTTAACAAAGCTTCCTCACCGAGCTCTTTACCTTCTTTCAGAGATTCCGTCCCAAAGCAAGTTTCCGCTGTTGAAACTTCCTCAACATTCATTAGTTTTGGAAAAATGTCTTGCATGGAAATCCCGTCAAGAAGATCGTGTGGTAGATCCTCAAAAATTGCATCCTTCAATTCAGGAGGAAGAAGGTCAGCAGAGTTTTGTGGGTCAGTCAGACTGTCATCCACTTCTCTGCAAACACTATCCAGAATATGGTCTAACACTTCGCGGGCCACCTTCCTTTCCTCCGTGAACTTAAAGTTTCTTTTTGCCTTAACATTCAATGTATCAGTTTGGCAGGAATTATTTTTCTTTGATGGGCTTATGAATAGATCACAGTTTACTTTAACATCATCTGATTGATCTTTTGAATTATTTAAATCATGATGCCATTGTGATATTTCCCTTAGAACTTGATCCACAACATTTTTTTCTTTGGTGTGATCCACTGTGATGTTTTTACCCAAATCTTGACTCTCCTGTGGCTTACAGGTACGCATAGTTATTTTCATGTTATATCTTACTATCCTCCATGGCTCTAGAGATGACCAATAAAGACGAGTGCAACAGAATTCCATTGGAATGATGGCTTCACTATTATCAGAAACTCTTGCAACAAATTCTCCTAAATTTTCTACAATTAGTGACCCTATCATGAATCTAACTATATTTGGTTCAACATATTTCTTCTTTTTTCGATCAAGTTCAACATATATCGGTCGTGCAAGATCAAAGTCTGAACCTTCTGTTAACCTTTTCCCAGATGCATCTTTTCGATGTGATGGACAAAATACCGTTTTATCGTCCATTAAAGCACACTTGTTCTTGAGAGCACAATAAAAATGATAGGTTTCAGCACAGTTACGTGTGCAACAGCCAACACTCGCACCTTTTTTGCCACACAAGCGGCACCGAATCATACGGCCGCGTGAAATTGCAGAATGGACATTTTGAAGTGACCCATCTATTTCTTCAAATACTTCAGCCGACCATAGGGCACAGTTAGCATGTGTCCACCCATTTTGGCCACAGTACAATAAACGCCCCTCTCTTGTGGGTAATCCATCCCCAAGTCCCTTACAAAACATGCATGTCCGCATATCTTCCACAATATGATCAGAGTAGTAATACTTTAAATCTCCCTTGGGGGATTAAATTTACTAACTTCTCTACACAGATTCTCTTGACTATCCTCTAATAGGGTTTATCACTAGGATGTTCTCCTGATTTAGAAGGTGAAGCAATCAAGATGGATTTACCAGTATTTTTACTTGATACCTTGGCTAACTTTGGGTCAAACCAAGGGAAGACTTCAATCAATGCATTATGGTAAGTTTTAACCAGATCTAAGTGATGTGTAACATTAATTATGTGTTCCATCTCTTGATGAAATTGTAGAAGGGACGAGTATTCATTTGAACTTATTTTTTTCCTGATCCTCAATAAAGTTGGTGTTAGTTTACCAGATGATGCCTCTGCACAGTAACAATCTCTGGAGGCAGCAAACCCTTCAGTTTTACTGGCATCCAAACCCAAAGGAGATTTATCAGGTACAACTACAGGCTCAAGTTGTTTGGTAGGGGTAAGTTTTGTTGGTAGCGCACACTCGACATTAGATATGAAATCTATTTCTGCCAAACCATCTTTGACTTCTTCAGTTTCTTCTTCTGTGCTAAGTTTGAGCTCATCATCAGTGCTGCCGATTCCAGAATCACTTGGGGGTGTTGCCATAGAAACCATAAGTGTTTTGTTAGGAGATTTCAAATAAACATCGCTAAAAGTAGAGTCTGGCGACAATCCCGAGAGCTGGTCTTCAACTTGAATTGATATAGGTGAACTTATAACTGGTTTTGTGTAAACATTTTTTACACAAGCTGCATAATCTTTTAGAAGGAATTGTTGCCTTTGATTTTTTACCGAGCCATCAGTTTCAGTTATATCACTCGATGAATCTTTGGAGAAAATAATACCTGGATCTATTCCTTCTACTTCAAATGAATGGGGGTGATCTGAAAGGGGCAATTTATTGTTAGCAGATGAAGATTGATGGTCTATCTTAGCATTCGACCTAGTAACATAAATTTCCTCTGGATACATCTTTTTAAATTTGACAATCAAACTGCCATGTGTGCCTGGATAGTCAAAGTTTTTGTCATCTTTCAAGACAGTTTCACTTGAAATATTACTTTCAGTATAGCTAAGAGAATCACCTAGTAAATTGCCATCGGTTGTATTTTTAGATTCCTTATTTGTATTATTATGTGAATCACTAGAAATTGAATTTTTTATGCCTTTATTTATTAAGTCATCAAAGCATTTTGTGGAACTAGATTTCTCTTCCGAAACAATAGTAGAGTTGTCAACAAGTTTACTGTCATAACTTTGTTCTTCTTGTCCCACCTTTATTTGGGGTGTTAAATTACATGAATTTTTAATTTCTTCCGATTCTACAAACAGTGACTTTTTTAAACCTTTTGCAGAAATGACTTCTTGATTACCAAGATTTACAGAATTCAAGTCTTCTAAGGACGAGTCTGAATGTTCAGACCTTTCTTGCGAATCTATCGTCTTAGTGAAGATGGGTGATTTACACATACATTTTTTCTTTGGGCTCCATTTTAACAAAGCACATGCTTTGCGGTTCTTACTAATGGCCTTCAACACACCTAGAAAGCCTGCTTTGAGTTCTTCCTCCACAGCAAACCACCAAGGTGCTGGCGGTAATGTACAACATAACCTAAAACATATCAATCAAGTCAATTACAATGGTGAATAATATTAGTAAGAAATATGTAGTCCATTCCTAAATACTTTTGTTAATTTCAAACAGTAATAAATGTTAACTAGATGCTTCTATTTTAAATTTATGCTAGGTTAAATAAATATTTAATAAGTTGGTAGTTATAGAAAGTGCAAAATCTGAGTCATATTAGGATTCACATTCAATTTGGAATTCCAAATCTTAATATTTAAAATATTTTTATCGGATTTAAAATTTAAAATTCAAATAGATCCGATTTTCAGATTCAAAAGAATTGAATTCAAAATTCAAATCTTTATAAAGTCCAACATTTAAATAATTTGGCTTTTTAAAGACATTGGCTTGGGTCCATTATTTGACTTTTATTCAATTGTATAATATTTAAAATTTAATCATTATTTGGACATGGTTTATTGATCTATTTTCTATTAGACTCAATTAAATATATATATATAAATAATTGAAGCTGGTTTTCTATTAGAAATAGCTAACACTTCATCATAACATATTCGAATAAAGCTCGATTTAAAACATTTTAAGCGCTTCGATGGCCCCATGGCCAAACGTCTTGTTGTTGTTGTTGATTATTATTATTATTATGATTATGATTATTATTATGATTATTATTATGATGATGATTATTGTTATTATTGTTATTATTATTATTGTTATTATTGTTATTATTATTATTATTATTATTATTATTATTATTATTATTATTATTATTATTATTATTATTATTAATAGCACCGCGTCTTACTACCCGTTCGGGTTGTACTCACTTACGCTAATGTGTAATGGTAGGGTGATTGTGAGATGAAATGGAGGACCTACAGTTTAACGTGGAATCTGAACCACGGTAGAGGCCTGGCATTCCTCACATTCACAAGTTGTGATTAATACACGTCTTGTCAGAGGTGAAGTAAGGGTTTGGCAGTCAGATAAATCTGTGCCGGGACCAAGGATTGAACCCCGGACCCTCAGCACAGAAGTCTGACACCTTACCCCTAGACCACCAGGTCACCTATAACGTGCTACTCTCATGTTAGACTAGATTGTAAAGACTGGGAGGTCGAGGTTCAATCACAGTTGGGTGTACTGAGGCAGTTGTTCCTAAGTGTTTTTTTCCACTCCCACTCCACACAATTGTGGGTGCACTTCCTCTAAATTAAAACTTCCTAATCTCTAAACCATTAGTGTAATTAGTATATAGGCGTAAAGACACACAGTTATAAAACGAGGAGCTTAAAAAAAAATGACAAAATAATTTATTTGGATTTTATTTGAAATATTTTGCTTCAATTTGAAATTGAAAATGTTTGGATTCAGTCATACACAAATAATATTTCAATCAAGTGACCCACCTACAAACAAACTCTACAGACTCTGGTAGATAGCTGAGAACTTGATACTTCTCATCTGAAAGTCCTTCACACTTGGCATGAACCCAGCTCTTGCACTGCCCACATTCCATCATCTGAAACAAAGTTTATTTTGTAAACAATGTTTATTAGTTGCTCAATGGTGAAACAATGCAACCAAAGAGAACAGAATGGGAAAGGTGGATTTAAGGGAATGCACAAAAGTTTATTTAACCAAAAGAGTTCACTTTGAGACCCAGCCTTATTCACACAGTTGAAAATAACTCAATATTTATGTAGGGATGGACAGAATGAAATGTTTACAGTGGGAAGGGTCAAAATATCGGGATCGGGAAGTTATAAAAATGACGGTTATAATAATTTTAGAATATGGTATGACTAACTTGCAAAAGCTTAGACATTATTTACTGTAGTATAAATAATAAAATACTATGATAACATAATAATACAAATAGGAGTGTGAAAATAGCATATTTTATCAAATAAAATAGAAAAGTTTTGAACAAATATTGAATTATACCGTTAATTTTAATAATTTTTTATGAAAATTATTTTTATTCGGTTTTTGAAAGTTATGTTTGATACTTGACTAGTGCAAAAGTGCAAAAAATCTAAAACATAATTTTGTTGCCCTTCTTAAATGTGCTCTAGGCATTAAACCCCATACAAACACGTATATATAAATGTATATAATATATATGTATAGGTATATATAATATGTATGTATATGTGTATATATATATATATAATATATATTTGTTTTAGCATATTGTCTTACTACCCATTCAGGTTATACAATGACCTTAAATATTATTTAGGTTTGAAACCCCTTAAATATTCTCTAGGTTTGATTCCCTTTCAATGTTGTTTGAGTTTTAAAATGTTCTCTAGGTTTTTTTACCCCTTAAAATGTTATCTACGTTTGAACTACTTAAAGCTTCTCTGTTTGAAGCCCCTTTAGTGTTCTTTAGAAATGACATCCCTTTAAGGTTCTTTAGTTTAACACCCCTGTAATATCTACTCTGAATATCTTAAGGGCCGGTCAGAGAAGGTCAAAGGTTGTTGAAAGTGAAGAGTCACATCAACGCTAGCCCCTTATTTACGGTATCAGAAGAAACGAGAGCTATCAGGGGAGAGTGCTCAAGATTGTCAAAAATAGTAGGCAATGCATTTGTCAACTGGTTTGGTCTTTCAATGAAATTCATCCTGGCCAAAGCATACAAGGATTGGAAGTTTTCTAGCTCTCAGATATGTTCATTCGTAATCAAATTGGGGTATATATGGTCTGGTTTGCCAGTGATGGGGAGGTCAGGCATCAAATCCTGCCCGGGTGTGTGTCTACAAAGAGTGTTTTTTTATGTTTCCCAATCTACCTCCACACAAATGTGGTTACAATGTCTCTAAATTTTACCTTACTATTTCCTATACCCTATCAGTGCATTTAAATGGATATAGATCAGACAAGTACACAATAGAAAAAATGATAATATTAAGATGCGATGCTAAGAATAAATATATAATGAAGTGATAGCCTAAAGTCTTCACAAATTTATACCATGCCAGAACTGTGACATGGTATCTACTCAACTTGACCAATGAAATTCCCGACTTTTTCCCTGATTTCCCCTGATCATTTCCTAAAATTCCCGACTAAAAAGTATGCCAAGCCCTCCCCCCCACATCGTTTTTCTGAATAATATAAAAAGTTTTCAAAATCTAAATAAACATGTTATTTTAAATTTGTAATAACATTGTTTACTAGGAATTATAAAATATATTACACAACTACAAACAAAAAACGACAGTTTGAATCACATTATAATTTGCTAATTTAGTGATTACTATAATATTTCATATTTTGAGTAAAACAACATTTTCCCGGATTTTTACTGTAATCTACCAAATTCCCTACTTATTCCTGTTTTTTCCTTATCACTTAAAATTCCCGTTTTTTCCTGATGGTAGACACCCTGTGTCAATATGCATTAATAAATTACAAAATTAATAATTAAATCAATAATAATATTAATTGATAAAATTTTATTTTACTATTTAATAGTTGTAATGACCTTGATTTGACCCTAAAGAATATTTGAAAGCATTGACAATATTATCCTCTTAATTTTATATATTAAACATATGTTGCTTTTATTTGAATTTTATATTCTATTATTCCATGCCTAAAATACGTCTTATTCTATATTATTCATTTACAGTAGTCACCAGATTCTAGCTAAGAAGGTACTAGTTGTTTTCTGTTGTTAAGTTAACACCCTGAAGTTAGAAGGCATTAGCCCTTGTAACTAACTTCAGTGTGTTGACGCAGTCGGGTAGAGTTGATTGATACATGGGAGTGTTTTAGAGGCAGCTTCCAGTTCTGGAATCTCCTCGAGCCTTGTTCCAATGTTCTATTGGACTGAGGTACTGGGATTTGTATCCGCTTTGGACCGCTCTCTGACACAAGCCTTCGGTCTGATAGGACGTGTTTTTGGATGTGCGAGTGTTAAGTGCGTTCATAAAAGAACACGAAGATTGATTATTGAAATTATTCAATGTAACCCTGCATTTGTATATAAAATATATACATAATTCAAGTAGGTGTAGATGTGTTGATTAATATATCTTTACAAAAGTGCGACATTTGGCAGAATAATCATGATCATTTTTCTAACAACGTAGCAAGTCTAAAATTATTGAATAAATCACTAGTAAACTTATTTCCGACAAGAATCATTACTCATATAAATTACAAACTCAATCTCAAGTATGATAATGATAAAAATGGGAAGAAAGACACACTGCAACCAACGCCGCCACGAGTACCACTAGTCAAGGGACATAACATTCGGTCTCCGATACAAAGTGCTAGGATACGAGACGTAAACTATATTTCCATAACAAAAGGCCAAGGTTCGTAGTGGACTATTTCATATGGCTACCACGTGAGGCAGGATCCGAGGTACGACATTGTAAATACAATTTTATTAGTTTGCATAAATTTTTACATTAAAACATAATTTAGTAGGCTAATGTTGTATTATTCTAAAACAACATTTTATTGGATCAATAACTATACAAATATTTTAATTTTTTCATTACTAAAATATTACTTACTTCATATAATGAAAAATAACAACTATACATTGGTAGTTAGTAGAGCTGGGCCGATCAGCTATTTTGCCGATTAGTCCGATGCCGATCACCGATGCCGATTATTTTTGTTTTCAATTTTAATAAGTGTATAAAGTAAAATGACCCTTAAAGCAAAAAAAAGTTACTTTTACTAGTTTTATAATGTCCAATATAGTTTTGTTTTAATAACATTTAAATAGAAGCTTTTAAAATGTAAAGGTTGTTTAATTATTATTTTATATTGTTATTGTTAGGACAAGTGAACCTGTCATTAAACAAAAACAAATCACATTAATAAATAGCAAATATACCGGTACATGTTAGATAATTACAATATGATTTCACATTTATGATTAAATAGGCCTACTGACCCTTTCATTAGACAAAGACAAATCATAATCAGCAAATTTAAATTTAATTTTAATGATAAAAAATAATCAAGGCACACATATTTTTGCACACAAGGAAATAGGCCTACATCTATTTTGTTTTTAAATGAAATAGAAATTTTTACATCCAGTGTCTATTAAAATATGGCTTCAATATTAAACAATTTTTAACAATCGTAATATTTTTGTGAATTGTGATTTAGATATATCATAACATAGGTTTTTGTGATTCTACAAAGCATTCTATCATAATTTAACTATTAAATATTAATATCGTATGGAAATAAGTGGTTTCTTAAAAAAAAGTATAATAAAAAGGCATCACCATTTTTAAACAGTAATCCGATCTTTTTATTAACAATTTAAATAATCTTGATGAAAAATTACATTGTTTTAACTACATTTAAATAAAAACTACCTTTAGAAAATCGAATGAACGGTGAATGGTTCAAAATGAACGGATCATTGAACTGAACCAGATACAATGAATCGTTAATTTAAAAGAACGATTTTGCCCATCTCTACTTCAATATGATAAAATAAATAATAAATAACATAATGTGCAACGAAAGTTATTTTTCGTGGTTTTTTTAAGAAATACTTTAAAACTTATTTTAATTTACTTTTAACTATTAAAGAAAATGTAAAATTTAAATATTAACATATATTAATTAAATTCATATTGAAATATGAGCGAAACAAATTCCCTGCCAGTGGAAAGTTTTGTACTTGCATTAAAAGAAAAATGGTTTCCATTTAAAACAAAATGTGCACATGTGCGAGATTATTACGTCCGATGTTTCATTTTTTGGGCATCTTTAACAAATCGAAATAAAACAATACCAATCTGCTTATATTTTATTTTATGATTATTAGATTTGTTACTTGTATTTTTATTTCTAATAACGTGCATAAATCGGAAAAAGACCTATGGTAAATATATTTGTTTTGATATATTTTGTTTGGAATGTTGGATATGCTGTTTATTTCAAACCTAAGTCGCTAAGAACAAGCTAATTATTCAAAGATCACATACGAGAGAGCAGAGATAAAATATTATTTTTTTAGGAATTAAAATATACCCACACATTTTGAATAATCGGCATAAATATCGGAGATTCAAACACCGATCATCGGAATCGCCGGTTATGCGATAATCGGCCGATGATCGGATTAATAATCGGCATCGGCCCAGCCCTAGTAGTTAGTATAATACAAATACAATCAAAATTGCAAATTACACTAATGAAATACCTTTTTTATTAATCATCATCATTATCATCATCATCCTCATCATCCTCATTCTCATCTTCCTCATCATCATCCTCCTACTCATCATGATCCTCATCATTATCATCATCATCATCATCATTAGCACCGCGTCTTACTACCCGTTCAGGTTGTACACACGCTAATGTGTAATGGTAGGGTGATTGTGAGATGAAGTGGAGGACCTACAGTTTAACATGGGATCTGAACCACGGTGGAGGCCTGGTATTTCACACATTCACAAGTTGTGATTAATAGACGTCTTGTCAGAGGTGAAGGAAGGGTTTTGTCATTAGATAAATCTGTACCAGACCGAGGATTGAACCTTGTCTACCTTACCCCTAGACCGCCATGTCACCAGTTACCTATATTAATATTTACTGAATAATTAGGGTCTACTTGTAACAAATGTTGGTATTTAATGTATTTATCTACACCAGTAAGCTTAGAGGTTTATTTATGTTATGGAACTGACAAGGAGATCCAGGAGAGTTCAATAGGCATAGAAGTTAGCTAGTAGAGCTGAATGACCAGGGTTCAAATCCCTGTTCTTTCATAATTTTTCCATCCTTACACAATCACTCCATTAGAATGTCATCTGAAAATACATATTGGTTTAATTTAAAATAGTTTAAAAAATGCTGTAGTGGGACTCATCATATGCATCATTGGGTATGCAGCTTGAACGTCAAGTTCTTCTAGTCTGATATGCTGTTTACAGCAAGGTCCGCATTCGAATCCTGGGAGGATTTAATGAGTGTATTTTCCTAAACGGATTATCACTCTTCCTTCACACAAATATAAGTACACTTTCTCTAAACTTTAACTCCACCATCTTTACACACCCTTTGAGTATTAATTACAAATGTGTATAGCCCGGACAGGCCTTAAGACATAAGGGGCAGGGGAAAGATATAGACATACGCATAGATTCCATCCATTCTTATCTTGAGCTAGTCCTATCCAGTCCACCTCATTACTCATGGGGATGACATATAAAGAAATATACTTGTTTTGGGGAAGAAATTCTGCTAATAGTTTACTGATGGCTTTTTTTTTAAATATTAATATTTTAAAAGATGGCTTTAGTGATTTGGTTCAAAGTGGGTAATTGTTAAGCTTTTTGCATTATAAAATCATTTAGTAATAGGAGTCAACTAATTACAGAGTTTTGTAACGTTAGATTTTTTTTTAAATGGCTCTAATGATTAGGTTCAAAACTGAAAACCAAGGACTATTTGCATTATCAATATTAATGTTTACTTATTTATCTAATATAAATTAATTTAAGGGTTGTTTAGCTACAATGAATGATATAAAATTTTAATTTTTTTGAAATTGATCTTGAAGAATGAATTCAAATTATTAGTTTTTCATGATATCATGATACAAAATAATTTTAGGGTAGTTTACAAATCATTTATTTTTGAGAATTTAAATATTGTTAAATAGCCATATTTGAACAATTTGGTTTAAAATGTATTAATATAGAGTGTTTATTGTGAGTAAAAAGATAATTGTTTGTTTTGACAAGGAATCTAAGATCTAAGGATAGATAGTTTACTCAAAACCTATTTTTGAAAATTTTAAAAATTATCTTTGAAGCCATAATATATACACAATATGAGAAAGTTTGTGCGATTGTGTCGTACCATTTATTTACTATACTATCTCATGTATTTATTTTAATTTCATTGTTATGTTTATTTTATTTTAATTGCTTACCTGTTGCTAAAAAAATAATGGAAGTTATTATTGGTTAAATATTTGAGTGACACATTTAATTTAATGTCACTCACTTCGGTGGCCACATGGTCTAACACGCTACTCTCGCAGTAGACTAGGCTGACGATGACGGGGATTTCCAGGTTAGTATCTCGATTGAGTGTACTGAAGGGTTTTTCCAAAATGGTTTCCCACTCTCCCTCCTCACAAATGTGGGTACATTTCCTATAAATATAACCTTCCTAAATCCTAAAACCCCGAGCATTAGTACATAATCATATAACCTGAATGGGTGGTAAGACTCACTGCTAAAAGAAATAATTTCATATTGAATTATTTTTATTGGCCATTCATGTTTTTTTTACGCAATATATAGTGTATATGTTGTATGTGTGTCTGTAGTACACTATTTCACAAAAATATTTTTTGTTTCTTTAAAAATATATTTCTGTCCATGTAATCTGTATTCCAAATAGCTTTGCATATTAGTAAGTACATTTTCTTAGGGTTGAGTGCATAATGTATACATTTTTTTATTTCTGAGTGCTGCTTATAACATTATATAATGTAAAATATTTATATTTAAAGATAAGGGGTCTATGTATACTTTATGATCATCTCTAAACCGTTTCACAACTCAAGCTTGTATTTGTTTAACTAATCTAAAACTCACATATGTAAATTGATTAAGTTTCATTAGTTTAATTTGTAAAACCATTTGTATATTTTCCTATTATTGTGCCTCAAAAGTTTTAGAAGTCAAATGGAAAAAGATATATATGTAAGATCCACTTTTTTTTTAAAGTTTGGGACCACATCGAACGTTGAGCCATCATAATCTTGAGGCTGAAAATGTCCATGATTACCATAATCTCTTTAGCCTATGAGAAAGTAAAAAGGCTAATATTTTTAATCAATATTATTCTAAATAATGTTAAGTACAGTAAAAGTAAATAGTTTAAAAACAAAAATAGGTTTTTATTCAATTATATAGATTTACTATTACTAACTAATGTACATCCATATTTTCGGGTTCGGATTATATGCTAATTTGTTTTTGAATACAATAATATGAGCTATTTACTCAATGTGAACAGTTAGTAAGACGAGGTACTTAGAAAATACAAAAACATTTTCAATTAATGAGCTAAAAAATTAATATTCAATCATGTGCCCACCATGTGCAACAAATACATTTAAAAAATTGGTTAGAATCGATAAGTATTTTCCTGCTCTTATTGTCAACTTTAGGCCTCAACCTAAACTACAATATATACTACCTTTCAAAAGGTAGGTTGAACTAAGCAAAGAGAGGAAAGGAACATAAGTGCACTGGTCTCACAACCCAGCTCTCATGCTTGAGCGTGCATTACACCACTACACACACATACATACACATACACACAAATCTCAGCCCATGAACGTTTAAAAATTACAAGATGTTTGTGGATTTCTGTTTGACTATTCTAACGCCTTAAATCTTGATGCTTAAATTGTAGGCCTACCACTCACAGGCGAATACATTGATTCCTATTTATGGTTTAAAATAGTGGGAACATAATTTTAAAGCTTCACAATATTGAATAAATGGTTTGTCTCGTCACTTCTAAAACGATCGTGGCAACGCTGTAAATAGAAGACCCTAGTAAATTGCTAAACGGTACAAGTAGTTCCCGGTATTCCTACAAGTAGCGTTACACTACAGTTACCAAACTATTTCAAATTTTAATTTTATAAATAAGCTTTTAAAGCTTAGTATTAAACTAATAAATTTTAAATAAATAGCTAAAACAAGAAAAATATTATCTAACCTTGTGATTTCTTCTTTTTTCAACTACATCCATATTAATCTTGTTAAAATATTATTCATTTATAAAAAATATAAAAAATAATAGAACACTAAATAAAAATTCTAATCTAAGAAAATTGAAGTAAAAATAGTTCTACTTTAAATAGTAAAATTCAATTTTGAATATTTAACTTAGTGAAGTCATTATAAGCAAATGAGTGAGAGGCTGAAAATGCGATAGTTTTCATTGTATAGTTTAATTACTAGTGAAAGTTATACAGATTCTTCGTTCTAGATAATATAAATCTCTTTTCATTGGTGAAAAAGATTTCAAATCCATAGACCGGTTTTGTCACAATCTTTTATTTTGTAATACTTTGTTTTTATGAGTGAACCAGTGTTGACAGGCCCCTTAACAGCTGGTCTGTTCTCTTAAATAGATGACTTTGGCAAGCTGCTTTCTCCCCCCCCCCCTCCCCCATTTTCCACACCCCAAAATATGGTTGTCTCACATCCCCCTCCCCTCCCCCCAGCTTGATGGGGAAACAGCCAATCCAACCAACTTTCAGAAATGGATCCATTCCCAACATTTTCCCAGAGACAGACATTTAATATGTATATCGTATAGTACTTTTTTTGTGTGTTAATTTTAACTATTTCCAAGATTTAGTATGAATTTAATATTCTTTTTAATTAACTCAAAATTTGTAAACTTTAGTTTTAGTGATATTTGTTATTCATCCTTTTTCTGAATGTGTTCAATGAAATGAAAAGTACAAAACATAAAATATCTTGGAAGTGTGATTGAGGAGAAAGGTGAAGTAGATAGTATTTAATGAGAAAAGGACAGCTTGGAGAGTTGTTCTAAGGTGTGTAAGAGACCTGCTATGAGAAGGAAAGTCCCCTTGAAGTGTAAGGAAGTGTTGTACAGGAAATACTTTGTACCCAATTGTCACATATGCAGCAGAAACATGGACGGTGAATGTAAGAGAGACTAGCAAAGTAGAGGCCATGTGAATGAAGTTTTGTGAGCAGCATGTTAGCTGTTGCGAGGAGGAAACAAGATTAGGAATGAATGTATCTATGAAAGAGTTGGGGTACAGGGAGTACATGAGATAATAGAGAAAGCAAGACTGAGATGATATGGCCATGTAATGCGGATATAAAAAGAGAGGATGCCGAATAAAATGTTGGAAAACAAGGATGTAGGAAAAAGATGCAAGGGAGGCCAAGAAACAGATGGTAGGAGTATATAACAGAAAGTGTTCAAGTGAGAGGAGAAGAATGGAAGAAAGTAAAGGAGGAAGAGTTGTGGAATAATAAAGAAGTGGAGGCATTTTACTAAACTGAGCCGACCAAAGACTGGAAACAGTTGATGTGATGATGATAAATGATAACACGTGATCTAACAAACATACAAACTGTAACACAGTCTACCTAGTTGCAGTTATTTTCTCGTAGCCCAGTTAAATGTGTAATGTATGTGATGAAGTCGTGTTGATGGATTCCTGAGTGCACACGTCATCTTGAATGTAGTTATATGCTTACCAATCCTCCTTTAAAGTAGAGAGTATCTAATTATCTATACTTAAGTATCTGCTTCTCGCTATTGGTCAAGACGACATAACAATTAAGGGAAAGCTGACACCCTTCAAATTGAGATGATGTAGTTTTCAGAGAGAAGACTTCTTAAGTATTTAATTAGTATAGTTCAAACACCATCCCATTTAATGTGGTCATTTCTGTGGACTAGTAACATTGTTCAGTAAAAGACATCAAAACAAATTTCTAAATGTCTTCTTAAATTGGCTCTTGACTAACACATTTTAATTTGGGGTCATATAAGAATAAAGTTTTAAATACGTAAAAATTGTATTTTATACTTGCCTTTGTATCAAATCATTATCTTCATAACACCTTTGACAAAGAGGGCAGAAATTACCCTTTTGCCGAAGCTTGAAGCACCCATTGCATAGGGGTAGATTTCCTACAAATACTGTGACATCTGCTTTACCACAACTTTTGCAGCGCAAGCAGCTGAACAGATCTGAAATCATTCAGAGGAAAACAATTATTTTACTAACAAAATAATATACTATAAGAAAAACTGTAATATTGGCAATAGACTCCACAAGAACTTGCTCTAGCATAGACAATTTAAATTTGTGTGATCCAATTTTATTACAATTGAATTAAAATCTTGCTTTAAATCAAATAGATTTCGAATTGAATATCATACTTTGGAAATTTTTGACATATTTTTATGAAATTGTCTAATAGATTTTCATTTAATATTACAAATAGATTTCAAATAAAGTTTGAGGAAGGAAAAAATTATGCCATTATTACTCTATCTAACAAATCTCTATAAGGAAAACAAGTACCATTAAGAAAAAGAGGTTTTTTTTTGTGGAGATAAGATATTCACATCCAATGTCCATTTCCTGTGTTTGTCCTTTATGTTATTCCTTTTACATGTAAGTATCCTATAATTATTTATCTATGTCCTTTTCCTTCATTTTGTGTCTCTTGATTTCCTTTTTTTTTTGGGGGGGGGGGGGACCCTTACCAAAGCCTTCACAGATATGGATATTGATGAATCGTTATCGGGTGATTATTAGTGCATCGGCAATTAATTGTAATTGACATTATTATATTGATTCATCTTTTTTTTAAGTAAAATTTAAATCAAAATTTAGTGATCAAAATCGCAAAAAAACAGTTATTTACACATTGCATCAGGATTGCAGGCTATGCAAAGATCACATAACCAGATAAAGAAATATGCATTCATATCATTGATAAAACTAACAATCTAGTTACAACATTCGCTGGCTATGCGGAAAATATATTTATGCATGCATACAATCCTTTTGTATTAATTAGGCCTACATTAACTATTATCATTCTTTAAAGCATATTTCTCAATAGTTATTAACCCAATTTCAACCCAGTGACTACACCAGCACCACCTACCATCCATAGAGTAATAGAGAAACATTCAGGGAATTTCAACTCCCCCAGAGAAGTTTTCATCCTTACCAATCAAGTTGGCATCACTGAAACAACATCCTGTTCAGTCTAATTACTACTACTTCCTGAGGAAGATGCTATAATAGCATTGAAATATTGAAGTGTGTGTAAATATGTGTGAGTGTTTTTACTTTTATTTGTGCACTACCATTTTCAGACTATTCTATCATTTTATTTATTACTCAATTTTTTGCTCAATGCATTTTTTTCATACATAATATCAATAGTTATTAATAAATTATCGGGATTAATGGGTGTAAATAATCGTAGCATGAACAATTATTTTAAACAATCAGTAATCGGTATTGGTAATCGGTTTTACTGAATCGATACACCTCTAACTCTCACATACTACTTTATGTTTTCTAAGGTTATTTTTGGGATGGTATGTTGTGTAAATTTTATGACTTGTCAAAATAAGTACCAATCTAACTAAGAAAAAAATTAAATAGTTAATTTTCTGTTGATTTGCAGTGCATGTAGGTGTACATAGATTAACCTACCAGCTGTTACATCTAGTCCAGTCTACTCTACCTCCAACCACCATTTTTGTTTATGGAAAACAGCTCAAAATTGTTTTCATGCTACACCTTGGTCAGAACCACTTGAATGAAAATACATGATACCAAGATGTAACCAAATCAATCATGAAAACTCACCTAATATCGTCATGTAAAATGAATTATGCTAGACCTTTAATCACTATTATATATTGGTTTATTTTATTGTTTTAACAATACTTTATTTTGGTATTGATATTAGTACATTTCTATAATAAATACAAAAATAATAATTAGAACCCTGGGTTAAATCAAAAATTCTTGTTAACTTAAAGGATAGGAGCACAACTTATTTTGTGGGGGTTCATATGTCTTGAAAATTTAGTAAGGCACACAATATATTGACAATATGATATTCAATCTTTTCAGTGCAACGTTGGATATTTTCACTACCAATCTGATTTTGTTTGTCTGTGCAGTTAAAAACAATTACATTCCAATTTTTACTAGAGTTTGGTTGAATCTTGCAAAAAATTATAAGCATAAGAGTAATATAAATATATAAATATAGAAAATATAAATATAATAGAATAATAGAAAATACAAATAGTAACTAAATGTTCAAATTCTTTCTTTTAATCCATTCATTAAAACATTCATGCATTAAGCTAAGTGTTAAGATTACTGGTGTGGAGCCTGGTTGTTGAGTTTGTCTTCTAATAATTGGTTCCAAGTTACCAATATGTGGTATTAGAGCCCTGAAACAAGTTCCACTTGAAAACTTGAAGAGAGAAAAAAACCTGAGTCTTGAATCCAAAATTTTGTCGAATCCTCGAATCTCAAACATCAGATTCAAGGGAGGTAAGGGTCCCATTCTTAATTTTTACTTTACTCTTATTTTTCTTATAAAAATGATCAAGCAAATAGACTCACCCATGGTCTGTCAGGACTGTGCACTCTACTGGTAATCCTGTCGTTCCCAAACATTCAATGTGGTATATCTTGTGGCAGCGCTGACAGCTAACCTGCTGTCCAGGCCCTGCCCGCAACTGTGGCACATGGTGCAGCGTCGACACACCCAATCACACCTCCACTCATCTGCACAATTGGCTAGACTGGAACGGCAGTAGCCATCCTCCACACAGAAGGGGTGGTAAGGTTCACAGCAAGATGCACAGTGGATAAGCTGCAATATTAGCTTAAGATGTTATACTTGTCATAGGTAGAGAATGCAAAAGGTGAGGTTATTTTTAGAGGAAAATTGGTGTTATTTTTCTCAAAAAGCGATTATATAATAAGCTGAAAACGATATTATTTACATAAATACAAGTTGAATTAGTATTCGTTCAAAAAAAACTAGAATAAAACTATCTAAATTTTTAATTTATATTGTGTATTTAACTATTTATTAACATATTTGGAGAAAAATCAAATATAAATACACACAAAACATTTCAGGCTTAGTAATATCAAACTCGATATATCAATATCATTACCTTTGAGTCTTACAAATAGCAATATCGAAATAATCGATTATCAATTTAAACAACAATAAACACCGAAACATGTCATCATAGAAGACTAAACTACTATCAAATAAGGAGAAAGGAATAAAAATTAAGATTGCCTGTAGCAAGGTCCACAATATATATATATTATATTAAGTCCTTGCTTGGACCCAGCGTGAAATCTTTTAAAGGCTGTAAACAAAGAATCGATATATCAAAATTTAGGTATCGTAGTGTGTAAAAGTAGAAATCGTAATTTTTAATGCTAACCTCAGATAAAAAATGCTTGAATATCCTGAAAACACTAATTTTTCCTGTGATCCATTTCATACCTATAAAAATAAGTTAAAACCGATACTATTCGTATAAACGGCAGGCCTAGTATAGTGCTACCACCAGTGTTACCATGCTGAAAATTATATTTCATGATGTGGTATTTGTCAAATTACAAAGAAATTGTGTTTATTTAGAAAAAGGCTTAAATTCGTGTAATTTGTGTGAAAACAGAATTCGTGTAAAAATTCGTCTTATTGCAAATGAGAATTTTGAATGTATTTGAAATGTATTTAATACCAAATGTTGTATTATTATTATTAGATTTCTGAAAGTACTCTTATTTCAAGCTTCAAGCCGAGCTTTAAATAAATATTCAGATATGTTGGCTGTAAATTTCAAATTTGAGAAAGGTTATTTTGTTCCCTTGTATTGTCTCTAGTCATGAATGACTAACTCAAGATAGGGATAGGGACGTAATTTTATAAATGTGGCAATTAATTTTGGAGTTCTTAATGCTATAAAGTAAGTAAATAGAACATTACTTTTCTTTAAAACTTCAATTTTTAAAAAAATAACTAGGGGTGTACGAAGTCCACTTTTTCAATTTGAAGCGTCAAGTTGAACATATGAAATATTCTCGAAGCCGAATCAAATTTTGAATATTTTTTTGTGGTTGTGTTACGCTTGAAAAAATATTACTATACTATAGTTATTTAAATTACTTTATGAACTAAAATTACTTAAAAAATGTTTTATTGCACAACTATTTGTAATATTTTGTTTTAATCTAATAAATCAAGCTATTATTAAAACATGTAAGTCAGTTACTTCCGATTTTTTTCCATATGAATGTTAATTCTAATATACAAAACAGCTCAGAATAGCAGTAAATAAACATAAATGGAATATTTTAGTTGTCAATATATTTCTAGTGGTGAAGTTTTGAAGCCAGAATTTTTTTCGAAGCCAATTTGAAGCTGATGTTTGTTTTGAAGCAAAGTCAAAATTTCGAAGCTTCGCACACCCTTAAAATTAACAACTTTAATAAACATTACAAATTTACATAATTAAGTTTTAAATGATATCATTACTAAACCCAGGCTTGACTTCATGAAAAGCTCTCTTGAAAAATACTCAAATTAAAGAGTTATTGCTCACATACTTCTAATAATTATGCAACATTTAATACTTTTTTACCAATACTATACATCTTTTTTTCAAGCTTCTATATGCCTTTGATTTTAAAATGTGGAATTCACACACCCCTAGTGAATATGACAGTTTACTTTACACACAAAAAAAAGTTACATATTAATCTGAAACATAATATACCTTCTCATGGCCAGCGCTGCCGCATAAGAAGCACAGCGCTCTGACAGAAAAAGGTTCCGAGCCAATGAGAGCAAACCCTGTGTTGCTGACTTCTTCAGGGTCGTAGCTCTCCCAGAAATCTATACAAATTTGAAGCTGGGGTTCAGGCACATTAGAGATGTTGGAGATTGGCAATGTTCGCACCTGAAACATTAAATAGTGGTTATTACGTATTAGGTCAAATTGCTCCCTATATGATGGCTCAGAAACTTTAGAAATTAATATTCAATCATATTAAGATATATTCATCATAGAATGCCCGACACAGCCACAAACAACAACATCAGACCAAAGGTTCCTACCCTTGCGACAAACCAAGCTGCAGTACTTGCAAAATTCACCAATCTTCCACCTCATTCAACAAACTCTCACATAAATGGAATACCCCATGAAAGGCCACTATGACTACTCCAAAGAACATCTTATACATCAGTTACAATGCAACTATTGTATTGCTGAATACATTGGCCTCACCAAAGTAACACTCAGACAATGAATGGTCATCATTTTGACACTAACAACAACGACCCTGACAAACCAGTAGCCCTCCATGCCCAAACACATAATTCAGATTTTGGATCATGCTATTAGACTAGCCTTCCCCAATAGTTGCAATGCTTCCCAGAGGTGGGAACCTGCTCACCAATTAAAAAACAAATCCAGGCCTTACAAACAAATCTAAGCCTTAGATAACTTCCTCTCCTTTTCTTTCAAGCAAGCCTACTCACCAAAGGGTGTATACAATTACATCACATGTCCATTACATCGCGTTTATGGTACAAATACATTGCAGGTCCATCACGTCACGTTTCCCCCTCCTCTCTACATACAGCTAACCCTACTCTGACGTACAACCAATAGGAATGAAGAGTAAAGTGACTCCCCTTGGGAGAGGGAGAGTTTCTAGCTTGCCAGAAATCTAATGTCTTTAATAAAAATCTGAGACTGAATTTATAAATTCAAATTGCTGTGGTGCAATGAGAAGCAAAGATGAAATAATAAAATAAGAATATAATCTACAAATTAAAAACATACCTTTTTATCTAGACAATTTTTTCCAGAGAAGTAAAAAAATAAAATTATGGTTTATTTATTTTAGGAGTGTTGTAGATCCAGTTGCCTAGGCATTTCGGTTATGGTGAAGTTTATTTAAGTTTTGAATAAGTTATATTATTTTCTCAGCCAACCCTACCTTCAAAGTGAGAGTCAGGCAAGCTATACTTCCAACCAGCCCCACCTTCAAAGTGAGAGACAGAGTTGAGAGTCAGGTACGCTATCCTTTCAACCAGCACTAACTTCATAGGGAGAGTATGAGGTGAGAGTCAGACACACTAACTTTGCAATCAGCCCTAACCTCAAAGTGAGAGTCAGAGGGGAGAGTCAGGCACACTATCCTTGCAATCAGCCCTAACCTCAAAGTGAGAGTCAGAGGGGAGAGTCAGGCACACTATCCTTGCAATCAGCCCTAACCTCAAAGTGAGAGTCAGAGGGAGAATCAGGCACACTATCCTTGCAATCAGCCCTAACCTCAAAGTGAGAGTCAGAGGGAGAATCAGGCACACTATCCTAGCAAAACGCGATGTAATGGACATGTGATATAATTGTATATATACGCCCCTTCATTCCTATTGGTTGTATGTCAGTATAGTCAGTGTAGGGTTAGTTGTGTGTAAAGAGGTGGGGGAAACGCGACATGATGGACCTGCAATGTATTTATATCAAAAACGCGATGTAATGGACATGCGATGTAATGGTGGTCCCCCGTCTACTCAAACTAGTCAGTAATTTTTATACAAACAATAATAACAGGTAATATAAAAAGAATATTCTATCCATCTACCAAATTTAAAGACACAAGTTCGAACAGGTAGCCACAGAACCCTAGCCTAAAACTTTTTTGAATCATCAAGAAACGGGCAACAACAGAATCTAAGTGACCATGATCAACCTCTAGCCATGCTGACATAGTTTAGTCTGTGTTTTACTCTCTTCTACTGAAGGACTCAGGTATCTCAAAAATTACATAATTATGTGTTTTAATTGTGAACTTGGAGGTCTACAGTTATCTGCTAGGTGTGTAGGCCTTACCCTTCTATTCTCCTTTCAATATTTGATTTAATACAGCCATTTGACCCCATTTTTCTTTTGTTTAAATTATATTCTAAAACAGCCTTTGACAATTTTTGCAGAATATGTTTGTCTAGCAAGTCGACAAGTACAAGAATACAAGTGAGAGTGTACCTCTCCAACCGAAGGTTGAGGTTAATAGTGATCCTCTCTACCTGAAGGTTAAGCCAAGATTGTTTTAGTCTCTTTGTGGCTGTACATGCTAGCGTAAGTTGTGGCACCACGACTGCCCTGATCCCTGGTGCTGCATGACACAGTCAAAGAGATAAACAATTAAGAGTAGTGAAACACCATAGAACCAGGGACTTCTGAATGTGTATATGCTAGCACAAGTTGTGGCGCCACAACTGCCCTGATCCCTGGTGCAGCATGACACAGTCAAAGAGATAAACAATTAATAGTAGTGGAACACTATGGAACCAGGGACCTCTGGATGTGTAGCCAGAAACCCTAACCACTAGACCACAGAGGTGATACAATAGATAAGAGTGATGCCATCTAAGTATAGGCGAGGAGTATGAAGTTTATAAGGAGCATGATGGGTCAGGTGTCCCCAAACAAATATAAATTAGGTTGTTTGAGAAATAGCGGGAGAACAGTGATAGATGGAGAGGAAGCAAGAATGAGGTGGTAAGGACATGTCATGAGATTGAGAAGAGAGAGATTGTCAAAAAGCATGTAGGAGCTGGAGGATATGGGCAGAAGGCCACATAAGAGAACAAGGAGGTAGGAAGAGCCGAACGCTAAGGGAGTGCGGGCAAGAGGAGAAGAATGGGCTATAATGAGGAAGTAAGAATGGTATAAAGGAGGAGGAAGGAGGCAGCGACCAAGCTGACTCTGCTGGAGACTGCAAACAATGCTAGATAATGATGATTAACTTTGGACAAACATTGATATATTGATTTTTCAGTTTTAATCACATAAAAATATAGTTAATAAAAAGTTATCAAAAGGATATTTCCTATAGAAGTTCTAGTGAAAGCCAAAGTTTAAACTAAAGTTGGATCGAATGCACTATTTTACGAATCCAAACCTCCAATCTACATCCCAAATCTCAAATCTGAATCTTGGAAAAAATCATGAACATAAGAAGAAGTATAAATATAATAAACTAATAGAAAATACAGTAGCCCCATGGTTTCTTTGGTGCTGAGTAACAGCTCACAGCTGACATCTTTGAAAAGCTACCTGACCAAATTATGTAACCCTACGACGAACCATCTGATCTGCAAAAAACATGTGTTTAGCAGCTGTCACTTTTGATAGTCAAAATTTAGGTATATACCTAAATGTTGACTGTCAGAAGTCAGCTGTGAACTGTCAGTTAGCATCAAAGAAGCCATGGGGCTACTGTACAAATGTTAACATTCTTCCTTATAATCCATTCAATATAGCATTCATACATTCAGTTAAGTGTTAAATTACCAGTACAAGGCCTGGTTGTTAAGTTCATCTTATAATTATTATAAATGGTTCTGAACAGCCAATAAACTGTATTAGCGCTCTAAAACAAAATTCACTTGATTTTTTTTTCTTCTAAGATTTGAATCTTGAGTCTGAAATTTTCTCAAATCTTCAAATCTTAAATATCCTCAAGGATTTGAGAGCCCATTCCTAGCTTAGAAAGCTTCCAAGAGTACAGGCCAACAAATATTAGGTTATAAGTTTGAAATTTACTAGGAATGGGGCACATGCAACTTTTCTTGCGTCTATATCTTCATTTTACCTATGAATCTTGAATTTGAATATTAGAAAACATGATAAGGAGAGATTGGTTGAATCCTAATTTTCTTGAATATTCATTTTCATTATACCTACAAATGTATAATCTAAATTTTATAAAATATAATGATCATAAACCTTTCTCATATAAATATAATCCCCCCCCCCCCCCCCTTAAATTCAAATTTTTTTCATACTAATTCTCAATTTGATTTGGAAAATAAAAATAGTAATCAAATGTTGACTTTTTGCTTCTTTTATTTTTTCAATTATGTGGTAAATAAATGGTCAGGGGTTTGGTTGTTTGGTTCATCCTATAATTATATATAGAAAGCATAATGAAAATTATAAAAAAATTAATCAAAAGCCCAAAGTTTTTTAGCCTCAAAAAAATTAACTCAAAATGTTATAATATTTGTTTTAAATCTCGAATCTGAATAATCTTTTAAATCCTTAAATATCCTTAGAGATTCGAGGAATTCCAAGAGTTGTATGGCCTGTCCTTACATTCTACATGACTATAGTGTTAGAAGTTGCTTACCAAAGGTGGTAAGACTGGAGCAGGCTGTTTAACCACTTTGCTGCGGGCCACTGGCAATGGAGAGGTCTCCCTGGTAGAAACACCTGAACTAATCGAAGCGATCTCATACACAGGTTGAGAGCTTTCCATGCGAGGGTGTTTGCTTCAGATTTAATGTGATTGTTCTGGATTCTGCGGTGAGACAAACAGTAGCTATTATATTTAGGTGTTAAGTAAAGGTAAATATTATGTATAATATTTTTTTACAATGAATGAAAAATTAGATGCAAAAAATAGCAACTAACTTGACAGGTCACCTATAACACCATTCAACAATTGACATTAACAATCTTTGTGCTCCAACATTTCACGGAATAGTTGAAAGCTCTAATGAGGAATTTCTCTTTAAAACATGAACTAAGTACAAAATAGTAGAATAAATATTTGAATTTGTATTTACGGTTGAATCTGAAGTGTACATTAACTTATATTCACATGGTCAACACGTTTTGTCCAGATCTGTAAGATTCCTTCAAATCCACCAGCATTTCCTTAGAATGAATGTGAAGCCAATAATCAGAAAACTTAACTTCTCATTATGTCAGGATCACGATCAACTTAATTTTACATTTACTTAACTTTCACATAATGTTCATTTAATGCAAATAAACTAGTTTGTGATCAGGGTTAATGTAACGTAACAATTTTAACAAAGTACAGACACCAAATTTGGATTGTTTTAAAATAAATTGTTTGCTAAGATGAGACCCCAAGCATTTAGGGCCGATTAGACCGCAAGTACTAGCAATAAAACCATTATTGGCTTTACAAAATAATGTATGACAAGAGGCTACAGTGTTTTAGAGTTTACGAAACATGGACCAACTATACTGAGGAAGTTGTCTGCCTACCATAAACAAACCAATGATGTACTAAATAGCCCCGTTGACATTGCTCACAACATGATTGGCTAGCTAGAACATGTGGTACACTTCACTTAAGGTTCATCTGATGTGAAAGTTCTCCCCTGCACAACTCTTATGAAAAAACACAAAGCGAACCTTTACGTTACATGAACATTAAATTGATCAGGATATCAGCAATAACACTCTCCCTCCCCTCCCTTTGTGAGCCGAGTCAAATGTTTAACACACCTCCATCAAGAGTGCTGATAAAATAAACTCTAGGTCAAATTGGGAAATTACTATAAATTTTCTTTACAACTTTGTCCAGTGGCAACAGTGTATTTTCACTGTAAAAGCCATAATGTATTTGTTCCCACTGTGTGTTCATAGAGCCCTTTTTCTTGTTTCTTCACACATGTATTATATTGCAATTTTATTTAGAATTTGAATAACATTTTTATGGTGCAAGAATGTGGATGAATAACATTAAAATATTTATATCGTATTATTTCATAAGAACTTGATGAAATACACAAATAATCTTAAGAAAAGTTTAACAAAATCTCACACTAGACACCGTGAATAAAGATTATTATTATTATAATTATTATTATCTATAATATATCAAATTTGTTGTTATTGTTATTATTATTATCATTATTATTATTGTTATTATTAACACCGCGTCTTACTACCCGTTCGGGTTATACGCACTTACGCTAATGTATATTGATAAGGTGATTGTGAGATGAAATGGCGGACTTTCAAATTTAACGTGCGGTCCGAACCACGGCAGAGGCCTGGCATTCCACACATTCACAAGTTGTGATTAATACAAGTCTTGTCAGAGGTGAAGGCAATCAGATAAATCAGTGCCAGGCCCGAAGATTGAACCCTGGACCCCCAGCATAGAAGTATGACACCTTACCCCTAGACCACCAGGTCACCAATACACACCTTGAAAAATAAATCTCCAATAATGGAGGTAGTACTTACAAGTGAAAAACTACCCACCTCTCAGTTTCATGTTTTGCAGAATGTTTATCGGCCACATGATTGCTATGACTCTTGTTTTTCTTGGGAACCTTCACAGAGCCTAAAGAGGAATAAAAAAAAAGATATTGTAAATGAGACACACTTTCCATAAAAACCTACCTTGACAATCAACCCAATATTTGATAGCAAATTGAGGTTGTCAAAAGACACGCAGTAAAAGTAATATGACCCCATTATATTTTTAAAAATTTAACCAAAAAGAGGATTAGAATAGGTATGTGCAAGAACCATTTTTTCAATTCAAGATAATCTCAAGACGAGAATAAAAAAAGTATCGTGAACAGAAAACGTCCTTTGAAAGTTAAAAAAATAAATATATATATGTTTATTAAAGTAAATATATAGTTTATAGAGGTATATAGAGTTCCTTTTTGAAATTGAGCTGGTGCTTGCTTTAGATTGTCTTTGAGTTCATTCAAACACTTTGAATATAATTCATACACATTTTAAATTAATAGGTACCTTTTGGCACTTTCTATTATTTATATTATGCCCCCCTCTATATGCTTTTGCACTTTTTGCCCCTTTTAATCCTTTTGACATTGTTTACCTTTTTTATATTTGTTTTAAATTTGATTATATTAACTTTTTACACTTATGCACTTTTTACATAAGTACCCAGCTTTGATAGGGAGAAATATGTTTAGTAAAGGTAAAAATGGTCAAAGATCAAAAACGGGAAAATTAAATTATAAATTTTAAAATAAAAAGTAAGTAATAAGGCAAAACGGATTGAAAGGATCAAAATGGTAGTAAAGAAAAAGAATGTTAAAGCAGGCAAAATGCAAATATAATAAAAAAAGGTATAAAGGTCAAAAGTGGCAAAACCCACACAGAAAAGTTGTATTGTTAATGGCTTGATAACTCCATTTCCAGAGGTTAAATTTTGATATTCGATATGTTCAGATATCATTTGGCCCTGCGGGAATGTCTATCGACTTACATTCTTTCTCGCCCCTATTTTCTCATTTAAAATCTTATGTCTTTTATGTTATTTGGAGTATCCTTCATACCTTCTTGCTGATTTTAAAGTTTTATACCACACGGAAATTTAGTCATTTTAATAAGTTTTGGAAATTGTAAACCCTCTAGCCCCCTTACTATTTAAAGAACTTCTACCCAGAAATTTCAAATTTTAAGATTTATTGGGTTATCTGAGTTGTCTTTCTACCTGTCTGCCAAATTTTAATTTTCTACCTCATCTAAAAGTTGTTTTTGTTAATTTTGTTTTTTTCAAATTATAGGTTCCCTCTTTTTTTTCCCCATAGTCCCATTTTGAAATTTCCCAATTTTAGATTTTTCTGGGGCAATACCGCTACCGTCCTGCCAAGTAAAATGTCAAGTTCCCAGACTAGGAGTTGGGGAGATACAATGAGTGAGTGGGTTTTGCCTTTTATATAATTATATAGATTACTATTCGAGCGGGGTGAATAAATGGAAGTTCGAGGGAAGATTTAGAAAATTTGATACTGTCAGCAGCATTTTAATATATTTTTTTAAATTAGTCTCTAAACAATTACTATTGCCGACAAAAATTAAGTTTATATTAAATTTTAGTATTGACTTTCTATATTTCCCCAGAAATTCGAAAATTTGTTTCCGGGCAAGGCTTTAAATCTTGTAATGAGATCTCTTTTATAATAAATAACAAATGCCTGTCCTCTTGGGTATTTGTGCCTTTACATAAAGAAAAAACAAACTGTTTACTCATGTGTATGCTGCAATGTGCCAATTTAATAATGTTTAGGAATCAATCTCTGGTTAGTTAAGAGTAAAAATTCTGTACAAGAATCTCATTTGCTAGATTTCTCCCAAATAGTAATAATTAAGAGAGATAATGTTATTTTCCTCACGTTGCACAGACTTGACAGGCTTCTTCTCTATAATCTTGGGTGGGAAAGTTGCCTGGCTTTGCCCCAGTACTATGGAGGCACTACGACACACATGCTTTACACGAGGCCCCTTCAGCTCCTGGCACTGCCGACGAGAGTCATCCAACACGCCCGAGAGAGAGCCAGCTTTCTTGCGTACTTTTGACCCATTCACTTTCTTGTTCTTTTCTTTAGCCTTCTTCTTTAAGGAACGAGAAGAAAATTTGTCCTCTATAAAAACAAATTTATAAATAAAGCATGTTCAAATAAGTTTTTTTTTTCCTGAAAATAAATATTAGTTATCTTTTAGTTATGAAATATATTTCCTTTGAAAATTAATAGCAAGCTGTGTGTATTTAGCACGTTAACATTTGAAATTACCCTTTGCTCTTAAACACAAATTATAATTATGTCTAGACATTGGTTTTAAATTGCATGTACACTGAGTCCGACACCTTAGCTTAGTAGGTAGTGTGTCAACTTGAGCACAGGGAGTCCGATTCTGGGACATGGCCGAAAAATGTATCATTAGTGAAATGTGGAATTTCCCCTTTCACAGTGATGAATTAATTATTAACAGCAAGGTCTGGATGTTGTGTCTGATCTAGATTTAAGATGGTTTATAAGTCGTGTGCTGATATAATCAGTTGGTTCAGAAAGTGTAGTTAAATACCCCAATTAAATAAAAATAATACATGTACACTGTGTGTACTCTTAAAGTCTGAAAGGTATTATATTACACTATGTCTTCTTAAAAATTACACCACAGTGAAACCATGTAAAGAGAGCTTGCTACCTATGACAAAAGGTGCACAAGAATGTCAGTTATAAACAAAACTAATTTTTATTTTGTGTTCCATGTCTTACAACCTGTTGGGGTTACTCACATATTTAATATAATGTATAGGGATGAGGAAGGCAAATATAGAGTAAATGTATCAATATTTTCCTGGGGGGAGAGTGGTAAACCAGGGGGTTCAAAACCCGACTTTCTCGTCACCACAAACCAGGTAAGATGAGAGTGCCATTATCTGTGTCCCCATTAGTGCAAGTCCATTTTAAATTAACTCAAGGAGCTTTAGAGATAAAATCTCTTTGAACTTACAAAAGCTCCATCAAAAAGCACTCCAATATATTATTTAGCTTGGACATAGTTACCTCAACATTTATGAGATGTAACTTGGAATACGTAACAATAAAAATCAATGGAAAACTATGCACCGAGAAGTAACTGAAATACGTAATAATAAGAATCAATGGAAAATTATGAATCGAGAAGTAACTTGGAATACCCAACAATAAAAATCAATGGAAAATTATGCACTTAATAGTGTCAAATCGACTAGACCCATGTGTCCTTTATTCAACCGAGAATTGAACTTTTGTATAAAAATTTACAAGATTATCACTTATTACTAAACTCTATGATTGTAAATCATTTAATTCTCTAAAAATAAATAAATTTAAGCTTTTGAACATTTTTTCCTAATTTATTTTAAAAAAATGAATATACTGAATGAAACTATGTTTAATTTTTTTATCAACAATAACGTAGTTTCAAGCATTTAGTGGCACATGCTTTGAGAACCACTGATCTAGAAACATGGATTTTTTCTTTGCAAATTTAATGTTTTTAGAATATATTTGAAATGATTTATCTCTTGGAAAGTGTTTCAACATTGCATGGCTCTAGAAGTTATTTAGATTGGTCTTTGCCTGAATTTTTTTAAATTAGATCCCTCTAATCTAATAGGAGTCATCCATCCCCAGCAAACAATTTATATGCCCCTAAGGCTGGGCGTTCATTCAGCAGCCTAGCCACGAGGCCAGGTCGTGGCGACCAATATTCTGGGCAGTTGGTATAGGTGGCCATAATCATCTGTATCGAAACGATCCTGTGAGACATCGTAGCCACAATCATACTCAGTATAAAACAAACAACTGGCCACCGCACCAAGTTCGAGCATACTGACCCAGTTTCATACATATGCAGTGACTCGAACGGCAGTGACTGGCCGCGATGTGCATCACTCGTGCCCTTGGTGGCTGCCGCCGCGCCCAGCCTAAACCTATTTATAGTGGTCCTTATGTGTGGAATGCCAAGCCTCCACCATGGTTCGGATCCCACGTTAAACTGTAGGTCCTCCATTTCATCTCACATCATCCTACCATTACACATTAGCTTAAGTGCGTATAACCCAAAATGGGTAGTAAGACATGTGATGATGTGATGATTATAGCAATAATCATAATGATAATAATAATAATCAAATCATAACAATAATATAATAATCAATAACATACACCCTAACAATAATAATAATAATAATAAATAGTGGTCCTTACCTATAAATTTCCGACAAACGGCAAAATTCAAGCAAGTTTTCCAGGTTTTCCCCTCATGTACCAAATTCAAGCATAATTCCCAATTTTCCTGATCAGTGGTCATGCTAATATTATATTGTGTTCCCACATAATATATGACATCATAGCTATATCAAAACTTTTTAAAAAGTACAAAAGATCCTTCTTACCTTTGGACTTGCTCAAGTTTTTTGCAGCCTTCTTTAAGATCTTAGAAGTCCTTATATGTGTTAACCTTTTCTGTTTGTGGCTCCCAATAGCATCAACCCTTTTCTTTTTCTTCTTCTCCTCCACCTGCCTGTTTGGAGTTATCTTAATAAAGGAATCCAATGCTGCTTTACGTTTATGTCCTTTTATCATTCATTTCCTCATCATGGAAAGGTTCCAATTTGATAAAATGGTTAGGAGAAGATCCAGTAATTTCTGCCGATTCCTCCTGTGCACTTGCTGTGGAAGTCTTCTCTTGCTTAATATAAATGAAAGGTGGTTTACGCATAAATGATGGAAGCATCCGTGTCAATTTTTTGTGCAAGTTTTGAGGCATTTGGAAGGCTTGAAGACACATCTTCAACCAGCACGCTGGACAGCGAGCTTTGTAGGCACAGCTTATCTTTTTGTTAGTAGCCCGCCACTGTTGGCTACGGAGGATGGGCGGAACTGTGCACTTGCCTGTAACATATACATGTAATCATTTAGACATTGTTACAAAATCAAGTAAAGAAATAATCAACAGCCAAATAAGAGTTGGGTCGAATCCAATATTTTACGAATCCGAATTTCCAATTTACATTAGAACCTTGAATGTGAATCCTAGAAAAAATTATGATCACAAGAGGAAATATAAATATAGTAGAATAATATAAAATACAAATAGTAGCAAAAATTAATGTTAGCATTCCTCTTATAATTTGTTATTTATAACAATCATATATTCGTTTGCTAAATCACTAGTCTGGGGCCTGGTTCATCTTATAATTATTATAGATGGTTCTGAACTACCACTAACCAGTTAGTATTAGATCTCTAAAAAAATTTCACTCAGATAGAAAAAAAAAGAAGCGGATCTTATGCCTGAATTCGAAATTTTCTCGAACACTCAAGTCTCAAATATCCTTGAGGATTCGAGGTCCCATCCTTAGCCAAAACACATTTGTGGATTTGAAAATATTCAAACAAACCTCCACCCCATAAGTTTTATTTGTCTGTACCCAAGCAAATTTCTAAAATTGTTTAACTTATATCGTTTATTTTATATGTCTGAAATCTAAAAATAATGCTATTACTAAAAAAAAAACTTTCAATAATTGGCAACAAAATCTTGCTGAAAATGAGGTATACTCAACTTTTTATTAATGACATTGATTCAAAATTATTTTTAATTTTGTTTGGTGGTTATCACATATATTTTTCTGAAACTCATCAAATTCTGCAATTTTTAAAAAAATTACTCTTGGGAGGAAGTATTAGCTAAAATAATTAAATCTGCACTTTCTTGTTGAAGGTCCACATAAGACAAACCCTAATATAAAATAATATGTCTTAGGCACAGTGATGTGGATCAGGTAAATACCCAGTGGGTAGGTTTAATCAAAAATGATGATGATTTACCTGTTTCTTGAATATCCAACCAAAAATGGGGTTTCAAAAAATATCATCTAAAATCACTTTCACTAATTTTTACATACAATACATAGAGACACCGAAATTTCACGAGACATGTTTTTATGAACTTTTACCCAGCACATTAAAATTACTATCAAAACATATTTAAATATAGTTGTAGCATTGTTGAAATAATAATACAATCGCAAAATAAAATCTTTTTGCGAAATTGACGCTTTTGCCTTTTAAATACGAATTATGGTCAATTTTGTTGATTTTAAGTGTGAATTAAAACTAAAACACTATGTCATTGTTTATCTTTATCCTGAAATTGCCTGAAAAATAAAAAGTACCAACTGTGCTTCTAAAAATAATAAACCAAAAATTATTAGTAAGAGAAGTGTTTGAGCTGGCTACTTTTTTGTCTCCAAAGACAAATATTTAAAGAAGAAGACACCAAAGTTAAGCTAGATTGATATCATTTTATCTTCATGTCCTTGGTCTTCCATCTTACATCACTAACAAGTAATGTTATTTTTGAGTGTGATGATTAAGTAGTGTTATATGGAAAATTATTTAATAGATTAATGGGTGAATTAAAATAAAAAATGCCTAAATTTTACGTATTTTTGAAATAAAACTCGAATATTCAAAAGATGGTGTTTAATTATTTTTTTAAATTGATATTATTTAAATATTTGTGCTTTTAGCAGGCCAGGAATAGTCAAAAACATAAAACCTTTAGTATGTAATTTTTCTATTCATAACAATATATATTAAAGTTGTTTTGTTATAATTTTCAGCCCCCTGCCCCCATCTGCCCCAAGACATTTTTTTACTTTTTATATCACTATTCAATACTATTCAATTAAATACAATAACTTTGTTTACCATAAATCAGGACCTAACCATTTATCTAGCGATTTTTCTTTTTTACCAAAATACAACTTTTTATTTAACAAAATTGAATCGTTTTATTTACCACAAATTAGGGTCTCTAACAATACATACCTACTCACGCAGTTCCCTTACGAGGTAAGCAAGAAACTGTGCATATAGCTCAAAAAATAACAACTCCGTACTTAATCCATCCTCATTAACTCTATCCACACTTTCCTATCCTTAAATACTCCCTTCGCTTCAACAACATCCATACACTGAGTCATACATGCTCTTTAATTCTTAACACTCTTAATATTTTTCTTTTTCACACATTTGTTTACAACAATTAGCCGTGTCTTACACTGCCTACCCCTTCGTTTTAATCCACACACTCTACCTTCACATATAGTGGGCTGCTAATTTTATATATATATCAATCACTCCCAGGATTGGGACATGATCAGAACACAAAAAAAGGTTGGATAATAAGAGCAATAAAAACTTTACCAAAAAACAAATAAAAACATGAAATATTATGATTTTCTAAAAAATATTTAACTGTTTATCTTTTACATATAATCTACAATTTGGCAACACAAAATTAAATATTTGATCAGAAAACTTAGATTTATTGCTGATTGAAAAAGTCTAATATTTTTCTGTTTTAATGATGACATTGGTTGCTAAGTTTCTTCACTTCTTTAGCCACAAAATACCCATAGGCATTGAAATAGGATGCTGTTCTATTTAGAGAAGAGCAATATCAAAATGCTTGTTTAGCATCAGTATTATGGTCGGATAGTGAGAAGACGAATATTCTGAGGTTGTATTTGGGAGGGTTTACTGTATTTGCTTTGTCACTTGATTCACACTCATCCTCTCAACATTCCCTAACCAATGTAAGACGCTTCTCTCACATTTACCTATTAGATTCCCTTTCAAACCTCACTCCTTCAACACCCATTTATTACTGACTGCCCATTTGCATTTTTCCACATACATTTCTTAAATATCTACAATCGCATTCACTTTGTTATCTTTGACAAACCTACGCGTTACATCCATAAAACAATGTTACCATCAACACAATACTGTCATCTTTGACTCTTTCGATACTAGGGGTGTACTGATGCGGATATTAATTAATTGTTATCAGGCGATTATTAGTGCATCGGCAATTAATCATGATCAGTGATTATTATGTCAATTAATCATTTTTTAAAGTAAAATATTAATCAAAATTTTCTAGGTAGGAGTTTGGTGAACAAAATCGCAACAAAAAAAACTTATATACAAACTACATTTGGGTTGTGGGCTATGAAAAGATTATATAACCAGATAAAGAAATATAAGTTCATACCGTTGATAAAACTAACTATCTGGTTCCAACTTTTGTTGGTTACACATAATACATAATTAATTATTTTTATATGCATACAATCTTTTGTATTAATTGCATTAACTGTTATCATTCTTTTAAGCATAATTCTCAATAGTTACTAATAAATAATCGACAATCTGATTAATCGGTGTAAATAATCGTAGCACAAACAATTATTTTAAACAATCAGTAATTGGTATCGGTAATTGGTTTTACTGAATTGGTACACCCCTACTCGATACCATTTCATTCTTTGCAATAGTCCACATAATTTCAACTAATCTCCTAGATGCATTCACCTGTCTGTCAATTTAACCATCATTCTATTCTTTCATTTTTACAGAACATTCTGCTGAGACACAAAAAAATCATTCACTTGTTCTAACAGTTTTCCATTTATATTAAGCTGACAATTATTTCCTAATCCATCCTTAGTTTTGGAGACATTTATACGAAGATCCATTCTGCGACTATCAAATCAAATTCAAAATTATTTTAAAAATTACTTAGTTTACATTTTTTTAGTAGGCAAAAGGCAGGGAAATTTTATAAATAATAATAATAATAATATTTAGCACCGCGTCTTACTACCCGTTCGGGTTATATGCTTAAGTACTAATTACGCTAATGGATTAGGAATTGGGAGGGTTGAATTTAGAGGAAGTGAACCCGCATTTGCGTGGAGGGAGAGTGGAAAACCATTTAGGAAAAACAACCCCAGTTCACCCGACCGAGATTCGAACTTCGATCTTCCCGTCCTCGGCGGTAGAGCTCAACACGACTGGCGCGTTTGCCAACTACGCCACCGAGGCGGGTAAATTTTATAAAAATATAAGGGAAATTCATTATTTGAAACCTGGCAATACTGAGGTTTGAAACCTTATTAGAAAATTGTACACAGATAGGAAACGTACATGCTAGATGAGAAGTAATTATGCTGTTTTTTTACTTGTATTGCAGTACCGAATTTTTTTTTTAAATCATATAGAATGGGTTTAGATCGAGAAACTTTTCTACCTGTGATCTTAAAAATAATGACTAAGAAATCAGCTTAAATCTTACTTTTTCATTTCAATCTCATTCATACTATTCAGTTTAGTCATCATATGTCTTAAATAAACTGTTTATGGGAAAATAATCAGTTTAACCCGAAGAAAAATTAAATACCCACTAAAATACCCATTTATGGTAAATACCCAGGTAAATAATCTAACTATTATATCTAAGAGTGAGGTCTCGATTTTCTTTTTTAACTCGGTATTAATACAATGTAAAGATTATTTTAACAAGTTGTATATATTATGTAAACAAATATGTAGATACATCTTATGAGTGTTATATTAAGACTAACCCAAATTTAATTTGTAACCATACTTCGTTTTTTTTAAATATATATATAGAGGGAGAGAGAGAGAGAGAGATTTAACATACACTTTCTGAACTGAATGAAAATACCAACACACTACTTATAAACTAGAGTACCTAAATTTAACCTAGAACAGACAAAACACCCAGCCCCCATCTGTTAAATCAATAATGTTAAAGAAGAAACCCACATTTCACCATTGATAAATTTTTCGGTCCAAACCAGGACCCTTAGCTTAGTAGGCAAATAGAGCATCAGCTCACTAAGCCAAAGATGTCAGGTTTGATTCTCGAATCCAAGTGTCATTTTTCAATAATTATTTAGATTAATTATTGTACGTATCCTGGTTATAAAAAACCCCTCCAATAAAGTATTTATCATAAAATTAGCACTTTTCCACAGTAACCTAGCACAAGACCTTCAATAATTGTGTGGTCACATACCATCGCCTCGTTGACATCCCACCGGTGGCATAGCCTCCATCTGTCGTCTCATTATCTTGGAGATAAACTTGCGACATGATTCACAGCATAAGATTTTGAACTTGCGGGCTTGTTTAACAAACCGGTAGAACCTTACAGCTCCACAAACACCACAAATCACCGTCCCAGGAGTTGATGAGCTTGCTTTAAATCAAATAAATCAAATTAGTTGAGCATACACAACATAATTGTTTGAGGTGCTATACTTTGTGATGCTCAATCAAACTATTCCCATTTATGATGGGTTAAATAGCCATGCTAGTACAGTTATAGCCACATCTATTATATTCCCTGGAGGTTCGATTCCGGTTTCCAGGTGTCATGTTTCAATTTAAAGAATATGATATTCACATTTTTACTAATTAATTGATGAGATCAAGTAGGCTAAATGCACTAGAAAGCATATGAACAGGGGTTACTAAACCAACAATAGAAAAAACTACTCTAGATGCCTGGCTAAGAATTTAGCTTTGACCATCAAGCTCACACAAAAATAAGTCTGCTAAAGACTAGAACATTATTCCAAAAAACTATACTAAAACTATAATCTAATAGGACCCACTCAATCATTTGAATGTTGTAGGCCTACCTAGGTTTAGAAATAGTAGGTATTTTTACAAACTTTTAGTACAATAAGCCTACCATTTGCCTAATTTTGTTGTCTTACTACCTGTTCAGGTTATACGCTTAAGTACTAATTACGCTAATGGGTTAGAAGTTGGGAAGGTTGAATTTAGAGGAAGTGAACCCACATTTGCATGGAGGAAGAGTGGAAAGCTATTTAGGAAACCCCCCCACCCCCAGTTCACCCGATCGAGATTTGAGCCTCGATCTTCCCATCCTTAGCAGTCTAGCTCAACAGGAAACTAGCACGTTAGCTATAACTATGCCAGCGAGGCAGATATAATTGCCTAAAGTGGGTTACAATGATAATACTTGTGGCAGACAATTTTAGTTATAAACTAGTTGCAGTTGATCTCACATCAGAAAAACTATCTACCAAATGTTTAAAAAAATGCTGTTTATGCAATGTCGTTCTTATTCAATTGAAAAACAATAATTTGATGGTCCTATTTAGTGGGTCCTACCTAGACCTAGATCAAATCTTTTGCATCAAAGCATATTTTTAACTAAACTTGGTGCACAGCACTGTAGGCTAAACTATATATCAATTTTGAACTTTATTTGTTTAAAAATTGTTAGTGAAAAGTGTAAGATAATAGGCCTTAACTACGAAACTCAATTGTTTGTAGCTCTAAGATTTACCTCATGCATACATAAATATTTGTTTATTTTATTCATAGTCCTACATATTAACCGTTTGAAAGTAGGTACATTACGATTTCCTTTTTTTCTTTACAAAACAAGCTTAATTCTTGTAATATGTGAATAAGTCTTGTTTTATTATTTTGATTAAAAATACTTTTTACTGTACATCTTCCGATGAAACAATCTGAAGTCAAATGTTACAGATTTTAATCAAAACTGGGAAAGCTATCTCATTTATTGTGTCAAAGATGTTTTGCTGCGTGATATTTGAATTCAAATGTTTATAACTAAAAATTGATATCCAAACCAAGGTTAACCTAGCCTTTCATGATTGAAAAAATAAAAATCGAGCCATTATATATTGTTTTTAAAATATTTTATGAGAAGTAATTGAAGGATCAAGATAGCTTGAAATAGGAATCCATAGGACCACAAATCAAAATAGAATGAATGTGATCTGTGAGTGCGTTTGTGAATATTGTGCAACTTATTTTAAATTCCCAGAATGTAATAAAACATATGATGACCTATGTAAGGTTAGGTTTAGTTCGTTTGGCATAGTTTATAATAAAAATGTTAACTATTTAATATCAAAATAGTCTTGGTGGCATGGTGTGACATTCTTTTTAATATTAAAACTTTAGATACTATTAAGGTTCTTATGTGATAAAAGTGAGTTTTATTAAATTTTGTCAAGTGATTTAGAATTATTTTACAATATTTATTTTGTTATCATTGGAAATTTGCTTTTGTTGTGAGTATGTGTATGTATGTAGTCCTATGTATGTTCTACAAAATTAAAGAATCTCATCCTCTTTGCACACTGTTTTCCAATATTTTTTAATGCTCTGGCCTCTAAGTGTATAATATTAAGGGAATGATGTGTAAGCAACTTATCAAATAATAAAATGTATTTCACTTAAGATACCAAATCATTAAAAATGTAATAGACTACTAATTATTATACTCACAAGCCAATGGTGAATCCAATGATAATATAACTATAGGTCTAGGCCTCGTTATTAGAAATTATTTATTTTTACAACATTTAGACAGCTCAATAAAACCTCAAGGCCAAACGTAAATAAGTTAGACCAACACATTGTTTGATCCATGATCCCTTCCGATATATGATCTTATACTATAAAAGTCAAATCATTTATTTTGTGTTTATCAAGATTCTAATTTATTAATGACTGTAACAATAGCAAGGTCATATCAAGTCAGCCAAATAGTTACCATAACGAAGATTTTGATTGAAAAGGAACCTAATAGCATACTGTATTTACATTATTTAGCATTTAAATATATATCAGTTTACTTTAGTACTTGGATTTTGGTGGGTAAATTTCTATGGGGTTGTTTGCTAAAATCTTGACATTTATTCAGTAGAGTTCTAATGTAGCCTCATGTTATTTTGCTGGTTGTAAAATCGTTTGTGGGTGTGCTTTAGTGTTTTAATTTGGATTCGAAAAGATTAGTTAACCATTTACAATAAATGTGTATGTTGCAGAAGAGCAAAGTGTGGTCACTGCAGAAGATTAATGCACATTTATCGGCAATATAATATAGGCCTACGTAAAGCTTCGGTCATGCAATTATATAGATTTTTCAACGATATATGTTCCTGCATCACTTAGGTAAGAATGATTTTGAATTGTTCACTATAACAAAGTTTTTTATTAATCTTGAATTTAGTATCATTGGATTCTCCACATTTTAGTGGGTGTAGGCCTAATGTTCGTTTAAATTTTGGGATGTTTAGGTTTATCAGAGAAAAAAAAATTGCCTAAAAACGTGGGGTATTTAGGTTTTGTCCCTAAGCATAGTATATATTCTAAGTTTGTTTAGGAGAAAAGTTTTCCTACTAAATGAATGGAGGGCTAACTAATAAATATGAGCTTGACTGGGATTCAAAACACACCGACATGAATAGTTAATATTTGGAGCACTATGCATCAACAAACACAATGACGATCGAGATTCAATACACATTCAAAAGTAATCACAGCAAAATGTAAACATTAAGGGGCCCACAGGTTAAGTTAGTGTGTTTACACAGCTAGATAATTAGGCTTAATCACTTCATAACAAACATTAAGTTGTAAAACAATAAAAAAAATACTTTTTATCCCACATTACCTGAACTAGGTCTACTAGTGGTTGCTGAAAACGGTCCATCAACAATGCTTTTTGCAACAGGAGATTTAAGTTTCAGACGAGCTTTACGAAGAATAACTTTACCACCACTTGAACAAGACCAAAGTGAAGGGTCAAGTGACTTTTTTGAGGGGTCATATTCAGTTAATTCGTCTGAATCACAGCTTTCATCATCACAAACAATACTATCAGAAGATTTGGAAGTGTCTTTACTAGAACTTTGTATACTTCTACTGGTATCAGAGTGAAGACTGCTTTTGAGGGGGATCTTACTTGTTCCTGCTCCAAAAACATTTAAGTCGTTAAGTTTTATTTGAACTTTATAGGATGGTTTCCAACGACGTTTGCCTTGAACAACTAATGATTGTTTTGAAATGTTTGATGAAAAATCATTAAATTGATTGTCGGATCCATGATCAACAAAATTTGTTGACAAAGATCCCAAAGCTATGTCATCACTAGTATCGGAATAATTTCTATCGGCCGATTCACATGAAAAGGTAAAATTTAGTTTTCGTTTCTTTGGTTCAATTTCACACAAAGGTTTACTCACACTTACACCACTCAAAACTTCCTCAGTTTCAATAAACCTTTTATTAGGCTTAATCACACGTGAAGAATGAGCACTTCGACTTGGTAAAACAAACTTCCGAGAAACACTTAGATTTCCCTTCTCACTCTGCAAAACTTCTGAAACTTTGTTCTGACAAGACGTTTGTTTGGCTTTCTTAAGCAATTTTTTTGCTACATTTTGCTTTATTACTGTATGACGTGACACAGAACCACGTTTGTGTGTTTTGACAGTAGATATCAAACCTATCCCATTTTTCTTGCCTCCTACATCAAAGGACTCGTCATCAGTTTCTTCCGAGTTATTTGTTTTTTCAGATTTGCTTACATTCGGCCTGAACTTAGAATCACTGGGTAGGTTTTGAAGTTCTTTAGAGAACGAATCCCACAAACGGACATTCTTGTTTTCATTTAATTTGCAGTCCACATCTAAATCTTTGCTATAGGTTTTCTTTACAAGACTAATGGCCAATTCGATTTCTTGTGAAGTAAATCCATTAAATTGTCTCCCAGCCTGGAAAAGAATACAATGATCATTGTAATAATGTAATCAATATAAATAGACATAAAATACATTTTAAATATACTAATGAAAGTTGAAATTGACGTTTTTGCCATGGCGCCTTTTGGTTATATGTCAGCCCTATTATAAAAAACTATAATAAAATACACAATAAACAATAACACTGATATTATAAGCAAAACAGAATTGTATCGGTTTGTTTCCATTCCAAACTTAAGCGACAAGATTTTAAAATAACCTTCAAAAACACTTGTGCAGCACGCCAGTTTTAACGAGAGCCCTACCTGTTTGTCATTTCCAAATATTTCATTAAACACTGCAAGACGTAAGTAAATATTCTCCGCAGCCTTGAGCGAATCATTTTCTTGAGATACTGGGCAGTTTTCGACTTTCACTCTCTTTCTATTCAAAGTTTTAGATGGTTTTCCAGGAAATTTTCCCATACTTAACTACAGACTATAGCCCGAAGATACTTTGCAGCTCAGTGTTTCCATTATGTTTTACAGACTCGCATCGAACAAGAAAACAGCGCGCATTTTGCAGCGCTGAGCTGGCGAGCGAGCCATGAAAAAAATCTACCCAATCAATGAATAGTATTTTCGCGGCACTAAATTCAAATACTAGGACAAGATAATTTAGTATATAAAGCAGTACAGTAGCAATTTTAAAAATAATACTTGTGTCAATATATAAAACTTGTGTTTAAAAAATATTTCTATAATGTATTAGATATAATAGGAGAAATATCTTCACCCTTTCAAATCCTACAAAGAGTAAATTTTGAACTAAATTAACCTTACATTCAATTTTTCCATTAAAGTTTTTTTCTTTAGTTTACTGCCTCATTATTTTTTATTTCTTTTTTATAAATATTTTTCAACTATTTACATGTAATTACAATACCTCGCACTAATAAACAAGTAATTAACATCATATAAACAGAGGCAATATTACAAAAATAGATATATCATAGTAATCTATCATATATATATCATAGTAATCTATAAGTATAGAAACAATAACTTGGATTAACAAATTTTTTAGATATTTTGAGTTTATCACTATTATATTATTACACTACTAATTAATTAATAGTAACCCACTTCAGTGGTTGAATGATATAAAGTGGTCCACATGTTATCAAGCATGCTTGGATCGCTCCCACACATCATGTAAGCATTTGTGTGTAGTACTGCAAGTCTCAGTAGTAATTTACAAAGTCAAATGTATACGTCGCGATTTTAACTTTGGCTGAAGAGGAGCCTAAAAAATAGCGTAAAGTTAAAAAAAAAAGTGGTTGAAAGTATGCCTTAAAAATGACCTAAACTTTCCCATAAAAACTTTCTCCAGAGAGCTTCAAATATATTCGCTCTCAGACTACACTTTTTTTATAGTATGGAATATGCAGCATTTGCATGCAGACTAGTTGAAAATGGCAACACCTTTGACAGTAGAGCAAGATACACATTTACAAACTGCGATGATCTGCTCCAAGGATATCAAGTACTTAACGTTTTCTTGTAATGGGACAGACTTTTGAAGATATTTCACTACGTCTATATTATCTGCTCAGAGTCTTGATCAATAATTATATAGACTTGTGATGCTATTATACCAGTGCTAAAAGGAATCATTAAGATATGTTTAAACCAAAATTATATGCTCTTTACAAACAAACTATTCTTTTTAATCATACTGACAAGATACACATATTTTTAAATGCTCTAAGCATTAAAATTAGACCAAATTAGAGCAGCTAAATCTGAATTATACTGTTCACTTTCATTAATATTTGGTGACTGAAGATCAATTTTTATGACTAAATGAGGCTTGGGAATGGGGAAAGGAAGTCATATAAAATAGTCTATTTTTGCAAAGGAGCCGAACTTACCCAGGATTATGGCATGGATTTTGTTCTAGGAGTTTACATATCCGGCAATGCAAATCAATTTTTACAGTGTTTTTGTGTGATGGTCTAAAGCGAGCCTCAAACAGAATGTCATTAATGGCTTTTCTGGCGTAAGTCTATTGGTCTTGCTACAACTGTGATAATTCCTGAGCCCAACTCTGTAAGTATTTCATATTGGATGTCACTCCGACGCAGATAGTTACAAGCCAACTGTTACATTTTACTTCGTTGCTTATGGCTTGTATCCACGTTTTTTTACACGCAAGGGAGTTTTTGGCGCCAGTTCAATTTTTTTTATCATCATGAATATGTTTCTGAAACAAATTAAAACAAAAAGAGCTATGAGATTACATACATTATTACCTTTTTTTTCTGAAGTTAAGTAGAATCTTCCGAATTATAAAAATATAATATATACTACAAAACCCGCAGACTGAACAGGCGTGGGAAAATATAACTAGTGTGTTCAAAAAGAAGTGGAATTTCATCCATTTATTAGGTGCTATTGACGGAAAATATGTATAAATATGAAAACCACCTGGTTCAGCTTCCTATTTTTACAACCATAAACAAACATTCAGTGTCGTCCTAATCGCAGTGGTAAATGGCAGCTATGATTTTGTGATTGTGAACATTATAAAAAACGGAAGAGTTTTGGATGGCGGAGTATTTGCAAACACTACCCTCGGTAAAAAGACTTCAAGAAAAAAACTTGCATATTCCTGAACCAGAACCCATTGAAAATGATGATTCAACACTGTCGTATGTTTTGGTTTCGGACGATGCTTTTGTTCTTTTAGACATTTTTATGAAACTCAAAGAGACCTAACTAAGGCGAAATGGTTACGACGCATTGTTTCAACCAGACAGGAAAAAATTTCTCACTTTCATTCTTTCCGTCCCAGTTATTAATTATTAATTTAAGAAAATCAAATCCAAATTTAAAAATTCTGGCTTCGAGGTGCACATGTTCGTGCTTATATATATAATAGCTTCGTTACATTTTATCACCCCCACCCAACACATCCCAAAAAAAAAATATATATATATATCTGGGTGTGTCACCGTAATGCATTGATCTCTATAATATAACTGGATGGACATACACACGCACATTCCAAGGACAAAGGCGTGACGCTCAAGTGTATCGTCTGCTACACTGAGGGGGGGGGGGGGGGGACAGATTTACCGGTTTCTTTAAATGTTCTTATGCGAAAACATGTCTCTGATGAATAAAAGTGTTATTGTTTGAAAATAATGAAGTATTATACCACACTTTACTGAAGAAACATTTACATTAAAGGATATACAATCTAGTTTTACAGGTAATACTGTACAAATACGAATAAAATCTTTAATATATTTAAATATGTAGTTATCATCTATTTTGTTTACAGTCTGCCAAGACTACACTTATATTTAAAGTTGGTTATTAGCTTGTATATTGGATTCTGAAACTATATTATATTGAAAGTTCGATAAATATAATGAATAAGGTATCTTAAAAACTTGATTACATTTGTTTGAATGACAGACTTTGTATAGTTTGCCATACATTCAAACTATCACATAGGTTATAGGCTTGTGGAAAGTATTATTATAATGCCATTTTTTTATAAGGTTGGCTCAAATCTTTCAGAAACTATATTATGTTGAAAGTTTGATAACTATAATGAAACAAGTTAGCTAAAAACTGTAATACATTTGTTTGAATGACACACTTTGTGTAGAAGTTTTGCGTTCAAATGATCATTTAGGTTATTGGCTTGTAGGAAGTACAGTATTTACTAAACCCTGAATTTAGTAATAATCCCAATCTGTAAGGCCTTATTTCGTACCAGAATACTATCATATATATAATATTTTGGTAGGATAGACGGCAATTTAGAACGGAAGTAGAAATTTCCTTCTGGAAGGTCTTTTATACAAACTAAATACTACTATAGGGTAGGATTCTGGTACGAGATAAAGCCTTATAAGCGAGCTTCCTTCAAAAATCATTGTATATATTAGGCTACAGCAACTTATTTAAAGAAAAAATGAACCAGTTTTGAACTTTTATATGCTCTTCAAAGCTTTAATTAACATATTTATTTAATTTAACTATTCACACATTGATGTATCTCATATACTCAATTAAATTAATGAACAATGTCAAATTGCCACATTGCCTTGTATGTGTGTAAGAGAGAAAGAGATACTCGAAAGTTTCCTTCTCTCTTACACAATGGTAAGCAGACGACAGCTCGAAAATTTCAGCTACAGATGTCCATCCATTTATATTATAGAGATCAATGCCGTAATGTGACATAATTTAATTACCTGACAGTACGTCAGATACATTAGTTCTGTCCATTGCAGGGAAAAGAGCTAGGTATGTGTGGTTTATTTATTATAAAGTATTCTATAATATTAACAGCATTATTACTATAGGCTATGTGCACCAGTACTGGTGGCGCAGCTCGTGATGACTCCGTAAATTCTTGCAGGAAAAATCCAAGTGGCATTATGTTAGCCGCGATCAAATACTCGAAAAACCTAAAACATAACTCACCACTTCTTGTAAACTATTAGGACAATCACAGTAGTTTTTCAGAATTTGTTATAAGAATCTTAAAAACATTAGGGTATTATTAAAATTCTCATATTCCAATTGGTTTGCTTTGAAAAAACATTTCTAATGAAAGAAATATAATGAGTTTTTACTGCAGACATTTTCACTCTGTGTAAAAGTTTTTTCCTATTTAAGATAGATAGGTAGTATAAGTGTAGGAAGTGATCATCATGAACTGAATTTTGTTTTGATAAAAGATTCATTCCTCTAACATCAATACTTTTCATAGTTTGATATGTTTAGTTACGAGCTCTTCACGCTCGCCAGGTTTTCGTTAACTGAAAATTGTCAGAAAGACCGTCTTTCCGTTAGGTCACTTATTGACGATTCTGCTTGAAGGGAAGCTCAACATTATAATAGTGATTAAATAATGGAAGTAATAAAAGAGTTGGTTTGTCTAGTATAACGCACTACATCCCTTTCAAGAATGGCCCATCGGCAAAGGGGAAATCATTAGTCGCGAGTAATCATGTAACAAGGGTGGAGGAAATAACACAATATTTGGAAAAAAAAAATTTTTTTTAATTTAGCACCATGTATTACTACCCGTTCGGGTTGTACGCTTAAATACTAATACGCTAATGGGTTAGGAATTGGGAAGGTTCAATTTAGAGGACGTGAACCCGCATTTGCGTGGAGGGAGAGTGGAAAACCATTTAGTGGAAAAACCACCCCCAGTTCAACCAACCGAGATTCGAACCTTGATCTCCCCATCCTCAGCAGTCTAGAAAAAATTATTAAAGGTTTCATCATAAGGCAGACATTGGTAAGTCTACAACCATATGAAATGGTACTACATGTAAGTAATAAACATATAAATACTATCGTAATTTTTGAAAACGATGGTTAGTGCTATAAAAAAAAAGGGGGGAGTTTTAAAAAGCCAATGGCTTATATTGTGTCAAAATTAGTTATAAATAGAATTTCAATATTATTATATAAGTATTATTAAATTAATTTTTAGAAGCTATATATATTAACATAATATCATTAATTTAATAATTTATTTATATGACACGATATAATCTGTTTTCAATGATAAATTCGGGTGTTCTATCCTAATTTAATGTGGCCTTCTATAATTAAACTTGTTTCGTTTGCAAATAAATTCTCAACATCCAGTTCCTAGACTGACAATTCACCAAAGATTAATATATAACATTTCGGTAATCGTACCCGGGACCCTTAATACCTAAGGTAGACGTATTAATGAACGAGCTGAAAATTATTGTCGGATAAAGTGGACAACAATTATAAATTTAAGATTTATCTATTCACTAATTTACAATAAATGTAGAATATATTATGAATAGAGTGCACAACCAAAAGTGATTTAAATTATATAATATAATAACAATTATTGTAAAGTTAGTAATAGTAAAGACCAGGAAAAATAAATGTAGGAACAGAAAGACAGATTGGTCTTTCTGACACTCTAAAGTTTATCAAAAACCTGGCGTGCGTGAAGAGCAGAAGAGCTCACAACTAAACACATCAAACTGTGAAAAATATTTGTGTTAGAGGAATGAGTCTTATATTAAAATAAAATTCAGTTCATGATTATCATTTCATACACTTATACTACCATCTATCTCAATTAGGAAAAAACTTTTACACAGAGTGAAAATATGTCTGCAGTAAAAACCTCATTATAGTTATTTCGTTAGAAAACAATTTTTTCAAAGTAAACCAATTAGAATAGGGGAATTTTAGTAATATTTTCATGTCTTTTAAGGTTTTTATAACGCATTTAAAAAAACTACTGTGATTGTCCAAGTAGTTTACGAGAAACGGTGAGTTATGTTTTACTGTGGAGTCATATGTTCACTGTAAAACGTGAGCAGTGCTGAGGAGTGTTGTCACGTGACAGCTCTAATCCAATCACAAGAAGTCCGCTTAGCCAGCGTAGCCCATACTGCTCGAGTAGAGATAAATTTCAACTTTTCCAGAGCTTCTACAGAAAACCGGCCAAGAAGACTCGATCAGCGCATGCGCAAACTTTCAAACATAGGTTATTTATAAAAACAGCACATTCTCAAGATGGCGTATATTAAAATTGATGATGAAAAACGTCAGTTTATTGGAACCTGTGAGTTTTATCAATGACAAAATCAAACCCAGGCAGTAAGTAAACATCTAATTTTATTTTAAACACGGTAACTTGCACAGATGGTAGTTTTTCGTTTTTATGTTTGATGTTTCAATGCATCATGGGTAAACAGAGACTCCCAACTTTCCGGCAGCGTGTGAACAGCTGCACCACTAAGAGGTGCTGACTTACTCTAATGCTTTCAAATTTCAGCGTACGTGTGAATTCACCCTAGAATTTTTGAGTATTTGATCACGGTAAACATGATGCCGGTTGGAATAACCCTGCAAGAACTTAAGATGTGGCCGTCTTTCGCGCTCGTGTCATGAATTAAAATATTGTCAGAACTTTACACGTAGCCTATAGAGATCATGCATGCACATCGATATTTCAATAGACTTGATAGCTATTCAACACATGCCTAACCATTGTCCAGGAAAATGACAGATACTACTACGTTTTATGCAAATTGAGTCTAGAATTTGTAACAAAGGGAATTTAAACTCTACGAACCACTAGATAATAAAATGTTTAAAAGGCGTATTACTTGACGTTTTAAAAGTCTTTGCTATGGATGCTAGATTTAGTTTTAATAATTTCATGAATTAGGCTGTATGTATTCATGCATAGCTAATAGTGAATACCACAATTTACACTACCCTTTAGTTTTTTCAACGTCAGATGGGCAGACACATCTCACTGCGAAAGTATATTTAATTTTCACGCCAGGGCTACGCATGGAATTTTCATCGTAGCCCTGGTGGTATACTTTTATTATCTCCGACAAACACCGGCGACCCGCTCGAGTGGAGTCTTCTTATCTCCTTTTTGTTTTTGTCTACATCTGGTTCCATATTATTCTGTGTTTTCTTTTCTTTCCCATTCAATTGTACAGTTGTATATTTTTAAGGTCCTTGGCGACAGGACGGGGTTTTAATTATTTTCCCGCCCATGACTCTCTGGCAAACCTTTATACTATCAGCCCGTCAGGGCTCTACATGTTTTCTTGTTTAATGTAATTATAAGTTCAGTGGCGATCAACGATCGAGAGCCCCTTGGGGGCTGGTGCTTGTTATTTGTATTCTCTGTGTTAAATGTTTTACACGTATAAGATGTTTAGTGTTAAAACAAAATAAAATCCATATAAACAAACAAAGTGTCCAATTCATAATAAAAATAGATTGGTTTATAATGAAACGTAGTGATAAAAGTCCTACCGGTACCTACTTAAATAGATTATTTTTATTAATGTAACGCTTTGCTTTATTAGATTAAGTATATAAAAATACTATATAAAAGGGTTCACTGGAAAAACAACTTTCTCATAGCTGTATTTTTTTAAACAGATTATCAACTTAATTTATGTGCTTAAAATTTTAAATCAAATTTGGTTCCGATTTTATAGTAATAGAAATTATGGTTTACCAACTTGACAAAAACGCAGTAGAAAATGTCATGCTTATGCATCATTTTTAATCATATTTATGATCATGTAGTCATTAACACTAAAACATAGACGATTCGTTAATGACAAAATGTAGGGCTATCACAAGGCATTTCAAACAAGAACAGAAGATATTTTCTGTCGTCTGTGTATATTGACGTATATCTTAAACTTTGATTCTGACCTTGAATTTTCTATAACATCTCGCATTAACATTGTTTGATATTTCAAGTGCAAGATTTGTCTATGCTAAACTCATTGATCTCTATACTATTACTGGATGGACATCTGTGGCTGAAATTTTCGTGCTGTCGTCTGCATACCATTGGGTAAGAGAGAAAGAAACTTTCGGGTATCTCTTTCTCTCTTTCCCCCATACAAGGCAATGTGGCATTTTGACATCGTTCATTAATTTGATTGATTATATGAGATACATCAATGTGAGAGTGGTTAAATTAAATAAATATGTTAGTTAAAGCTTTGAAGAGCATATAAAAGTTCAAAACAGGTTAGTTTTTTCTTTAAATAAGTTGATGTAGCCCAATATGTACGATGATTTTTGAAGGAAGCTTACTTTTAAGGCTTTATCTTGTACCAGAATCCTACCCTATATTTGTGTCTAGTTAGGATAAAAGACCTTCCAGAAGGAAATTTCTACTTCTGTTCTAAATTGCCGTTCATCCTACAAAAATATTATATATATGATAGTATTCTGGTACGAAATAAAGCCTTACAGATTGGAATTATTACTAAAATCCGGGTTTAAAGATACTGTACTTCCTACAAGCCAATAACCTAAATTGTCATTTGAACGTAAGACTTCTACACAAAGTGTGTCATTCAAACAAATGTAATACAGTTTTTAGCTAACTTGTTTCATTATAGTTGTCGAAATGTCAACATAATATGATTTCTGAAAGATATGAGCCAACTTAAAAAAAACAGGTATTATTACAATAATACTTTCCACAAGCCTATAACCTAAGTGATAGTTTGAATGCATGGCAACTATTCAAAGTTTGTCATTCAAACAAATGTAATCAATTTTTAAGATACCTTGTTCATTATATTTATCGAACTTTCAATAAAATATGGTTTCTGAAACCAATATACACGCTAATAACCAACTTTAAATATAAGTGTTGTCGTGGCAGACTGTAAACAATATTGATGATAACTACATAAAGATTGAAATATCTAAGGTTTTATTCGTATTTGTACAGTATTACCTGTAAAACTGGATTGTATATCCTTTAATGTAAATGTTTCTTCAGGAAAGTATGGTATAATACTTCACTATTTTCAAACAATAACACTTTTATTCATCAGAGACATGTTTTCGCATAAGAACATTTAAAGAAACCGTTAAATCTTTCCCCCCCTCAGTGTAGCAGACGATACACTTGAGCGTCACGCTTTTGTCCTTGGAATGTGCATGTGTATGTCCATCCAGTTATACTATAGAGATCAATGGCTAAACTTCATGCACAACGCAAAATACGTTTTCTAGCCTTACTATCTAGAGTAATGTAATCTGTGGATTATGTCCTGTCCAAGCAGAGGTTAAGATATACGAATCTGGCTACTTTTTAGTTCCAGTAATCAGACATTGAAGCCAAATGGCGTTAGTGTCGTTGCGGAATAGCGCGCGCGCGCAGTTTAAATTTTGAAGAGAATTTTGAACCTCCAAGTTTACATTTTACTGTTATACAGTAATTATTTTAGAATCAAATAGCCGAAGCTATTATTAATGCTTTTTTAGTGAGAAATTCTCGATCAAGATACCATATTCCTAAAATTGAAAAATGACACCTGGACACAAGAATCGAACCCGGGACCTCTGGCTTAGTATGCCAATGCTCTAGCCGCTGAGCTATCCTGGAATCCAGGCCTTAAGATATGAGTAATAATGACCCTGAATACGGGATGATTCCTTGATAGCTCAATGGTTAGAGCATTAGCGTACTAAGCCAGAGGTCCAGGGTTCGATTCCCATATCTAGGTGTCATTTTTTCAATTTCCAGAGTAATCATTTTATCCCGAATGTGATAACTAGTGAATAAAAAGAATATCTCACAACAAATGATAACATACAAATTACAATAATTAATCATTTACTCATCGATTTAAGATAATTCAAATCTGAAATATTGTATTATAAGTCACATGGTAATTATTAGTTTGGCAAGATTTGATCATATATGCATGGCTATAAATTATTATTTAAAAAATGTATTGATGTATGAAGGGACTAAGGCATCAATCAGTCTTACCATCTAGCTCATAGCTTCTGAGGAGATTTTTAATTTAATCCTGATGAGTAGCATTTAGGGTAATTTGTCTGAATACGAAAATTAGACTCTTTCCTTCAATAAAGGGATAAGGCAGAATACAAGAATGAAATAAGCAAACTGCTAGAGTACTGAGTGAGTGAGAGAGTGATTTTTGAGTGGATTGAAAATTATGAATTCCCATTCTAAAGTGTGAGTGGTGTTAATTAGCTATCTTAGAGGGTACGTTCTTGCAGAAGGCTCAATATGGAGGCAAATGAATACCACTCGCCTTTCACTTTTACTCATTTTGTTATTGCATACAGTCTATAAAATTTCAATAACGTTTCATTATTTAAAAAATGAGATCTAAACATAGTACTTTGGTACTTCCGTCTATATAATGGTCTCAGGTTTGTTTCTCGCCTTCAAGAAGATATTTTTCAAATACTATATTTGACTTAAGCGCCAAGACAATTATTGATAATACCCATCATCCTTAAATATTATTTAATTAAATTACTTTAATTATATTACTTGCAGCAACATAACGATTGTTACTACCAAGATGTAGTACAGTCATATTAAAAGAGTTTAACACGTAAGGATGTATGCAGTTACAGTCTTCTATGAATAATTTAATACTTTTGGTGGCAAGTGCCATTAAAAAACTAAACAAATAGTGTTACTTTTTTAATGTGATGTAAAATATTTTCGAATGCAAATAATATAATTTTAGTTTACAGATTCTTCCTATCTTTGTGAGTGTATTGATACAAAAAACTATCAATTTTTTAATAATTAACAAAAATAAGTGAAATATTTATGGGTAAGGTTTTTGAGCATCGGCCCATTCTTACTTAACCTTTCTAACCTTTCATGTGCATATAAATGTCCTTCGTCTGGATTTTTATTTTAGTGAGATGTCTGAATATTACAAAATCAAATAATATTAAATAGGCCTAGATATAATTATAGTATCAGTTGATTTGCCATTTACTTGCAAGTATAAATGGTAGTAGAAATTTCTTAATGATTTGCTGTTTTGAGAAAATACAGTGTTTTACTGGTATCAGTACCATCAGCACCATTCCAAATTAAAAAATTAACTTTTTATTTTTGTATATACATAATGTCTAAAGTTAAAGCAGTAGAAAAATCACTGTTGTAATTTATAAATAAACATATAAGTAGCCAACGACATAGGAGTGGTGGTAACTGATATCTAGCAGTATTTTTTATTGCAAACAATGATCAACCAATGTGGAAATAATTTAGAAAAAAACTAATCTTAAATTATAAAAAGTAATTGCACACTTTCCTTTTAGAAAATATTTTCATTAGTATCTGCTACAATTCACTCTCGTAGAATATCTTTTGGCCAGAAATGTTTTTCACAAAATCTATCATTAGATTTTTTTTTTTTCTTCTAAAGTTCTTTTGACCAGAAATCTTTCTTGTAATTTTTTCTCACAATCATGTCTTTCAAAATTTGAGGGCGTATAAACGTTGACACGTCAGTTTTAAAACAATCTGGAAACTTACATTAATTTTTACACGTGAAGCCATTGTGCAGAATAAAATCTTATAAATCTGAAAAGCTGTTTTTATAAAACGTCACAACTATCCGCAACGATCACAACGTTTTCTCATATAGTGACAAATCTTGCAACTAAAAGGCTTCAACTTCTGATTAACTTTTATATTGGGTCTTGAGTAGAGTGTCACATGGGTGGTTATAACCAAGTGGCGCCCAAAGAGTAGGAAAATGGGGCAGCCTCCTCCTCCCCCTCGTATATTAATTTTCAAAAATTTGCCAGCTAAGTACCACTACACATAGCTTCTAGATGTATCCAATTTAAAAAAAATTGTTGGGTTAAGTACCATTCCAAATATCTTGTACAGTAGCCCCATGGCTTCTTTGGTGCTGACTGACAGCTCACAGCTGACAGCTAACGGCTTTAAAAAGCTACCAAACCAAATTATGTATCCCTACGCCAAACCATATGATCTGCACAAAACATGTGTTTAGCAGCTTTCACTTCTGACAGTCAAAATTTAGGTATATACCTAAATGTTGACTATCAGAAGTCAGCTGTGAACTGTCAGTCAGCACCAAAGAAGCCACGGGGCTACTGTAGATGGATCTAGCATCTAATTGAGAAAAAAAATTAGGTTAGGACCATGCCAAATTGCTTATAGGGCATGTGATTTTCAAAACCTCTGCAAGGAAAGACTCTTCAAATAACTTCTACTACTCCATACGGAAAACATTGCATCTCGTGGTCAAGCGCTGCAATCGCTCTAGAGTACGGAAGGTGAAGGGGGTGAGAGGAGATACCCATAGCTCTAGTACAGTCAGTACCAAATGGCAAATGGGAAATAAGTGGTGGTACGTTGCTAATATTAAACTTCTGCTGCTAAAGTTGAATAGTATATAAGTTGTTCTATCTCACCTTAAATAATAAATTAACTCCTTGACACCTGATATTTGTCCACCAATGTTATTACCATCACAGCTACTTGACATATTACTTTTGCCACTGTCACTTTCATCTCCAAAAGAAATCAAAATTTGTTCGATTAATTTACTTCTTCTACCAGATTATCATTCTTCCAGTAATCGGCTTCTTCTTTCTTAACGTATAATATAGCCTGTTGCCAATCCTTCTCACTGACACTATTGATTGCTTCATCTGTTAATTTTTTTATTTCTAAAGTGCTTTGAGCAGCATTTTTTTGCCAATTCTAGTGTTAAGGTTACAATGGCATGGCGGTAACCTAATAACACTGTATCCAAGTTGTTCAAATAAATTATCTATGTAAAATTTTGGAGACTTACATTGGCAGCGAACTAGCTCCTAGAGCTCATCTGTTCCTCATATATGCAATACTGTTTGTGGCCAACCACAGCTACATTTCAGTCTTTCGTGGCTTATTTATTTGAACATTATGATACGGGCATTGTCCATTAAAATTAGGCTATTTTGAGAAAGGTTGGGGACAAATTTTTCTTTCACCCACTTAGAATTTTTTTTCAAAATTCATCTCATTGTGATAGTCACTACTTTCTATTTTTGATTTGAAAATAAGAAATGCATTTGATACAAATCCCTGCTCTGAACTGGCATGGACAATAATCCACTAATGTCCTGTACAATCATTTTTCAATACTCTGTTATTTCTGGATCTTGCCAACATTTACCCACACTGTGCGAGGTATGAATCCAGAATTCATCAAGCTATACCACCGGACGTTTTTGGTCCCCTGATTTATCCTTCCTGCAACTATTTCATTTTTCTCCATTCAAATTAGTATTTTATTTTTACACTTTTTAAACTTAAACCTCATTTCTTTTCAATGTTCTCCTCAATGTTTCTTTGCTCCCAGTGAAATTGATTTCTTCTTTTATTATTGCTAATAATTCATTTAAAGTTGACCCGCCTCTGTGGCGTAGTTAGCTAACACACTAGTCTCGTGATGAACTAGACTGCCAAGGATGGGTAGATCGAGGTTCAAATCTAGCTCAGGGGAACTGGGGGGGTAGGGGGTTTCCTAAATTGTTTTCCACTCTACTTCCATGCAAATGCGGGTTCACTTCCTCTATATCCAACAACCTTCCCAATTCCTAACCCATTAGCGTGATAAGTACTTAAGCATATAACCCGAACGGGTAGTAAGACACGGTGCTAAGTATATATTGTTTATTTAAAATTGGTGCTTCCTTTTTAACAATGTAGAACCTCGGTATAAGTCGTCGAATGACACACAAGTCAAAATCATCAAGAACAATTTTTCTGCTGCTGGGTTTGTGCTTTTTTCCTGAAGTTGATAGTTTTATTTGTGTCCCACTTGCCATACTTCTTTCCTTTTGAATTTTATAAAGAGTACACTCTGATTTTCCTGTAGCTTCTGCTGCACGTTTTGTGACTCTTTCAAAAGGATGCTTATAATGTCCCCGATAGTTTTTCACTCTCAAAAAAAATCCACTACATTTGCAATAATGTTGTGTCCTTCACTGTGAATAGTTGGTTTAGCACGCTTATTTGAAGCCATTTGAAAAACACTTTAGGTACCTTGTACACGAGTCCTTTCTTGGGAACCAGAAACTTTACACTGCCTCATCCACAGGGCAATAATACTCTTGGAAGAGTCCCGGATCATAATTGAGCTGTGGCGAGTGAGCTAGTGGGGAGGGTTAGAATGACAGAGCTAAAGTCAACATAGCGTTCTGAAGGAACATGGGGGGGTGGCTGAGTAGCACAACACAAAGTAGAGCTAGACTTGGTAGATGACAGTACAAATAGAACATAACTACCCTTCTAAGTATCACTCAAGGAATGTTAGAGCAATGGCAAGCCTTGCCATCTCGCCTTCATCAGTTTCTCAAGCACACTTGTACTATTGACAAGGCATCACATTGTATTTTGTTATATTATATTAAATCATCTTAAGCAAACCCAACTTATTGTTTCCACCCTTACCTTCCCTCGCATAGTCCATCCTGACAAAATGGCCCATGGGAGAGCGGGACGGTGACAACTGCAAAATGACCAGAGTTTTCCAAACTGCGTTTTTCAATTTTTCCTGAATATCTTTTCCTAGTTTTTCATGGTGATTGGAGATTTTTATATTTATCTCATATCTAGTTAAGTTCTTTTTCCAGTATTGAATGGTTTAGGTATTATTTATGGCAATGTGTAAATGTTGTGTACACATCACATAAACTATCTCATGTTAGAATACCATATAGGCAATGCATTTTGTTAACATTGTGAGAAACCAAATATCTTACTTTTGTTTTGGTATTTAAGCGTGAAATTATTATAATTTTCATTATAAAATTAATTAAATTTCTTGATTTTGCCTTCTTTATGAGTAGATTTTCTAATATTTGTGTGTTTATGTGACATCAAAAATTCCATTAATTTTCCATATTTTTCCTGTCTGTCTGGCATATAATGGGACCAGTTTGTAAACATAACTGTCACCCTATCATTAAAGAAGAAAATATAAAGACATAGACTCAATATTTGCTGTGCCTTTTTTCAAATATAAAATAATAATCCAAAATTATCAGTCCAACACCTTAGCTCAGTCGGTAGTGCGTCTACGAATTCCTGTCTCGCTCAAGTTTACTGGTACTTTGTTCCAAACTGATGGGCTGCATACTCACTGCCATCTTTCATACCAATACCACTGAGGAGAGCATTAGCTACCAAATCAATGTACCGGTATACTTCGTTTACCCTGAAAGGTAAGCAGTCTTACCTTGACGAATTACACTATGGCCCTATAAGCTATACCATAGTGAAAACATGGTAAGCTTGGTCCTTTCAGTCCTGTTGCAGGTGCTGCAATGGCAACTCCCCTCAAAGGTATCACCTAATAAACTGCGGTACACGGTCTACCTACTTGTTGTATCACCATTGTCAATCTTAGGGCCACACTGATTCACCAGTAAATATCCCTCCAGCCTTCGCTCTCTTGTCTGCAAGACCATCTTTTGGTAAAAATTAAATAAATAAATCCCACCAGCAGTCAATCACTAGCAACCTCAATCTAGACCTACTCTGTTAGTAGTACTCACAACATTAATAAGACAAAGCAATATCATAACCCAACTGTTCTTAAGGGGGAACTCCCACCAAATATCTAAAAAACTTGTCCTACTAAACTCCTTAAATCTGATGGTAGTTATTATTTAATAGCTTTGTAACTTTTTCCCCTAATAAAATAAAGGTTGTTTGTTTCAACAAAATTTATTTGGTTTCTGTAAATCCAACCATTAAAAAGATATAAATTATTGAACTTCAACGTTTTAAAATAACTTTTATGATTTTTCTTCCATGATTACGTCCAAAATACCTTTTCAAAAATTTGATGTCTCTGTTTTCAAAAATATTGTCTCTTTGGCTATTTCCTGAATATTTTAGAATTTTTTTAAAAAAATTTAAAATATGTATTTTAATTAATAATTTGAAAAAGAGTCGTATTTTAAAAAACTATATTTATTAATTAAAAATAAGCTAAAGAAAATATGTAAACAATTATTATTTCACCCCCTCCATATTTTAATATCTTTTCATCTGAACAGTTTTCTAAAAGAGCACATCAAGTGTTGTATTTTTTAAAAGAGAATATCCTTCAATTTGAGTCTACCGGCCGGTTGCTGTGTGTGTCTCTTGAAGCCATTTCCTCCACCGCTCAACGACCGCTAGCTCCCCTCGCATTCCCATGAGGGGTTGTTGTGTCTGACGTCTGCTGTGAGAGAAGTTTATCAAACTTAAAAGTAATCAAAACGTATCAGAGATCTACAATGAGTCAAGAAAGACTGAGTAATCTAGCAATACTGTTAATTGAGAGAGATTTCAATGTAGATTTCAATACTGTTATTGAAAATTTTGCACATATTAAAACGAGGAGATTTTAAATAAATTTAAGTATACTAGATTTATATTAATTTTACTTCAATATTTTCTTAAAGTACAATATATGTGCTTGGGGGCCAAGGGGTTTAATTCTGAATTGGGATTCGGGGTGTGCTAAAGTTCCACGGTCTAGGGGGCGCAATACTTGCCTTGCCTAGGGAGCTGGCAACCCAGCCTACGCCACTGGTTTTACCAATTGTTCTCTATAGGTGTGAAACATAGTCTCTTACCTTTACATAATGAAAATAAATTTAGGGTGTTTGAAACTAAGGTGATTGTGAAGATCAATGGACAAAAAATGAATGAAGCTAGTTGGCAGTGGAGGAGGCTACATAAGTAGACCATTCAGAATAGATACACTACAGGATTTAGTGGATATAATGAAAATGGATACAATTCAGAATTTTTATTTGTCGTACTTGTTTAGGAAATGTTGGAATGGAGACCATTCAAAATGGATACATTCACCTCCTCCACTAGGTAGTTTATCTTTTAAATCTTTGAAATGAAGATTGATATTTTCTATGTATTTCTAAATTTTGGTCCGTGTATCTTTCCTCTAAGTTTAATGATTTTTACTTTAGGTTTAATTTCCTGATTACAAATTAATAGAGGGCCCACATATATAATTTCTGTTAGTATTTTTAAGCTTCATTCACGATAGTTTAACAAGGCAATGAAGCTACCATTTTAAACGTAAACTGTTTTGTACATTTTTAACTCTGAAAATAAAAAAATAATAGTTAAGCCTCAACAAACAATGTTTGCATTTTTATATTTTTAAAATTGATTTTTAGTTAAAGAATATAGGTAAAAGACATGGAAACTGATTTTGAAGTTCAAATCAACAATATTATAAAGAAGTGGTTCAAACGCTTATCATGAAGGATTTCCCCATGTAAAAGAGTTGTTTTACAAATTTTGAAGTCCATTTTGAGAACTATTTAAAAAAATATTTTAATAAATATTTATAAAATCAAAGTTACAATTTATTTGAAAAAACTCAAGAACCAAATAAATATACATCTAACCCACATTGTTTGTGTGTGTGTGTGTGGGTGGGTGTGCGCACGTGCGCGCGGGTGTGTGTTTGTTTTTTAAACGTAAGTCTCCTTTTGGTACCAGCGAAATGACACCCAAGATTAAATTGTAAACTACATAAACTAAACTGACGTTCTGGTGTTTGTACGTATAACTATCATGCTTGCACAGTAAAAAATTGTATCGCATTGGAAAAAGATTAAAAGTATTACACTTAAAACTATGCATATTTAAATTAAGAAATGATAAGACTGAATAGAAGACGAGTATGGTTTTTAAAATATATTTTGTAGCTTTAGTGATAGTCTGAGGTTATGAGTGGGTTTAACTTTTGAAAAATTATGCAAGTATTATTTATTTATGTTAGAATACAGTCAATGTGGATGATAGGACTGTATGTAATCCTATTTTGGGTATGAATTTTGGATCATGCTAAATTCAAAATTACATTGCTTGCTTAAAGCGTTAAAAGGAAAGATTGTTCTTCCGCCTCGTTCACCTCTGAATGCTATGAAGTCAGCCCAAATGATGTACGGGTACCTTGGATTCACCCTAGGTATATAGCTTATAATAAACAGCGTTTCAACTAACTCAATTTCTGTATGGCAGACGAGTGTCATTCTTGCACGCAGCTTTTGGTATTTTGATGCAATGAGAAGAATGTTTTAGAATATGTTGATGCTGTTTGGTTATTATCATATGCTTTTTTTTGTGGCATATAAAATATAATTTATTCAAATTAGGTAATATCATTAATTCACTAAACCATTTTTGTGTATTTTTGAAAAAAAAATATTCTTTAAGCAAAAGAAAGCATTGTTTGCCGTAACACAAACCCACTAATGACAACGAATGTCATAGTTCAAAGCTAAATTTCTTTATCTGATCAAAATATATTAACTATTCAGAGAACTAGACATTCTAATGTCTTTTTTTGGGAGTTGGACCAATTTCAAATAATGTTTTGGGTGAAATTATCTCATATATATATAATTTACTAGCATTGGGACGTTTAACATCCGGCTGCCAGCGTTTATATGTCTTCCCTGTACAATACCAAGTTAACTCTAGCAATCCCAATTTAGAGCTCCCATTCAACTTTCACTTGTAAATTTGAAATTGTAACACTTATATAAATCTCTGAAGTGCTTGCCAAATTTCAATTTTCTACCTCAGTTAAAACATTTTTCCTATTTTTAGCATCCTCTCTCCCTACCCCATTTCCTGAAACCCAAATCTCAAATTTCGTATAATTGTCTTGTTGAGTGAGATGACTCTTCTTACTGTCCTCCAAATTTCAGATTTCCATATAATCTCAAAGGGCTAGGTTTTTTTTTTGGAACACACACACTCACTTTCTTTTTTATATAGGCTCTACTATAATTACATAATTTATACTACATTATTACGTTTATCTGTGGTAATATGAGATATCAAATAAAAGAGTTTATATATTTACTAGAAATAGATGATGTTTGTAGTTGTTTATGTCAAATTTTTATTTGTGTAGGGCAAACAAAAATTTAGTTAGATTAATTTAAAATAAAAACGTTAAGTTGAAATCAAACTATGTTCACTGTTCAATATGGAGATGGTTTTGATAGCATTTTATAATGATGTACATTGTTAGCTAATCATTTACGATAAATTATTGGATGATAAATATTTATTTCATAATCATTTGAGAGTGACGGGGCAGAAGAGAACAGGCCGTGGGCTGAACAAAACTGATATAGAGCACTCAAGATGTGTTGCGTGCTTAGGATAAATGAACAAATTCATCACTTGATACTATACATGTATACCGTGTCACATGGTTAAAATGTCCCTAAAATTTAGGAAGGAGAAGAATTACAGGAATACTAGCTTCACTAAATTATAGGCCCTCCTCTGCCCTCGTATATAAATATCTCTTGGTGAATTAACTTTTAAACTATATGCTATCCAAACTCTTTGTAAAGAACTATAATCATAATCTAAACTAATATTGTAACCAATAATGATTTTACTTTAGTGTTCTCGGATACAATTTTGTAGTTTATTAGGAATGTATTGGTTCACGTCTTCGGTCCCTTAAATCCACAGAATTTTATTACTTAAGAAGTGGAACCAGCTCATTTATTACTTTACACAATTTAGTTAATATAACTTAAAACTATATTATTTTTGTCTTAAAACACGTTTATTAAATATTGTATATATGTAATCTAAACACAGGGGATTTATTAAAACCAGCTAATTGTTAGTGATGTCACTGACACTTAAATGTATTTTTGAAAACCAATTTTTTTTATGTTTATTTGTGTGATCAAGTAACCGCGAATGAAAATAAAATAAAATTAAATTGTGCAAATTTTGAAATCAACCCTCACTATTATGTTTAGAATGTGTGTATTATGTTTGGGTGGACGACAAATGTTTGGTCAGGACATTATATTATTTATTTTTTTAAACAACCTGAAAGTTAATTTGTAAATTAAATAAAAATAAGGCGGAGGAAAAATCAGGCATGATTCCACATACATTCTAGTTCTTTTTTTTTTTTTTTGCTAGCTCTATGCTTATACTTAGTCCTAATTATTTGCAGCCTAAGAATGAAAGTGTATATTATAAAATTTCAATCACATTCACTTGAATAAAGAAAGAACAATGGAAATTTGGTCACCATCGAGCCCTGACTTTTTGGGTTGTATTTAGGATTATTGGTATTTTCCTAATGTACACTTGTCATAAAGGTCCTAAAACACATTATAATTGCTAAAATATTCAGAGCTCTAGTTGCTTTCCTTTTTCCGTGTTCCGCTTCTGGTTCAAATACTTTTATAAACTATTTTGTTTTTACTTTCTCTCAACTCCTTGGAGAGAAAGTATTATGATCATCCAAAGAAATCTAGTTTTTGCTAAATAATGACAATCATGATTCCCTGAAACAGAAAAAGTGGTTCTCGCGATGCCGTTTGTCTGTATCTCGGCCTAGAACTGAAACCATTTTGCCGATTGGGTTAAAACTTGATATCAAGGATTTTCATAAAAGTTCCCCCGAGAAGTATGTGGAATTGGATATCTATCCCTAACACTAAGGATAGCTCACCGAAGGAAAAAAAGAGAAAAAATCTATTTTCTCGAAATTATCTCTAACAAAATTTTGATTAAATTTTGTATCTGGACGTAGTCTAATATAACAACAGTTCTGATTTTCCCATGAAAATGACTTTAAAAAATCGATTTTCTTGATATTCGCTGTTTCGATTTAATTTCCTGTCTAAGTATTGTTTAAAATTAAAAACCAAATGACAATTTATTTTTCCCATGAAAATGAATTTAAAGGTACTTTTACATAAGCAATGATTTCAAATTTTGATCATTTATCCTCAACTATTTGAGATTTAAAATAATTTATCATTGAAATGTTGTACTACTATTAAAACTAAAAAAATTTAATTGACATATATTTTTATAAAACCAATAGAATCTGAATATGTAAGATATGTATGTAGAACATGTAAAAACAATTTGGAGATCTTTAAAGTACGAAATTTAATGTTGGTGGACAAATATATTCCTATTTTTTGTTTTTGTTTGTATTAGTGTGCTGAGTTCATAATGCCATAGAGTAAGTAGGAAGCTGTGTATATTATTTCATTTACCGACCTCTTCTCTTATTTGAGCTGTATGTTTGGTTTTATTTATCTATGGTGGATTATTTCTCAACAATGTAGCTCTCTCTATATATATTATATATATATATATATATATATAAATTAATATAAATTAATTAGGTATGGTACTAGTTATTTCCATTCAAACTCAACTCCAAATGAAAAATCCATACTCGCACAACTCTTAATATTTTGAATGGTTTGAGGTTTTGTACCTGGTCAAGTAAAGTGGGGAATAATTTTCCACCTTATAGGTTTCACTTGTTTTTCACTTCCTCTAAACAAGCCTTCTTGATTTTTTTTATCAAAAAAAGTTTCAAGTTTGGCCATTATGAATTATTATTAAAACAATTTAAAAGATTTACCAGCATTTTTATTTATTGGGTCTTTTATTTTAACGATTAACTTTCAATTAGAATTAGTTATTGTATTAATTAATGCAGAATGTCAAGGTTTGAGGCCCACATCTTAATTATACAAATCTAATACACTATTATTGATGATTAATAATATACTATATTATACAAGTGTACAAACTGAAAGAATGTTGAATGAGAACTTGAGAACTACTACAGCTATGCATCATTTTGAAATAGAACCCAAACCCTGCCTTACAAACATGAGCTGAGAAAAAAAAGGAGAAACCAGCCCTCTTCTTTCTTTGTCTCGGAATCTATTTTTGGAAAAAATGTATACCTGCTACTCAGTCAACCATACAGGCGCCAATACGTCTCGCTTTACACAAGTTGAATTATCAGGGGGGAAATGGAATTGAAGTTCTCTACAAGCACGAAGCATAGCGGATTTGAAACAAACTAGAATGTATGGGGGTTCTCTCTTAAAGAAAGGGCGAATGGAACATGAGGATGACATTCCAAGGTCATCAACCAATTCAGAGCTGGTAGCTATGTTGGTGCATGTTAGTACTTGAATCTTACATTCAACCTCCATTATCAAACACTTCATCAAGTTCGGAGAGTAATTGATTGACTGTAGACTTCTGTCCATGAAGTTGTTTTTGATTTAACAAATTTTTAAGTAATATTGTTCAAAATCACATACAAATATATTTAATACAAAATTATTTTAATTTTAAAATATTGAAATTTTACATTTCCTTTTTATGTGTCTTTACAAAATAATCAAGGTTTTTTTTAGCGCCACACCCTACTAACAATTTGGGTTGTATGCGTATGTACTAATTAAATTTGTTATGGATGAGAGATGTTGAATTTTGAGGTAGTGTAGCAGCATTTGCGAGTAGAGTGGAAAGCCATTTTGGGAAAACCACCCGCAGTAGACCAGACAGTGATCCAAATTTCCATCTCCCTGTCATTGGCAGTTCAGTTTATTGTGAGTGTGACGCCTTAGACCATGAAGCCACTGAAGTGGGTATCACTGTTGTTACTTTAATATTCATCTTACTTCAAGAAACACTAATTGTTTTATAATTATTAATCCAAACAATTTTAAGCTTATTAAAATTGCACAAAAAATAAAATACAAAAGTAATATTTAATTAAATAAATTAAAGTTTTACATTTAATAATATTATTGATTTGTTTTTACACAGAATAAATGAATGTTACTTTCACTTTCCTTATTGGAAGAGAAACTAATTACCATGAGTTATTTTTTAAATGTTTCTATTTTGTTTTGCAGTATGAAATATCTGTCTTTAAACATTCAATAATTAGACATCACTCTCACAACAGTGATCCAGTTAACTTTTAATACAGACAATTCAAAGTTAAAGTGGTATTTCTGTCTTCATTTCATTGTGATTCCAACGATTAACTACATATCAAGCCTGAAAAAAGAATAAATAAAAATATTAATTTGTTAGAAAATTGTGACTCCAATGTGAAAAAACTTTTTTTTTCCATTGGTTATGTTGTTTGTAAAAAAAAAGTCCAATCAATAGGCTTTTAGTTAAAATAACATAAAATAATTTTTATTAAATAATTTCTAATAAAAATATTTTTAAAGAGTAAATACAAACCCATTAATAATGAAAGGTTATTCTCATGGTATATTACAACAATATATCTTATAGCACTAATATTTATTGTTTTAAGGTTAGACTTACCAAGATAATCGTCCATAAGTGTTCCTATTGCAAACTGAAACATTAAATAACAAACTAAATCATTCCTGTGTATTTATATAATTTTTCTTAACATAAAAATATAATTTAATAAAAGGTAAATATTAATTTAAGAACAATATTAAATTTTTTAAATATAAGCCACTTTTTCGTATATTTTTAAAAATAAAATGTGTGTGATATATCTATATATAATATTACTTAAATACATGAACATATAGAAAACCGAAAATAAATTGCTTGTATATTTTTCAATAACTATTGACAATGTAAATATTTAAGGTGACTGTTGGAGAGTAATGTGGGTGTGGCTTAGGAAAGGGGTGACACAACTTTGTTGATGCCTTAGTTAAGATATGAAATATTTGTCTCTGCGAAGACCAGCACCTCCCTCCTCCCCCTCCAAACAGGGATGTCGGAACGGTCTAAAATGTTGTCATTCTCTAATTAGACTAGCCGGCTGATAACGAGGAGGTCGAGTTTTGAATCCCAGTCGGATCTACTAAGGTGTGTTTTTTCCTGATATGGTTTACCACACTCCTTCCCCACAAATGTGGGTAGATTACCTTTAAAATGCTTCCTTCCTCATTCCTACCGCATTATAGTAATTATTTTTGTGGATAACCTGAACAATTAGTAATACGTGGTGATAAAAAAAAATTGTCAATTCATCACTAATTGGCCATTTCTCAATTAATCTGCAGCTGTATTGGTACACTTATTATATTTTTTATGACGATACTTACAATGCCAGATGCGTCTACTCTAGTGCCGACAATTTTGAGACGAATTTCATCATCAGCCTGTATGACTACGCCCTGAATAAATAAAATAGTAAATTAAACAAAATACATACACTTTAATGAACTAAATAAAAAATATATATAAAAAGTAAAAATGTCCCTTTATTTTTGTATTCACAAATTTAGAATTTTTTTTTAATAATGTTCATAATTTTGTTGGTAAGGAGTAATTTATAATAAAATATTTTAGAAGGAAAACTTTGAATTTTATATTTACTAATAACTTGATGTTTTGTGTGAACAACTATGCATCAAGTAGTTATATAATGTATTGATAATATTAATATAAATAACAGGGTAACAAATTTATATAAAATACATAATCCCACCGTTACCTTACGATGTTGGAAAGACTGTGCATTTGGCTAAAAAATCAACAACTCCATACTTAATCCATCCTCACTAACTTTCTCCACACTTCCCTATCCTTGCATACTCCCTTCGCTTCAACATCCATACACCTAGTCATACATACTCTTTTATTCTTAAAACTCTTAATGTTTCTCTTTTTAACACATTTATCTACAACATTTAGCCACATCTTACATGGCCTACCCCTTCCTTTTGATCCACACATATCCATGCATATATTTGCTTCGTCACTTAATCCATACTCAACTTCTCAACATGCCCAAACCAAAGTAAGACGCTTCTTTCACATTGAACTATTGGATTCCCTTTCAAACAACACTCCTTCGACACCCATTCATTACTGACTCTGCCCATATGAGTTTTTCCATATACATTTCTTAGTTATCTCACTCCACATTCACCTTACTCTTGTGTTTCTCCTGACAAACTCATGCTTCACATTCATAAAATAATGTTAGTGTCAACACACTTTTACATACAGCCATCTTTGCCTCTTTTGATATAACTTCATTCTTTGTAATAGTCAACATGCCAACTACCTATGTGATGTGAAATAATTGTGCTACAGCATTAATTTTTATGCATTTCTATTTAACCTTTATCAAGGAAAAAATAACTTTTTTTAAAAAAAAAATCTGAGAAAAAAAATTATGTGGTCAGAAGAGTAATTGAAAGAAAGAAGAAGAAAGGCACTAAAGAACTGGTTTCAATAAACTTTGAAAGGAAGATGGGAGTATTAATGACTAAACACTTATTAGAAAAATGTAGTCCTAAAAGTTAACTTTCTAAACACTACACATCACATAGATTTTGGGAGCATGTAAGTCCTCTTCTTCAGCAGAATACAATGTCCTATTCTATTCTGACAAAGGAGAATGCTATACCCATAGAATTGCTGTGTTCATCCTCATCCTCATCATGCACAGTTTCCTGCTACTGGCTGGGCCTGTCTCAAACATAAGCCTCTCTATCTACTTCTGTCCTCCCACCACGTTTCTTCCTCCACACCGGCCCAATCCACCTGTACCTGGGTCTTCCTCTTGGCCTCCTGCCCACCACCTCCATTACAAGTATCCTCCTTGTAAACCTCTTCTTCACATATCCACACCACCTAAATTTCGCCTTCTCTATCCATCCTGTAGTGGTTCCTCCTTCACTTTCTCACCCTGTCCATCCTTGTCACTCCCAGCCCAGAAATTTCATCTTGCATGCCTTTTTTATGCTCTTATCCCTTGCATTCATCACCCATGTTTCTGATAATTACTGCAATATTGAGACAAAGTACGCCCTGTACATCACTCCTTTGCACCTCTGCGGCACATCTCTACTCCAGACCAAGCGTCTGATACTTTTGTAAAAGGTGTCTGCTTTCCTCCTTTCTCCCAATTTCTCTCTCGGTTTCCTTCTCTTTCCTCTGCCACCATTCCCAAGTACTTGAAACTTTCCACTTTCTTAAGTTGCTTTCTTCCTAATGTTACTCCCCTCGAGTGCCTATTTCCTTCCATGTTGTAATCATCAATTCACTCTTCTTTACATTAAACTTCATCCTTTCATTGCTGTGATGTTGTTTTTTAATTGTGAAATTTCGGAACTACGTTTTTTTGTGTAGATCTTGTCTGTCTATCATCCACCCAGTGTTTATTAATCGCTAAACAATTACCCAATCCCATAGGTGGGCTACACATTTTTCAATGTAGCCAGAGGTGTGTCGAATGAAAGTGAATTTCACCCCAATATGTAAAATTGAGCAATAAAGTTGCTCAATCGAACATTTAAAACAAAACACACTGTTCGAACAGGTTTATTCAAAACATGTACACTTTTACAACTCAGTTACAACCAGGGCTGTGGGATTAAGAGTCTGAAGCAATTTTGGGTAGTCAGTAAAAAAGTACCGACTCCAACTCTGGCTTCAAAATAAAAACTTATATTACAACAATATATTGTAAATATATCATTTAAATTTTAATACTTTATGACCAATATTTGTAATTTGTATTTACAAATTTATTCACACAATGCCAAAGAAGCTTCCCATGAAGTAATATGTATTGGAACATTTTACTGCGGTAAATTTGCTATTACTAATTAATATACTTTAGCAATTAATGAATGAGTCAGAGTCGGACAGTTAAAAGTCGAAGGCTTGGCATACAGACTCCACAGCCCTGGTTACAACTGCCTCAAGACTAAAATATGAAAATGGTTCATAATGTAAATTTAAAATGAAGCATTGGGAAAGCAAGTGGAGGGGGGGTAGGGGAAGGGGGTTGGTGGCAGTGTTGCATCAACGACCCATTCAGAAAGCGAAATGCTTCCAACGATATGAAGGAAATATCAATTTACAACCAGCACACGCCGTCAGGAAAAAGTTTGTTTTACTCTGAGAGCTGGAAAACTCAAATTTGACACACTTTATGGCCAATTTGCCCCTTGTGGTGATTAACGAAAGGGTTTCCCACCCCGGCCCTAACCTTTTCAGCACAAATACATCAGTTACATGTTGAAATTTTATACAATATAATATAGTCATATATATTTGTGAAAAAAATGTTTATAATTTATAAACAGGTATATTCATGATAAAAACAATGGTGAATGAAAATACATATATTTTTTATTTTATATATTTATATCGTTCATTTTTAAGGAATTATTAAATATTGAATTAAACTTAATTAAATATTCTTTACTCTCATGAAAAGTTAACAAACATGCAGTTTTTTTTTTAATATTTAAATACAATAAGTATGAAATGGATCTACCATGACTAAGCGGATAAGTTGTCAATCGACAAATGTTAAATGTTTGAATTCTGGATATAGACATCCAATGATCATTTATGAGGTAGAATAAAAGTATGTAGGACTACACAACAATTAGGTCAAAGGCAATAGCTGCCCAAGGTTTTTAAAATCTCTAAAAAAAAACTAACAAAACCTTACCTCCTCTTTGGACCTGTAACATGGTGGGTTATAGTTGGGACAAAATTGCATGTCTGCCGGTATCGACTATAACAAAAATATCATATCACCTTTATTTACTTGAAACAAATAATTATTTTCTATGGGTAATTTTATTTTCTACATTCACACTTAAACTAATTTTACTAAAAAAAACCCACAATAAACTCAAATGTTTAGAAAAGGTAGTTTGTTTTAAGATAACAAACACTATAGCACAAATATAATTGAAAATGTTTCTAGGACAGATTATTGGCTGGTTAAAACAACGAATGCTTTGTGAATTGCGAGGCCCAGATTATTAACATGTGTCTATAACTACCTTAGAGCCCAATGTTTCTCAACCTTTTTACTAGGTTGTACCATTTGTTACAACTCCTATATTTCAAAGGAATCTTTGGTATGCAATAATCTTACGTCCAAATGTTATGATTTAAGGGAAGCCTCTGTAGAACCCAATTAGAATAAAATTATTTTGTGATAAAAATTTACTGAAGGAACACTAAATTAATATAAACTAAAACGAGATTTAGTTTTGTTCAATACTTGTGGGCATTATTACTATAATTTCAAAGGTATCAAGAGTGGACTAATGTGTCTTCCCTTATGAGGACTACTGATATATCTATTTTAAGAAGATCATATCTAGAAGATATTTAGTGTCTTTAGTCAGGAATATTAATGTGAAGCCCATAGTAAACTTTGTTGAATTAAAACAAATTAAATATCTACATTATTTTTATTTCATTGGGGTATGTAACAAGCTCTTTAAACTATGATGATGTCATCACACAACTTACAGACTAACCTATTATAGGAGAGTATACTTAATACCCAGTCAAATGCTCAGGTATTTACACTATGATATTATGAACATGCAGACACCACTCTAAATCAAACAAGGGTCTTCTGGACTGCTGGTTAACCATCTACTCACCAAGTCATAAAGACATGCAATGATATTTTCTGGCACTTAATTGAAAAACTACTGTTAAAACATTAAAATTTGAAGTCTTTAATTAAAACTATTTATCTTTAAAACCATTTTATTCTGAATTCTGTGAGTGAGATAGGCTACTTACATGATGAGAAATAAAACAGGACAAGGGACCAATTTCCGCAAACATCCCTACCTAAAAAACAAATCTATATTAAGTGCATTAATTAAATGACCAATTAATCTATAATATTCAAGTTTTATAAGTGGGTACATAAAGAAAGCAAAAAGTAACTTAGTTTCTGTGAATTGGGATATTTAATTTAATTTCATGGTTTGATATAGAATCAAAATCCACAGAGAGAAAATATTTGTGAACTAATCCACTTATAGTGAAAAAAACTAAAGAGCTATACTTTACTAAGGCAAAATAAAGAAAGTGGAATCCTTTTCTGGTAGAGGAACAATAGTGTGTATTCATCCATTTTAGTAATCTGCTTTCAGATGGGAGTATTATACACTTTTTTTCTTCTTATTGATAGTACACATCTCATAAATGAATTACATTTTGATGAAAATTATAGTTTTCAAGTGGTGCAATTTTTTATAACTATTATAAGTGCTTACTTGGACCTAAGACAAACATAATCATGGGACAAACCTAAAACCAAGATTTAAGATAGTTAATTTACCACTTAACTCAAGGTGAAATCACAATATAAAACAATTACAATTTAGTTATGATTACTATAAAGTGACTAAAAGAGTTGATTTGAACCAAATCAAATTGACGAAAAAATGGCCAATGTGGGAAATTAGGATTCAACCCATCTCAAAATATCAAATATTTTATAAACATGGGAGTAATTGATGAAAATAAAGAAAAAGGAAAAATAAACTAATAAGTGTAAATGTAATGAAGAAAGCCCATTTAAGAAAAGAGGGGAAATGAAGGAAGAATTCAATGCACAAAGGTGATCTTCTTTCTCTTTCTTCTGTCTTCTTTAGTAAAAAATTGTCACACACACATTTAAACTAAATTGACTAATATTTCGGCATTGTTGCCTTTATGACAAGGCAACAATGCCGAAATATTACTTAATTTGAGTTTAAATTTTTGTTTAAATGTGTGTGCGAGATTATTTTTTCTACCATCTAAAGAGAGGCATTGTTACGACTATTTCTTCTATAGAATGCAGAAGAAAGACGATGTCACTTTTGTGCATTGGATTCTTTCACTATTTTTCCTATTTTTCTGGGTGGGCTTTCTTAACTAAATTTGCACTTATTAGTTTATTTTTCCTTTTTCTTTATTTTATTCAATTTCTATGATTATAAAATCATTTAGCCAAAGGCCTCCTCATTGTTAGACAAATTATCAAACATGGAATGATCCCCGTGCGATCAATTTTTTACCTTGTTGACTTGTGTGACAACTGCATCCAAAACTTCACCCTTGAAAGGTCTGAAGACAATGGCCTTATATTTGACTGGGTAGACCACAAACCCTTGTCCCGGTTGAATAATACCAGCACCAATGTTGTCGATAGTTGTTACAGCTATAACAAACCCATACCTAAAAAAAAATTAAAAGAGATTGTGAAATAATACCCACAACTAAACAATGCAACATGACCCCAAAAAAATATGAAACATAACACACTACTGCTGAGGTCATTGTTAAAATCACTTAACAACCACATTAAAGGGTACAGGTAAAAAAAGGTTTAAAGTTGCATAAAACAATTTTCCAGGGCAATTACTTTTTTATTTCAAACCTCATAAAGACTCCAACAAATATTTTTGTTGATTAATTTAAATTTGATAGTGACCTCCTTCAACCATAATATAAAGAGCATTATAAAGGTCTCATGATTGTCTAAAAGATTTAGCTCGATTTGAGTGAAAATGGGCTTTCTCCCTTATTTCCCCTGTACTATTCAAATGTGATCAGTACAAAACTCATAATCAAAGACAAGGTCATCTAAAGAGGGGTTGGGGGAGAAAAAGTAATTTTACCATTTAAAAATGTTCAGACCCCAGTTCTTTTAAAGGGGGTTAATGTTTTAAATCATAATGATGTAGCCAAATAGAAATAAGAAAGATTTTTTTTTTCCATTTAAATAATATTTTCTGATAATATATAAAGCCCTTAAATTTTTGTCACTATTTTGTGTGAAATAGGTGCCCTGACATTCCAATGCAATACAAACAAACACGGCAACTGAACATTGCCCTTGATTCCTCAAGAGTGTAGAGAAATATTTATGAATAACAACTCCTGTCCCAGAAGTAGGGCAGGTATAAAGTCTTGAAATTATGTTACCAAAATGCTCTAACATACAAGAACTATAGCTTGTAAATCAAAACATGTAACTTTTTTTTAGCTATTTTTAAATTTTGTTGAGGTAACTTTTTACATAGTATGTAGTATATATGTTACACCCCATTCGTGAATTTGCCCAGTTCATGAATCTGGTAAGTTTCTGCCCATTCCATGAACTGGCCTCTCCTCCTGATCATTTCACAAACTAAGAAAAAAATAGTCCAGTGAATGAACTATGCTGCGGTTATGCTGCCCAGTTCATGAACTGGGAAGTTCCAGTCATTACCCAATTCATGAGTGGATGATTTTTACCCAGTCCCTGAAATGAACAATCGAAGAACAGGTTTGATCTTTAAGTGAATTTAACTTCTAATCGTTTTAGAATAGAAGGTTAGGTTAGGTTAGGTTAGGTTAGTTTAATATAACATCTTAGAAACAAATTTCAGTTAAGCTTCTAGTAGATTGTACAATAAGTTTCAGGTCATGTAATGGGCAATAGTTAATGCAAATTTTGCCCAGTTTATGAAATGGTCAAGTGAAGAAGCTAATTCACGGAATGAGCAGTTTTAGTATTGAGGTGTAACATATGTATGTAGTATATATATAGTATGTAGTAACAAAATTTATCTTATATATATATATAATAGGCCTACACGCACACACATGCACATTTATACAATAAAATTCCACCTGTTACTGTTGCACAGTTACATTAATTGCTCTGATGAATTTGGGAGAGGAAGGTAGAATTTGAGAGGAAATGTTCTCACATTTACATGTAGGGCAAGTGGGAAACCATTAAGAACCTCCCTTCAGTGCACTCAACTAGGATTCCAACCTCAATCTCCTTGTCCATTGTAAATACAGTTTGACTCAAGAGTGATAGAGGATGAGATCATCGATGTGGGTAACAGTTGAAAAACTTATGCGTTAAAAAATACCTCTTGTGATTTTTTTTAAAGAAAGTAGGAGAAATAGGTGAGCGCATGACAAATGAAAACAATTTTATGGTCGGAATGTGTCCAACTGTTCAAACTTTATCGTCAATAATGATAATTAAGACCAAATCAGGCCCTTTATCAAGGACTTCCACTAACAAATAAAATATAAAAAGACTATTATCAATGTATTCTAAATATGATTAAAATCCAGCATTCATTGAAATATTTCTAATAAAAATGCAATAAAAAAGAACGAAAACCCCAGTTTTATTCGCCTTTCATGCCCCCCTACCCCTCCATGTATAATGGACAAATCTACTCGGCCCGATACTACCCGTTCTTATAGTGAATTTCCTCTACTCAAAACAGAATATAAATATGGTTTCCTAAAATTATGCTGGTCCATTAATATATAATTTCCCATATGTTATATATCTCGCCTTGGATACATCGGGTTGCATGAACGGCGCCATCGGATGGGCTCGCCGCCCTCATGGTTTTACTTACACTGCACTTGACTCTTTGATGCTACAATATAAACTGATGGAGGCGGGCGTTTCGTCCGTCTGTCAGAGCCTTAGTTCGCGTGGATGACGTCACCGGCCCAAGCTAGAGGGATGGCTTTTCCCTCCTTCTTCCTTTACCATGATGCTCTCTGTCAGCTGCTATAAAACTCCACTGCTCGCCGGAGAGGATTGTTCGTTCTTTGATCACAATGGTTTACGCCTGCACGGACATCGTAACTCTCTGACTCCTATTTACCGAACCAACGCTTCAGCACCTCTGGACTTGACGAAGTCGCCGCGGACTGACCAGACCGTCGGAAGATGTAGTATACCAATTCTATTATTGGTCTCTATGAAGAATAGGCTGGCCCAGTCGCCTGATCGCTGGTTTAGGAGGTATTTGTGACTAGCCGAGGGGAATTTCTACTCTCGCCTGACATGATTTAGGTTATTTATAATGATTGGATGGCTAGGATACCATATTGTAAGGCCTTTTATGTATGTTTGTTTTCTGCGTGGAGCTTAAGATCCAGATTTCAAGGTGGGAATGTTCCCACACACTAGCTCGCTAGACCACGTATAGTCAGCGGTGAGTTTAGAAGGGGAAGGGGATCTTCAGTCAGTTCTAGGCTAGGCAGCCTTACCCAATTAGGTAATTTGTTTATGTTGGTATTATGTGCCACAATTGGTTCTCAACCAGTGGAACTTTGTGCCCGTCAGGCATGGCACGTGTTTGATAGTTTATGTTGATTTTATGTACCACATTTGGTTCTCAACCAGTGGAACTTTCTGCCCGTCTGGCATGGCACGTGTTTGATAGTTTGGTTATGTTGGTATTATGTTCCACAATAGGTTCTCAACCAGTGGAACTTTCTGCCCATCAGGCATGGCACGTGTTTGATAGTTTATGTTGATTTTATGTACCCCATTTGGTTCTCAACCAGTGGAACTTCTGCCTGTCAGGCATGACACGTGTCTGATAGTTTATTTATGTCGATAATATGTACCACCGTTAGGTACTCTACCTATGGGTCAGTACGCCCATCTGGCTTAGGTTCATTGGCCCAGCGCTGGCACCCATCAACCAGGCCTTGAACACTAAATCGCCACTTACCCTACGCTAAGCAATTATTACATAATTGGGGCTTCACCTGGCTTTCTAATTTGCAGGCGCTTCATGCCACAATCCTATCTACTGATTATGCCAAAATATATGTCTCCCAATAATTCTTGTGGAAATCTTCACCTGTCCTACTTGTGGACTGTGTGATAGAATATTGGGCTGTGTTCTGTAGCTGCCGATTGTATTTACCTTGCTTGGTTCCTATTAAACTGATTTGTTCTTTTAATGTTATTTGTTTGCTTTGATAAATATCCTGTCATGTCTTTTAACCTTGTATAAGACTCGGCCGTCTCTGGACAAGACTATGGACGAGACTACGGCGGTCGTGTCACATGTTCTATTAGAAAATGAGTTAAATAATTTTTTGAACTTATAAAGCTTGTTCTATGGCGTTAGGAACTCGAAAGTTCATTGCCACACTTACAAAAGTACGCCGCCTATCCCTATCATATGATAGTTCTATCCAGCCCACCTCATTACACCCTATCCCTATCTTGAGCTAGTTCTATCCATTCCCCCTCATTACACCCTGTATATATCGGTTCATTCTAATGTTATCAACCCATCTGCGCCTAGGTCTTCCCAATGGTCTCTTCTCATTGGGTTTGCCAGTCAATACCCTATACACGGCTCTAGAATCTCCAATTCACATTGCATGTCCTTCCCACCGCCATCTACGAGCTTGTACTACAATCCAAAAGGATATTCCGAGTGTCCCTCAACAAAAATGCCTGGCATGTCTAGAAATAATTTTAATTTTTTCTAGATTTATTATTTCAATTTTATGAGAACAATTTAAAATCAAGTGAAATATGTTGTGTATATAAGAAAAAAAAATCACATTTTTAATCTGTTTCTTACTACCTGTCCAGGTCATACACATATATGATAATTACTCTAATGCGGTAGGGATGAGAGAAGAACCATTTTATAGGTAATCTACCCATATTTGCGTGGAAGGAGAGTGAAAAATCATTTAGGAAAAACCATTCTCAGTAGACCCGACCAGGGCTTGAACCCAAATCTCCCTGTCATCAGCAGGCCAGTCTAACTCAAGAGAGATGCCTTAGACCGTTCAGCCACTGAAGCGAGTAATCACTGGTTTACCTGTTATGTTCAAACGGTGCTGCCTCTTGGGTAATTTGGTGCTTGAAAATGTTACACAGTTCAAAATCTAGTGGGTAAGGATAGAGTTAAGTGGTTGTAATTAATTGTATGAGTGTTGTTATGGCTTTAAAAGTATCTAAAAAGAGGGATGGCCTTGGGAAAGCTCTTTTTAAACCAAATTTAGTGCTAATTGGTAAAAAAATGTAGGCGTACACTGCATGACAAAACATATTTTCTCCATACAGTAGATAATAAGGTACTATCTAAGCTATCTCAAGAGCAGATTAAATTACTAAACATTCAATCATAAAGAGAAGAGATAAGAAACACAGCTGCAAGGTCAATTTCCGCTCAACATTTCTGTAATCCTATAAATCTTTGTTAATGAACATTCCTCTTTGTTTTCAAAACTCATTTCAGTGATAGCTAAGGTCAAAGGCTCTGAATGTTAAGCTTAATCTAAACCTTTTAAAAACACTAGTTTATTTTTCAGTATGAAAACTAAATCAAAATATTAGTTGGGTAATAATTATTCTTGTTGTTCTCTGCATCTAATTTAATAGTTAATAATGCCACCATAGAGATAACTACTATGTACCAAAACAGCTAGCCAGTTTTTAAAACTTAAAAATTCTTAAAAGTACCTGTCAACTTCAATCACATTTTCTAACCTTGAAGTATTAAAATTAGATTATTTTTTTGCTATCAAGGATTTAAAAGAAGAACATCTTAGAATTGATAATGACCCAAGTGAATGGCCTTGGTTTCATTTAAAAAATAATTAATAGCAAATTACTTTAAAACTAATGTGAGTGTATAACTCGAACAGATAGTAAGAAAACGGATAGTAAAAAAACTTATGTGAAAAATACTTGTCGTCATTAGTTCGATGTGGAGGTGACTTACATTGAAATCATCAACACTAACATAGGTTTATGAAAAAGTTGTGTCCAACCCAAATAAAGTACCGAGAAAAAGAGTCATGTTTATATATGCACTGACAATGAATTTTTAAAATGCCCTAATGAGCCCCAAAATTGAATATCTTCTCCTTCACCATATAGAGATTACAAACTAATTTTTAAATGATGTGGGAATATCTTGATGGATTTAAAGTCAATAATATTTTGTTATGAATAAAACACTGTGGGAACAATTGAATTTTCATGTAAAATTTTTATCATATGGATTGTTTTACATGACATAGCGAAAAAGTAAGATGAGGTTGAAAATTTTTGATTGCACACTAGTACAGTAGGTTCCATATATAGGCACTCAAGCAAATACTGTCAAGAGTGTAAAAACAAATAAAAACATAGTCATGTGCTTTGATTTATGAATGAATGAGGTGAGTTTTTCGTTTTAATTCCAATGATTTGCATTTGCCTATGTGGTGAATATGTTTCACGATAACTTTTGAATGCAGTAACCGATTTAATTTAAGTTCGACAGCGAAATTGGTATAAAGGTGCAAACTACCATAATAACAATAAACAAAAATTAAGTTTTTTATTTTTTTGAGAGAGGTGGGTGGAGGGGAGGGAGGCAAATAACTGGGGGCCCTGCAAATGAAGAATGAAGTTTGCCCAGGGCCCCATGCCTATTTATTTTTTATTTAGTACCGCATCTTGCTACCCGTTCGGGTTATACACCCCCCTCCCGATCCCCATGCCCACTAAGAGTAGCCCTGGTTTCTCTCTCTCTCAAATACACACACACCGCATGCACGCACACACGCACGCGCGCACACACACACACACACACACACACAAACAGAAACTTTGTGTTATTATGTTTAACACAAAGTTAAATACACCATTAGAGTGTAACATTCCTCTATTCTACAGTGATGAGATGAGGCATTTTTGATGCATTATAGGTCGCCTGAACCCCCCCCCCACAAAAAAAAAAAACCTTTGTCAATGCCTCGTAGAGCTATAAAAGTTACTATATATCTATTTTCATCCGTTAAGTCATGTGATATTCAGCAGTCACTTTTTAGCGATATTATCAATACCTGTAAAAATAACACTAATAATAGTCAAATGTTATCAATGTTAACCATGAAAACAGTTTTCTATAAGGCTCTTCCTATGAACATTGGACTGTAGATTAAAATTCAATGAACGAGTACAGACACATTTTTTCCGCAAACTAGATCCTGGAAGTTTTATCTATGCGTCAAATGATGACTTACTTTCCTGTACATGTTCCTTCAACTTCAGTGTAGAGCTTTTGTTTCACTGTCTCTAGGAGTTGTGGACCAAAGTAACGGGGGTGAAGTAATATCTCATGCTCCAAGGAAATCTACAAGAACAAATAAAATAATTATATCAAAAATATGTTTTGAATTGAGATTTTTTTCTAAGATTTGGCAAACTTTTTTATTTTAAGTGATGTAGTGGCTAGTTAGCACAAACTTATGAAATGGTGACAAGTGACCGCCTCCATGGCTAACAATTTTTTGTTACAATATTTAATAATATTTTGACTATGTAGAATGTATATAACTTAAAACAACGTATCATTCAACAGAGTTAATGAGTTTAAATATTCAGGAACAATGTTAACTAGCATTAATGATATTTTATTGGAAATTAGGAAAATAATAATATTTAGCACCACGTCTTACTACCCGTTCGGGTTATACGCTTAAGTACTAATTACGCTAATGGATTAGGAATTGGAAGGGTTGAATTTAGAGGAAGTGAACCCGCATTTGCGTGGAGGGAGAGTGGAAAGCCATTTAGGAAAAACCACCCCCAGTTCACCCGACCGAGATTTGAACCTCGATCTCCCCGTCCTCGGTGGTTGAGCTCAAGACGACTAGCGCGTTAGCCAACTACGCCACCGAGGCGGGTAGGAAAATAATACATTTGAGAAATGCATGCTACTACTTGGTTAGTAATTTGTTGCCATCTCACCTTTCATCGAATGTTTAACTCTGAATATATAAAACAATTTTATCGGTTGTTCTCTACGGGTGTGAAACGTGGTTTCTTACCTTAAATGGATGTTCGGAAACAAGGTGCTTAGGAAGATATTTGGTCTGAAATGTGATTAGGCTACTAGGTAGTGGAGGAGGTTACATAATGATAAGCTACATATCCTGTACTCATCACAATACTTTGTTAGGATAGTCAAGTCTCATAGATTAGGGTGGGCAGGAGCAAGAATGAGAGAATCTAGAGCCGTTTTCAGGATACTGACTGGCGAACCCAATGGGAAGAGACCATTGGGAAGACCTAAACGTAGATGGGTGGATAACATTAGAATGTACCTGAAAGAGATAGGGTGTAATGAGGTGGACTGGGTAGAACCAGCTCTAGACTAGACTAGGGTGTAGTGAGGTAGACTGGATAAAATTAGCTCAAGATAGGGATAGGGTGTAATTAGGTGGACTAGATAGGACTAACTATTGACAAGGATAGAGTGTAATGAGGTGGACTGGATAGAACTATCTAAAGATAGGGATAGGGTGTAATGAGTTGGAATGGATAGAACTAGGTCAAGATAGGGATAGGTGGCGTACTTTTGTAAATGTGGCAATGAACTTTCACTTCCTGATGTCATAAAGTAACTAAGACATAAATGGTGTAAGTTAACGAGCACATAATTTTGTGTCAAGAGAATTAACTTGAAAAAACTCAAAGATTAATGTAGGTGTTTTCAGAATGCTAGCTTTTTTCTCAAGCTGAGAGATGTATGAGAGGTCCTTAAGTAAACATATTTAAAACAAAATAAGATTTGTTTGAATTTTCAATACAATTTTCATTTGATCAAACTTTTTTTTGGGACCCGCCTCGGTGGCGTAGTTGGCTAACGCGCCAGTCGTGTTGAGCTCGACCGCCGAGGACGGGGAGATCGAGGTTCGAATCTCGGGTGAACTGGGGGTGGTTTTTCCTAAATGGTTTTCCACTCTCCCTCCACGCAAATGCGGGTTCACTTCCTCTAAATTCAACCCTCCCAATTCCTAATCCATTAGAGTAATTAGTACTTAAGCGTATAACCCGAACGGGTAGTAAGACGCGGTGCTAAATATTATTATTTTTTTTTGGGGGGGTTTCTCTAAAGAAATAATAATACCCCATATCCACCCTAAAATAATGACAAGTTAATAATAAAGGGAGCAAATTTAAGATATTATTTTTCCAATATACCATAGTATAAATACATTAGTAAATCTATCAGATCAATTAATTTCCTTAAATTAAAGTCCAGAATTATATAAAAAAACTACTAGAAATGCATGCATTAGTCTAGCAGACATCAAAATCAAGTAATTTGAAGTTTTTATTGAAACAAAAATTGTCAATTAGAACCAATTATCCTTTGAGCTGGAATAATTATGTTAATACAAAAATTTTAATTTCACCCCTTTTTAAGACAATGATTAAATTACCTCCTTTGGTGGCTGCATAGTCTTAAGTGTAACTCTCACAATAGACTGGACTTACATTGACGGGAGATCAGGGTTGGATATTGGTTGGGTGTGGTTTCTCCTAAATGGTTTTCCACTCACCTTTGCAAGCAAATGTGGGTACACTCACTCTAAAATCAACCTTCTACATCCGTGACACATAACCTGAACAGCTAGTAAGAAATAAAAAATGGGGTCAGTGTAATAGTTTTTCATTTAATTGATTCTTTTGTCACAGCATCTATTTTTTTTTTATCATCACGTCTTACTAGCTGTTCAAGTTACATGCATAAATAATAATTACTCCAATAAGCTCGGGATGAGAAAGGTACTACTTTAGAGGTAATCTACCCGCATTTACGTAGAAAGAGAGTTGAAAATCATCCAGGAAAAACTAATTTTAGCAGAACTGACCAGGAGTCAAACCCTGATCTCACAGTCATCAACAAGCCAGTCTAATAGGAGAGTGACACCTTAAGGCCATTCGCCCACTGAAGTGGTTCGTCCAGATGGTGTATCTGCAATCGCAATCGTATGTGAGGAAGAGAGTAAAAACAGCCTTAGTACACCTAACCAGAACAAGGATTCAAATCTCAATATCCCAGTTATTAGTAGTTGTATTTTGCTTGTGTGATGCTTTAGACCAAGGTTGGGTAACAGGTCAATCTCAAAGACATTTTCAGTCGATTTCGTAAGGAAACTTGAACGTCTTTAAAAGTCGACCTTTAATTTTTTAAATTCACAAATGTATCAAGAACTTTCAAATATTATTTTCATGTGACCAAAATTACCTTGATCAATCATTATTGGTAATGTAATAAGAAAATAGAATAGTTTAATACAACAATAAGCATTTTATTTATTCTATAAATTTTCTTCTAGAAAGGTGAGTTTACAACCATTTGTGTAAATATTGACCAAAAAAATTGAAAATAGAATTAATAAATGATTGGTGATTGCAGGAACTTTGTTAAGTCTTTAAGTATATTGGAGCCCAAAAAGGTTGCCAACCAATACCTTAAAGCATTCAAACACCGAAGCGGCCAATTTAAAATTATTATTATTATTATTAAATTTGGTTGTATTTTTTTTAGTATGATAAAATGATTTTACTGATCTCAATAACACGGTTTTTTAAAATAGAACACACAAAACTATAGGTTAATTAAAGCTGGTTTGAGCTGTCTTACCTAATTAAGTTAGGTGTAAGAGTGAAAGTACTTAACAAGCTGCTTAACCTTCCCTCTCAACAGTCATCTTGATATGAAACAAGCAGCATTGAAAGGGGGGAAAGTATAATACTCTGATGTAACAATTTGGAAATTTATAAATGAAATATCAGTGTGATTTTTTTGAATGTATTTATTACACCCACAGCTATAATATACCAAACATATTTCATGGCAACATGAAATCAAATCATGGTGTACAATGAGCAGGATAAAGGAACAGTGACAGTAAGAAGAGCACATTAATGTAAAAAAGTATTAATAAATTCTGGGATTCTATGGTTTCCTATCAATATTGACAGGGTATCCAGCCAAACTATATTTTAAAATTCCTGACTTTACCAGATTTTCTTATTATATGTATATTTCCCCCCTTATATACAGGATGAGTATTAATTCGCAGATACGGACAGTACCACTCGATTAGGTGGATGAATATAAATCGAAAACCTTCTTTGCAAAAAAATCCGTTCAACCCATACCTTCAGAGAAAAAAAAAACCATTCAAGTTCGAGAGGAATGATGTTGCAACAATGTGTCTGAAATTTCATAGTCATTAGTGATTAAGTAAACATAAATGCGAGGTCAGTATTGTGTTAGAAGCAATGCGTTGCACACACATATAATATTGGGATATGGCAATTGCCATGGGAGCATCTTAGAGTCGAGACGGACCTGCGGCGTGGATGTAAGCTGATCACTTCCCCAGTAAACGATGTGTGAGACCTGTGTTGTTATGGATGTGATTGTGGGCCCCTATGATCTTTTGGATGTACATAAATATCATCTGTGCCTTGACAGTGTTTTACCTGGGTTGCTGGAGGACTTACCATTGCTTATGCAACAGAGGATGTGGTATGAGTGTGACAGTATTCCTGCACACTATGGGGCACAAGTGCAGCGACTACTTAATGAAGTCCACCCCAATCACTGGATCGGGCGTGGGGGGCCAGTGGAATGGCCTGTTAAAACAGTTGACGTCATGCACACTGAATTCATTCACCGTTTGGAGCAATGCATAGCCACGCGAGGATCAACATTTGAACACCTACTGTGACAAACTTAGCCGTTTGATGTGAGTTTCATGTGCGGCATTGCCACATCACGCCTCTCTAAATTTAATGTTGTTTTTCCTAAAGTTATGTGAAGAACGGATTTTTTGCAAAGAGTGTTTACGACTTATATTTACCTACCTAATCATGTGGTACTGTCTGTATCTGCAAATTACTACTCACCATATGTAATTAATATTAGAAGCAGGAGTGTTCACAAAATTGTGACAAGGGAAAGAGGGGTAAAACAAATTTGCATGACATAAGCATTTATGGACAGATATATATATATATATATATATATATATGTGTGTATATATATATATAGCTGTCCATAAAAATTATATATATATATATATATATATATATATATATATATATATATATAGAGAGAGAGAGAGAGCTGTCCATAAACGCCTACATCACGCACATTTGTTTTACCCCTCTTTCCCTTGTCACAATTTTGTGGACACCCCTGCTTCTAATATTAATTAATTATATATATATCGCACGCGAGAGAGAGAGCTGTCCATAAACGTCTATGTCACACAATTTATTTTAGTCCCTCTTTTCCTTGTCACAATTTTGTGATATTCCCTTCTAATATCATGTCATATCACACACCCCTTCCCCTTGCTTATTTAAATATTATTTTTAATTGTATAGCCTATATAACCCTTTTATTGAAATGTGTTTGTACATGTTTGCCGAGTTTAACAATTCAAGTCAATCGGTTTGTTTATACATGCACGCAGTCTTTATTAACACAGAATGTTGCCTGATTTGTTTAATTGTAATGTGACATCACACATTATCTGCCCTGCTTCCACCAAGCTTGATCACACCGAGCACTAGTCCCCCCCCCCCCCTTTTATGTGTACCTAGTATATGGACAGCCCTAAGTATATTACAAACATTTTTTATTAACATTGCAACTTAATGTAATAATGACACACACACATAGTGTGATCTAAGTTGATTTCAGTGAGCTCATAAAAGTGGTTAAAATATCGCCTTACACTAGTAAAGTTTAAAATTGCTGCGAGACATATTCTTTTTAAGTTTCTTCTTCAAATAACGTATTCAAATTTTCACACATGTGCATAACCATGACTCAAACGTTGGCTAACGACACAAGGTAGAGTGGAAAGACGACATGACGATCCCATGTTGACTTTTGAGAATTTAGTTTAGTATGATCAAAAGGAACCTCTGTGTTAAAAAGAGATTTTCGATGTGTAGTTGGGAGAATAATGTTATTTTGACTATTGTAAATAAAAGTTACATTTTTTTAGCGGATATGTAAAATCTTCCAGAAATTTTATAAAATTCCTCTGACTTTTCCCTGACATTTTCTTTTTTCCCCAAGTCACTGGACACCCTGATTAAATTAAGCTACCCCTATTGTGATTATATTAAGAAATTACAAGTTTATTGCATATTATCCAGTTAGACAAACTATGTTTAGACAATTTAAGCTTAGGTCTTTTGTATGCCAAGTTAAAAAGATATTTTTTCTTTCTTATTACTTTATCAAATAATTACATTAATGTGCACAAAACAAGGTGACCATTGGGACACATTTTAAACAAGTATAAACCCTTCAGTTTAGAGTCACTACATAGCACTGACTATCATGGTTCACAATTTAGTAATAACTATTTGCAGGTTCTAGAGGTAATTTAACTCTTAACTTTGGTTGATAAACAAAGATTTACACATGACAGTTAGTGGAAATTATTAATACATGTGTCACAAACTGATATGGGATGGTTATCCACAAGATAAGTCCTGATATTTGAATCAAACTCAAATAAGTGAAAAATGACAACCTGGACAAGGGAAACAAACCCGGGACCTTTGGCTTTGCGAACATATAGACTTGATACACTAACAACTAGTGAAAGATGGCCCTGGATATGAGATCAACCAGGATGACCCAGTGATAAAAGAGTAATGCACAAAGCCAAAGGTCCCGGGTTTAATTCCCGTGTCCAGGTTGTCATTTTCCACTTAATTGAAGTTATTAGAAAGTATTTAAGTTGTAATTGGCAGCAAAGCAACAACTAGCTGACAAATTGAGAGTTTTTATAGAAAAACCTGAATCAACACTAAATATGTTCTTACTTGTGGGGACAATAACATTAGATTTCTTGTTCAATAAGACAAAAAGCTCAATAATACAAAAATAAAACATGATGGTTGATAGTTTTAATGTACTTTTTTTTTATTAGTTTGAAGATCAGTTGTTATTTTTGAGCAAATTTTGATAAACATACACTATATAATAGAATTATATTCAAAGTATAATATTTTTAATAAATAATGCATATTTCTAAATTTCAAATTTTACATATATTAAGATAATTAATTGCTCATTAGTGTAATGGTGCAACTGTATAATTTTTATTTAAGCAAACGTGTGTGATGCACAATAAATTTTGTGGACACGTGCGAGTACAATGTTGGAACATATGCAAACTAAAGGTTATGTAATGTAGGTCAGTTTAACCAAATAAATTACCTGTATTACTGTATAGAATAAGCACAGTCAATGGTGGTGATACACTACACAAATATCTTTGTAAATTACACAAAAACCGATTTTAAAATTAAATGTGAATTTGCACCAAATGCCAAATGTGTGAAATCTCAATGAGTGAAAGAAAATAACATCAAGTACAATTGTTGTAGCGTGCGAGTATGGTTGGCAACGTTGACATCAAGTATAATATCTAGTTTTGAATAGCAAATATGCTTTTTTTTTGAAGATAAACATAACTAAGTTTTACAACAATTACATTTTGTTATCTAGTCACAACATTTGTGCATAATAATAGTATTTTTTTCTTATGCTTTAAATCCAAATAGGCCTATAAGGTAAAAGAAATAAATGTTATCACATATTAATCAATAATCATACAAACATTACAGGGAGGTACCTTTAAATAAATGTAATAAATAATATAACTTAAAGTAGTATAAGTTTTAAAGGTTAAGTAAATTTTTACTCCACACATCTCAAGTGGCTACCATAATATCACAAGACACAATGGTATGACAAATAACATAATTTTATAAATAGGACACTTATTTGAACCTTAAATTACAAAAAAGAGGAACATCATTTATTATCTCAGACAAAACACCAGTTTCAATATCTATTGGACTGGTATGCACCCGATTCTTTGGATAATTTATACATATAATAAATTGCAAGAAATCAACAGAAAATAAACAATCCCTGGGATTTCTATCACACAAAAAAAATCAGTTCTACCAAGGAAAAATCCCTATGGCAAATAAAATACATTCTGAACATTAAAAAATAATAATTCAGAAATGACTAAGACTTATGGCAAAGTTTTTATAATAGCAAGTAGAAAGATGATTTCACCTAATTTAACTTAAAAAAAAAGAAGTTGGTTTTAGAGTTGACGCACTTATAGGTTGTGCCTATAGATATTTAATTTTAAACCAAATCCTAAATAAAACTAATTTCAAGAACTAAATCAAAATAGTTTAGTCAAAATGTGGCAACTAATTAGATTTTGAAATAGTTTTATAACAACTTTTTAGTCCCAATATTGATTATGATTCTTAAAAAAAAAGAGTGTAATTTTATAAAGTAATTTATTGAAATAATAGGATTCCAATAATATTAGGAAAATCCATGCTAATGTCATGTGTATCTTAAGAGTGTATGAATGGTGACACCAGTATGAGCCAGTATTAATAAAAGATGAATAATTTCAAAATTACAAGCTTGAAACTGTATAGTATGATGTGGTTTAGCAGTTCCAAAAATCTTAACCCAACATAGTATTAGCCTACTGACTACTCTATTAGAGTAATGTGAAAATAAATAAATAGCAAGTTCAAGTAATCATGTATATTATATTCTTAATTTGAATTATTACATCAAATGTTAAGCCTTATGATATGCCAATTTAGAAAAAAATATAAACAAAATATCCAAGGGGGTGTCAAAAATTAAAGAGCTCTAAAAGATTTCTTCAATTTCCCTTCACAAATTATTTAAATATATTAAGTTTAGACTTGACAAAAGCTGCCACAAATGCAAATTGAATTTGTGGTTATCCTAGTTCAATTTTATTAAGTCAATATTACTTGTAAAGATTATAAAGAGGGCTTTTCTAAACAGCAAGATACAATTTGAATACGTTTCTCAATTTTTGCACACATTTTCAAGACATAAATTGGTAATACTCTGAGAATGTTCATCGTTAAAGATGGAAAAGTTTAAAAATTGAATACAATAATTCTAATCTCTTACAGGGTGGCTACAAAACATATTTTACTAAATTACCCGACTTTTCCAGGTTTTCCAGGCAACGTTTTTCAATTTTCCCTGACTACTTTTTTCCAGTTTTAATGGTGGACGATGACTTGTTTTATTTATTATTGATCACGCATTAAAAAAGTTTGTATCTACTAATCATAAACAGTTTCATCAGTTATTTTAAAAATCAAAATGTTATTTTATTTAGGTATTATTAACTTTTGTTTTAGTGTTTAGTTGCGAAATTAATGGGATTTTTAGATATATTTTTTAATTCCCTGACTTTTCCTTATTTTTAGTTAAATTCCCTGACATTTCCCTGTTTTCCCTGTCATTCAAAAAATCCCTGACTTTTCCAGGGTTTCCCTGTTTTCCCTGCCTGTAGCCACCATGTCTTAGTGCAGACCACTAATTTATATAATTTAAAAAAAAAACTTGTGTGTTTTGATCTAAGAAACTGCAAAGATTAAAAAATAAAAGTGAAAACATCTTCACTACTACTGCTAAAAAAACTCCCCATAGAAATAAGTTAGCTTATTTCAATGTCTGGAATTGGGTCTCGCCAATATGCAAAATCAGAGTAATCTTCACACATCTGCTCAACTGGAGGTGGGAAGATTTGATCTACAATTGTAGTCATGTTTGAGTATGAGGACTGAAAAGTTTTAGTGAATTCATGCTTTAATTCCCCTTGAGTATTGATGGTGAAAATACGAAAGATAGGGATACCAACTTCACGGTATGTGAAAACATCAGTAACTCTGTTGCCATAACCAGCGTAGAAAGGATTTAACCCTATTTCAGTTGGGAACAATGCCTTTATATCTTTTAGACAAGGTATCTTGAAATCCTGTGGCTTCTTCTCAATTACCTCCCTGTGGAAAGCATTAACGAGACTCGTGGGGCTAAGTAACAATGGACCGTCAGGTAGAGTGAGATCATTCTGCCTGATTGATCGAAGGTATTCACGGGTAATATGAGCCTGACCAATGGCCCTTGCGGAAAGGTACAGAAGTTTGTAGCCGTTATTCTTGATTTTAGTGAATAGCTGTGCTACTCCATTTTGTACCCAATCCTTACCTACTATTGCAAAGAGGTGACCAAGAACATCTGACTTGGTAATAGTACCATCAATATCAGATATGACAATTTTATCATCATAACGCCACTTATAAATGTGGCACTTGCACCGAGTTGTCCCCTGGTAGGCGGTGGTCACACTGAAAGTTACCTCGTTGGGACCTTCTTTCAAATTTAATACTTCTATTTGCTTGGACGAGAGACGCAAGGTCTTGCGATATTGTCCAGTATGAACATAGTAGCTACTTCGTTCTCGAGGCATCTTTAGTGCGAGTATCCGAACCGAGTCAGACTCATCAGATGATTCTGATCCGCTATAACCATCCTTAGACTCATTCTTTAATGGTGACATCTCCAACATACTGTGTGTTACGCTTTGAATAATCATTTCATCTCTGCTATATTCACCACCTACAGGCTGTGGTAAGCTTGTAGGACGTTGCAATAGCAGTTCAGATTTTTCCTCACCAAAAGAATTTATAATTTCATCTGGATTATCTTTATTTTTCATATCTGACTGCTCTGTCTTAGTAGGCTCTGCAACTCGCCTCCAGGAGAACCAGGACGAATAGCCACGTCGACTTACAGTTTCAGAAACAGCATCCTTACCAGAAGGAGATTCAGGAGGCAAGTTCTTTATCATAAAGTTTTCTACTACTTCCTGCGACAGCGGTTTTTGAAATAAAAGCATGGTCACAACCTGCGGAGCTGCTAACTGCCATTTTAAGTATTTTCCATTGAGTCGAACCACCAACTCGGGCATTTCTAGCAAACCAGGATTTCTCTCAAGATCATCATATGTCAATTGGTGTTTCTGAAAATTCTCATCAGATGGGAAAGAATGCTGATCCAAACCTCCACAAAGCGACATAGCCAAATCAACTGGCCATATTTTTTTGAAGTCTTCAAAATCATTTAGGCTCTTTGAACCACAAACTGCCCCCTCAACACTATGTGGAGATTGTGGTAGTGAAGATCCATTTCCTGACTCATTATCCCCGTCATCATCTTTGACTTCATCATTTTCCCCCTCATCACTAGGTTTCAACTCAGAACTTGCCAGATGGTTGACTTGGGCCCGGTAAGATGTAGGAAAATATAGTGCAGCTACTTCAGGATCCATATCACTTGCATTTAGATCATCCAGATAGATTCCTTCAGATTCAGGATTGTGACGAATTCTCTTTGTTTTTTTCATGAAGCTAAACATTCCAGAAAGTAGAGATCGCTGCTCTTCATCATCCTTTTCCTGATCATGGATCTCCTGAGACTTCATATTGGTAGAATTGCGCAAACTGTGGGCACCCAAAACTGGTCGAGGCAAAGGTGTAGGGAGCTCCCCCCAGCGCCACGATTGTTCCGCTAGCTTGTTAGTTATTTCCTGCTGCTCTGATACGCTTGTGCGTTGCACTTCAATCTCTGTGTCAGATTGAAATGGTGATGAGGGGCGGGAGTTTGATGGATTACAACCAGGTGTCACCTCTGTGTCACTGAAAAAGTGGAAGTCTGCATCTGTGGATGATTGTTGCATCCTTGAAAATTCTTCATTATTATCAAACACAGTACATATTTCCTGGATCACACAATCAGAACTATTGAAATTATCAGCGTGAACAATTTCCTTAAGGGAAGTGTTGAGTGTGTTAACATCAAGGTTAAATATCTGTTCTGCTTCATCTTTTGTGTACTGTGCCTGTGGAAAAACATTCTTTGACTCTGACCCTTTCATTTGCTCCAAATGTCTGTTTGAATTGGACAGGTTTTTTTCTTGCTCCAGTTTCTTTTTCAGTAACCCCTTCTTACGACGTTTTCGCTTTGCCCCTGTAATGACATAAGATTTCCCTGCTTCTTCTTTCGATGACCCATTTTTTAAGGCATTTTTCTTTTCGTCAACAAGATTCTTTTCATCACATAGTTCAACCGCAATATCTGAAATGGGTCGAAAGTCAATGTTGGGTTTTGAAACAGTTTGATTCACAACCTCTGCAGAAAATTTGTTAGAAGTTGTTATAAGGGGTTTAGAAGAAAAATCAGTTTCCTTAGTTGTGTTAACATCATCTTCAGAATGCTTGTATAAAATGTCTACACTATCCTGGTTGTTGGACAATTCTAATCCTTCATAATTCAAATTTTGGCATACTTCGGGACGAGTGTTGCGCCAGTCTCCCTCCACGGATGACAAGTCTGTATATCCAGGGCGGTAAGCAGGAAGATAACTCTCATCTGGAATAGGCGAACATGCCATGTGTGGAGGTACAACCTGACCAGATGCCAAATCCTCAGCAGATATTTCTTCAACGAAAAAGGCTTCACCTGATTCACCCAACTTCATGTGAATATCAAGGGGTTCGCCATTTATTTCCATATCTACAACCTTTTCTCTGCTTCGCAACACCCCTAATTTCCCAAAGCGGACATGAAAAGGCGAACACTTGAAGCTCCCATCAGGTTGCTCAACCACCACAACATCAATGGCACCAGTCAATGTGGCTGTATTGATTTCTTTGTAAAAATCTTTTACGTTGTTTATTAACTTTCCAATGACTGTAGTATACATGGTGGTTGTTTTGTTTTAAATGTTATAAAAAACAAAAGTTTTAAACGATTTTCTTTAACATAAAATTAAATAGTTTCCCACAAATAATACACTTTATAAATATTGTTCAAAATACCACAAAATATTTAGGGCGGTAGAATGAGATGAACACTAATCTTTAGAAACTGAGACAGTGAAATTAACCTTTTTTTTATATGTAAAATGAAAAGATATTTGTAAAGTGCTATACAAATGAGGAAAAGAGAGTAATAATCCTTGGTACTCTATTAAAATGAGACTATTTTGTGATTTTTTGAGACCAAACCTTTCAGTTAATATCTTAGTTTACAAAAAATTAGTATTAAACTTAAGATACAGCTATTTATATTTTTATCTTATCCCTAAATTAAGTTAAACTTAATATTTATCAACAGTCTTCTAAATCACACTCAATATAAAGTAGTATTTTGGCGATATATGCGTTAATGTTTATAGTGAGGGAAATGTCCAGTTATATTTCTAGCCAATGCTTTGAAAAACAAGTGTAGAGGAAACGAGAAAAACCACATTTAGCCTATATATAGATTATAAAGGTGAGATGTATTGAATATATATTTATCCATAGTCCAGGACTGTCTATTGATTCAAACGACAAAATTCCTTCAACAAATTAATAATTTAATGTGTGCCCAAATGTTATATTTTGAAGAATGCTGTTTCAATGACGTATATGTAAATATTCTTTCTTGAAAGGCACCTTCACATTCAAATTAAGGTCTTCCCAAACCAGAAGAACAGCCATTCTGAAAGAGAAAGAAGAGACCCATTTTTAAGTTTAAAAAAATTAAATAAAATAAAAAAAATCACAAAATTTTAATATATATATATATATAACACTTTTGATGAGTGTTTGCATGTTTTTATTAAGGAAGTTTATCATTAGATAAACAGAAATCCTCTTTAAAGTTATGTTTTCAACAATTTGTTGGAAATAATTAAGGCTAAAGAGAGTTGTCGAATTTTATGAAGCAAATGACAGTCTGGACTACAATTAAAAGGTAAAATAGATCATTTGTTCAGACATCAAAATAATGTAAAAAAAAAACCACTGAAAAATGTGCTGTTTTTGTATTTTATTGGTTCTTAATAAACTAATAGATGGACTTGTGTCAAAGAAGCTGTTCGGTGCTCTTTCATTTGCTGTGTTACCAATTTAGGTAAACAGCAAGATTTCAGTTGGTAAGCTAGACACAAACTCCTTCAAACAAAGTATGACCATTAATAAATATCTACATGTACTAAAACTCACAGACTGTAGCTCAGGATGGGTTTATATTATCTAAAACTATGGAACATTTATATAAACAATGTAGACGATTCCTTGTGTGCAGGATAAAGAAAACCAATAATTTAAAGAAAATGTGGCGAGGGATTTGTCATGGGTGGAAATGAAATATTTTTCACAGAAGACATGCACATATATTTTATTTGAATCCAGATTAATCCTCTTCAGAAATATCTATAAGCTTTTCCTCCATTGAAAGAGCATCTTGTAGTCAAGTGCTATCTTTTAGCCGCCGTGTTTTACTATTTGTTCGGGTTGGACACAAATGCACTAATTAAACTAATGGGTAAGGTGTGAGGAAGGTTGAACACAGTGTACCTGCATTTGCACGAAAAACCATTTAGGAAGAAAAATCACCTTCAGTACACCGAACCAGGATATGAACCTCGATCTCCCTGGCAATGACAGTCTAATCTAATGCGAAAGTGACATCTAAGACCATGCGGTCACCAAAGTGTGTTGCAGTCGATAAACTAACACGGTTCAAAGTGTGTCCTCCTTTATTTCTTTGTTAACTGACATACTTGTTGTGTAAAATGTTTGGGAAAGCTTGATAACACCACATCACATTTCAAAGCAGAATGATTACTACCAGTCACACACAACCATATGATCTAGTATTTGGTGTGTGTATGTTTGTGAGAGAGAAAGCTGCACAGCCTCACAAACAACATAATGCATTAAAACCCTGCACAGCTTCCAGTGGTAGGCAGGCGTTAAGCTAGATATACTCATAAATATGTCATGGACTCTATGATAAACTGTGGGTCCTGAAAAGGTATATCAAGCTATAGAGGGCAAATCAAGGCCGACTATTGTAGGGAACTTAAATTGGCAGTTATATAACAAGAAATGTGTTATCACACAAGTAACAGCAGGAGCCAAGTATTGGTAAACAAAAACCTTTCATTTATGGTGGGTGGGTGTGTGAGTGTGTGTGAGTGTGTGAGTGTGAGAGTGTGAGAGTGTGTGTGTGTGTGTGTGTGTGTGTGCGTGCATGAGATAAAGGAAAATTCTATGCTAGTTGTTCAGTATTTTTTTATAACAAACAACTATTTCGGCTAAAATAAGTTAAATATTGCTAATGTAGACACATTTAGTCTAGCTTAATTTGGTAACCTAATAATCTCAACAGTTATTGAATATTTGTTATGAGTATAATAGCATTTGACGAGGAACTTTTTAAACAAAGATAAAAGTCCTAGTCAAATTCCACGATGTCCATGACCAATATTCAGAAATGTTGAGCAATATTTAATTTATTTTGGCCAAACATATTTATTTTTGTTAGGAAAAAACCCACAAAAATACTGACCTTCAGAGGATTGCATGATCAAGCACAGAGACTAGTTACAAACATTTAGAAAATCCTAAATAATTTAAAAAGTTGTTTGATACTTATTATTTTCAACAGAATGTAGGTGAAAATTATCAGCGAGTTTATGACTAGTTAAAAAGTTTAAATGTTGAGTTTAAAGTTGTTAAAAAAAATTCAACGGCCATTTTTACGAAAATGTGTATTTCTGAGATTAAAGCAAAAGGTTATAAACCTAGATCCAGCCTTCCTCTAACATAAGATTAAAACTAAATCCATACAATCAAAAATATTTTGAATCAACATCCCCTAGAAGAGAGGCAGACCTATGCACAGATCCCTTTTCAAGTTTTTTTGGTTTTGTTCCTACTTGCTTGTGAACTTTAACCATGCCTATGGCATAAATTAATGTAGAAATGGCAGCACACTTATCTTAACAAAGCATCACCAACTTTAGCACAAGCCATAACTTCATATTTAAGGTTCTTTCAGATTACCAGTATAAAGTCTAGTCCACAAACTTCAATTTTGTATGGTAGGCCTATCTTAGTTCACGAGAGATCGACCTTACAGTAACAAATTCTATGGATGTTGGATTAATTTGAGGTCTATATGGAGTATAACTGCAGATCGTTAGGGAAAACCAATCACGAGTCTAGTACGCTTTTACTGGATCAAAGATTATTTTTTTAAATAATATTACCGAAATTCATTATTATTGATGCACCAAGATTTGGGACATATACCAATATTAATATTGATTATTTGTAGATTTTCCATTAGGCCTATTAGGACAGTTAATAATGCACTAAACTATTATTTATTATTTCTTGGAACACCTCTTGATGGACTTTATATAAAAAAATTACACTCTGTTAAGGCAGTGAGGGATTATGGTATTAAAGCATATTTTTTATTTCTTCTAACCAAAATATCAATATTTTATACCTAATTAATTCCATTAAGAAATAAAATGGAGAATCAAATTATCTTATAGCTATATAAGTTTTTTCCCTCAATATTTTGATAAAATAAAATAACTCAATATCCTATTGGTCAGCTATATTGTTCCTAAACAAAGATCATTGTTTTTATAAAGACACAAAACCTGTATACGACCATATTTATTAAGCTATTTTCATAGCAAACACAACTCTTATTTGAGGATATTGTGTAAGGAACGAGCTTGTGAGAATATTAGATAAGTTGAAAATAGGTTAATGTGAAACGGTTTATAAGTTAAAAATTATTATAGAAATTTAATAGAAATTTGAAGTTAAATATTAAAAATATAGTTAGGATCACCACATACAATAATTGAGAAAGAGACAATTACAGTAATCCTATTAATACAAAAGAGGCCTTAATATTAGATTAAAAATTGAAATATAATGATTAGATGAAACACTTGGTTAAAATATAATATGTTAAAATTATTGACATAAGCTATGTGAAATTACAGTTTTGAGTATAAAATAAGAAAGAAAATTGATAAGTTAAATTTAAGCCTATTTATGATCAGTCAGTTGCTAATCAAAAAACAGTAGTCCTAAAAATACAATTAACAACATCAGAATGTATTAAAATATAAGATAGATATATAAATTTTGATAAAATTAAATTAGGATAATAAGTGCTCATATAGGCCGTTCCTTAGCTAGGTTGGTTAATTCCTCTCCTTAATATTCCTTCGTTGGGTTAAAGTTTATTGACGACATGTTTCGGCTATTCAGCCATCATCAGGTCTGAGACAAACCAATGCAGACAGACTCTTATTTGATTATAAACCATCCCAACCTTTTAATTCTAACTTCCATGCATTTTCAAATAAAATGTTACAGTAGATTAGGATGGGTAATAATGTTAAAATAACTATTAAAAGTAGTCATTTATGGAAGTTATGTGTTTTTTATTATGTACCAGTAAACAATCTATAGACCCTAATGGGTTTGGAATATGGCCAAGATGATGTGAGAGCAATAAAAGTTATTTTATTGCACTATCTAGGCCTACTTAGGAAACAATTACATTTATACTGGGATCACAATCAACTTAACATTCACTTAATGTTAATGTAACATAAAGGTTCTCCTTGTGTTTTAAATGAAAGCTATCATGATTCAGTTTTTAACATTCACAAAATTTAAAGTTTTTTTTAGTACTGCGTCTTACTACCCATTTGGTATATAAGCTTATGTACTAATTATGCTAGTGATTTTAGGGATTAGGAAGTGTACCAACATTTGTGTGGAGGGAGAGTGTAAAACCATCTGGGGAAAACCACTAAAGTACACTCGGCTGAGATTTGAACCTCGATCTCCCCGTCATCGGCAGGCTTTACTACTGCAAGAATAGCATATTAGATAATACGGCCACCGAAGCAGGTAACTCACGAGTTGTCCAGGGGAGAACTTTCACGTCACATGAACATTAAGTAAAGAGACGTGTTCTAGATAATCAATCATATTGCAAGCCATGTCAACAGGGATATTTAGTAATTTGTTTGTTTATGGAATGGAGACAACTTCTTTGGTATAGTTTGTCTGTGTTTCACTAACACTAAAATGCCGTAGCCTCTTGTTAGACCTTATTTTGTCACTCCATTAAGCTTCTATTGCAAGTAGTTGTAGCATAATCAGCCCTTTAGGCCTATGCTTTTATTTCATTTTAGTGAACTTTTTTTTTATAAATACGGTAGTCCAAACACATTGGCTGTATCCGAATAGTCCAAGGCTCCCTAGTCGGACTTTACACTTCTCGTGTTGTTCATAGCGAAGACTGCGTCAAACTATTCGAACAGCAACAACTGTATTAAAAAATGGCGAAAAACAGAAGTCAGTGCTCTAGCAGACGAAACGATAATACTAAAACAATTGCCAGTCAAACACCACAACCAACACCGCGAGAACAGGGCATGGCTGGTAGCCTTCCATATCCATGCTTACCAAGACCTCAAGAAGACTGCATAGGTATTGTTTGTGACTATTCGGACAGATCTACACTTCATCACGTGATTGCCAATGGAGCTATTAAGGGCATGAGCCAAGACGACACCGCATAAGTAGTCTAGACTATTCAGATACAGCCATTGACTGTGTTTTGCTATAGTTATTATTATTAGCACCGCGTCTTACTACCCGTTCGGGTTATACGCACTTACGCTAATGTGCAATGGTAGGGTGATTGTGAGATGAAATGGAGGACCTATAGTTTAACGTGGAATCCGAACCACGGTAGAGGCCTGGCATTCCTCACATTCACAAGTTGTGATTAATACACATCTTGTCAGAGGTGAAGGAAGGGTTTGGCAATCAGATAAATCTGTGCCGGGACCGAGGATTGAACCCCGGACCCTCAGCACAGAAGTCTGACACCTTGCCCCTAGACCACCAGGTCACCTTTTGCTATAGTTGTTATGTTACTTGTTACCTACATGAATTATGACGAACTAGTTTCTTTACCTTAATTGAACGTTAAGTTTAATGTGCTCCCAGCATTAATATTGGTAGGCCTATATTCCAAACATTGGTGTGTTGATTGTGAATAATAGTACATTTTGGTAGTGTTTTGTTACATAGAAAACATGATTTTGACATCCAGTGAAGTGTACTAGACTTCAAATCACTTATTGTTTTTTATCTCAATCAATTTGATTGGACAAAGTATTCAAAAGTTCACATTTGTTGAAACATTAATTGTGGATAAAGTTATTGAAAAATATTAGGACAATAAGAACATATTTTAAATATTACAAATTTAAGATCTCATTAAGTTTATATTACTGTGACAAAAATTTAAATGTATAAAACTAACAAAGAGTTCATTTGTTGATATTACGTAATTATTATTCCTATGATAAGCTCAAAATGACAGTGAGTAATAACTAAAACTATACAAATGGGCCATTGCAATGCAAAAGACAGCACTTCAATCAATGTTGAGGTAGGGTTGAACAATGGAATTGATTTAGGCCTAATAGATATTTGAATTTAAATATTAATCTAAAATTCTTAGCTGAAACTATTTGTTTATGGGCGATTAAAAGCAATAATTAAATTTCTTACGTGATAAAACATTCTTCAGTTTTTGAAAACGTCCTAGTAAAATTGTAATGCTCTTTATCTAGAACTACGTAAATTTAACGTTTTTTCACAGGAACACTAGAACAACAACAGCGCAGAAGCAAATATGAAATCACAGATCACATTACTCATTACTGTAGCATGAAATAACAAAATTCTAAGAGAAAATTTTGTTGACATTTGACAGTTCAAAATCTTGCATCATGTTTAGCTTACCAAAAGTAAATCCTATTTTACACTTACAAAATGCACAAATTGAAAAATAATTACCTACTTGTTCAATAATTTAAAATTACCAAGCTTTTATTTATTATATTGATGTAAATATTTTATATTTAATTTTATCAGCAGGGAAAATTTAGATTTTTATGTTATTTGTTTGTAATGTTGGTGCACTAGAACTTAAAGCTATGTTTTGGCGGGATCTATGAAAATATAACTCAAAAATAATGCAAATAATTTCTAAAGAGAAGTATATTGCAAAACTTTCGAATTCATTGAAATTTTTTATTTTTAAGAATACAAAATATGCCTCAACATTTCCTGGTAAAATTTATTTATAAACAACTAGAATTATTATATTATGTTTTTATTTCAACTTTCATTCACGTTCTACTTAAATTGTAACCATATTAGGTTATGTTAAAATCTATTAATTTTAGGTTTTGTACCTTTACTAATAATAATATAATAAAAAAGTTAAGATTTGTACCTTTCCCTTAGAGGGAAAGAAGAGGAGGTTTAACTGTTCTCATGATGATGGTGATAATGCATAATACCTATTATTATACCTCCTAGTAGTAACTCAAAATAATTAACAATTCTATTTATCAGTTTATAGGAATTGTATTGGACTATCAAGATCTATTGGACATAGTCAAGAGCCATTCTTTCTTACCAAGTATTTGAAAACCAAAATGAAAGCTACAGGACCAATCACTGTAGCTGACTACATGAGAGAAGTTTTGACAAACCCAGTGACTGGATACTATATGCATAGAGATGTAATAGGAGATAAAGGAGATTTCATAACATCTCCAGAAGTTGGACAGCTTTTTGGAGAGGTAATTCTCTGAAAAACACTAGGCTAATAGTATTCAATATCTTAATAATCATTCTCAATTTTTGCAAAGCCAAGTATTGTAAAAAACAAAAAGTAATTATTTGAATATTAGTAGAATATTTACTACCTACCCACTTTGGTGGTCGCAATGGCTAAAGCCTAGTTCACACCTTGTGAGTTACTGACTTTCCAGTAAGCCAGTAATTGACAATATAACTGGGTTTACAACTACTGGGATCCACTGTACTGACCCTTGCTGTACACACAGGGTAGTCATTGGAATAGTAGGCCTAATGATAAGAACAATTTTTTTTCTACATAAGCATGTTTGAAGAAAGTAACGTTCTTATTTGTAAGGTGATAAGGTCATTTTCTTTGATACTGTGTGATGAATTATCAAATATTATACATGAGGCTATGTACTAAACAAATGGTTGTATAAGAAGTCTATAGAAGCATCATCAAAAATACTGAAACTCGCTTTGTTGGCCACATGGTCTAAGGAGTAAGTTGCAATAGACTAGACTGCTGATGACAGGGGATATTGTGATTTGATCCTGGTCGGGTGTACTGATTTTTTTTTTCCATAAATGGTTTTCCACTCTCTCTATCTCCATACAAAGGTGGATATATTTCCTCTTAATTCAACCTTCCTAATCCCAAACTCATTGACTTAATTAGTACATAAGTGTATAACCCAAATGGGTAACTAACTATACGCTGCTGTTAAAAAAAATATTAAAAGAGCTGTTGGATCATAATCCACGTGAATATAAAGCTACTATATGAGAATAATGGCCAAGCTTTTCAGTGAACTTTTGAATTAAAAGCACCAAACATTCAATGCGCAGACACAACATCATGTGAAGCTGTGCAAGGAAGAGAAAAATTGGAAATAATACTAGCTTTCCTTGCCTCAGTAACATTCTTCAGATTACTGTCAAGCCTTTTCTATGTATAGAAGGCATCCATATCGAAAATGTTTCCAGAATTATATGAAACCATTTCCAAAAGCCTGAAGGATTATATTAAAGCAAGTACCTAATCTTTGTGTGGTGGGGAAAGCCTAGTGGCCAGTAAAAACATAAATATTTGAAGTAGCTGGCTAGGTCTGCTGCTGGCCAACTCACACACTCAGAAACTCACCCGACTTGTTTACACAAAGTCAGTGGCTGACCCTAAGCTACTGGATATATCAACTCGCAATCCTACTTGTAATGTGTAAGCCAGGCATAAGGCGCCGTTCTCACAATAGGCCAGATTGTCGAAGACGGGAAGATCAGGGTTAGAATCCCGTTTGGTGGAACTGAGTTTTTTTCCATAATGATGTGCCTCACATGTACTAATTATCCTAATGTGTTAAGGATTAGGTAGGTTTAATTTAGAGTAAGTGTACCCGCATTTGTGTGGAGGGAGAGTGGAACACCATTTAGGAAAAAAACTCAGTTCACCTAGCCTGGATTTGAACCTCGATCTACCTGTCATCGGCAGACCAGTATATTGCAAGAATGACAGCTTAGACCATGCGGTCACCGAAGTGGGTAAACCGATATAATATTGTAGAACCTCTTCTTATTTCAGGTTATCACTTAACTAATTAAAGTCCAGCATGCCTATCTCGGAGATGTTGTGAGTTTATCTCACTACGGTGAGACTTGCCATGCTCAACTTGAACTCGTAATTTCATATCTGTAAAGTAGCTCTTTTGAGTTTAAAATCTCACAATTTGTGTTGAGTCTTCTAATTTCATACTAAGCAAAAAATTCCAAACTTCCGGTGTCGAAAATTGTGATTTGAGATTTAATTTATAGCTGTGTGAGCACACACTTCAACCATTTAAACAATAAAATAACAAAATGTTTGTCTTTGCCATCTTCGTTTTAGGTTATCTCGGTTTAATTTTTTTGTTGGTTAAGTTTAGCTCGATAAAGTCTAAATAAAGCTGTATAAAAAGAAAATAAGCAAAGAGCAAAAGCAGATTATACTTTATGTATGTACCATACTTTATGTTTCTTTGATTCACTAAATGATTAAATAAAAAGCTATTACTGGTATAAATGATTACATCATGTGTAATCTATCTTAATAACTTTAATAGGTGCCTAAAAAGCCAAAATTAAATAACATATAGCACATGGATGGAATGCCTTTCTATTAAGCCTGAACAATTTAATAAATTTATCATTGAGCTCAAAAGCATCTTTGCGTTCACGAAATATATGTGGCATTCTATTAAATTCATTTTCAAATTCTCTTACTATCCATCCATGCTTCCGCCATTTTACATTTTATTCAACAACAAATACTTTTGAACTATCTGTTGCGAGATTGACAATTTCAAGAGGTGGAACTGTAGTGAGATCTATCCGAATGAAAAAATCTCAATCCGCAACAAAAAATTTTTCAAGAATAGCTAAATAGAAAAAGTTGTTATCCATCCCTTCGACTTCGGGAGTAACTGTTTGAAGTCACAACGACGGTGATGTCGTGCTCAGACACGTGTGGGTAGGGGTAGGAAAAAGGTCGGCGAGAGTGTTCCGGCAACGTTAGTCGCGATGGAACAGAAGGATGTTCCGGTAATGTTAGTCGCGGTGGAACGGAAGGATGTTCTGGCAACATTAGTCGCAGTGGAATGGAAGGAAGTTCCGGCAACGTGAGTCGCGGTGGAACAGAAGGATGTTCCAGCAACGTTAGTCACGGTGGAACAGAAGGATGTTCCGGCAACGTGAGTCGTGGTGGAACATGAGGAAGTCCTGGCAACGTGAGTTGCGGTGGGAGGTAGGGTGATGGTGGAAAGAGAAAGGGGGTTAAACAAATTGCTCTTTCGTAACATAAGACAATTTAATAAGCTCTTTCGTATAGGTGGCACACCCGGGTGGGTCACCACTGATTGGCCGAGGCTGACTAACCTCCCTGATCGAGGAATAACCATATTAAATACCCTCCATTGCTGCCTGGCCTTGTCCAATGGGAGAAACAGGGGCTTCCCATTGGTGCGTGCAAACTTGAAAGACAGTGCCCATCACGCAAGCCAATAGAGAGACAGGAGTTCTCTTTGGCGCTGAGTAGAGTGGGTAAATTGTCAAGGACGACTTAGAGAACATGGTTGTGGAGCGGTCCAGGCAGTATAGAGGGTGGGTGGCGAGCCTGTGCAAGTGCGGAGGAAAGAGACAAGGGCCGACTGAACAGTGAGGCACAACAAAGTTTCAAGATTGTGTCACGTGAATGCCTGATCTCGCAATCGGATGAACTCGAAATATCTCAGGGATAGGCCCGCAAGTGAATTAAAAAACCCTTTTATACACAATTACACATGCATACAAAAAATGGCATACTGTATTTCTACTTATCAGTATATGTTTTGTTCTTAAAAGTTGTATTTGGGTGGGAATGTTGTCTTCCTGTTGCAGATGGTAGCAATTTGGTTATTCAGTGAGTGGCAAAAAGTTGGCTCTCCCAATCCACTTCAGCTTGTTGAACTTGGACCAGGTCGAGGATCACTGTCCGAAGATCTACTGAGGGTGACTAGAAACAATATTGTTGCTTCACTTGTCCACCATACTGACAAAACACAACTATTTGAGTGTTCGTTTCAAGACGTCGACACAGTTAAACGGATTTTTTAGAATAGGAGAGCCATAACAGATTGAAATTTGATTTTTATATGTTGTGTTGATGTATCAATGCTTACTTTAGGTTTAGTGATAGGGAACTCTAGGCTCAAATTCCGGTCTGGTGTACTGAGGATGGTTTTTCCTAAATGGTTTCCCACTCTCCCTCCACACAAATATGGGCACACTTCCTCTAAATTCAATGTTCCTCATCTTCAAAAAAAATACTTAAGATTCTATCCTTTGTGTGTTGTAAAACATTCACATAGAAAATGTAATGTAAACTAAACACAAATCATAGCGTCTGTCTTTGATTAATTATTGGTCCATGGAATTGATTTTTACAGATAAAATAATTTTATCTTTTGTAAGAATATAAACAAAATTCAACATGTTCAAATTATATATTGTTCTGTTTTTAGCGTTGTCCTATTGCCTCAAATATGTTAATAACTGTTATTTAATGTAATCCATAGACTTAACTAATATAATACCAAAAGTTTTTTTATGCATTGTTTTACTACTTGTCCAAGCTATCCGCATATTTACATAACTACAGTAAGGATGAGGATGGTAGATTATTAGGAAATGCACTCTCATTTGTGTGGAGGAAGAGCAGAAAATCATTTATTAAAAAGTGCTTTCATTACAACTCTCCTAGATTCAAACCTTGACCTTCCCGTAGCCAGCAAACTAGACTAGACAAGATTGACACCACAGCCTGCATGGCCACTGATGAGGTTAGGCCCTACTTAAATCATTAAATTCTACTATTATACGATTTTGGTAGGAGGCCCTTTTTGGAAGGCCTTATTTTGTACCAAAATCCTACTGTATATAAGTATTTTGGTAGGATAAAAGACCTTCCAGAACAAAATATTACTATCGTTCTTAAAGGCCTTATTCAGCCGAAATACTAAATAATATGCCTGGTATGAAATAGGGCCTTCCAAAATGGGTGTCCTATATCTTGGTACATATGTGTGGGCCTCATGTCATGGGAAATATTGATAAGGCCTTAAAGCGGTGCCCAACTTTATTTAGTTTGAATCCAATAATTTTTTTTATAAAATCGTGTATTAAACGTTGAAAGGAGGTTAGAAGGGCAAGGCCTACACACTTACCAGAAAACTGTAGGCCTCAACGTTCACAATTAAAACACAACAAAACACATAATTATGTAATTTTACTCTCTTCTGCTGAAGAAGGGTACTGATGTACCCCAAGAATTACATAGTTATGTGTTTTGTTGTGTTTTAATTGTGAACTTTGAGGCCTACAGTTTTCTGGTAAGTGTGTAGGCCTTGCCTTTCTCTCCTCCTTTCAATGTATAATTAAATACAGCCATTTGGTGTCATTTTTCCCTTAAAAATCATTTATTAATTTTTTTATACTTAACAGGTGTTTGCAAAGTTTGGTGCAGCCAACTTAGTGAGTCTTCACTTAGTGGAATTGAGTCCACATCTTGGTCGACTCCAAGCACAAAGACTTTGTGGCGACATGACTAAAGAAAATGAGCCAAACTCTGTTGAAAACCATTATCGGTCTGGTACATCTCTGCATGGTACCCCAGTATTCTGGTACCACCGTTTACAAGATGTACCACAGTATTTCTCATGCGTTGTTGCTAATGAGTTCTTTGATGCCTTGCCTGTACACAAGTTTCAGGTGATCTTCTTTACTGAAAGTCACAAAACTGTTTATTCTAATTAAAACTGGGGATGTATTGAAAGAAATAACTACTCATATTAAATTCCTTTTACTAACAAAAAAAAATCCTCGATTGCTGTATGGAATAAATTCTGAAACATTGTTTTGGCATTTGGGACATAGTGTTCTTCATTATATAGATAAAACCACTGCATTAGTCTAGTGCAGCGGTTCCCAACCTTTTTGCGCTGGTACACCCCTTGGTAGCTCATTTCCAAAAATTGTGCCCTTTATAATAGCAAAATGTTAAGTTACCATAATAGGTTAGTAGTTATTTCAGATTTATTTGTTCCAACTGAAAATAAATGGGCTGATAATGGGATTTAAAAAAATGCGTTAATAAGGTGAATAAACAGTGTGTGTGTGTATATATATATACATATATATATATATCTTAGATTCAATTAATTAATTAATATATTAATTATTATAAAAACTGTTTTATATTTGAAATTGAAATCATTTTATCAATGTCCAATATAGAAGAAACCCCTCACCATATTATTGAGTTAATTTCACAACTTTTAACTTAACATTTGTCTTACCCTGTGGGCATTTGTACCTTTTTTTTCACCATTATTCAAACATTTTCGTGTACCCCAAAAGTTCTGGCACGTACCCCACATTGGGAACCACTGTTCTAGCATCTTAAAGTGTTGTGTGCCGCGCCCTTGGACCTTCAGGCTTGTTAAGATGGAGGTAAATATTTTTTTCGTTTTTTAAATCAAAAATCTTTTTTGGTCAAAATAAATAAAATATTACTAAAGTAAATGTGTTAAGCTTAATTTTCTAGATATAATAATTTCAACCGATTTTGAATATCTTTCATGATCTAAATGGAAGTTGAACAGAAACTTTTTAATGGAGGAGAGAAAGTCCTCTCCAAATTGTGTGAACTGAACTGTTGCGATGGTCAAATGTTGAAAATGAAACTAAACATATCTACTAGGAGTGACAAGAATGTATAGGATGAGAAATGAGAGAGTAAGAGGAATAGCTGAGAAGGAGCCAGTGCAGGACAAGATAGAGAAGGCACGACTAAGGTGGTACAGTCATGTGAGGAGAATGTAGGAGAAGATACCAAAGAAGATGCTGGATATTAAAATGAGGGGCAGTAGACCAAGAGGAAGGGAGCGCAGAGGAGTGTGGAGGAGAGAGGAGAAGACTGGGTTATTGTGGAGGAGAAGATTTGCTGGAGATAAAGGATATGTTAGAGAGGCTTATGTTCCAAACAGACCCAGCCAGTTAGTGGAAACTGTTGATGACGATGATGAAATGTATTAAAAAAACCATAAATACACGGACCTTAAATTGAATTTTTTTCCTTCCCACCTTAGTAACTTACAGTATAATGAATGAATGAGAAAGAGCTGTGTGCTAAAAAGGGCCATCTGATTGTTGTTGTAACTGTAGGTGAAGGTCTAGTTAAGAAAAAATAATTTTTGCCCATAGTGGTAAGCTTCTGGACAGAAATTCATTCATTCATTCTCGGAGCTAGCCATGGGGCACGAAGCACCCTAGTTGAAAGTAGGATGTGAATATGCATATATTAAATGTGATATATGTAGGGTATGGTATGTGAACTGCCATGCACTAACTTTTCACTCACTCGACACAACTTTTTGTCAGACCAGGTGGATTTACGGATTCTCAGTCACCCACAATACCACAAGACTGGTCACTCTAATGTAAATATTAAGTAGGTTTCATCCAATCTGGCCTTTAACCTGGTTGTTAATTATAAAATACATTGGTGCCTTTGACGTTAAACACCAAATAATCATGTATACTGTTGAATAAAATAATGTAATTCTAATTTTCTATTGCTACTTAATTGTTTATATGCAGCTTTATGATTTCAGAAAACTGAAGCAGGCTGGAGAGAAATTCTTATAGACATTGATCCAAATGATGAAAATAAATTCAAATATGTAATATCCCGGGGAGAAACACTTGCTTCAAGACTCTTCATTAAGGTAAACATTATTACTATCATGTAGCTTAATTAAAACACAGGCAGTGGTGATCACATGGTCTTAGGTGTCACTTTCTTAACTGGCTTGTTGATGATATGGAGATTGATGTTTGACTCTCGGTCGAGTGTACTAGGAGAGTTTTTTCTTTAATGGTTTCCTATTCTCCCTCCACATTAATGTGGATACATTTTCTCCAAGTTTTACCTTTATCAGTTTTATGACATTAGAATAATAAATATATATGTGTATGACTCGAGCAAGTAGTGAGAAAGAATAAAAATAAATCAATAGTATATTGAATGCAACACTGACAAAAGAATTAAATTAGGGATGGGCCCTCAAATCCCTAAGGATATTCAAGATTTGAGGATTCAAGAACATTTCAGATTTGAGACTCAAATCCGTTAAAAGATAGTTTTTTTAAATCTTCCAAGTGAAATTTGTTTTAGAGCTCTAATACTGTTGGTGGTTCAAAACCAATTATAATTTATAGGATGAACATAATAACCAGCCCCAGAACAGTAATTTAGCACTTAACTGAATGTATCAATGATATAATGAATAGATTTATAAGAAATAATGTTAACATTTAGTTACTATTTGTATTTTATATTATATTATTATATTTATATTTCCTCTTATGTTCATAATTTTTTCCAAGATTCAGATTCGGGTTTGAGATTTAAAATTCAAAAGTAAACACGATATTTGGATTCGTAAAATAGTCGATTTGACTCAACTCTAAATGGATTTTTTTTAGTTTAACAAATGTGCTTAAAATATGTTTTGAAGATGAACAAATGTGTTATTAAGTTGGCATTTCTAATTAAATACATTTAGTATCCCTGAATACTTAAATATGGACCACTTAAGATACTGTAGGGATGCCAGGAATATATTTCCACTTTGCTGTCATGTCATTACTATTCTATTTTTGTCTGATCATTACTTTAACTCGTGAGTATACTTTGATTCTAATAAATTCTTTCACTTTGTTATGGTTGTAGACCTAATCTGACCAATAATTAACTTTAACTGTAGCTTTGTACTGTACTTTGTAAGCTGTTTACGTGATTCAGATCAGACATTGCCAACTTTCAAATATCCAAAGGACACTTTTTATAAACTGATTTAACTTGAGGGTCATATCCATATATGAAGATTATTTATTATTTTATATATTTATAAACACTATAACCATATGCTCATATTAAAATTTACCTATAGGCTATACAAGACTCCAATAGGTCCTATTGCTGTTTTCCATTTGATCACAGAATGGACTTAAATAATGGAATGGAAACACACAAAGGTTATTATCGTTACTAATAAAGATAAACAATAAAAACCTTAATTTCTGTTAAATGCTTCTGACTCGCCTTTTAAAGGGGGTTATTTTGACCCACCAAACTGGGAACCCCAATATTAATTATTTTAGTGACCAAAACCTATTTAATCTACAATAGTTTTATGATTGTATATCTTTTTGCCATTTTATTGTTGTAGAACTAATAAATTATGTGAAAACACAAACAAATATTCATGCTAAGCAGAAACCTTCTAAATTTAAGTTTAAAATATTTTATTTTTTGCTTTTCAAAATAGATTTTTTAAATGTATACTTTATTTGTATAAAATAAAATGTATTTGACTCATAAGAGTATAACTGAAAATATTTACTTATAAATGATGCATATATTTTGTACAGTAGCCCCATGGCTTCTTTGGTGCTGACTGACAGTTCACAGCTGACTTCTGACAGTCAACAGTTAGGTATATACCTAAATTTTGACTGTCAGAAGTGACAGCTGCTAAACACATGGTTTTACAGATCATATGGATCGACATAGGGATACATAATTTGGTCTGGTAACTTTTCAAAGCCGTCAGCTCTCAGCTGTGAGCTGTCACTCACACCAAAGAAGCCATGGGGCTACTGTATATGCATTAAAAAGTTTTATTTTCACATATGACCAATATTATTAAAAAATATGCAATAATGGTCATAGAAAATTGAAGCACAGCCTATGTTAACATCATACAATGTAAGTTATACAAACACTAATTAATTCTTGAGTATAAGTAGGCCTATAGTAAAGATTTATTGCTTCTTTAAAAGGCCAAACAAATTTTAGCGGGGACACATCCATTGAATCTCAACTTTTCTACCGTCCTAATTGATACAAATTTGTGTATTGTGATCTGGAAGTTACTGGAAGCCACTCATTTTTCAGCAATCATTACTGAATATATTTTTATTTGGACAGCCATGCTCTAAAAGCAAATAATGAGATAGAGCTGACTTTTGTTACGATAATGTGACTCTAAAAGGCAACTATAATGAGGACAACTTCAGGGGACAGAGTGGTAACTTAAGGTGGAGATGTAGGGAATGTGAGTTAAGGTCGGTGTTTTTGCAGCTGTTATACCAAAACTCTTTTTGGCCAAAATAAATCAAATATTTCTCCAGCAGAAACATGAGAGTTTAATTTTCTTCACAAGGTGACCTCAACAGTTCTTGAATACCTATCATGAGTGTTCTGAAATTTTTTGACAACTTTTTCTTTTCATTTAAAACGTTTGTCTTCTAATATTGTTATGCCCTTGACAGATATTCAACAACTGTTGATATCACCATGTGAAGAAAATTAAAATATGTTTATTGGGAAACCATATGTACTATATTGGCTAACACATTTTTACTCTAAAATAAACAAGTCTAGAGGATCTTCCTTAAAATGTTTATTACTATAAAAACGATTATACCGTATTTATTGAAATTAATTCAGGTTTTATAACAAATCATTATAACTTCAATAATACATAGGGTAGTGTATTTTTTTACTCAATTAACATATATTAGAGACTGTCCCTAACTTTTTTTTTCTAAACAAAGTTTTGTAAGAGATAACAAATAGATTCCTAATGAAAGAATAAAACATGTCTTAGTACCCATTTTAAATATATGCATAGATTAATTATTCTAATGGGATGGAGATGCAAGTATTATTATTATTAGCACCGCGTCTTACTACCCATTCGGGTTATACGCACTTACGCTAATGTGTAATGGTAGGGTGATTGTGAGATGAAATGGAGGACCTACAGTTTAACGTGGAATCCGAACCACGATGGAGGCCTGGCATTCCACACATTCACAAGTTGTGATTAATACACGTCTTGTCAGAGGTGAAGGAAGGGTTTGGCAAACAGATAAATCTGTGCCGGGACCAAGGATTGAACCCCCGACCCTCAGCACAGAAGTCTGACACCTTACCCCTAGACCACCAGATCACCCGAGATGAAAGTAGACATTTTGAGGACATTTACCCGCAGCTACCTACTATTTAAGAAAAACAACTCTAAGAACATTTGACCAGTATTTGAATCCTGAAGGGCCGCCCTTAGCATACACGATGCCTTGGGAAAACTTTGTTTGTGGGGTCCCCAGCTATCTCCCTCACCCCAAAACCCCCCAAAAATGTAATTAAAAAAACTTTATTTTTGTTTAGTGTTATTACAGTAGTTTACGCCTATATACCCAATTTCCAGCCATCTAAGGTATCAGGAAATGCTCTAAAAAGTAAACACATGTAATAATAAATGCTAGAAGCCATTTAAAAAAATGAATATAGGGGCTGATTTATCCCCAACCCTTAGTTCGATTTTCTTCCTCAGCGAACTTGTTCTGTCTAAAGCTACAAAGAACAACTCTGGCAAGTTTGAATTAAATCCATTAATGAGTTCAAAAGCTATTGTGAGACATCCAGGACAGATAGACAAATGTAAATCACTGGCGTTAAAACGGGGAACTCATTTCACTGATTCAATAAATCAAATCACATGATTATGTTTTTATTTATTTTTACACTTTGACAATATTTGCTAGATCACCTAATCAGGGAGCTTACTATGCGAGCCCACTAAAAAAATATTCACAATCCAACTTGTGTTTTCCCCTCTATCACCTAAGCAAGTTTCCCCGAGCCCTCCTCCAATTGTGAGGCCCCGTGTGGCCACACCGTGTTCACACCCTTGAGGGCAGCCCTGGAACCTTGATCTCCTCGTCGCTGGCAATATAGCATAACACAAGAGTGACACGTTAAACCATGTAACAGTGTAAGTATTAAAATGGTAAATAAAACTGAGACTTGCTTGCACGCCCTTACTGCACTGCACACTGCTATAAAACTGAGTAGAGACAAAGTGTTTATTCTATCTGATAAGTTTATCATATTATAAATAAACTCTATTTGTCTTTGAACAGAAAACGGAGTGTAGGAATCACTTGGAAGTAAGTCCAGAGAGCGCAGTCATAATCCAACATATTGTTGATAGGTTGGAAGAGGATGGAGGTATCGCGCTTTTGGCTGATTACGGCCATAACGGGACTAACACCGATACGTTCAGAGTGAGTTAATTATGTTGTTGTATTTTCACTAATTATATACACTAGGTTTTTTTTTCTATAATTCTAAGGGTGCAATTTTAAAAATATTCTCCAATTTGAAACAAGATTAACATGTTAAAAAGGGTTATGAGTTTTAAACACTTTCAGGTAACTTTTATCAAAATAAAAATTTCCAGGTCGGTGCACGAAAGGGTTTGTCGGCTTGACACTTCTTACTGGCATTGGCTGATATGTACCCGACTTCTGAAGTTGAGACACCATATAGGACACATTGTCCTGATGTGATGATGGGTGGTGTCAGTAGAAGGCTTAACGCTAACTTAAACCTAATTAACCAGACCATGATGACCATACGAACAATTCCCTATTGGGAAATATACCTATGATACCACCAGGAATTGAACCTGAGATGTCTTAATTAGTAGCCAGGAACGCTGACCACTAGACAATAAGGCCGGTTACACAAAATATATTTCACGGAACAAATAAGTAGTTTAGGTTCACAATAAGAGGCATTTTTTCCCCCTGTTTTACTGTCTTTTTTTAAAATCATGTTTTATAATTTACTGTCATGCTTTAGTACCAATACTGGTTAACAGCAAGATAAACTTAATCTGACATATTTTGTTTCGGTCAGACACACTTTCAAAATGTATTGGATTACCCTAAACATATGTTATTTTAGTGAACCATTTTTATTGTCCAGTTTCAGGTGTCAACCAATCCCTCATAATAATAATAATGACGAGTTTTTAAGGTTGAATAGAAGATTGGTTGACCTGCGAATCTCGATCATATATATATACCCTTAGAGGTATGCCAATGTTGATAGTTAGAGCTAAACGCTTGGTAGTAACTTTTGAGCCCCAATCATGATAACTAATAAGACACACAGTCGATTATGTATTTGATTTAGAAATCTAAGCTAGACAATTTACATGAAATGTATTATTGGAAAAAACAAAACAAATAGGGATAAGTTTGCAAGCAGTCAATTTAATTAATTCTTTAAACTAGAAATCCCTTCCTTTTTTTTTAAATGTACCTTTTATTTTACTTTCCGACACATTTCTTTCAACCAAAACAAATCCTTGTTGTACTTATAAGATTCCCTATCGAGGTAGTATTATTTATTAATATAAAATACTCCTTCCTTTAATTAAAAGAAAATCTTAACAGAATTTTTTATTTGACTGTGTTTTATATAAAATACACCATCACTTGTATAAGCTGAATATTTGATTGAAACTTGTTGAACGCTGTAAAGGCATTCAAACGACATCAGCTCTGGGATCCACTGGTGGAGCCTGGAACAGCAGACCTGACTGCGGACGTCGACTTTTCATGTTTAAAAGATGCTGCAGGAGATAGAGTTGTCACTTTTGGGCCTGTCTCACAAAGAGAATTTCTCATTAATATGGGAATTGAAGTTCGATTGGAAGTAAGTTGGGTTCATTTTACGCTTTGCTTTGGTAACAAAGATAAAATATTTAGAAAGTTTTGTAACGTTTGCAATAAATATATTCCTTCAAAACACATGTTAAAACATAACTTATGTTAAATATTTATGAATGTAATTAAACCTACTGTCAATATTATAGTAGCCTACATAAATATTAAAATAAATTTAAGACCCTTTTGTTTAATATTTTGTTATTATTAAGAGAAATTATTGCTTTAGTATCCATAAAAACCTAAACAGCAAACGCCCCATAGAGGGTGGTACTTCTTGGGTTGGGGTTGATCTAGATCAAAGGTTGACAAACTACGGCCCGTGGGCCAAATCCAGCCCGCGACCTCTTTTTGTATAAACCGTGAGCTAAGAATGGATTTTATATTTTCAAATTCAAATCCAGCAGTATTTTTCGTATCTTGATGCAAGTTCAGAAGACATTTCCATATTCTAAAATCCATTTGAACGTTTAATTGAGGAGCTTCACCTACTCTTCAATTGCAAGTGGTTAATCTGCAGTATGATGACATACTAAAAGGCAAATTTCAAGAGAAGAATCTAATAGAATTCCAAGCGATGAATATAGTTAATTAAGATCAATATTCAGGGTTTTATAGTATTATTTGGCAGCACCTACTTGTATGAAAAAACATTTTCAAGAATGAAATACATAAAATCTCAATACAGGTCACTATTAACAGATGAACATTTGCAATCAATTTTGATGATAGAGAATGCTAACTTTGAACCCCAATTTGATGAAATGTTATCTCAAAAAACGCAATTCCATTCTTCTTATTAGTAGAGCTGTATTTCAAACATTATTTTAGTCTATTTATTATTATGTTACATTTTGTTCAGTAAATTTGCGAAAACTTTTTTTTCCTGTTATTTAAGTAGGCAGGCTTACCTACATAAATATCCTTGAGTTTGCTTCTTTGCTCGCAAAGCCTAAAATATATAGTATATGGCCCTTTATGAAAAATGTTTGCCGACCCCTGATTTAGATCAGTGGTGAGCAACCCATCTTTCCACAGTAACCAATTGACTAAACTCAAAAAAATTATGTGAGTCACATGCTAAATGATATTGTTAATATTTTACTCCCTACTTTGATGGCTGCATGATCTAAGGAATCACTCTTGTAATATATTGGTTGCCGACAACAGGGTGATCAAGGTTCGACTCCTGGTCAGGTGTACTAAGGGTGGTTGTCCCTAAATGGTTTTCCAATCTTCCTCCATGCAAATATGGGTGCACTTCCTCTAAATTCAAGCTTCCCTATCTCTAACACATTAGTGTAATTAGTACATATGTGTATAGCCTGAACAGGTAGTGATATGTGGTGCTAAAAAAAATAGGGGTGCGTGAAGGTCACATTTAAAATGTGAAATGGAAGTGAAGCTTAAAACATGCTAAGCAAAGTTGAGGTTGAAGTCAAAGATAAGGTTTTTTTTGTTAATAAATAAACTAATTTTAGTTATTAACTATCCATAAGTACGTCTAGGTCAAGAGAAAGGCCTGGATAAAAAAAAAGTACACCATATTCTTCTATGCTGACAAATATTAATTTAGCATTACTTATGTTATAGAAGTCATTTAACTGGTTTGGAAGTCATTTCAGGTTGGCTAGAATGGTTTTCAACATTTTCCCAGTCTCTCTCATCAGAGGAGTCTTGAAAAATGACAACTGTTTCCTCATCACTCAACTCCATTTCACATTCTCTTGATGGTATTTTACGTTTAGGTTTAGCAGTTTCATTTGATGGTCCCTTAACAATTTCCTTGTGAGCCACACTTTGACCTGCAGGTATGTTGATTTTCCTTCTTTTTCTAATAGGTCAGTCACCACATGTATATGCATTTCTTGTTGAATGTAGAATATATAAGAATGCCACACTAATTCTTTTTTTTTGGGGGGGGGGGGGGAGATACATTCAAGTAATGGCTCTTTGTCACATGGATATATCCCATATTTTTGAAACCCACTTTTCAAATTTTGTGCTACATTTGGCTGTAGATCTTCAAGAGTCTTCTTTATTAGTGAAGGGAATTGCTGTTTAGGTAAAACAGCATTTTTTAATCCCTCTGGTGTATTCTTCCAGTTTGATAGATGGTTTCGCCAAGCAATCTTCAGGGGGTGGAAGAATGCAACGTCCAGTGGTTGTGTGAGGTGCGTGCTGTTTGGTGGTAAGTAGATGTTCTCTTCCCGGCACCTCTCAAAAACTGAGACAGACAAATGGGTCGATAAATTATCCCCGATGATGACTTTTTTCCCAGCTAACCTTCTCAGTGTAGGCAACAGAAGACTTTCGAACCAATCATTGAAGGTCACAAAATCAAACCACCCGGAGACTGAATGGTTGTACCGGTATCCTTCAGGTCCTGCTTCTGTTAAAGTCGTCCAAAGCTGGCAGTATTTGTACACCACATAGGGTGGTAAAATGTCACCAGCAGCAGATCTACAAAACATTAGGGAAGTGCCGCTCTTTTAATAATTACATAGGTTTTCTGGATATTTTACCCCATGACGAACGATTACTTTTTTTTTTTTTGGCCTGGGTTGTCTTTGAGATTAGTTCCTTCAAAGTTCCATATGTTTTCTGGAGGAAGGTCTTGCAAAACATCTTTTAGATTTTATATGCAGTCATTAATAATTTTTTCATCTACGACAGCTTGATTACGCTTGATATTAGCAGAAAATCTTTCAGAAAGCTGTGGTTGTCTTTTGAGGAAGGCTTTCATCCAGTCTATTTCAGGCATGTTATCCTTAAATACTTTTACTACATGATCTATACGATCTAGGTAGGACTTGATAACATGACGAACATCTAACATGTTTAGGGGAAAACCAAAGTAGCTCTTAACTTCTTTGTAATTTGAAAAATGTTTTTCTTCATCTGCAGAAAATGCTTTTGGCTTTCCAGGAGTATTTATATGCTTTTCCTTCAATTTGTTCGCAATCGTTCTGAAGGGTATTTTAAAGTGTTCAGAAGCTTTCCGCCATGAAAATTCGCCACTTTTAATTATGTCCAAGCACTCTTGAACCATTTCTTTGCTGTAATCCACATACCGATGAGCACCGGGTTTTCTCTTGTAGGTGCAACCCATAACTGAAAATACAAAGAATTTCAAGAATATTTTTATATTGTTGGTATGTTGTTTAGCAGAGAAAGCATCTATTATCGTCTTAATTTTAATGGGTAGGAAGGTAGTAATTAGAGGAAATACACCAGCATTTGGTTTGGAGAGAGGATGGTAAACCATTAAGGGCAAATTCACCCTCAGTGCACCCAACCGGGACTCGAACTCTCACACCCCCATCAGTAGCTTTAAAGGTATAATCAATGGGATTATTTTGCATCACTTTTGTTTTGATGCAAAGTTACCCCACAAAACATGAAAACACAACCTCTTTATTAAATTAAATGAAAAATATAACAAAATATTAATTTAGATAAAAATAACTAGCATCTTTGAATTCATTGGCAAATTTCGTTTAAAAAAATAACTAACTTACATCTGATTCATTCACACGGATAAGGATGCACCTGGATTTTTTTAAGTTAAAAATTTGGCGCAAATTCTCAACCTCACTTAACATGCACTACTAATAAACTAAACTGGTGTACAGAGTCAAACACATGCTCCAAAGTTGACATGGTACACCCTTTTTTGGCTACTTATGAAAAGATTGCCTCTTAGTTCAATCTCTGCTCCACAGAGAATGTTAAATTATTTTTTTTCATGTAAAGTTACACATGTAGGTAAACCTGCAAAGTAACCCCAGTTGATGGTATTTAAGAACTAGCAGCGAGCTATCCTCTTTACCTAGTGATAAGAAGTTTCGTAGCTATCTTTCCCCTCTTTCTTATTGACATGACAAAGGGTGGTCATAGGTGAAGGGCGTGAAGGAGTGTAAGCTTAGCCACAATAGAACTGTAGTTCAAGAAAATGACACAGACCATTGTATTTTAACTCATTTAAGTCATGAGGCCTGACAGAGAATGATTCTTTCTCACTGACTGAGGCTTTGTCCTTAAGTTAGAAAACTATGTATATAATTGATAGGTGAAGGGCGTAAAGGAGTATAAGCTTAGCCACAATAGAACTGTAGTTCAAGAAAATGACACAGACCATTGTATTTTAACTCATTTAAGTCATGAGGCCTGACAGAGAATGATTCTTTCTCACTGACTGAGGCTTTGTCCTTAAGTTAGAAAACTATGTATATAATTGATAGGTGAAGGGCGTAAAGGAGTATAAGCTTAGCCACAATAGAACTGTAGTTTAAGAAAATGACACAGGCCATTGTATTTTAACTCATTTAAGCCATGAGGCCTGACAGAGAATGATTCTTTCTCACTGACTGAGGCTTTGTCCTTAAGTTAGAAAACTATGTATATAATTGATAGGTGAAGGGCGTAAAGGAGTATAAGCTTAGCCACAATAGAACTGTAGTTCAAGAAAATGACACAGGCCATTGTATTTTAACTCATTTAAGCCATGAGGCCTGACAGAGAATGATTCTTATTCACTGACTGAGAGCTTTGTCCTTATGTTAGAAAACTATGTTATATAAATGATAGGTGAAGGGCGTAAAGGAGTATAAGCTTAGCCACAATAGAACTGTAGTTCAAGAAAATGACACAGACCATTGTATTTTAACTCATTTAAGCCATGAGGCCTGACAGAGAATGATTCTTTCTCACTGACTGAGGCTTTGTCCTTAAGTTTAAAAAAACTATTTATATAATTGTTCTTTTTTTTTATATATATAGCATTATATCTTACTACCTGTTTGGGATTATACACCTATCACTTTCTTGAAAAATGTTTTGAACTACTTAATTCAAAATAACTTATCAACCGTTTGTGTTTATTGTAGATGCTGTTGAAGTCCTGTAAACCAGAGTTAAAAGACAGGCTTGTTACCGGCTACCACCTCATGGTCGACAAAGAAAAGATGGGCGATAGATTCAAGTTCTTTGCCTTATTCCCTTCTGTTCTGAAAGAACACCTCAAAAAGTTCCCTGTAGCAGGCTTTCACAATGCGTAAGACAAAAACTGAAAAGGTTTTATTAATTTAGTCAAATTTTTTGACTAGATATTAAATCTTTTTTTTGACATGTGTAACCGTTCATTAATTATGTGATACCTTTTACAGGTTATTAGTTTATTATAATAGTAAGTTAGTAACTGTAACGAACCCTCTTGTGACACCAATACAAGAAATTTGGGGAGTAAACGGGTGAACTAGTCGACATATACGTTTGACTGTAGAGTGGTTTATTGTAGTAAAGTATGGAACCAACCATGTGTGTGCAAAATATACTTTTTTCATTTCGAAGTGAAGTTTAATTGAATAATATTATGATAAATTTAAGTTGTTATTATCATGTAATATAATTTAATTATTTTAGATTTTCTTATGTGAACTCTAATTATGTGATGGAAATAACAGCAAAAATTTAAAAAAAAAACATAAATGTGCATTTTAATTTTAAATATGTTTTTGGGTAAGCTTCGTAATTGTCGAATTCAGAATTTTACTTTCAAATTGAAGTCAAAGTCACCGAATATTCAAAGTGTAGTTGAAGTTTTTCAAAGCTTTGCTCACCCCTAGAAGTTACACTTAAGAGGACAGATCAAAGTTGGAATGGACAGAGAGATGTACCGATCCACAAGGGTCCTACTAGACCTACTAGTGTCCAAATTACTAGTAGGTCAACACAATCAGTCAACGCAACTGAATCACGCTTGTCCTAGCACATCACTGTTGCTTGTGGTACAGCTGGCTCTTAAACGGGCTTTGAGGCAGGCCCAACTAGTAACAAACCATAGGCTCCCGCATCACTCACTTTGCAATCTCTAACACTCAGCAGCTACTAGCGGACTTCCCTCCACCATCTTGGCCTCCTATCCTTTCTCATGATCCTCTCAATCACCTGCACCAATCAGGGAACTGGACCTTCACCCAAGAGTGGTGAAGTAATGCTTAGTTAGCGATTATCATTTGAATTGAGTATTCAGCATCTTCCTCAGGTATCCACCGAATCGCGCTGGTTTGCCAGTAATATGATCTATCAACAACACCTCAATATATTGTTGTACTTCCCATCTCATATAAATTGACAGATAGTACATAAATTGAATGGGTTATTCTTAAATACATAACTCAAATATAATTGACCATTACCACTCAATCTCACGTTCTAAGATTCACACAATGACCATAACTATACCGTCAATTTACCATTGAATTAAGTGATATGAAACAAATTATTTCAAATTGTATCCTCTCTTTAAGGAAAACCTTCATTCGCTTTCCAAGCCATCCTGTTATACGTATTTGGAAGAAGGTACAGGAAAGGTGGATGGAACACATATAAAAAGGAACAAACACAATATGGTTTTTACAATAAAAAGAAAAACCACAGTTCACACTTTACATTGCTACCACTGGCAGCTGGTTCTTCTTAAAGAAAATTGTTTGCTACCACCTAATTCCTTGATATACTAGGTTTCATTCTTTTTCCTGATGAGTTTCAATAGAATGGAACCAAAGTCGGTAAAATAATCTGTTCAGTTATCAACACAAGTAGTGATTGGAAGATCATTATACAAACTTACTATTGTCGAAGCATTTAGAAGCATTTTTTCTCATGTCATTAGACCTCATATTTGTAGTGCCGGGCCCCCTGGAATCTGCCAGTCCACTTCTGATGATAACATGTTATCAAAGTTGACTGCAAAAGAATATGTTGATATTTTCTAAAAGGCTCTCCCTACTAAAATTCTAATCAGGTTTGTGACACACCTGAAAAATTTAGGAAATTTCAGAAAAAAAATTAAAATGACCACAATATTTGTGAAATTAGAATATTAAACTGCAAGCTTTAAATAGTAGGCTTTTATATGGAAGAAATAAACTAATTAAAAAGTTGTTGATTTGAATACGTGTCATGTTTTATATTCTTCAACCCCCTTTTTCATGTTTATTTCCTTTTTAAACATTGGGTTGCATAACAATTACATACATTTTCCCTCATCAAGGTCAGACTATCCTGTGTTGAAACACAAGGAATTTTGTATTAAAAGTAGCTTCCCGATCTAGATGCTTGTCCAAACAATTCTTGGTTTTTATTTGCCAAGTACATAGAGGATAAATGTTGTGACCCACATTTTAAAGTATTTTAATTTCATATTCTGAAATTGAAATGAACTGGACAGGAATCGAACTTGTTCGTGTCAGGTCATTTCATTCAATATGACATCTAGATGGAGTAATTCCAATAAGCATAATAATAGTCTGGCTATTATTATTTTAATTTGTTCGGTATGGGATGGAATTCTAGAAATGAATGTGAGTGGAGTATATTGTACACTGTACAATTTAATTTGCACTGCATCGTTAAGTCCCTGCAACGTTAAATGTGTGTCCGGTTGTGAGAAAGAGTCTTTGACAGCCATAATATCAGAACTCAGACCAAACTGTACATGTACCAAACTATCATAATACCAACTCTTATTTATGGGTGTGAAGCCTGGACACCTACAGAAGGCACCTAAAATGCCTGGAGAGGTATCATCAGCGTTGTCTTAGGAGAGTCCTCAGAGTAAACTGGTAAGACTGGCGTACTAACATCATGTCTTAGAATAGGCCAATACCACCAGTATTGAAGCGTTGATCTTCAAGCATCAACTTCAATTGACAGGCCACGTTGTTCAGAATGCCCGAAACTCGACTCCCAAAACAGATTATGTATTCACAGTTGGAGGATGGCCAACGAAACCTGGGGGGACAGCACAAACGGTACAAGGACATTCTTAAGTCCAACACGAAAGAAGTGCTTATTTGACATTGACAACTGGGAGGCCACAGCGGCCAATCGTCCGGTGTGGCGTCGGCTTGTCCATGAAGGCCAACAACACTTTGAACTACAACGACGAAGACACCAATCTGACAAGCGTAATTTCCGGAAAGAGTGAATACATCATAGGAAAGTCAACCCTCAACAGCCAGTGGTTAACGGAGACAATGTATGCCAACACTGTGGTAGAGTCTGACTCCAGGATTGGTCTTTACAGTCACCTAAGAACCCACAATCTCAACTGATATCCGTGGAAGACAATCATACTTGTTAGCAAGTGATAGTTCATCATCATCAAGTGTGTTAGATATATTATTTTAAAATATATGATCATTTTAAATAATTATTTCATATACAAATAATAAAATAATGGGCTTTAATTTTAGACAAAACTTAAATGCTTTATTCACAGAATCCTACTTCATTTCATCAAAAAAAATTCCATTTTAATATCTAAGATGCAAGAACACTTTGTTTTTTTAAACAATCTTGTAAAGCTACAAATATTATTTTTAAATTATTCTGTATAATTTTAACTATTTTTTGCTGGTAAATTATTTTTATAGACACCTAATAAACATATGTATCTGAAACTGGAATAAAGACTAGATTAACCAATAGGCATAAACATAAAGTAAAATATAACAGAAGTCACATGTATTTTACAGCTATAAATTGTATTTATATATTGTTATATGTAATGTATTATTTATTATTGAAATATAACATAATGTTTTATTTTATATCCCCGAATGCTTCTTAATCCAATTTCGATATGATACAACTTTAGTGTAGACACTTGGATATCCAGATTTCCAACAATATTTTCCAAATGAAATAATTCCTATGATGGTATTGTTGATAACAAGAGGCCCACCAGAATCCCCCTGAAACAAACTAGATTAGTAAGATAAAATACCAGGCCAAAAAAACAGAGAATAATACTTACTCTAGGGCATTATGAACTTAAAAGTTCATTGCCGCACTTTCGGCGTTCACTTCTAAACATATTTCCTTACTAGCCTCTAATAAAGTTTCCGCATTTCTTGCAACAGTTTCCTTACTTTTGCACAACAAAGCTAAATCATCTGTGTACCCTAATAACTACAGTGTACAGTTTAATGTCAACCCTTCCCTACTTTCTTGGGATTACCCTGATACTCTAAGGCTAGACAAGTTTTTGGGTATCCCCAACTTAACTAAAATTTAATATAATTTGTGTCTTTCAACTGACTCATGGGTGGGCCATTTTAAAATCTAATTATAATTGATAAACGTCAAGTTGTATTCTCACTTGTTTTTATTAATATTTGCCAATTAGTAAAAATCTGTTCTGTTGTTATTTTGTCACTACATTAATAGCAAGTAATAACTTTTGTAAAATAATGTCTTTCTTACAGCCAATATTCTATACAAATTTGAAGTGACAGGATAAGTTTTCTTAAAACAAAAGTAACTTCTTAAGAGAATATGTATATCTGAGATCATAGATAATGTTGTCAAAAGATTTTACAAATCAGTATTTTAACAAACTCACTACTACAGTCCAATTTTTATTTGGAGAACCTTATTTGAAAAGCTAGAAAAGCTACTGTAGGCTGATTTTTCTATTAAGAACAGTAAAAGCTAGTTACTAAAAGTTACTAAAAAAAAACTAAATATATTCATACATCAAGTTATGTTCTGCAGCTGACACTTTTGATATATACTGTCAATACATATAAAATAACACTAAAAATATAATAAAATGTAATCAATACCGGCTGCAAAATAAATTTGTATCTTTTAAGGGCCTAATATTATGAAAATTTTATTGCAACGGCCATACTTCATTGTTGTCAGTAGTTGATTTATAATTTCTTAAAAATTTTACTGCAGCCTTTAAAAGGTGTAATTTTTTTAGTGTTCCCCAGAAAAGAGTTAGGAATCTATATTTTGTAACTTTGTTTGTCGATAACTTAAAGATATAAGAAAGTTAGTGACATTGTGTTTATTTTAGAAAAAAAAATATTTTCAATGTAGGCCTACTTACTGTACAAACCACACCAGCTTCTTGAAAACCTGCACAGATAATTCTGTGGCTGGTTATAAACTTTTTATACACGTTCTTACACACTTTGGTGTTCAAGATGGGTACTTTAGCCACACGGAGTATGTTAGTGTAGGAAGAATTGTCAAATTCCTACACAGAGTAAATAAGATTAAAACTTAGAAATCAATTTCCTTAGGTACTACTAAAAATTTGGTGTCACACAGCACACTTTTAACAAAACATAATCAAAGTTTCACAAATGAAAGAAAACACTTTAAAATATTAGAAAATTTATTTATTTATTTTTGCCAGGAAGACTGATAATTATGCTGTAATTTATTTTAGACATTGAATGACCATCCTGTTTCTATATTAAATTATTTTAATTTTAAATCCAATTTCATTGTGAAACATAATATTTATTTATCAGTCGGCCATACCTCTTTTAACATTGACAATGTGTGAAGAAACCAACTAACTCCAAAACATTCAAGCCTGATTATGATGCAATTGCACCGAAACTAGTCATTGATCAACAATTAGCAGCCTACGGTATGGCTGCATGAACTTAAGGAGAAAGGGAATATTCTCATACCGGCTAAGAAAGAATCTAATTTCAAATAACTCTTCATTAATTTTAAATTAGATTGTAAACACTTCACACAGTCATTTAAACACTTTTTTATGTGTTCATATGTAAAGCCATCATTTAATCACACAGTCATTTTAACACTTTTTTTATATGTTCAACGTAAAACCATCTCATCATTCAACTATTCATTACTTTTTAACTTTATTAATGATTTGATTAATTTAACTATTATATTGTATTTTGTTCTCATATTTTCCTGGCTACATATCCAAAGGTCCCAGGTTTGATCCGCGCTGCTTTCAAATTTTCTGAGAAGCAGTGAGTCTGGAACTAGGTCAACCCAGTCTCGTGAGGACAAATGAGGCGCTACTTATATAAAGAAGTAGAAGCTCCAATATAGGAAACTGAGATTAATGACTAGAGGGTTCAGTGTGCTGAACACATGCCACCCTCTAAATGCAATTAATGTTAGCACTATTATTGTGAAAAGACAGCAGTCGCTCAGTCGATATAGCTCGATTGCGGTATGATAGAATATCATCATAGTTCCAAAACCTCAATTTTTCTTTTCAATTTAATATGATTTAATTTTTTTCATAATTTTTCTTAAAAATCTTTTCCACAGTATAATATTAATTTCCTTTCTTAACACATTCTTAGATATCTAATAACTAATTGTTTATCAATTTTGACATCTCATCTATTTGAGCACTTAATGTGAAGCATTAAGTTAATAAAACATCTTTGAATTTATTCTTTCTTAACATAATAATTATATCAGCTGTGTGAACAAGACAACTATTTTTGTTGTTAATTATATTATTGCCCTTAAAACAAGTATTTGCATTTTATGCCAATAAAACACCTCAATGTATTTCGGCATATACTTCCCTTCTGCGAGTAGGTATATGGAATATTAAATACCCTTGTCATTCCCCAACCAAGCACTTTTGCATATTCATGAAAATTTAAAGTGGATTTAGGTCCAGGTAGATGAATGGGCATCACATTCACTGAGTATTTAAATGGATTTTTGATCTGCAACATAAAAACATTAGAAAAATAACATCAGCAAGACAAAAAGGTGAGTTGATAACTATTATAATATTCATTTGGTAGGCATCACTCAGTACAAACGATTTAGAAAATATAGAAAACCGACTTTGAGCTTTAATTAAAAATTTACAACCTCTGAAAGAACTCTTCCAAACTAATAAAAAGTGTGAAGATTAAGACTTAGCAATAGAAAATGATGAAGAAAATTTCAATTTTTTAATATGTAAATTTGGAAGTTCCTTGCAAATTATTGAATCTTTTATAGGAAAAAAGCGTACCTACCTAAAAAGATATATGTTGGATATGGTGGTTTTGCAGATACTACTGCTTCCGTGAAAAAGGTACACCACATTTTTTATGGCTAGTTTTGAATTGTTTTTTTAAAATACATGTGAGTATGATAAAGTGACTAGAAAGCTTTTTTTTTTCTCAAAAAAGGGAATTTGTAGACACAACTTTTTCAAGATGTTGACGAAAGCTCAATAAGGATCCTTCATCACATTCATTATGTTGACAAACATCTGCACCACTTTTCAGGACTACACTATATTTCCAGATGATTTTGACTAAAATTTCTGAATTCTTCGGCAAACACAGATATTAACTGTTGAAACTGTTGCATTGATATAATATAATCAATTTAATCTTCAAAGAATCCTCATCAAATTTTTTCAAACCATTTTCTCTATTCAAAACTATAATGTTTGTTTGGATGTTTTTAATTGAACTTGACTCTATGAATATTCTAGAAATCAGTGGCCTGAGTAATTCAAAACTAGAATTGATAAGGGCCTTTTAAAAAACACAAATGTATATTTTTATGGGCTAAATTAATAATATTATTGTTAATATCCATCAAAAGTGACAGTGAATTGATGTATCAATACTTGAAAGTAGATATAGTAAATTTTCTAGCTTTCAGATAAGGCCCTTTCAATAAAAATTTGATTAAAGCTCAGAAAAATATGAATTATGAAACAATAATTGTTATTGAATAGTATTGAGAGAGTTCAAGCCAATTTCAAACCAAACTCAGAGTCATGCTGTGGGTAATTATTTACTACACCAAAAATGCCTAGTTTAATTAATTACAAAATTACTAGGGCAATTACTCGAAAATTCAAGTTCAAGTCAAATTTCAGTAGTTGCTCATACTCGACTTGAAGATTTTTATAAAAACTAAAAATTTGCATGAGCACTCAGATTTTTGGATATTTTTCTTGATAATTCATAGATTATTTTTTTCATCTATTTAAAGTATTTAATGTGCACTTTCTGAGTCAACTGATTATATCAGCACATGACTTATTAGCTAACTTAAATCTGGAATAGACACAACATCCAGTCCCCGGCTGGTAATTTATCACTGGGAAGGGGTAACCCCACATTTCACCAATCATAAATTTTTCACCCATGCCAGGAATTTAACCTGGGACTTTTAGCTCAGTAGATAGACCCTAATATAATTAATTTTACTCACTTTCAAGGCATAATTTCATAGGAAATAGAGTCACTCAATATTTCCTTTTGTTTAACTAAAAAAGTTGTATGGTTATATTAGATTTATTTAAAATCTCAAATTTGTGTGATTATACATTTTTTCACAAAAAAAAAAGTTTGCACTTATTTTAAGTTTATGCCTGGATTTATAACAGAAATTCAACTTGAAATATTTAATATACAAATATTATTCTATACTACTCAAACTCGAAAAAAACCAACTCTTTTTATGTTTTTATTCAAACTCGACTCAAAGTGAAAAAATGCCTACTCGCACACCCTTAAGAAATATCATCTTATCAAAAATAGTTAATGTATTTACTACCTTGATTAACGCTATGTCGTGCGCTAATAATTTTACAATGAATTTATTATGAATGATAGTTTTCTCCACTGAATGTGATGCAGCTTCCCAGTCATAAGATTCGCTACTGCCCGCTTGAAGAGTTATAGACTCTTTCGAATGATTATTAGTCCTGCAACACAAATATACACAGCTAGTTCAGAATGAAAAATAACAGGATACTATTGCAAATGCTTGCTCAAAAAAAGAGAAGAAAAAAAATTAAATTAGGAGACCAAGCTGAATTGAAATTAAAAAATATTATTTACCAAAACTAAATTTTAAATTATGAATATATCCTATAATAATTTTTTTATTTAAATTTCTGCAATACATTATGTCAGAGAAAAAATCTGTAAAAAGAAAGGGGATTGATATATATGCTGACACAATGCTTCGAATGAACATGCTATTGCAAACATTTTCCTTTGATAAAATCCTGTTTGAAAGGAACTTGCTCATAAATCCCATTTATACTAATTGGCTCAAATTAGGACCTAAATCCCTTTGAGATTGAGAACTCACCAAACCATTCATTTCAAGTTCTTATTTTTGTAGCATTAATTTGTTTGAATACCATTCAATAGAGGTGTGTGAATTCCACTTTTTCAATCCTAAGTGAACTCAAATCGAATATATGAAATATTCTCGAAGCTGAATTGAAGTTTGAATATTTTCTTTAGTTGTTTTACACTTGAAAAAATATTATATTCTGGTTATTTATATAACTTTATTCACTAAAATTACTTGGAAAATGTTTTATTGAACAATTGCTTGTAATATTTCATATTAATCTCACAAATCAATTTACTTTCACCACACGCAATTGAATTTCTTCAAATTTTTCCATATAAATATTTATTTGTAATGTACAAAACAGCTCAGAATGACAGTAATTGAATATAAATGGAGTATTTTATCTGTCAATATTTTTATTGGCTAAGCTTTGAAGCCAGAATTTGTTTCAAAGTAAAATCAAAGCTGATGTTTGTTTCAAAGCTTCGCACACGCCTACCATTCAAACAAGCAGCCCCTTTTCTTTGGACATCTTTCAAAGTAAACATCTTTGATTATTTTCAATTTAATTTTGTACGCTATTTATTGAGCATGTAAGAAACATGGTAGAGTAATAGGGACTTATTTTGTTTTAGTGTTTGTACAGGTAATTACATTCTGTGAGTATTATTTTCACCCCAAGAATGGAGATTGTGACCCCCACTTTGATGATCAAATGGCCTAAGCATATCACTCTTTCAATAGGCTGAGTTGCTGTAGATGGGGAGATTGGGGTTTGAATCCTGTACAGATGTACTAAGGTTTATTTATTTTTCTTAAAAAGTTTATCACTCTCCTTCCAAGTAAATGTGGGTAAATTTTATCTAAATTTTACCTTCCTCATATCTAAAACCCTAAAGGCCCCTACACACCTTCCAATCCAATCCTCCGATGTCCTAGATGTAGGATGAAAATGACAAATTGTGTAGTGTGTAGGTCGATCGTCCTAACAAAAAAGTTGGATCCGATTTAGGAAGGGCGGACGGTCTTCCCCTTGTGACTAGTCGACTTAGGACAGACCCCCTCCACTTTCCTTTCTAGATCGGATAGTGTGTAGTACAGTCGGGCGTCAGTTCCGATTTGTAGTTTGTTTTCTTTTCAACGGATTGCAAGTTGTTGAACGAGTTTTTCATTTTGTTTTGTTTCGTCAGTAAAATGGCTGAAGACGAATGTAGAGAACACTTTATTGAACTGTTGGAGTGCTACAAAAATAACCGGTGCCTATGGGGCACCAGCCATCCATTATATTCAAATAGAGATAGCCGGAACTATGCTTATAACGGTCTTCTTAACATATAAAAAAAATTAAGGAGGAAGCAACTATTACTGATTTAAAAAGAAAATGAGCTAACATGAGGACCACGTACAACAGGGAATCAAAAAAGGTAGGTACATGCACTGTACTTTTAAACATATTTATTTCATATAAAATTCAAAAATTCAAAATTCTTTAATATTCAAGTAAGCTACTTGAGTATTTTATAATGTAACTTGTAAAACATTTAAAACTTTATTTAATATGTGAACAATATTTATGTAAACATTTAAAACATATTTGAATTAAGGTTAATCTACAGCTAGGTAATTTAATCTTCTTTCAGGTGAAAGATATTATTACACTGTTGCAGGGGCTAGCAAAGTGTACATCACAAAGTTGTGGTACTATGAGTACTTCACATTTTTGAGTGAAAAAGAGGTCGTCACCCAAGAGAGAAGGGACACAGAAGATTTCAACAACTAGGATAACGAACATGTAAGTACCATACCAACACGTAAGACTGATTATGTTAGATAATTATGTTAGTAAGACCAATAATGTTAAAGTGAGAAAGCATGTTTTTGTTATTCTGTTATTATTCTTTAGGTCTTAACATGTCTTCTTGAAACGATACTCTTCCTTCTTTAGTAAAATAATTAGTACATTTCTGTCGTGTATGAGTTCCTTCAGCACTCTGCAGAACCATGTCAGTTTGACGCAGACGCTCCACTGTTTCTCTCGCTACATTCTTCTAGATCCCCTTAATATTCACCGATGTATTCTGCGTTGTTTTTAGATAAGTAGTTATGAAGATAGCAACAGGCTAGTATTATAACGTCTACATGTTTAATATTAACAGAAATAGTGCTCTGGAACACTCCAAACCTCACAACTAAAATTCCAAAACAATTTTCTACTACCCTCCTTGCGTGAGATAATCGGTAATTAAATATGCGTTGTTCATGGGTTATATTTTCCAGAGGATACGGTTTCATAATGTGCTTACTCAAAGCATAAGCACTATCCCCAACAAATATGTACGGGACCGAAGTGTTAGTACCTGGTAACAGCGATGGACATGGTAAATTAAGGTCATGTGAGACCAGTTTTTGGTAAAATGTAGTATTCTGCAAGACAGTTGAATCTGATACACTTCCATTACTACCAACTTTGACGTACTGAAAGTCATAGTTTGCACTGACATCTGCAAATAGTACAACGCTAAAAACTTTTTATAATTATAATATAGTGATCCGCTGTCTGCTGGCTTTTGAATAGCAACATGCTTGCCATCCATGGCACCGACACAGTGGCTGAAATTCCACTTGTCCTCAAAGGAGGCAGCAGTGGATTTCCATTCAGCTGCTGATGACTGTAACTGCAACGTAAAAAAATCAAAATATTTATAAATAAAAATTTATGGCTACAAAAAATTAGTATAAAAATAAAATAACAATTTTACGACTACACAATACATAAAAAGGCGTAAAATTACAGATAAAACTAGCGGGACCCGTTGCAAAAAATTTGTTCTTTCTCTTTACAAACATTTATTGGTTCATATTTATTGAACTCATTGATAAAGTAATAACATTGTTTTATTTTCCAGGAAAATCAGCAAGAAGCAAATTCACAAGAACAAACTCGTGCTGCTTCCTCCAACAAAGCTGTCGCTCCTACAAGTACTGCAGAAAGTACACCACCACCACCACGTAAAAAGGCTTGTGTTGTTACAATTCAAAAGAAACAAGAGCAACTCGCTGATATGGCTTCAGCCTTGTTAAATTCTAAGCAAGATCAATGGGAGATGATGGGCCTGTCTTTCGGTATGCAGTTACGGGAACTGGATGCAGAGCAACAAGCATTCTCCCAAAAATTGATGTCCGATGTTCTGTATCACAGGAAAATGAAAAAACTAACTCACTTTTCCACAGTACAGTTATCACCTAGTCCACAACCTTCTCATTTTTACTCTCAACCATCTCGATATCATCCTCATCTTGTAGTCATTATTCCCTTGCACCCTCTCCCATGCAAAACCAAGAAACCCAATTGACATACACCCAATTGTTACCCAATATTACATCCCAATCACAACGGTCATGATTTAAATGAGTTTTTGCAGTTTGACAGAAAAATACAATAAAGTTACTTTTTACTTTTATTTTGTTTGTACTTCACTTTTAATTTTTATGATTATTTACTTTTTATGTATACAGTATTATATTTTACTTTTTTTTTGTGTTTGATTAGAAATAATTGTATACAGTATGTATAATTAAATGTGTACTTTTTATGTATACAGTATTATATTTTACTTTTTTTGGTATTTGATTAGAAATAATTGTATACAGTATGTATAAATAAATGTGTACTTTTTATGTATACAGTATTATATTTTACTTTTTTTTTGTATTTAATTAGAAATAATTGTATTTATAGTAAAACAAATATTTACTAATGCTTCATCATTGATCAGGATTTCAATAATTTGTAAAAAGCAAATTAATTTTCATTTACCTTAATGTACTTCTTCAAACAAATGAATATAGCCTCGCAGGTTTCGGGCACGATTGATGATAATAACTGGGGTGATATGGCTGCGCTGAACTTCATGTTAGCATACTTCCGTCCAGTAGCTAAAAATGTTAGTGTGGCAATTAACCTTTCTTCTGCACTAATGGATTCTCGCAAAATGGTATCACATTTTTCTATGAACAGCTTTACCATTCTTAGCAATTCCATTCATTCCAGTTCCAGTTCATTCATTCGTAAAAAATTCGGAAATTGTCCGAGTTCAATTGCTTCAACAATATCGAATGGGTAAATTTCTTTCCTTTAGCCACTTTTTTGCCCAAAATTTCCTTTCTGGTGGGGGCTTTTGGAGGATCAACAATGTTGTAAGAGCAACCCCAATTTTTTGATTTTTCGACAAAGACGGTGCCATTACGAGGGTGTGATCAGGTCGGGAGTCTCATTGGTACTGACTAATGACGAGACCGGAAGAAAAAAATTGTAGAGTGGGGATAGCGATCTCCTTTCCTAAATTGGAGATCGGATCGAATTGAATTGGAAAGTGTGTAGGGGCCTTAACATAATTAATATATATGAGTTTAACCCTAGCATGAAGTGAGATATGGTGAAAAAAGATTATTATAATACACAGTAGGCCTATTATTGTATTTTCATAACATTATAACACTTGTTATGATGTAGTAAAGATAACACCCTGGTAAATAAAATAATATAAAAGGTACGGCGTATCGGACACACTTTCTCCATCTTTTATACTAAAATAGACATTTACTAAAAACTTGTGAGATTTGTGAAACAAAATAGTAGGTATAAACATTGTTGTAGAAATACTACACCAAATATCATAAATAAAATAATATACACTGTTTGCTATATAATGATAATTAATGTCTAGATATTATATTTAATCAAAATCGTTACAGCAAATTTAGAGAAAATTGATTTTTTTCTATTTTTTCCCTTCAGTAAACTATCCTTAAATTTAGGGTTAAAATCTAATTCCAAAAACTCCTGGGGGGGGGGAGGTCTTATGAAAACCCCAGATACCAAGTTTTAGTCCAATCGGTAAAATAGTTTTGGTTCTAGCCCAAGGTACAGTCAGACGACATTGCAAAAACACTTTTTTGGTTTCATTGCCTCATGAAACGTTGACATTTATCATAATCTAAAGTTTGATTTTTTTTACTATCACAATACTTTCTCTCCAAGAGAAAGGAAAATTGGTGTCCTTAATAGTTAATCAGGCTTCAAAGTTAATGTAGTTTTATTCATCGTAAAAATTTTCTAAGGTTTATTTTCTGCTAAGTCTATGAGTTTTAAATCTAAGTCTAGTTAAATTAAACATTATATTAAATTAAATGCATTTTTTATTGGCATTTGGATTATAGGTGCTCTACTTTAATAAATCTATTTAATTTACGTTTAGAAATTAATATAGGTTAACTGACAACTTTTAAAGTGTGTTTGAATAAAAACATATTAAAGATTTATATTTTTGTAAGATTACATAAAACAAACCTTTGCATTTAAAATTTTTTTTAAAAAGTTTTTCGTATTATTAATAGTTAGATAAATAAATTGAATATTTTTTTAATTCATTTAGGTTGCTACACTTTGCAATAATTCACTTCTTAACACTGCAAGTATGAAATAATACTTGGAAAATAACCTAACTCAGGAAAATTTAAATAGCCAACAATAGAAATTAATTAAGAGCAGCTAAGCCTTCAACAGTGGCTTAGCAATCTAAGGAATAAGACTCAAAAGTACATTTCTATTGACAGGTTGGTCAGGGTTCAAATCCTAATAAAGTACAATAATGGTGGCTTACCACACTGATTTTAAAAATGTTCTTTCAATGTAACTAAAAGCAAATACTCATGAATTTTAAATGTACGTTTCTCATCCTTTGCTCTTCTCCTTCAGGCGGTAAGATGTGTAACACTAAAATAAGTAGCAAGAGCCAAATTTCGAATATGTCTGATGGATTTAATCACGGTACATCTAGACTGCAGCATATATATATATATATATATATATATATATTTTTTTTTCAAATAGATATATTTAATATAAACATTAATTTTTTCAACTTGGCATTACACACAAGTACAATTGAGCATTGTATTTTTGTTTCCATTGTAAGCATAGATAAGGATGATCGTAAAGTGTTTATATTTTTGATATACTCACGAAAAAATACAGTGCGCAGCCGTGATTACCCACCATTCATTGAGTATAGTTCCAGCACATACTGGTTCGTGATCAAAAAATAGGGATACCTGTAAACAAGAGAAATTATATTTTTGAATCTTTTTAATCTCTTTTTTTAATATGAGGGTCACAACATTCCATTTATAAGCATTTAGAGACATAAGAATAAGCAATAGCTCTCTCCTTGTTTTTATTATCCATGCCATATAAAAATGAATGGGGTAGGTAAGCGTAAGGATCGGCAAAGAGGTATGTATCAATGTAATTATTATTATTATTACTATATTATTATTATTATTATTATTATTATTATTATTATTATTATTATTATTATTATTATTATTATTATTATTATTATTATTATTATTATTATTATTATTATTATTATTATTATTATTATTATATTATTATTATTATTATTATTATTATTATTATTATTATTTAGCACCACTTCTTACTACCCGTTCGGGTTTTACTCTTAAGTACTAATTACAATAATGGATTAGGAACAGGGAAGATTGAATTTAGAGGATGTGAACCCGCATTTGCGTGGAGGAAGAGTGAAAAGCCATTTAAGAAAAACCACCCCCAGTTCACCCGACCGAGATCCGAACCTCGATCTCCCCTGTCCTCGGCAGTCGGGCTCAACACGAATCTAGCACATTAGCTAACTACGCCACCGAAGCAAGTCAATGTAAATAGAATAGAAGGTACCGCCAGATGGAGAAAGACATCTGATTGACTGAGCTTGTGATGTCACTCAGCGCATTACATACACAAAGCTATATGTAAGAAAAACTAAGTTGTTAAAATCAGGTCACATTTTGGAACTTCAAATAATTAATAAACCCTTAAAATATAGCTGCTGTGTACTGGGTGATGTAAGCAATGACCTCCAAGAGGTGATTTCTTTCTATTCTCTTTACAGTGATATGCATGGTATATTGGTATTACCCAATATCATTGCTGAAGGAACTGCAGGTCTTATGGGGAAAATATTTATCTTCCCGCTCTCTCAGTCAACTGTTGCCAAATCTCCTCGCCTTCAGTTATATCATGATAAGAAGGAGTACTGACAAACTCAACTATCCAGTGTTGCAAAACTTGTCTTTTATTTGAGGGGAGATTGACACCGATCATGCAGTTCCCTCAGCGATGAGATCCAGTGTCGTCAGCACACTAACAACTGGAAAATTGTTACTTCCTTGTCACCATGGTGAAGAGATGAAAAGGTGTTGAAGGAAGGATTAATGCAGTAAAAGTTTCAGAGGGCAAAAAGCTTGTACAGCAGTTTAAGAAAACAACATGACCTAGTTTAAAGACCACCAGTAAAACTATTTAATCCTTTGATAATGTGGTACTCTTATGTGATCAAAAAATGACTACACTACTGTGAAAATAGATCAAGAATGTTTTACATGAAAGCAATGAATCTTACCATTAATATAAGTTAGTTGATTTATTATAATAATCTTCAATAGTTAGTAAAATTGTTTTATATAAAAAATAACAATCACATTTGAAAGGTACAAGTGAAAAGTGGGAAAGTCCAATTTTAGCACAAATATAGCTAGTGCTCCCATCTGTTTGACAATCATGAGACCTTTCTAATGCACTTAAGATTATGATAAAAAGAGAGATCCTAATATTTAAATTAATTTAAAAAAAAGGTATTATGCTGGGGTCCTTATGAGGTTTGAGATATAAAGGTTGTTGTCCTGTAAAATGTGTGTAATGTGACTTTCCTCTTAGTTTCCCTGTACCCTTTATTTGATTTTTAAAATATCTTAAATTTGGAAGCTTAAAAATACTTTAGAATCTGTAGAACACATAACATAATCCTTTATCTGATTTATTTTTCTGGTTATTTCATTTAACACATCAATGAATTTCTGAAACTCGCTTTGGTGACCACATAGTTTAACACAATACTCTTGTGTTAGTAAGACTGTCGGAGACAGGAAGATCGAGGTTCGAATATCGGTCGGGTGAACTGAGGGTGGTTTTTTTCCCAAATGGTGTCCACTATGCTTCTATGCAAATGTGGGTACATTTCCTCTAATATAACCTTTGTAACACCTAAAATCATTAGGGTAATTAATACATAAGTTTATAACCCAAACGTATAGTAAGACGGTGCTGAAAAAAAATCTGAATCACATAAAATAAAATACAACCTTCATGTATTCCAACAAGTAAATTCTTACTATATATGGAAAATCCTTTATTGAGGCAACTTTGCTGACAATCTATTCTAGTAAGTAAATTCTTACAATAAATGGAAAATCCTTGATTGAGGCAACTTCGCTGACAATCTATTCTAGCAAGTAAATTCTTACCATAAATGGAAAATCCTTGATAGAGGCAACTTCACTGACAATCTATTCTAGCAAGTAAATTCTTACCATAAATGGAAAATCCTTGATAGAGGCAACTTCGCTGACAATCACACTAGATCTGCCTTTGAAGATGTAAGGAATATGTGGCATTTGTATTTTCTGGCCTGAAATAAGATTATATAGATCTAATAACTTCATAATTCATAAATTTCAAAAATTACATCTAGACATGTAAATTGAACCCGTGTCCAGATGTAATTTTTTTTAAAATTACAAATTTGATACTTGAAATGGCTACTTCCATAACTAAAAGATCATTTCTGTCTTATAAGCTCTGCTAGCCATGTGCATAATTGTATGAGCTTTTCTTACCTTCATTCTTTGCTTCATAACTTACTTTGGGGTCATCATTTCTGTTACTATTATTAAATTATATTTTATATGGCTTTTGTGTATATCAAACATGTCATAAGAATTTACAGATGTATTTATTTAGTTGTTAATCTAGGGAAAAATTAATTTTGTTTGGATTTGACTCCTGAGTAAAGATCAAACACTGATGTTTGTATTGCTTAGGTTAGATCGAAGAAATCATGTGCATACTAAATCATTTTCTTTTTATACAATTGAACGATGCTGCACCAGAGCCAAATGATTATTGTTTTTGTGTCAATTAAGTTCATACATACATAATTTCAATGTTTGGTACTTACGCTCTTTGTAAACAGGTACTTTGTACATTATACCGTAAAGAGATGAAATGAATAAATGAATTAACAGCTTGCAAAGTAAATGCATACTATACTTTTTTTTATTCGCACAGGCTACTTTTGAAATATTTGGACTATCTATATTATTACAATGGACATGTTGTACATAGTTTTTAATTTTAATAGTTTAGGGATTGAAATAAATACATATCAGCTCAAGTTTACATTTCTTGGAAATTGTTTTATAGAGCTCATGCTTTACAAAAGTTGTAGATAATTACCATCATTAAAATGCTATTACTCTACTGTGAAAGTAAAACCATTTTGATACTCTTTATAATGATGTTTGGCCCAACATTCATATAGGTACAATTATTATTTCCAGAGAATCTTAATGCTAAACAAAAATTATAACATTTAAAGTTTATAAATATTACTTTAAGGATTCTAGACTTGATTAAAGGTGATTAATGTATGTGTAAAAGATTATGAGAAAAATATCTTCAGCTTAACTTTGAATATTAATCTTCGATTTTGTTTAGCATAAAAATGTATCTTGATAAAAAAAATATTGACAGCTAAAATACATATTTATTTTAAATCATTATCGTTCTATAATTTTAACCATCGATGTTCACATAACTTAAATATGTACTAATTTAAATGTAATAATAACTTGATTTGATCAACTTACAATGAAATCTTTCAAACATTTTAGTAAACTAAATATGGTGTCTAAAGTTTTAAATTAAATAATAACAAAGATATTACAGATTTATTCAACTTCCTGAATATCTCATTTATTTAATCTTACTTAGAATAATAAAGTAAACTTCATACTACCTTTTAGTTAAAATAATTAGACTCATAATATGCCTAAAACATAAGATATAATGTATATTAATAAAATGAAGAGTTAGTGTGTCTGTGTGTTATGAGTGTTGAGCATTATCTATCGCACATAGACATCTGAAATTTAAAAATTAATTGCCCCTGTGGACACCTCAAAGCTAGTTTTAAAATTTGGATTAGTTTTTTTAACCTTCTGTGACTGGCGCAGTTGCATTTTCGCAACAGCTGTAATATTTTTTTAAACTAAAGGTTAGGTGGGTGCGAATAGGATTATTTATCAAATTGAATATCAAAATTTCGAACAAATACCGAGTAGTATAAATCGAATAGTAGACTTTTCTTACAGTTTTGATAAAAATAATTTAAATTAATAAATACGTATTGAAAATGTGGTTTTATATTTAAGTATGCAAAATACAAAATGCTAAAAATTACTTCAAAACATTGTTATTTGACCTGGTATTAATAAAAAGAGACCGAATTTAAAACAAAATTTCTGAAAATTGAGAGGAACCTTCAATACAGTTTTTTAGACAGCGGTTTTCACCCAAATCAAAAATTTTGTGATAAGTTTTTGACAGAAATTTAAATTTAAAAATTGCATGGAGAATGTTTAGATGGTCAGTGTAGAGATTATATTTCTTTACATTAAAACGTTATTATTATTAGAAAGGGTAAAATAATGTAGTGATTAATAAATAAAGTTCTCATTTTCTAATATGCAAGGCCTACTTTTGTTTGTGTGATGATTAGTACTCAACCCAAAATTTGGTTGGATCCTAAATAATCCCACTGTCAGCTGAAAGCCTATGCAGCACTGAAAAGGCTTACTAGGGAAATTAGTTCAGTAGTTTCCTGTTACTTTTCTTACTGAGCCAGAAAAGACGATTGCACACAAATCTATCAAGCCACTAACTGACCCTACAAGAGACACCTTCACTCCGGTCATCACAGGGACTGACTGTATACTAAATGTTATTACTAGTATCAGTTCATATCACTGTCACTTTCATGTTATACAACAATAAATTTACTAAAACAACACAACAGTAATAAATGATAAAATTAGTTCTTGACCCCTTTAAATGTTCTATAGACTTGACACCCCCCTTAAACCCCTTAAACGTTCTATAGGCTTTAAAAACCTTAAATGTTATCTATGCTTGACACCCTTTAAGTTATCTAGGCTTAACACACCTTGAATGTTTTCTAGGTTTGAAACCTTTTAAATGTTATCTAGGTTTGATACCCCTTAAATGTTCTCTAGGCTTGACCCCCTTAAATGTTTTCTAGGTTTAAAACCTTTTTTTAATGTTTTCAAGGCTTGAAACTTTTAAAATGGTCTTTAGGTTTGAAACCCCTTAAATATTCTCTAGACTTGACACCCCTTGTAATCTCTACTCTGTCTGGGTCACCTCCCTGTCCATAACAACAGACTGACAAGCACTCAAATGGTTGACCTTGCAATACTGCCCCCCCCTTCTCCCCTTTGTTCATTTTAACATGATGTAAAATATGTTAGAGTAGCTATTTCTATCCTTCTCTAAATGTTTCATTGCAAGCATCTTGTAGAAAGTGCAGAGTCATGTGGCTCCCAACTGTTTGTCTCTCCACCAGCGGTGTAATACCCCTTCCCCTTCTTCCAAACTCTAGGCAGGCCACCTCCTCTTGCTTTCTGGTATTCCCCCTTCTCCTTTATTGAACAAAGGACAAGAGTATTTTTAACTCTGTGTCACCAGATTATCTGGCTCAGGGGTTTCCAACTTGCAAGGCTTCAAGGGCCACATTGGAAACCTTAAGACATGATTGCGGGCCACACTTTAATAATAGGCCAATTTTCATAAAATTCTGCAAAATAGAACCGAGGTACCAGTATGAAATAATATGCATGTTTAATTAAAACAAAGGTTTAATCGTTTAAATGGTTTAAAACACTATTTTATGATTGCATAAAAGAGTGAAATTAAAAACAAACAAAAACTATTACACCCAGAACAATTGAATTTTGAAGAAGAGTACTCAACAATGTCAGTTTATTTGACTTAATATTTGACAAATAGCAAAAAGAAAAAAACTAATCTAAAGACAAACTGAAATTAATAATGTAGTCAAAACAAAACTTAAAAAAGGACAATTTAGTGGGAGTACTGTGGTCTATCAGCGCATCTACCGATGAACGAATGTCCACCTCCAGCTCTGTTTTTTCTAATCTCAAAAGATGCAGCAAGGAAGAATCTGCAAGTCGACTTCTGTACTGATTTTTAATGATTTCATAGAAGAAAAAACACTTTCACATATGTACGTGCTCCCAAACATTGAAGTCATTTTTAGTCCGAATTGTCTTAAGTTTGGACATTTTTCACTGGATAGCAGTTTAAAAAAATGTGATCCCTTTTGTTGTCTGATCTGTAGGAACATATGGCTTGTAGATCGCACAGCTCAAGTTGTAGGTGTGGTTCTTGTTCCTCGATTGTAGCACCAATAGGATTCATGTAAAGCTGGACACTGCTTTTCAGTGTTTCAGTTTCCTTGAATCATGTGTTGAATTCTTCAATGATCTCTTGAATGTGTGAACTGAAATCTGAAAAATCTATAGTTTCCTGGTTTTTCTCCGCCGCTAATTGTAGACAGCAAGGGAAATGTGTCAATTCATTGTTTCCCAAAGAACGTTTGAAAATTTTTAACTTGTTTTGAAATCCATTTACAATTCCCACAATATCTGATACCACCTGGTTTCTTCCTTGAAGACTAGGTTTAAGGTGTTTAGGTGATTTGTCATGTCTGTTAGAAAAGCTTAATGCTTTAAAAATTTTGGGCTTTGAATTTCTTCTTCTAGTTCTGTGGTATCAGACGAGTCAAACTTATCAAGGAATTCAGGAATTTACTTGCGAATAGCAAAAAACCGTTCAAGGCACTTGCCTGCACTCGGCCACCTTACATGGTTGTACAGCAGCAAGTCTCCATATTCTGCTTCCATTTCCAGCAAAAACTGCTTTAGTCGTCCATGCAAAAGGGCTCGATTTCCACCTCTTAACATATTAATAATTTTAACCACAAGTTTAAAAACTTCAGTTTTCTTCATTGATTTCCCACATAACGCTCCCTGGTGAATGAGAAAGTGGATCATAGGACACGTTAGCCCTTTTCTTTTAGCAATCCTGTCAGACCTGTCTTCTCCTCTGTCATTGATGGCGCTCCGTCTGTCACAATGGCTGAACATTTACTGAAGCCTCCAACTCTGTCGACAGTTTTTTTTAACAGCATCATAAATGTCCTTCCCTTTTGTTGTTCCTTGAAGAGAGCAGCCATCAAATAGCTCCTCTTTACTGCTGAAGTTTTCAAGGGTGGTGCATACAAATATTAATATCTGATTGACATCTGACTGGTCAGTGCTTTCATCAACGCATAGCGATAAATGCCTGCTTTCTTTAACCAATCTAATCAGCGATTTTTCTACTTGTTCTCCCATATCAATGTGGCAATGATTCAAATTTCTCAGCCATTTTAGTATCTTCAAAAGCCTTTGCCATTTCCATAGCACACTTTTTAACCAGACTGCCTTCAGTGAAGGTTTTTTTTTTTTTTGCCTTTGCAAGTTCAAGCGACACTGCGTAGATGGCGTACAGAGAAGCTGACTGATTTTGTAAGACTTTACTAAACATACCTATTTGCTGTTTTAATTTCATTTTGAAGTCTGCAACCAGTGTGTGTTGAGCTTCTTCCTTATATGTTTCATACTTGTTTTCGTGCATTGTTGAATAATGTCATTAAATATTCTACTGCTTATGTACAGACACAATTTGCATGCTTCCCACTGTTGTTAGTAATTAAATAATCACTCTCCCAGCTTTCCTTGTAAATTCTGTTTTCATTTTCTTTGAGTTTCCCTCATTTTTTATTCACGTAAAGGACACAAGCAACGGTACACTTCACACTCAACATAAAACAAAGCATCCAAATTGGACAGTAGCTTGTGAAACTTCACTACACGTCAAGCAAGCGTGACTGAGCGTATGTGGAGATGGGAGGAGTAGCCAGCAAGCCTTGCCAGGCGAGTCTATTGTTATGTGCGTGAAGGGGAGAGGACAGTGGAGGGGCCCAACTCTACTCTTACCAGGTCCTGCACTGTGAGATGCAGCCCTTTGCTTGTAGAATGGCTGACTTAATTATTTATCAACTTTGTTTACTCATTTTTGCCATATGAAAATTAACAAATTGTTTAAACGAGCTATGAAATATTTTTCTTTTTCAAAAAGCTTTTGCATTTGGAAGCCCTGAATTCTAGCTACCGGCTTGTCTTACAGCAACTGCTTCCTTGCTAATGTAAACTTAGGGTCTGGACATGACTTTAAAGAGATTTATGACTTAACTATTCATCTTACTATTTGGAGTTGCTATTCAAAGCTTCTTAGGCCGTTAATTATTCAAAATTATTCAAAATTTTGAATATTCGCACATCCCTATCAAAGGTAATTAATTCATATCCACCCCAATTATTCCTCAATTAGTTCCTGCCGCATAGTATGATGCCATCAAATGTTCAAAAAATGTTTATTTTCTGATATAAGAAAGTTTTAATTGGCACCATCCAGGAGTGTTGTGAACACGCAATGGCGCTAGTTGTGATGTCATACATCTGGCTCATTGCTGCCATATGTTAACGTTGCATAGTTCGTATAAGTTCTCTCACGTGTCTGAAAGTTCTATCACGATGCTTTAGTTTGCTGTAGTTGTTTACTTGCAGTCGCTATTATACATAAAAAACATAAAAATATGGATTGAAGGAAGCAACTCAAATAAGAAAAGTATTTTTTCAAAAAAAATTGAAGTAACTTTTTGATATATTCTGGTTTTAAATTTTTTTTTTTTCAGTTCAAAATAAGTACTTATTGAAACTTGTATTTTTTTGATTGCTAGGTATTTTGTAGATTAGTTAACAAAGTTTTAGTATTATAGTTTTATATCGATCAATTACAATGTAATAATTTTTTAAAATTTATTTTGACAAATTATTAAATAGTTTGAGACGCAAGGAACATCAATTGCCCTACTATACAAGATTTTTAATCATTTGTCTCCCGGCTCTAATATCTTGGTCGACTTAGCCCAGGTAATTACAGAGAGAGAGATAACCTTGCTAACCATCTTGACAAAATGTAGACTTTATCAACAAGATACAATCCATCAGAGATGACGGTAGATCACCCAATCTTCAGACAGCCGCTAGTTTACAACTAGGCCAAACAGTGGCGTGTCATGAAATGTTGCCAGAGTACTCTCTCCTCACATGGGATTGTTGGTATGGGACAATACGTGTTCTAGTGAGGCAGTTTTTACTACTCTGATTATACTGGCAACAGTACAAGAACACAAGTCTGAAAGTTGTGTACAGACAAAATGATTTCACTACTGAAGAAACTTAAGAAAAAATGTTTATTTTAATTCAAATGGGCATACACTTACACATGATTCAGTTGAACTTGATAAAAGAGCTAAAACTATTTAGATGTATCAAATATCTACAAGAAAAAAAAATTATAAATTAAAATCATATTAAATTACATTACTCCTGTGACAAAGTGTTTTAGAAGTTTAAAAAAACCTATCATTTGGATCTAAAACATACAGATCAATTATTTGGCAACTTGGTACTGAGCCATTCATTGTACGTCATAGAATGTAATTCATTAATCACGCAAAGGTTGATTCTAATAAAACACTATAATCAGCAATGTCCACATCTCAAGGCGTATTTTCGGCAAATTTAGAAATTTTCATGATTGTCATTGGTGTTAACTCCTTATTCTGCTGGTGCGACTTCTTTAATACATCTCGATGGCCGGAGGCTAACACACTTGCTGAAAGGAAAAATAACAGATGAATGTCAGCAAAATGTAGCTTACAATATTTAGCACTATTCACATAGAACAGCCCTGGGGGGGGAGACAATAATTCAAAAAATATTCTTATGGAAAAATGTATAATATCTAAAACACATCGACAACATTTATAAGCAGTTTTAAGAATGTAAACTACTGAATTTAAAGCTGAAAAAGTAACTTACTATATGAACAAATTGCATTCATTTGGTTAAATTCTGTTTTATTGGAGAGTTACTTAATTATTTGTATAGGCTCTCTTCCTTTTTTTAATTTTTTATATGTATATTTGTTTTATAATAAATTGAATCTACCAAAAAATTGTATTTTACTTGGTAGCACCAATCTTATCTTTAAATTCTTAATGTGGCCCTTCAGTCCAGGCTTGACATGGAAGAACATAAGAGATATGAACACACATCACATCACACTTACACCTACCGCACAGAACAAGAATAAATATTACCACCCATTCTCTAAAGCTAGATCTGGTCTTGCAGAGATATTTAGGGGAAAATGAACGAACATGGAGAATGCCAGGGCAATGAAACAACAGTAAAAACACAGCAACATTGTTTTAAGTGTCTATGTTACCGTCCAAACCCGATTCCACGACATCTAGGTTGATTTGATACATCCTAAGAGCCTCAGGATGTACTAGTTTAGCCTACTCTAAATTCGTTAATCCCAAAATTTTGGCCTAGTTCATAGGATAAATTAGTATAGCCTACAATTTTACCAGGACAAACCAGGGTTAAGTTAAGTTAGGTTAGCTGACAACATTTGCGCACAAACTGTGAATGATGAAATCTGTCCGAGGCCGATTCATCGTATGGGTTAAGACTAATGAAAACTAGTACTACCTAAAAACATCCGGCTAAATTGGTTTATCCTACAAGTGGCAGGATGTATCAATTTAGCCTAGTCCGATCTAGTTTGTCCTGGAAATCGGGTTTGGACAGTAACATCTATAAGAGTAAAGATGTGCCCTTACCTGGCATAAAACCGTGATTCGGCAGTTTCGTGTAGTGGCTTGTAGAGCTCCCAGCATTCTCCTTGCTAGACTGGAGCTGTTGTTTCCTTCGGGTGGCTGTAACACAACACAAACTGTCAGCAAATGTATGAAGGTCTCTGCTTAAATTCACAATTCTATACATTTGGTTAATCAATTACACATGTTTTAAAAAAATTATATTTCATCTTGATTTTAATAATTTTATCACACATATTGGACCGAATCCAATATTTTTACAAACCCAAATCAAAATCTTGAAAAAAGCTATGAACAAAGGAGGAAATATAAATATAATATGATAATATAAAGAGTACCTAATTAATAACACTTTGTTGTTAAAATCATTCATTATAACATTCATACATTCAGTTATGTGTTAAATTACTGGCCTGAGGTCTTGGTTATCAAGTTTGTCCGATAATTATGTTGGGGCTGAACCACCAGTAAGCCATATTAAACTGCTGAAACTAATTTAATTATAATTATATATATATATATATATATATATAAGTGGTGTGTGTGTGTGTTTGAATCCTTGAATATCCTTTAAGGGTTCGAGGGTGCCACTGCTAATTTACAGTCCTCGACATATTATTCTGATTAAATGTGCAGAAGAAGCTTTTTTTTTCTTCAAAAGTGTGAAGTGTGATTACTTACCTTCAATAAAATCCCGCACCGATGTCTTAACATTGTGCTTAACATTGTGCTCTGGCTTGATTGGGATTGGAAACTTTTTCTTCTTGATGAAAGATTTCACCTCTGGAGAGGATTCCTGCCAATTATTTACTTCCAGTTTCTCAAGATGCAAGAACCGATTATCTATATTTTTTACCTAAAAACAAAACAATTATTTGACTGCATAAGAAAAATACTTATCAAGCGTTAGTTTGTACTTAATTATAAACAGAGAAAAAAGATTGAGCTGGGAAAATGTAAAAAGTTGCTTTTGAAATTCAATTTGTTTGATAAAGGTCCAAAAATTAGGGGCCTGAACATTGAGATGTGTTTCAGACATTCAGAAATCCCAGATTATTTACTAAGTGGCTCGCTATTTTAAAAATATGGTTCATACCAACATGGAGCTTGAGTTAATAGTTGAAAATTTTATTATATTTGTAAGAAGGTACAGAAAAGTGGATGGAAACATCCAAGGAACAAACACAATATGGCTTTTACAATAAAAAGAAGAACACAGTTCACACTTTACACTGCTGCTACAGGACAAAAAGGTAATGGTTGCCTCTTGAAGAAAATTGATAATTACTGCACAGTCCCCCAACCTAGGTTTCATTATAGTTTAAAAGAAATTCATAAAAATATTAAATTAGCTCAGTTTCCATGACATTTGTTGAATAATGTTGCAGACGTAACATCAAAGTAAATTGTCAAACATAGATCTAGCCTTCCTCACACAAATAAAGCAATAGTTTAAAAATGTCCCAACAAAAAATTCTGAGATGAATGAGGATTGTTATGGTGGTTTTTAAACTACATAACTTTCCTGCATAAGAAACGCCACAGTCTGAGGACACTTCACTTCATGCAGGAAGCATCCTTAAATTAACATGTTATGTGGAGAATCAGGAACAAACTGTAATAAAAGTTTAGAGCAACAATATAATAACATAAGATCTATTTAGAAAAAAATAAAGTGAATTTTCTTCTTTGATCACTTTTGAGCTCTTTTATTCATTTTTTAACATTATTTTTAAATATTTTACAATGCTAGTATTTGACAATTTACACCAAGGTTCGACTAGTTTTAAGAAATTTATTTAGCTTATCTAATCATTTTCTTATAAATAGAAATTACAATAACTCCATGTACCTGTAGGCAGATGCTATCCCAAAATCCCTCCAGATCCGAGAGAAATATTGGCAAACGTCCTCGCTTGAATTCACATTTGTCTATCAACTTTCGGAACTGTGAAAGTTTCTGATTGATTAGAAGCCCAGTCTGGCCAAGAGCTGCGTCAATCAAGGATGACACTTCTTGTGGCAGACAAGTGCTGTGCTGAACAGATGACCACTTGGCACAAATACGCTCAAGACGGTCAACTTCTTTCTCAAGTAGAGACCTGAAACATCAATCAACAAGAGACTTTCAACGTCTTCCTCAAGTAGACACCTGAAACATCGACAAGAGACGGTCAACGTCTTCCTCAAGTAGACACCTGAAACATCGACAAGAGACTGTCAACGTCTTCCTCAAGTAGACACCTGAAACATCGACAAGAGACGGTAAACGTCTTCCTCAAATAGACACCTGAAACATCGACAAGAGACGATAAACGTCTTCCTCAAGTAGACACCTGAAACATCGACAAGAGACGATAAACGTCTTCCTCAAGTAGACACCTGAAACATCGACAAGAGACGGTAAACGTCTTCCTCAAGTAGACACCTGAAACATCGACAAGAGACGGTAAACGTCTTCCTCAAGTAGACACCTGAAACATCGACAAGAGACGGTCAATGTCTTCCTCAAGTAGACACCTGAAACATCGACAAGAGACGGTAAACTTCTTCCTCAAGTAGACACCTGAAACATCGACAAGAGGCGGGAAAGTCTTCCTCAAGTAGACACCTGAAACATCGACAAGAGACAGTAAACGTCTTCCTCAAGTAGACACCTGAAACATCGACAAGAGACGGTAAACGTCTTCCTCAAGTAGACACCTGAAACATCGACAAGAGATGGTAAACGTCTTCCTCAAGTAGACACCTGAAACATCGACAAGAGACGGTAAACGTCTTCCTCAAGTAGACACCTGAAACATCGACAAGAGACGGTAAACATCTTCCTCAAGTAGACACCTGAAACATCGACAAGAGACGGTAAACGTCTTCCTCAAGTAGACACCTGAAACATCGACAAGAGACGGTAAACGTCTTCCTCAAGTAGACACCTGAAACATCGACAAGAGACGGTAAACGTCTTCCTCAAGTAGACACCTGAAACATCGACAAGAGACGGTAAACGTCTTCCTCAAGTAGACACCTGAAACATCGACAAGAGACGGTAAACGTCTTCCTCAAGTAGACACCTGAAACATCGACAAGAGACGGTAAACGTCTTCCTCAAGTAGACAGCTGAAACATCGACAAGAGACGGTAAACGTCTTCCTCAAGTAGACAGCTGAAACATCGACAAGAGACGGTAAACGTCTTCCTCAAGTAGACACCTGAAACATCGACAGGAGACAGTCAACGTCTTCCTGAAGTAGACACCTGAAACATCGACAAGAGACGGTAAACGTCTTCCTCAAGTAGACACCTGAAACATCGACAGGAGACAGGTCAAACGTCTTCCTGAAGTAGACACCTGAAACATCGACAAGAGACAACACCTCATCATTAAACAATAGTTATCTTCAAGATAAAACAAGACATAGTTATTTAACATTACTAGTAAAATTAGAACTTGTCTAGGAAGACACAACTACAATGATATTCAACCAGGGGCTATGCTTACCCCATGGGGTGCGCGAATATATCATAGGGGGTAATCAAGAATATATAATATAATATATATAATATATATCCATATACACTTATTTATTTAATTTTATTTTTTTATGTCTTGCATTCTTTCAAGTTATTCACTTGTGTATAAACTACACCAATGGGTTAGGGAAGAGGAATGTTGAATTTAGAGAAAGTGTATCAACATTTGCATGGAGGTGGGGTAACACTTTAGGAAAAACAATTTTCAGTACACCCGACGGGGATTAAACCACAATCTCTCCTTCATTGGTGGTATAGTCTATATTTGGGAGTAGCGCCTTAGACCACTGTGGCCACTGAAGCAGATATAAAAATATAATATATTAGTTCACGATAAAGAGTGAATAATCAGGGCCAGATTCAGGGTTTGCCACAAGAGTATGCGATCTGGAAGTGCCTTTCTCTTTAGGATCTACTCAAAGAAGGAAAGTTCTTTGCTATCTACTACAGAACCATAGGCTTATATTGTTTGTTTCATTGGTAAAAGATTAATAACCCATTTTGTGTTTTAATAGTAAAATTGTATTACATACAAAAACTTCTAGTCCTTTTCACACACTGAAAGTGAGTTTTTCATAAAAAAAAAAAAAGGACCCAAACACACACACTTCATTGGAGTAGATCCTAAGATCAAAAAGTCTGGTCACTTCTTGTTTAAGGTGTCAATCTTCCACTAGAGGGGACATCAGATAATAGGGAGATTGAAGTTCGGATCATGGTCGTGAGAACTAAGGTTTTTTTTTATAGTTTGTATGTATTTAATTTCCCTAAAAAAAATGTGTATTTATTAAACACTTGACTTTGAAGTTGATGCATGACAATGCATGATCTTGGGATAGTTTGTTGAATGGGAGTTCATAAACGAAGGCAGGATTGTAAATGGTCATCAGTCAGACAGCGTAGATATTTCAATCTTCTAATGTGGATTTAAGAAAAATCTGCCAACTCTCACTTTCATTTTCTTTCTCTCAATCTTTTTTAATCAATCGACTAAACTAGCGGCCGAGGTCTAGCGGTAGATCGCGATCAAATTTTTGGCCACCTCTGATTTAGATGACAGAAAATGTAAAGCTTGCATTATGCACCAGCAACTTTGAAGGTAACAAACAAAAATGGTTGTATACCATTGCACCAATAGTAACATTGTCAGTTTATTTGGTTTTCACTATTTCACTGTAAATAAATGGGTGAGGTTACTAAAAGTGGTGTTTTAGTAAATAAATAAAACATTAAAAAAAAAAGCAATTACTTGGTTCATCAAATACTAGCCTGATTATACAACAGTGCATGGATGTTATGTAGCTAATTTACTAATATCACTTCACACAAGGAAAACACTTATATTTTACTTAAAATTGGAGATGGGTCAAATCCATTTATAAAATGTTCTTTCAAATATAAATTATTATTATTGTGTCTTCAAAAATGTACAATTTGATATTAATGGATAAAAAAATTCAAACTAAGAAGCTGGGAAAAAATAAATACTTTTTATAAAATTAACATTGCATACACAAGTTTCTTGAGGATAGTTTGGCAACACACTATAGCGAGTTTTTTATTTTTCATACTCACTATACCATAAAGACCTAAACAATTTTTTGAGTGCTTTATGTTTCTATAAGTTTTTACATTTTTGTGTTCTTTATTTTCTAAATAAAAGAAATAACATCTGTATTTATCTTATAATTGATCTATTAATGTGCATTAAAATTATCATTTCAAGTAAAGAGCTTCAAATTTTGATTTGAGATAGTTTTTACTATTTTATGAATCTCAAATTCCTTTAATTATTATTATTATTATTAGCACCGCGTCTTACTACCCGTTCGGGTTATACGCAAAATTCCTTTAATATGGAGTTCAAGACTTCAAATAATACACAGCTGGGACAGGGTTCTAATCTGACAGGATAAAGCAAAAAAGTTTTTCTTTTTTGTCTAGTTTGTTAATGTATACTAGTTTAACAAACCTGAAGTAAAGAACATCGTGATTCTCATCTCCATTTTCACCATCAGCCATGGCAACTGGAAAAAAAAAAAGAAGTCAAAATAACAATTTTTATAAAATTAATTGTTTAATGTCAAAAATAAATTTTAGTACTTGGAAGAATTAGTCAATGACATGATAGCAGCATTTATATATTTATTGAAATAATATATAGCACTAAAAACATACATTTTAATTTCCAAAAATTAATGTAAGACCAGACCTAAATGTAATAATTATAACCTATAATGATCCTTTTCAAACAATGAAGGTTGCGAACTAGGATCTGTTATAATTGATATTAATGACGTACCACTCTCTTGAAGCTGAGGAACATCAGTTTGTGGGCTGGTAGCAGGTTTCTCAGTATGAACTACTTCCACATTCGAAGATATAATAAAAGTTTCATCTCCAACAACTTGCCGAGCCTGAACAAGAAAGTTTTGGACATATTATTTACTTACAAACCACAAGTCAATTTTCGTTTAAGGGATAAGAGCAAGATACTAGGAGCGACAAGGAGGTATCATACCTTGGATTTGGTTTTGTTGCTGGTAAGCCTCTGAGCAACGTCTCTAAAAGGAACATTACTGGACTGCTTCTTTGCCCGAGATCTTAATTTTCTGCCACGGCAAGACTGTCCCGGACTTGGAGACTTCTCGTCACTTTTCCCTTGAGAGGCCGATGCGCTAGAGTGAGTGAATCAGGGAAATAGTAGAAACCCTTTTTACAAATATGATAAAAAAAAACTTTAAGCAAGCAATCATTAAATCCCAAACAAACATGTTGTAGGATTAATTTTATATTTATATAGAACAAAATCACATTTTATTCTTCTGATTGTAAATAAAATAGGTTATTTGCACAACATTTTACATAAGTTATGTACTATTTTTTACAGGGCTAAGAGTAAAAAAAAATTCAAAATCAAGGATCACCCAGATTGTACCAAGTCTCATCAAATACAAATAATTGAATTTCTAGTGTACATATTCTTATGACAGGGTTTAAAGGAATGAAACACTAACATTGCTCTATTAGCAATTCTTGGTTTCACATTCGAGAGTGAACATTTGGTTTTTTGTGGGCTCATCTAGAACCTTCTGATTGCAGTGAACTCTACAAGCACACCACCAGAAACCTTTGACATATATTTATGGAGATTCAAAATATACAACTTTACCTCACCGTTTCAGCAAATGAGAACTTAATTTACTCAAATTGTACAACTAATAAACCTATTTTATTTTTTGTGCACCACACCTTAAAACCTGTTAGAACTATCCACATACTTAAAATAATAGGGTAGTAATGGATAAAATAGAAATGAGAAGGAATGTAGCTGCATTTGTGTGGAGGTAGAGCAGGCAACAATTAAGAAAATCCAACCTCAGTACACCCGACCGAGATTCAAACTACAATCTCCTCGACATTAGCCAACAAATTTAGACTTACTGCCAAGTGTATTATGTTGGACCATGCCTTTTTAAACTGAGGGGGTGCAACCCCATATGGGGTCATATAAATGAATATGGGGGCCATGAAAAATTTGGCGACAGTAATAGGTTTCTGAACGCGCAACAACCAAAAATTAATTTATAATCAAACAGGTAATGAATCTGAGGTATTTCTGGCAGCGCTCGCCTGTGTTGCATCGTGTGCCTTCACTACAACCTCGGTTCTGAACACACAGCATTCACACTTTGACTGTGCATGCCGTCATGCCACGCAATTCCAACAAACACTGCCAGAAACACCTCGCCTCAAGATTCGAGACTTTTGTATGTTATGAATTGCAATTTTTTAATTGATCATACAAAGTCTTCTATTTTTACAGAAACATAATAGTTTAATCACAGAAAATAAAGATTTTTAATATTTTCCTATCATCATCCCTCTGCATGTTAGTATCAAATTGGTACATCTTTGAATTGTATTGTGTTAGAATGTTTGATTTAATAAAAATGCTTTAATCTCCTTTTATTAGTGATAAAATTTATGTATAACAAATAATTGCTATAAAATAAATTTCTTTGTGATTTATTATCAGTAAATGTTTGATTTGTATACCTATTTTATTTATTTATATATCATCTCATTAATATATAAATTTGCTTCATCTTTAATAAATGGTTAAATAATACCAATACCAATTAATTGTTTTGAATTTTTTTTTATGATTCCATTATCAGTAAACGTTTGATCTGTATATTTATTTTTTATACCTATACACCCAGGGCTGTGTAGAAATTTATCGGACGAAAAGGGGTTGCGAGTGGAAATAGTTTAAAAAGCCCTGTGTTAGACCATGCACCCACCGATGCGAGTAGTTGATGAGCAAACACTAACATTTGTATGTCTCTTATAATTGAGCGATCAAGGTACATAAATATTAACATTTCAAGTAAAGAGCTTAAAAATTTGATTTGAAATAGGTTTTATTATTTTATGAATCTCAAATTCCTCTAATATTGAGTTTTTCAAGACTTCAAATAATACACAGCTGGGACAAGAAATTGAATCTGACAGGATTAGCTAAAAATATTTTTCTTTTTTGTCTAGTTTGTTAATGTAGGCTAGTTTAACAAACCTGAAGTAAAGAACATCGTGAATCTCATCTCCATTTTTGCCTTCAGCCATGGCAACTGTAAAAAAAAAGAAGTCAAAAGAAATAATTTTATGAAAATTAATTATTTAATGTTAAAATAAATTTTGGTAATTGGAAGAATTAATCACTGACATGACAGTGGCAATTATATGTTTATTGAAATAACTTTACACCACTAAAAAACACACATTTTAATTTCTAAAAATTAATGTAAGTGCAATAATTATATATTGATTATTTTTAAACACTGAAAGATGTGAACTAGAATCTACTATAATTGATATTAATGACATACCACTCTCTTGACGTCGAGGAACGTCAGTTTGTGGGCTGGTAGCAGGTTTCTCAGTATGGACTACATCTTCATTTGAAGATATGATAAAAGTTTCATCTCCAACAACTTGACGAGTCTGAACAAAAATGTTTTGGACAAATTATTTACTTACAAACCACAAGTCAATTTTCGTTTAAGGGATAAGAGCAAGATACTAGGAGTGACAAGGAGGGATCATACCTTGGATTTGGTTTTGTTGCTGGTAAGCCTTTGAGCAACGTCTCTAAAAGGAACATTACTGGACTGCTTCTTTGCTCGAGATCTTAATTCTCTGCCGCGGCGAGACTGTCCCAAACTCAGAGGCTGAATACTTGTAGACTTCTCATCACTTTCCCCTTGAGCGGCCGGTGCACTAGAGTGAATCAGGGAAATAGTAGAAACCCCTTTTTACAAATATGGAAATAAACCTTTGAGAAAACAATATTAAATCCCAAACAAACATGTTGTAGGATTAATTTTATATTTATATAGAAAAAAGCAAATTTTATTCTTCAGACTGTAAATAAAATATGTTATTTGCATAACATTTGGCGTAAGTTATGTACCATTTTTTAAAGGGCTAATAGTGAAAAATTCCAAAAGCTAGGATTATCCTGATTGTACCTGGTCCCATTAAATTCAAATAATTTAGTTTCTAGTGTACATTTTCTTATGACAGGGTTTAAGGAATGAAACACTAACATTGCTTTATTAGCAATCTTTGGTTGCTCAGTCGAGAGTGAACATTTGGTTTTTTCCCAGCTTTGGACTAGTTTGAACTTCCCGATTAAAGTGAACTCTAAAGGCAAACACCAGAAACTTTTGACATGTATTTATGGAAATTTAAAACATACAATTTTATCTCACCGTTTCATCAAATGGGAATTTAATTTACTCAAATTGTACAACTAATAAATCTATTTTATTTTTTGTACCCTACACCTTAAAACTGGTTAGAACTATCCACATACCTAAAATAATATGGTAATGATGGGTAAGATAGAAATTAGAAGGAATGTACCCGCATTTGTGTGGAGGTATAGCAGGGTAACAATTGAGGAAAACCAACCTCAACACACCCGACCAAGATTTGAACTACAATCTCCTCAACATTGGCCAACCAACTTAGACCTACTGCCAAGTGTATTGTGTTAAAACATGAACCCATCGATGCAAGTGGTAGCCATCTATTGTTGATGAGCAAATACTAGATAAAATGACATACGTGAACTTCACAGCATTTGTCACTTTCTCCTCAGGACCAGACAAACAAGAGATGGCTGAATAGCACCTGAACCCTGAAATATAGTTCACAAACTAAGAGCTCAATTTATTGAAATGGAAGCCTGTGCAAGCCTTTGAAATTTCAAACCTTAATATTAGTAAGATTTGGATTCAATGTGTTTAGCTCAAATTCAAATATATAAATAATTCATAATTACTTAATAAATCAATACAGTCAGATTGGAATCTAGTTACATGGAATGAATTAATAAATTACCTTGAGTTCCAGGTCGTAAAGAAATGACATGGAGGACAATTGTTTATGACAGAGAATATCTTGTAACTTATTAAAAAAAAGTAGATAGGCACACAAAATCAACTAATCAACCTTTGCACTATTATTAAAAAAGTGGTCCTTTATTAAATGATATTTCACCGTTTGGGATTAGAACTATTGATTACATTATCTTTAATAAAATTAAATTTTGTATTAAATGACTATCAACATGTTTTGAAATATTTTATTAATGGATTGGATTCGGAAACTTTACATATTAGCTAAAATATTCAACACAGATTTTTTTGGAAACATTATCATATTAACACTAAAATAAATTGTTTAATTCAGATCTGAATCCATTTTTAAAAGAAAATATTCAATCCCATTTTTTTTAAATAATCTGGATTTGTTTTAGACTCGATTGGATAAAATAAAATAAACTTAGCATTAGATTTGATTTGGATTTGACACAAAATTTATTTTAGGCATGAGATTCGATTTGGATTCAGTTTATGTCAGTTATCCAAGATTTGTATTGAGTTTGAAATTGAAAATTATAGATTCACACAGGCTTATTGAAATTGAATAAAAGTGTATAAAATTTAAACTTTTTTCTACTTAAATCAAGTTCTTTAAAACTATGGTGTTTAGTTATTCTCAAAGACAAATGAAGATTTTTTTTAACTGAGTTAATTAGGGTATTACATTTAACATTGTGTAGGTTCTAAGAAATAAATCAAAAAATATTTGACTTAAGTTCCTCAACTACTCTTCTTAATTTCATCTGCAAACTATTCCATTCCTATTACAGTAGGGCCTACTTATCTGAGGGGAGATTAGCTAATCATATTATCCTACCACTAATCACTAAGCGCAGGCTCAATTGCGATAGAATATAGCTATATAGTCTCTATTGTAGCTTTCGCTCGACAAAACAGGGCTCTGAATAGTTTTATTATTTTCACCTTCAATTTAGAATCTCTTGGTATCAACGACATGTGTTGATTATTTGGTTTTGTAATGGTGGCTGTCCTTTGCACCATTGACCGTGTTACCATTCCAGAGCCCAATTTGAACAACAAAGGATCATCAACATCTTCAACAATGCCTCTCGAGGGACTTTTTTGTTTTAGTAGCTTTGGTGTCTTTGTTTTGTTTGCTGTAAATGTTTCTATATCTGAAAACAAAAGATGACAATGCTAGGTGAGTGTTGTAGGTTCTATATGAATAGGCCCAAGGGTGCTTGTTTATAGTGGCATCATATGGCCCCTCGGTGTAGTGGTCAGTGCACCGGGCTATGAACCCAAAGGTCCAGGGTTCAATTCCTGGCTTGTACATTGGGGAATTATCCCAACGGTCACCTGGGGTTGGTAAATTAGGCTTAACTTAGGTTAAAGATTCTCACTGGCTCAACACAATATTAATTATCATCACTTCATCTCATTGTGGGTATATTCAAACAACCTTCACAGGTGTACCTCGAGCAACGCTCTGTGCCGCCAGGAAAAAAAAATAGTGACATTTATTAGAATATTTCACATGAGTAAATATGTTCTGCCGTGTGTCTAGTAAGCCTATGATTCAAACAAAAAAATAAGAAGAGTCTACCAATTTATTTCAATAATGTTAGAGAATAATAATATTTGTAAACATACCCGAGACTATATAAAGCTCCATTTACAGACAATGTGACTGCAGGTGAGTAATCCGTGGTCCTTAGAAATTGTATTCGCGTCCACATAGTCCGTATCCTTAATCACGTGACTGTGCCAACAGATAGTGAGAAAGGCAGAAACTTTGTCCAATAAAACTCTTTGAAAGAAAATTGTCTACAGCAAGGAGCAAGCACCAAGCAGTCGGTTGGTCAATAAAAGAAACTAAAACAATTTTTTGGGGGGAAGTTGGACCTTCAAAATGATAGTATTTCAGAGAACTTCGTATTTCCCAGAAAATTGTTTCAGAGTTGTTGTTTCCCGGGGTGTTACATTTTTAGAAAACTGTTTCTGAGTCATCATGCTTCTCGGGGTGTTACATTTTTAGAAAAATATTTCTTAAATATATCAATGCGTAAAACCATTATTTCATTTTGTATGTTTCCATAGAAGCAGATCCCTTAGATGCGCCTTATTTTTACGCATGCAGACATATTTACTTGCCTGTTATTGGTAGTGCGTATAAACTAGCCCTTAGAAAGTTTAAAGTTGATCAATTTCTACAGAGTAAGGACTTACAGTTCAGGACTCTACAGCCAGAGCAATCTTACACTGTGGCATCAATTTCATATGGACCACGGACCTAAGAGTAGTCTGTAGATGAGCTTTTTAATGGTCCATCTACATTCAGTCACACTAGATTGCTATTAACATTCTTATGATATTGAGATTGTGTTTACTATCCAAGGTTCTTTGGCATTATTCCCTCTAAATGCCATGACATATTGTAGAGTTTCTCAATATAAAATCAATTATTATTATATTATTAGCACCACGTCTTACCAGCCGTTCGGGTTATACACACTTAAGCTAATGTGTAGTGGTAGGGTGATTGTGAGATGAAATGGAGGACCTACAGTTTAACTCCTCGGTCCCGGCACAGATTTATCTGATTGCCAAACCCTTCCTTCACCTCTGACAAGATGTGTATTAATTACAACTTGTGAATGTGAGGAATGCCAGGCCTCTACCGTGGTTCGGATTCTACGTTAAACTGTAGGTCCTCCATTTCATCTCACAATCATCCTACCATTGCACATTAGCGTAAGTGCGTATAACCCGAACGGGTAGTAAGACGCGGTGCTAATAATAATAATAATAATAATAATAATAATACAGTTTAACATAGGATCCAAACCACGGCGGAGGCCTGGCATTCCACACATTCCCAAGTTGTGACTAACACACGTATTGTCAGAGGTGAGGGAAGGGTTTGGCAATCAGATAAATCTGTGCCGGGACCGAGGATTGAACCATAAAATAAACCCAACGCATCTTACGATAAGCGGATACAAATAAAAGTATACGAACTATTGGTAGACTATTTCCGGGTTTTTTTTTAAGATAAACTATAACCAAAGAGTTACAATTCGGTTAAAAGACGGGAAAATAGCAATGAGAGGAACTTTCGTTTTTATAATAGGTACTTATTCTAACTCTGTTAGCAACCAGGCTAAGCTTACCTGCTGAAGTTTGATTGACTCTTATGTTAGAAGTAGGTAAATCCCTTAAAGGCCTACGTGGACGTTCCATTGCACTCAAATTAAATGCTGTAAGTAAATACAAAGAAAGCTGCTTGCGAACTCACGTTGAATCTGATGGGACATCCTAATGAAGTTTGGTGAACAATATGACCACAAGTATTCCTACTATCGTAAAAATACTTCTTGGTTATAATAGTTCATAAACCTGCATAGCTGCACTAGCTACGTTGAGAAAGCCATTTCTAATTTAAATTAATTGATTCCATTTAACTATTTTGAAATCATCAGTAAAGTTGAAATTATATTAATATCATAGCGAATTATTGCATTTTTACATAATCTGATATTATTAGTCAAGATATATACGGTAATAACTAATACTATATAAGTAAACACATTTTCAATCACAATTATTTAACTCAGGCTTGACCACAAGGTGCACCTACCTATTATTAAAATATATGTCTAGAATTAATCACAAGTTAACTTACTCCATGGCGTTATGAACTCGAAAGTTAATTGCCGTACTTACCAAAGTACCTATCACTAATATAAGCTATTTCTATCAAGTACTCCTCAATACACCCTATGGCCAATCTCTATATTGAGCAAATTCTATCCTGTCCCCCTCATTACACCATATCTCTATCTTGAGCTAGCTAAATCCAGTCTACTTCATATCTTCCTATCCCTATATTGAGCTAGTTCTATCCAGTCCACCTCATTACATCTTATCCCTGTCTTGAGCTATTTCTATCAAGTGTACCTCATTACACATTACGAGTTAGACGAGTTAGGAGCGGGTAAGAGTAGGCAGGTGCCAAGAGTACGCAGTGTATTTTTTCAGTAGTTGGTAGCACTGGGAAAAAATTCTACCGTGGCAGCTTATTGGTATTTGAAGGGTGTGTGTTTAAGTGTTACATTTGAATGTCTCCATTTATCTTCATAGATTTGCTGGTACCTAATTACATTATTTTTATAAATAAAATGTTATTAGATTTTTGGAAACTAATCTCTTCGTTAAAATTAAACAGTGAGGACAGTCTGACAGAAATCTAGAAATATCGTGGTATTCTGCGTTTAATGGTGGTTCTAGTGATATTCATAAAACGTAGTGTTATATATTGAAGATTTTACTGACTAAGAGCAAAGAGGCTAAGAGTTCGCAGCTGTCAGGAGGCTAAGAGTACGCCCACTCTATATGTTGAGCATTGATAAATAAAGTATTTCTAGACACATGTGTCTATACCTTTAATTTATTTTAAACCATGAAGAGTTGTGCTTGCTTCAACTTGAGAGCCCCCGTGTTCTCTCATCCTCACCGGGTTGTCGCACCTCCAGCTAACATGTCTGCAATCCCGTCTTACAGAACTCCTGGAGGAGCTCGCTGACAGCTTCTCTTGGATTGAGTTTGTGGGAGGCCTCTGGAGGGCGAGATTGGAGCAAACCTCTTCTATAACGCTGGATTGGTCGCACACTGAATGGACGTGATTGGTTCTGAAACCCAAGGTTGGGAGTTCAAATTGGGCCGCTATGCGGCCTCCCTTGGAAAAGGTGGCAGCCTGGTTTACCGGCTTTCAAGCCAGAAGAGCTAGCACCAAAAAGACGTTTTGTACAGGGAGCGCGGTACGTGGCTGAAACCAGAAATAAACTTATTAACGTCGGTCCCTATTGGAGCGCGCATTTTCTATAGTGGGAACCGAATGTATCAATATCAAGACGCTCTGTGTGGTGATTGGTGTGTTTCCTGTTCACTATTTTTAGACCCTTGGACTATATACTGGCAGATTATCGCCGAAAGATCATTCTAATCCTACCAATTCCACTCCCGGACTCACGTTACGTCATCACCCACAATCTATCATTCCTACTATACCCACCTACCTTATCCCAAGAAAAAAGAAAATCCTTCCTATACCCGAGACCCTGCGCAATCACTCACAATCATCATTTATCATCTCACAGTGTAATATGTATTAATACTACTGTAATTTTCTTTACAGTTTCATCTCATTGGTTTCACTTCATAGGTAATTAATTAATCATTCACGAGGTTAAGAGTCACGACAGTGACTCGGTACTAACAATAAATCAGCCCTTTCTATGATGACCTAGATTGACGATTCTGTCAATTTGGATATTCTTAGTCGGGCAACAGCCGTACGGCGGAAAGATTATTCTCACTTGCACTTCATTCGATAATTTGTCCTCGAGGAAGAAGGATACGCTTCGCTGCCACGGTATTCAGGAAGACTTAAGCAAATTGTCAGGCCACCGAGGGACAAACACTCGACAACCCAGTAACACCCTGCCGGGAAACCCAATTCTGTTCCACCAATATTAACTAAGCTCGAGACGGACGTATCGGTGGCTTGCTGTTGCGGGAATCCTAACGGTGCCAACGAGCTACAGCGAGCCGTAAAGCGTAACCAGCTGCGAAGCAATACCTTGCAGCCGGAATCCGTCCTCCGGGACACCACTCAACACACCCCAAAGCCCTCCCCCACTGCACAGAGGGAGCACCAAAGCTCCTCCACCCTAGCCACTAGCCTGCCCTTATCAGGGCTAAGCGAAATGGCCGCCTACAACCATCCAAAACAAAACGCAGACACTGACATGACAAACTCATCGATGGAAGCTTCCGACATGGAGGCCAAAACTGATGGACAGGGAACATTCACGATGGCTGACAAACTAGGAAGAAAACTAAAATTCAGACCCCACAAACAAACTCAAACAAAAAAAACCCACTGACAATCACAAACAAGTTCGAGGCCCTGGAAAGAGCCGACAGCAAACACTAAGACGACCAACCACAGCAATCTATAAACGATCAAACACAAACAACTTTCACAGCACCCAAAACAATATACCCACCGATAGTGACACTAGGCACCCATAACTACAACCGCATCACTAAATTAGAAAAAGAGATGGGAAACGACATCAAAATCACATACGTTTCAAATGGACTCAAAATTCACACCACAAACAAACAAGACTGCGAATTAATGCAACACCTACTCAAAGACCTGAAACAAGAATTTCACACATACACATTACATAGGGACAAACCAGTCAAAGTGGTCATCAAGGGGCTCCCTCCCAACATGGCCACCGAGGACATTCAACAAGAACTTAAGGGGCTAGGATACCCCGTTACTGATGTCAGACAGTTCTCAAAAAAGACACAAGCAGATAACACAACACAGACCATCACTTTTTTGCCAACTTTCCAAGTCACGATCGCCAAGAACACAGAAACATCTAACATCTACCAAATAGATTACTTAAATCACACAAGAGTTAGAATTGTTTCATAAATCCCACCCGTAAACACCATAACACAGTGCCACAAATGCCAGAGATACGGCCACACAAAGAACAATTGCCAAAATATTCCTCGGTGCGTCAAGTGCACGAACCAACACGACACAAAGGACTGCCCGAAAAAAGACAACACCACCTCCGCCCGATGCATAAACTGTAGAGGAAGCCACACGGCTAACTACAGCAAGTGCCTCGTCTACGTGGAATTAATCGAAAAGAGAAAAACCACGCAAGAAAACAAACAAGCCACAAGGCCAGACCACACAGCCAAGACAGTCCCCTTCCACACACCAGGTCTCATTTAACAGCTTCCCACAGTTGAGACTTAGGTCCAACCAATCAACCACAGAGGAGGCACGTGTCCCCACACACCCTAGCCAGAAACAAAACCCAACACCAACCACAGCGGCCCGCATCTACCAAAGTTACGCGTCTGCAGTACAAGGGCAGCGGGACCACTCGCGACCACCCCAACAAGAGAAGACGTCAACAGTCTCTGATATTATGAAAATAAAAACATTAACTATGCTAGTCTGGCGATGCAAAGGTATTTAGTTAATTTACAAATCTGGCTTACAAACTGGGGAATTAAGGTCAACGCTGCCAAATCTGCACCCATAATCATAAGTCGTAGAAACAAACATCTACCAGCATCACTCACACTATTTGACACAGAAATACCCGTAAAAAAGGAGACTAAATATTTAGGTATCACAATAGATTCTAGACTCACTTGGAAGAATCACATTGAGGACATAAACCAGAAAGCAACAGGCAGGTACGTTCAACTATATTCACTACTAAAGGGCAGGGAGCTAACCATACACACAAAAACAATTTTATACAAATCAGTGATCCAACCGATAATATTATACAACTGTCCAGTATGGAGCTACGGGCCTAAAATTCACATAAAAAACTTCAAACACAAAATAATATACTCATAACAATCACCGGGGCACCCTGGCGCACTAGAACTACAAATTTACACACAAGGACTAACTGTAGACAACTCCAGGAAATCTACAAAGATCGCAACAAAAGACTGTACGAACTGACAGATACGCACATAAACTAAATAGTCAGGGAACTAGGTCGCTATGACCCCACCGGACAAAGATACTACAAACGTCCAAGACTGGCTTAGTATAGAATTAATTAGTGATAGCTATAAAAATATTAAAACTCCCAGTTGATAATCCTGGATAAAAAACTAACAAAAAAACATTAAAATAAAAACCCACAAAAGCAAAAAAGTAAATAATTTTTAAAAAAAGCTATATAAAATTCCTAGTTTGAAAAAAAAATTATATTAGTAAGAAAACCCCAAAATGATAAATAGAACACTAAGCCAGACAGGTAGCGGAGCAGTCTTCCAAACTCTTCCTAGCCTCACCTCATCCTATTTCCTACCCCAACCCAAAAGATAATTCACATCCAAAATCCCACCCCAGCCACAAAACCCAGGCATCTTATTCACCATCACACCATGAAATCAATCATACCTGATTCAAACCCTCCTCATCCCAAGAAAATAAAATTCTACCCACACCAGAGACCTCGCACATTCACTCACAATCACCAATTTACACCTGTTAATTTTCTTACAGCCTCATTTCATCAGTTTCATCTCACAAGGTTTACAATTTCACTCACGAGGTTAAAAGTCATGATAGTGACTCGGTACTCAAACAACAAATTAGCCCTTTCTATGATGAACTAGATTAGCGCTTCTGTAAATTTGTAGATTCTTAGTCGGGCAACAGCCGAACGGCGAAAGATCGTTCTTGGTGGCAGTAGGACCCTTCTCACATCATCGATGTCATGTAAGCATCGAGTTTTGGGCTTACCCCGCATAACATTTCGTCACCGGTCGTTGTTATGGCCATTATTGTCAAGTCGATTTGGTTTTGGGCGTTATGATTTTTCACGCTGAAAATCTTTCTATTTAACTTTAATCTTTGAGACACGAGGAATTTATTTAAAGAATAATGGTTTCTGGGCTTCTCCCTTTAAATGATTTGCTAATATTGTTATTAGTTTTTGAGCTTCTCTCATAATAAATTAAATTTTGGGTTTAATCTTTTAAAAGTTTATAGCTTATTGTTCATATTAAATGGTTGAGCCGCTTCGTAAATAATTGTTTCCGGGCTTCTCCCATTAAATGTTTGTTGAATGTTATTAATTTAAGTGTTTCTCTCTTTAATAAATATTTAAATAAGTAATCATATTCCTTGGCGCCTCGTTAATCATTAACCTCACTGACACTTCTGTAATTTTAATTTAAAATATTTGTTTTTTTGTTTGTTAAATAAAGTATCTCAAAGTTTGGTATATTTGGTGCTTTGTATTAGAATTTGTGATTTCCCCCAATTTGTTCCTTTTTGTGGTTTGTTTGAACTTGTGGCCAATGCTAGATTTAGTTTATAGTTATATCTATTATTGTATTACATAACTTTTTTTTACAAACTTTAGTGATTTATTTTTGTCTTAGACATTTTTGAACAATGAGGAAGTGTAAACAAAAGAGCGAAAAAAACTTGTTTTCACGCCTGATGTTATGACAGACATTAGTCCTTAAAAGCTGGTTGCTGGTTGTAGTAAACGACAGTTGGAAAAAGACTATGGAATACATGAGTCTACTTTATGCAAAAGAATTAAAATTGTAAGTTGTGTACTTTTTATTAATTTAGGATGCTTACTTAAATAACTAGTATGTTATGACTTTCTTATAAAACAACATTTTAGAAGTAAACATTTTCAAACTCAAGAGGTTTGAACATGTTCGTATTTTGTTAAATTCAAAAAACCTAAAAAAATTAATTTAAGGTGTGTGAGCATGTTTGCCATTCATTTATAGAACAATTTCTGCATAGTTTTTTTTTATTCAATGTACATTTTAATTTTTATTTTTATTTCAGGGTATTTTATCCTCTTCTTTGGGCCGTTATAAAGAGACTTTTTACATCCAGGTCAAGATAAGAAGCTGGCAGACAATCTAAAAGACTTTGAAGCAAGATTTTTTGGAATGACTAAGAAGCAATTAATGCAGCTTGCATTTTAATTTGCAGAAGTGCTAGAAAGAGAGTCAACGTCGAAAAAAGTGTTGCAGGTAAGGGTTGGGTCTCAGCTTTTTACAAACGCCAGGGTTTGTCCCTTCGTTCTCCTCAACAATGCAGCAATGGTCGTGCCATGGGTTCAACCAAACTTAGGACAATATTTATTTTAATAATATGAAGTTAGTGTTGGATATTAAAAAAAATTTTGAACCTCATCGTATATTCAATATGGACTAAACGGGAATGTCGACAGTAACAAACCGAACACCAAAAGTGTGTGCAAAGAATGGTCAGAAAAGCTGTCAGGAAAATATCTGCAGCTGATAGAGGTGAAATATCGTCTGCAGTTTGCTGCGTCAATGCTGCTGGTCGGTTCGTTCCACCAGCCCTGATCTTTGCAAGAAAGTGAAAGAATCTAGAAATGTATGCAGATGCTCATGTGGGAACCTTACCTCTAGTATCGGATTCAGGCTACACGATAACAGTTATATTCAATTGGTTGGTTAAAACATTTGGTCAAGTATGGGAAGCCCACTGAAGACGATCAAATTCGTCTTATATTGGATAACCACTCCTCTCAATTGTTTTTTACTTGCCATTCTATGGTGCTGAGAAAATTTCAAAACATTGCTTTCTACACCACCACATTCAAGCCACCTGCTACAGCCATTGGACCGTGTGGTTTTTACTCCTTTCAATGCAGTGTATGAACAAGAAGTAGACAAGTGGCTGACTCCACATCCAGGAAGAGTGGTGACGACACATAAAGTTGCTGGTTTGTTCCAACTCTGAGTATATGAAGCTATCAACCATAGACAAAGTGTACAGGCATTTAGAGCAACTGGAATTCACCCCTTTAATCCCGACATTTTTACTCATGTAAATTTTCTGCCTGCTGAAGTCACTCATAGAGAGGCCGGTGACCTGGAGAAATTGGATGGAGGTAGAATCCAGCATAGGTATAAGGATCCCACTGATGCTACTTATATCAATTCTGATTTACCAGAAGAGACAGTTATAGACCTAATGTCACCTAAAATAACATCTCATGCTGATATCTCACCCCTAAAAACACGTGAAAAATAACCATTTCACAAAATAACCCTCGCAGACATTTTACCCCTTCCAAAAGTCTCCTTTGATGGGAATAAAAAGAAAGGGTAAGTAGGTCTATCGATTGTTTTATCTAGTTCTCCCATAAGAACCTGTGGACTCAATTTTTTTAAAGGATAAAGAGAGACAGAAATAAAAACGAGCTCGAGTAAGAGAAGAAAAAATAAAGAATAAGGAATGACTACTAAAATACCTAGTCGTGAACTAGAATTTTCTCCAATACAACAGTGGCGTAACAGATGAAGGTTGGGACACCCCCCTAACTCCCCCCCAGAAAGATTTATTTTGGGGCCTTCTTTTACTAGTCATCTAACACCTTAAAAAATGTTATAAGAAATAATTAATAGTCCTATAAACTAAAATTGTAATCACATCTTATAATGACAGTTTTAGCCTCACCTTTGTGTTGGGAATGTCATCAGTCGGTCAGCTTGACGACATGAAGGTAAAAAAAAAATTCTGCCTTATTTAAAACCGATTGAAATAATTGAAATAATGCTATAGCTTAGTTATAATTTACAGCACCTTATGATAAGCCTGTTCAACTATCTAAATCGTCAACAATCAGGATATAAGTTATTTTATTACAATTATTTCTACCAAATTTATAGTAATTTAAAATTCCCTTTCGCGGGCCCCTATGACCATTTCAAAGATATTTTTCAACCATTTATTTTAATTTTAAAAAGCTGAATAATTGTAGTTGCATTAAAGAATTTGTATTATTTCAAATCATTTGTATTAATTTGTTGTAAAAGTGGAATATTTTTTAATATTCTTAAAAATTTGTGGGGAGTCTTACCCATCCCTACCCTATCTATCTTGCCCTAGTTCTATTCTGCCCCCCTCATTACACCCTATCATTAGCTTGAGCTAGTTTTATCCTGTTCCCCTCATTACATCCTATACCTATCTTGAGCTAGTTCTATATTGTCCACATCATTACATCCTATCCCTATCTTGAGATAGTTCTATATTGTCCACATCATTACATCCTATCCCTATCTTGAGATAGTTCTATACTGTCCACATCATTATACCCTATACCTATCTTGAACTAGCTCTATCAGATCCACCTCATTAAACCTTATCCCCATCTAGAGCTAGTTTTGTCAAGTTCATCCCATTACACCCTGTCCCTATCTTAAGCTAGTTTAGTCCAGTCCATCCCTATCTTAAGCTAGTTATATCCAGTCCTCATTACTTCATATCCCTATCTTGAGCTAGTTATATCAAGTCCTCCTCATTAATCCCTATCCCTATCTAGAGTTAGTTTTGTCCAGTCCATCCCATTACACCCTTTCTTAAGCTAGTTCTATCCAGTCCATCCATTACACCCTATCTTGAGCTTGTTCTAGCAAGTCCACCTCAATACACCATATCACTATCTTGAACTAGTTCTATCCAGTCAACCTCATTACACACTATCTCTTTCAGGTCCATTCTAATGTTTTGCTCCCATCTACATCTAGGTCTTCCCAATGGTCTCTTCCCATTGGGTTTGCCAGCCACTATCCTGAGCAAGGTTCTAGATTCTCCCATTCACGCTGCATGTCCTCCCCCCCTCTACGCCCCTACCTCCATCCGTAATCTCCGAAACTTGATTATCCTAGCAATGTCTTGTGATGAGTACAGGGTTTGTAACTAATCATTATGTAACCTCCTCCACTCCACAGTAGCCTCATCCTTTTTGAACCAAATATCACAAGTTAACAGCTTCAAAAATTAGGCTATAGATTATCAATAGACGTCGAATAAGTGACTATAATTATTAACCAAATTTGTTTTAAATATATCGATACCTACCATAATTAATACATTTATTGGCTATTCTGATTCCAAAACGGTTGGCAATTTAAAATTAAATAAAACTAATTGTTAAAATTATTTTAGGGGGTGCACGGATATTAAAATTCAAACCTCTTGAAGGAGTCATAGACCAAAAGTTGTTGAAAGGTAAATACAAGGAAAAGGTCTCATATTTTCCCAATTTAACACCAAAAGAAGAAGAAGAATCCCTGACGACAATTTGTCGTCGAATAATTGTTTCACAAGCGTGTGCTATAAGTTGAGCACATTATGTTAATCATTAGAAGGATCAAGGCGATCAGTACCACTGTTGTCATAGAATGATCAAGGTAATCAATTTATCTCTACCTGACATAAGTTTATCTCCATAGTATGATTTTGGTAGTAATAACAGTAGAAGTTAGTTACTAAAACAAGTTTAATATATCCATACATCAAGTCATGTTATCTGCAATTGTCACTTTTGATAAATATTATCAATATCTATAAAATAACACAAATATTATAGTGAAATGTTATCAACATTGACCACAAAAAAATATGTTTGAATTTTTTAAACTGTTCTTCCAACCAAAATCAGGGTATACCCGAAAATACACCCTGACATACGTTCCTTTCTACCTGATAAGGCCGTAGTCGGGGAGTGGGGGGTTCAGGGGTTAGCACCCTCCACCCCCGAGATTTTACAAATAAAATATGTATGATTCAAACAATATCAAAATTAAGATACAAGTACAAATTAGGGGGCTGTGTTACCATGAAAAACACTTCAGATAGCTTCTAGAAGTGTTTAATTTCTAGAATTTTTTCTAGTCTTCCGCAGTTATGGTGTTATATTGCCATAAAAAACACTTCAGAAAGATTTTAGAGGTGTTTAATATTTAGAATTTTTTTCTAGGCTTCGGCAGTTAGGGGGCTATGTTGCCATAAAAAACACTTCAGATAGCTTCTAGAAGTGTTTAATTTCTAAAAAAATTTCTAGTCCTCCGCAGTTATGGTATTATATTGCCATAAAAATCACTTCAGATAACTTTTAGAGGTGTTTAATATTTAAGATTTTTCATAGGCTTCAGCAGTTAGGGGATTATGTTGCCCGGCAGTTAGGGGGCTGTGATACCATAAAAAGAAATTCAAAGAGCTTCTAGATGTGTTTAATATTTAGAACTCTTGCTAGCCTCCGGCAATTAAGGCGTTATGTTGCCATAAAAACACTTTAGATAGCTTCTAGAGGTGTTTAATATATATATAAAATGTCCTTGCCTTAAGCACTTAGGGGGTTATGTTACCATAAAAAACACTTTAGAGAGCTTCTAGATTTGTTTAATATTCAGAATTTGTTCTAGTCTCCGGCGGTTAGGGAGTTAAGTTGGCATAAAAACACTTCAAATAGCTTCTATAGGTGTTTAATATTTAGAATTTTTACTAGCCTTTGACAGTTAGGGGGCTATGTTACCATAAAAACAATTTTGATAGCTTCTAGAACTGTCTATCATTTTTTTTTAATGTCTAGCCTTCCGCAATTGGAGGATGTACCCAACAAACACCCCTCCTGAAATTATTGTACCTGACAATACATCCAGAACCTTTGCTCAACATTATAAAAAGTTTTAACTAACTTAATACGTACAATAAAACACTTGGAGTGAGAAGTTATCCAACTCGTTTAAAGGACCTTGAGATACGTGACTCGACAAAATAACAATTTCTTGTTGGTCATCGTGTACCGCTGCTATCAGCAGAAAGAGAGAGACGAAGAGATAAGCAAGAAGCTGTGGTGGATAAGAGTGAGCTATAGTAAAAACACGCTAGGAAGGACGGTATCTGACAATTACTAAAATTCTTGGATCTACTGTGACGTGTACTTTGTACATAAGTCAAGTCATGTGATCTGAAACTGTCCCTTGCGATAGTTCTTACTATCAAAACCCATTATAAAATGTTATCGTTGTTGACCGTAATAAAATATGTATGTGATTGTCCAGAAGTTTATTCTTACCATTATCTTATTGGACACGTGCTCGTGACAATGTTGACATTGCATTGTCTCTCGCTCAGATACGTTGTCCACTCTTTATTTTCGATCACTCTCGTCTGGACTAATCTGCTGGTGATGGAAGGTCGGGGCTAGAATCCCGGACGGATGTATCGAGGTAGTTTTACTCGGTATCTACACCCAAACGTGGGTACATTTCCTCTTAAATTCAACTTTACTCATTCCTAACATATCAATGCGGTACCTTCATATGTATATAAACCAAAAAAAGTAGTAAAACCCGGTGAAATAAAAACTCTCCTAGTTTTGTGTCGTAATCTCGATACTCATTTTATTGACAATTATTTATAGATTATTATAAATGTGAGCTTCAAGCGTCCTCCAAGGTTAGCATCGCCGAAAAAACAGTGAGATACAAGAATGAGGTAGAGGAAGGGGAGGAGTCTGTCTAGACAGAGTAGTCGACAATTAGTCGGTGGAAAGGTGAGTCTCTCTACACAGAGGAGCCGACAGTTCATCAGTGACAAGGACAGGCTGCACTTGGCACTATGGGATTGCTACACAACCCCGTCTTGTTTAAAATACTCGCCTACACTTGCTCCGGGTATTACGCGTCTATGTTCACGTTACGTGTAGCCTGGGGTTTCCTGAAGAACCCCACCAGAAGGTTCTGGAAGGTAAAGGAAAGGTTGGCTCCTCCTCCTTGTCTCAACGACCCGAGGTTTGGAGTTCATTCCTATATCAAGGCAAATGTAAGTGAATACTTTACGCATTGTTTGATCTGGCCCTTTTAAGCATGGTTGAGGAGACTTGATATACTCTCATGTGCAAACCTTCTTAGTAAACCTCTTTATAGACCGTGTTACTTGTAAACCTCTTTATAGACTGTGTTCCTAGTACACCTTATAGACTGTGTTCCTAGTAAACCTCTTTATAGACTGTGTTCCTAGTAAACCTCTTTATAGACTGTGTTCCTAGTAAACCTCTTTATAGACTGTGTTCCTAGTAAACCTTCTTATAGACTGTGTTCCTAGTAAACCTCTTTATAGACTGTGTTCATAGTAAACCTTCTTATAGACTGTGCTCATAGTAAACCTTCTTATAGACTGTGTTCATAGTAAACCTTCTTATAGACTGTGTTCATAGTAAACCACTTTATAGACTGTGTTCCTAGTAAACCTTCTTATAGACTGTGTTCCAGTAAACCTCCTTATAGACCGTGTTACTTGTAAACCTCTTTATTTACTGTGTTCCCAGTAAACCTTCAAATACACTGCGTTCCTAGTAAACCTTCTTATAGACTGTGTTCCTAGTAAACCTTCTTATAGACTGTGTTCCTAGTAAACCTTCTTATACACTGCGTTCCTAGTAAACCTTATTATAGACTGTGTTCATAGTAAACCTCGTTATACACTGTGTTCCCAGTAAACCTCCTTATAGACCGCGTTACTTGTAAGCCTCTTTATAGACTGTGTTCCTAGTAAACCTTCTTATAGACTGTGTTCCCAGTAAACCTTCTTATAGACTGTGTTTACAGTAATCCTTCTTATAGACTGTGTTCCTAGTAAACCTCCTTATAGACTGTGTCCTTAGTAAACCTCCTTATATACTGTGTTCCTAGTAAGCCTCTCTATATACTGTGTTCCGGTTAATCTCCTTATATACTGTGTTCCATGTAAACCTCCTTATAGGCTGTGTTCTTAGTACACCTCCTTATAGGCTGTGTTCCTAGTACACCTCCTTATAGACTGTGTTCCCATTAAACCTCCTTATATACTGTGTTCCTAGTAAGCCTTTCTATATACTGTGTTCCGGTTAATCTCCTTATATACTGTGTTTCATGTAAACCTCCTTATAGGTTGTGTTCTTAGTACACCTCCTTATAGGCTGTGTTCCTAGTACACCTCCTTATAGACTGTGTTCCCATTAAACCTCCTTATATACTGTGTTACTTGTAAGCCTCCCTATAGACTATGTTCCCAGTAAACCTTATAGACTGCTTTACTTGTAGGCCTCCTTATAGACTGTTCTTAGTAAACCTCCTTATATACTGTGTTCACAGTAGACCTCCTTATATACTGTGTTCTCAGTAATCCTCCTTATATACTGTATTACTTGTAAGCTTCCTTATAGACTGTGTTCCTAATAAACCTCCTTATAAAATGTGTCTCTAGTAAACCTACTTATAGGTTGTATGCCTAGTAAACCTCCCTATATACTGTGTTACTTGTAAACCTCCTTATAGACTATGTTCCCAGTACACCTTAGATACTGTGTTACTTGTAAGCCTCCTTATAGATTCTGATCTTAGTAAACCTCCTTATAGACTGTGTTACCTGTATATCTCCTTATATACTGTGTTACTTGTAAACCTCCATATACACTGTGCTCCCGGTAAGCCTCCTTATATATGGTGTTCCTGGTAAACCTCCTTATATACTGTGTTACTTCTAAGCCACCTTATAGACTGTGTTCCCAGTAAACCTTCTTATAGACTGTGTTCCCAGTAAACCTTCTTATAGACTGTGTTCCCAGTAAACCTCCTTAAAAATTGTGTTCCTAGTAAACCGTCTTATATACTGTGTTTTCAGTAAACCTCCTTATATACTGGGTTACTTGTAAACCTCCTTATAGACTGTGTTCCTGGTAAACCACCTTATAGACTGTGTTCCCAGTAAACCTCATTATATACTGTGTTACTTGTAAGCCTCCTTATTGACTGTGTTCCTAATAAACCTTCTTATTGACTGTGTTCCCAGTAAACCTCCCTATAGACTGTGTTCCTAGTAAACCTCCTTATATACTGTGTTCTCAGTAAACCTTCTTATACACTGTGTTCCAAGTAAACGTCCTTATAGACTGTGTTCCTAGTACACCTCCTTATAGACTGTGTTCCTAGTACACCTCCTTATAGACTGTGTTCCGAGTAAACCTTCTTATAGACTGTGTTTATAGTAAACCTCCTTGTAGACTGTGTTCCCAGTAAATCTTCTTATAGACTGTGTTCCTTGTAAACCTCCTTATAGACTGTGTTACTTGTAAGCCTCCTTATAGACTGTGTTCCTAGTAAACCTCCTTATAGACTGTATTACTTGTAAGCCTCCTTATAGACTGTGTTCCCAGTAAACCTCCTTATAGTCGGTGTTCCTTGTACACCTCCTTATAGACTGTGTTCCTAGTAAACCTCCTTATAGACTGTTTTCTTAGTAAACCTCCTTATATACTGTGATACTTGTAAACCTCCTTATATTCTGTGTTCCCAATAAACCTCCTTATTGTCGATGTTCCTATAACAACTTATAGACTTTGTTCCTAGTAAACCTTCTTATAGACTGTGTTCCCAGTAAACCTTCTTATATACTGTGATACTTGTAAACCTCCTTATAGACGGTTTTTTTAGTAAGCCTCCTTATATACTGTGATACTTGTAAATCTCTTTATAGATCTTGTTACTTGTAAACCTCCCAAAAATAAAGAAGAGTTGCAGGAAATGATGGACTGGTTAGTGGATATAGGAAGAATATATGGCATGGAGATCAACATTGAGAAATCAAAAATGATGGGGATTTCAAAAAACGAAGAAATTCTGAAAATCAAAATTGGAAACCATGAGTTGGAAAACATAGAGCATTTCAAGTACCTGAGAAGTATTCTGACAAAGGCTGCCTACTAAACCTAGGAAATCAGGTCAAGAATCGCCATGGCCAAAGAATCTTTCAACAAGAAGAGGTTACTGCTGACCAGCAAGTTGAGTTTGGAACTGAGGAATAGACTGATGAAATACTACATTTGGAGCATCGCGCTGAATGGAGCAGAAACTTGGACATTTATGAAGACGGAAAAGAAATACTTGGATCATTTTGAAATGTGGTGCTGGAGAATACTTGAGATCAGTTGGAAAGACAGGGTGACAAATGAAGTCCTATTAAGAGTGGGTAGGAAGAGAACCATTTTGGATGTAGTTCTTCGGTACAAACCAAACTGGATAGGTCACATCCTTAGGAGGAAGTGTTTCCTGCAAGACATCATAGAAGGAAAGATTGAGGGAAAGAGGAGCTTAGGAAAAGAAGGATTCAAATATTGGATGACTTGAAGGAAAAAAGAAAATTCTGGGAGGTGAAAGAGGGATCAGATGACAGGATGCATTGGCATTCTAAGTTAACTGACAAAAGGAATTGACCTGTCGGAAGAGAGAGAACTTAATAATAATAAACAAGTTTCGTCAAAAATAAGCTCGTTTAATTAAGTTTAGTTCAAAATTATTAGCTAATTCCGATCAGGATAGATAGTAAGTAATGGTAATAACTAAATTGTAGGCAGTAGGAATATTGTACAGTCAACTTCACTCTGTACATGCTTCAATGTTTCACACATATTTCCGTTATACCAATCCCACTACAACCTTCTCCCGGGTTATTCAGATATAGCACAGTGATTATTAATTAGCGCCTTGCACCTCACTATAATGAACTCCGAATACCCCGTGTACCACATGATTACCCACCAAACGAAGACGAGATTGCCATACCACACATGTCTTGTCATCCAACACAACTTCATTTTGCAGGTTGCAAGACGCTACTGAGGAGAACGTTTCAACTGTAAATGCTCTCTGTATGTCTCAGTGAGCTTGAGAAGAAAGGATGGGATCATAGTGTCCATCATGTGTTCATTGCCAGATTGAATCAAATTTGGGATTATTATGAACTTGGTTCCAGGGCTTGCAGTTCCACTACGTGCAAAAAGGCGACGTGACGAAGCCTCTCATGGTATTTGTCCATGGATTTCCAGAGTTCTGGTACTCGTGGAGGTATCAGCTGCAAGAGTTCTACAAGGACTACTGGTGAGTTCCTCATATTGATCAAGCCCAGATCTCAGCAGCCAGTACACCCGATCTCCTAGTACTATCACGAGTCAGGAGTATGTTGACTGGTCTTCTGTGTTTTCAGGGTGGTTGCTCTTGACATGCGAGGCTATGGAGACTCAGACAAACCTGAGGGAGTGAACAATTACGATATCAAGTATCTGGTGGAGGATATTGCCCAGTTCGTCAAGGAGCTAGGTGAGTGACAAGGAGCTAGTTAAGTGTGACAAGGAACAACGATATCAAGTATCTGGTGAAGGACATTACCCAGTTTGACAAGGAGCTACGGTATCAAGTACCTAGTGGAGGACATTGCCCAGTTTGTTAAGGAGCTAGTTGAGTGTGACAAAGAGGCAGGTGAATGTGATGAGGAGTTAGGTAAGTGTGACAAGGATCTAGTTGAGTGTGACAAAGAACTACGATATCAAGTATCTGATGGAGGACATTGCCCAGTTCGTCAAGAAGCTAAGTCATTATGACAAGGAGATAGATGGGAGTGAAAAGGAGCTAGGTGAGTGTGACAAGGAGCCAGGTGAGTATGACAAGGAACTAGTTGAGTGTGACAATGAGCTAGGTGAGTGGGACAAGGAGCTAAGTGAGTCCGACAAGGAGCTAGGTGAGTGTGACAACGAGCCAGGCGCGTTTGACAAGGAGCTAGGTAAGTGACCTAGCCCCATATCATTGTGGTTGGCACGGTTTGGAATATACATTGAGCTATGCAACAAATACCCGTAATAAGTGAAGTGACAACGTAAACTGTTGTCAAATATTTGGGAATAAGGAGACCTATACCTTAGTTTCAAAATTTGGAACGGACTAATAAACTTTTACAAGATGTTCACGTTTAGTCGAATATAAACTAAATCTTTGACGATACTGGTACGTGAATCCCACTGCACGCCCACACAAGTTTAATGTACATACAAGTAGTAATATTTTAAGTAATGCTACTATCACACGACACTTGCTTGTACAAGAAATCAAGTGTGCTAGCTAGGGCATAGATATCTGTATACTAGCTAGTACAATAGAAACGGGACTAGAGTATTCACATGCTACTAGTTTGGTACTATGTTCTAGTGCAAATATTTATGGAACGCCAGAGATTAATTTTGGGTGCAGCAGTTGGATTAATTTTTAATAATGATTTTGAAAATTATGAGAGGGAGCGTAGGAAAATAATATGAACACGGGACTGGCTGGAAAGACGAAATAATGGTCGTGGGATACTAAAAATGATACATTCGGAAGTTAGGTAAGATACATTTGGGGTGACACTAACGTTTAGTATCTCCCTAAATTTGTATTCATTTATTTACGATGTTGTCAGAGGCCCCTAAGCCCATGGGTGTCCAAGTACAGTATCCTTGATACACAAATGTTCTTTTTTAGGCCTACGCACACTTTATATTCTTAAAAAAACCCACCCAATGTTGACTTGCTATCAAGTTTATTTAGATTAAAATTGGGTCTGGAACACAGTTTGTCGTTTCTAGGTGACATGTTTTCAATTAAATATATATTAAAGATATTGTCATATTGTGGCAATTTGGTATTATATAAACAAGAATATTTAGAATAATTTTCTTCCAACAACAAAATCACATCCGATGACCATGTTGGCGCCATTTCTGCCATTTCTCTATACACACTCTCAGCGATTGGTTGAATTGCACAGACTAATGTCGGAACTAGTACGAAAATAGCGCCTGTTCTATCCTCACAACTAGTATGGTAGCCAGTACCAAGAGGTAAAACAGTATACTTTTTCTGATTCATATGACACTAGATGATGACGTGCTAATTTAACATCATTCATTAATTTGAGTGAATATATGAGATTCATCAAAGTGTGATTAGTTAAATGAAATAAATATGTTAGTAAAAGCTTTGAAGACCATAATAAAGTTCGAAACTGGTTAGTTTTTCCTTTAAATAAGTTGATGTAGTCCAGCGGTTCCCAAACTGTGCTCTACAAAACATCTCCAAGTGTTCCGCGAATAGAATGGAAATAAAACTAAATAAAATATGACACAATACCAAAACTGTGAATTTGTGCGTCCATGAACCACAGTTCAGTATTGGGTAGAAATTATTTACAGACTGCACTTGGCGAAACTAGACAGAGAGACTAAAGGGTGCCAGTTCACTCCGTCTCTCTGAGAACTTCACCGCGCTTTCAGATACGATTGTTTGCTTCAACATTTTTCCAGAATTTTATGGGAAGTTTATATCGCATATTAAAAACTCGTGTTTCTTCGCACCTTCAGTCAGTTGAAGTTCAGTATGCAGTCGATAGTCGAAACAAATCAAGTAGCAGTGCAATGTTATTTATTTGATTGTCGGAAAAGCCAATTTGGTGTCGGAGCATTATGATTATTGCTTGAATGATTTGACATCAGATTCCTCGATAAAAGAGAATTTTGCAACTAACAAGTCACCATCAGAATTTTGATGTCAGCTACGAGACGAATTTGAAGTTTTGTCAGATAGAGCGAAAATAATCCTTCTTCCCCTTGCAATAATTTACTTATGTGGATCAGGATTCTCTGCCTATGTGGCTACTAAAACAAAAGATCCCGGCTCAATGCAAAGCCAGATATTTATTAGCAGCAGTCCCATCCCTCTCATTGGAATTTAAGTTCACGGGATTTTTTTTTTTTGCAGCCATGAGAATGGTTTTAACACTATCTGTGTGGGTAACATATTGTGGATTTACAATACCTGCTTTGAATTCGTTATCAAATGTGTTGCTTTAGGTTAATTTATGTTTTTGATTGTTGTTTTGCATTTATGTAGTTAAGTTCCTTATTTCTCTGAAAATAAGGGATAAAATAACATTTATAATGAAATAAAACTTTATGTTTAACATGCCCAAATGCATAACATTTATTTCCATCGTGAATACTGCTGTCATTCGGTTTGGTATCTTTCTATGTAGAGTCTATGTGAAAATATCGTTGCCTTTATACCAAAGACACTTATGTGCAAAATTGTTGCTTGAGAAAACAATATTTAAAGTTACAATTTTCAATGGCTTTCAATAGGAAAAATTAAGTTTAGATCATGATTTAAGCTATTTAGAAATCTAAAAATAATTCGTGCTTTTACTATACGATAAAATATCGACTAACAACTTTAAAAAATTGCATTTAGTTAAATATAGCAAAAAATGAATGTGCATGTCTTTAGCATCAAGGCAACTATAGTCAGCGTTGCCAACTGTACGATCTGGATACAACTTTTGATATAATTTCACCACGTGTACAATCCAATTTTAGGATATTTTCTAAAAGTAATATCCTGTGGCCCTGCTATCTAGTAACACATTTTACATTAACTATTTTTTTTATGAAAATCGCAGGGCTTATCAATATAATGTCAGAAAGTAGTATCCTACCGGTCAAAATACAATCCATTTAATGTCCATGTACTATCGCCAGAGATTATAGACTTGGCAACACTGACTATAGTGCTCCGTGACAAATTTTTCTCTTGAAAAATGCTCCGCGATTCAAAAAGTTTGGGAACCGCCGAACTGTAGTCTAATATATACGATGATTTTTGAAGGAAGCTCTCTTGTAAATAAAAATAAAAACTCTTACAAACAAACAAAAAACATTCCTGAAGGAAATTTATACTTCCGTTCTAAATGGCCGTTTACCCTATCCAAAAATACATATATATTATATATATATATATATGATAGTATTCTAATATGAAAGAAAGCCTTACAGATTGGGATTATTACTAAAATCAGGGTTTAGTAGATACTGTACTTCCTACAGCCCTATAACCTAAATTATCATTTGAATGCAAGACTTCTACACAGAGTATGTCATTAAAACAATTGTAATACAATTTTAGCTAACTCGTTTCATTAAAGTTATCGAACTTTCAACATAATATGGTTTCTGAAAGCAATATACAAGATATGAGTCAACTTTTTTAAAAAAAAGGTAATGTAATAGGCCTAATACCTTATACAAGCCTATAACCTAAGTGATAGTTTTAACATATGGCAACTACATAAATTTTGTCATTCAAACAAATGTAATCAAGTTTTAAGATACCTTAATAAGTATATTTATTGAACTTTCAATATAATATGATTTCTGAAACCAATATACAAGTTAATAACCAACTTTAAATATAAGTGTAGTTTTGGCAAACTGTAAACAAAATGGATGATAACTACATATTTAAATATATTACATATTTTATTCGTATTTGTACAGTATTACCTGTAAAACTGAATTGTATATCCTTTAATGTAAATCACTATTTTCAAACAATAACACTTTTATTCATCAGATACATGTTTTCGCATAAGAACATTGAAAGAAACTGTTAAATCTGTCCCCCCACAGTATATCAGACGATAAACTTGAGCATCACGCTTTTGTCCTTGGCAATGTGTATGTGTAGCCTATGTCCATCCAGTTATATTATAGAGATCAATGTACGGGTATAATAGAATAACAGCTTTGAATGTTTTCGATCGTCCTTTGTTTGCTAGGTCGTGACAAGTTTACGCTGGTGGCGCACGACTGGGGAGGTGTCGTTGCTTGGAGGTTTGTGGACACGCATGCGCACATGTTGAACAGCTACATCATCATGGATGCACCGCGCATACAGTCGTGGATGAATATGGCAGTCTCCAACATGCAGCAATTCCGCAAGTCATGGTACGTCCTACACTAGAGCTTTTTTTAAAAATTTCTTATTCCAACCCCCACCACGGACCAGCCATCAATTCTCTAACGCTCTTTATAGTAAAAGTACGATCATTAAGTATCGTCTGCTACCGATTTAAACTATTAAAACGTGTCTAGAGTTTGAGTTGTGGGTTAAACTAATAATATACTGTCAGTATGTACACAGAATAAAAAGGAAGAATATAATATATACACATATATATAAAGTAGTTTAAGAAAATTGTTCACCAAAATGGAGCAAAGCATCTAGGCTGAGTTTATATTCATGCATCACTAATAGCAAATAGTGTATGGCACACATTGCGCAAGAAGTTAAAATACATTATTTTCAATTATAGTATTTATATTAAATACATAGTGCAAACTGCATTAAGTTGATCAAACTTTAACTTTTAATACGTTACTTTACCCATTTAAACGTCAGTAATCAACCAGATGAAAATAATTAGCTTCTTTGTTCATCTTCATGTTTAAAAGGTTTTGTGGTAGCCATACTTGTTTGTTATTCATGAATTTTCTTTATTTTAGCGTCAATGACTAAGATTGCCTATATGATTGAAAATATGAAGAGATAATACATTTTTATTCTGTTATTGAGATGTAGGTCTATTATAATATTCATGACCATAATAAAATCGGAAACAAATAAAAATCCAATTTGATTTTATTGGTACAGACAAAACTGAAATATCAAAAGATCAAAAGATGCAAAGGTTGTTTTCTGAAAAAGCCCTTTATTGAAGTATTTTTTTAGAAACACTAGCCAGTAGTGAAAAGAAGTTAAACCTTTTTCTATCAATAATAGGCAATCGATTTGATTAAGACTAAGTCTACACTACGTTTTATCATAAACCGATCTAATTTTCTTATGGACCATGCACTGTACTTTATACATTATTTACTATTAGTTATACGTGAATATAAACCCAGCCTTGGGGTTGATCAGGCCACAAGTACTTGCAATAGAAGTGGCTTGAGCTACAGACCAAATTGTGAGAAGAAACCACGACGTTTTGATGTTTGCAAGACGCGGACAAACGAACCCAAAATTATATCTGAACATATAAAGACATAATAAATCGCTATTTTTTTTTACGTTTTGTCAGCTTCGTCGAAATAGCTTAGTTTGAAACCACGAGGAGAACCGTTACAGTACGTGAACGTTAAGCTGTTTATCGCTAGCCCAGCGAAGTCTAAGCAATATAATTAGGTCAGCTTGTGTTTTATTTTGTCTATTTAAAAACAAATCATTTAGGAATATGTAATAGTAATACATTTTAGCCGTTTTAATACACATTTTATTTCCATACTACTATTTTTGAGGTATGTTGTGTAGCAATAACTCAAAAATGTGTTCCATTGCTTTCAGGTACGTGTTCTTCTTTCAAATGCCATTCTTGCCCAGTTGTTCATCAGTATGCACGACCTTGTATCATTCAAAAGGCTATTTAAAAAAACTATTCCCGAGTCTTCTGTGGAAGATGAAGATGTTGAAGCATTCAAATACACATTTAGCAAACCAGGTAATATACATAACTGTCAGTATGTTAAAATAAGTTTAGTCGGAATAATAGTTTGAAAATAGTATTCTATAAAATTAACCCCAAGAATAATAATTGGTACTTAATTTTAGGACAAAAATGTATATAGTAGCATTGTTATAATTTGTTAAAATAAGTGTAAGGAGCAGGTCTACCACAATTATAGAAAGTTGTCATTCTTAGCTGGTCTGACGTAGAAACTAACTGATTAAAGAAATGTTTTTGGCATAATAACACAAACTTTATTAAGCAGTCGTTATATCATTAATTAAAACAAAGAAAGGTACATTTTAACTAATTTTCTCTTTTAAGCTAAACTTTGACTTTGACTTGTCTAGAATCTAGATGATGAATGAATGGCTCATATTGTAGATTCACCCTGATCATATCCTGAACTTTAGCAGGTTTATATTGTTACATACACTATGATATATCATGAAAGCTGCCATACCAAAGAATACCTATACCTACCTTACAGAGTAAATAAAATCTTCACTGAAAGGTAGCATTCTTACTTTGACATATTACACTTTGGCCCAATCGTATAATCTGAACCATAATGGAACTGATCAAAGCAAGCTTGTTGGACACCATTTAGGGTAAACGTCGTTTATATTTTAAAATAATTATTCAATTGTTCAATTTGTTTGAGTTAATTTGTAACTTATGGATCAATGTATCTATCAAAGGGTTGTCACCCAAATTTAAAAGCTTGTGATATTTCTGGCAGGCGCTTTAACTGCACCCATCAACTGGTACCGCGCCAATGTTCTTGAGCAGCAGATCGAGGACATTAAGACCAAGAAGGACCCTGGTGTACCCGGGTTGTTCTTGTTTGGGGAGAAAGACGACTACCTAGAGCTGGCCTACTTGGAAGAAGCCAAGGATGTTATCAAAAACTTGCAAACCGTGGTCATTGAAGGGGGCAACCATTTTGTACAACAAGATAAGCCGGAAGCTGTCAATAAGGTCATGAGAGACTTTCTCAACAAACATTTCATTGATATGTAATTGTTTATTTATCATAATCATTATGTATGAGTTCATAATAATATATTGTATGCATTTCTGTGTCGATTCCTAATAAACCAAGAAACTGATCCCAATACAATAATAATATAGGAAGTTTTATCAGAACTAGTTGTTTTTTATTTGAATTGTACTCAATTTCAACGTATAGCGAATCATACTTGATTAAAACTTTAAATAATAATGTTTAAAAATAAAATTGTGGAGAATATTATCAAAAATTAATCCTATGTTTTCAAAACCAAACGTATTTGTTATTTTCTATTTATGATTCAATGCCTCGCTATCTATTTGACACAAAGTTGTCGCTCTCTTTAAACGTAATTAGTTTACTTTATATAAGGCCCGATGCACACCGCACCGAACAAGACACGACAGAGCAAAACATTTTTGTGTGGTCATGTGTGGAGCTCTCTTGATTGCATGCTTTAAATTGAGCCGGCGCACACTGCACCGAACAGGACCGAACAAAACAACAAAACACGACCACACATGACCACACACGTTTACACAATTCAGCTGTCTTCCCCGCTCCCATGTTCGACGGAACAAAATGCACCGAACATTTTGCATTGCACATGCGCGACTATTTGTTTATTAGTTCGTGAAGGTGTCTAGTGGCGTGTGTTGGTTGTCGAAGTGAGTTTTTTGATGTGTTTTACCAAAATGCCTGTGCAAAAGCGTAAGGTAAAGGATTTAGGCCTACCCATTGATGAGCTAGATGTGGAAAAACTAATAGTTTTTGTGCAGGAGAGGCCTGCATTGTACAATTTTAATCTCAAAGATTACCACAACAAGGATAATGCTGACAAGCTGTGGGAGGAAGTGGGGAAATACATTAAAGCACCTTGTAAGTACCGAAACCTACATAGTTGAATTAATTTTATAGCTTATTTGACAATAGAATTATTTATAACGCTAATTAATATGAATGTTTACCAATAGTGTTTTTACTAGTTTAGCTTTAACTGTATTTTGTGATTCCCAAGTATAAAAGTGAATATAAATAGTTGCAAGAAGACGTGCAAAAAATATTATTATTTTAGTTTATTTTAATTCATGTAATATTATTTCGATACTTTCTGTGGGCTCAATTTAATTAATTAGGAATTTCACTGCATGTTTTAATGAATGAAATGGATCTTGGTTAATTTTGATTTTATTGTGGAACGGAGCCCTGTACAATATATTAGTAACATCAATATAATGATATGAATGATGATATTATTATTATTTGAGTTGAAGGCTACAAATATTTTATTGGTAGAAATAGTTATTTACCAATATAATTAAATATGTGTAAAACTTGAATAGTTAGTCAGACGAGGTGAAACCTCCTTCCATTATCTACAGTTTCTGTTTCTTCACCCTCGAGTAACAACAGCTCTTGAAATATGTCGGGACGATTCATTCGTTCTCTTTTTCTGATTAAATTATGTAGTATAGTACATGTTTCAGTTATCGCCTGAACTTTGTCAGAGCTCAACATAATGCATGTTTTAAATACCCCAAATTTTTTGATTAGTATGCCAAAAGCACATTCAGCAATACGGCGGGCTCTTGAGTGCCGATAATTGTATACACGCCTCTCATTTGTAAGGTACTTTCTGACAAATGGTTTCATGAGATTTACAAGAAGTGGATACGCCTCGTCACCAACAAAAACGAAAGGCATTTTGCTATTGTTTTCATAGTTGATGGGTCTAGGAGAGGGAATATTAAGCTTCTTTTCCACCAGATACTTTGCAAAAGTACTATTATGAAATACTGAAGCGTCATTATTTCGACCGTAGTCTCCTACCTCAATTATCACAAAGCATGCATCAGCGTCTACCACTGCCCGCAAAATGATCGAGTGAAATTTTTTATAGTTGAAATAGGCAGATCCCTCATTTTCTGGACACAGCAAGCGGATATGTTTGCCATCAACAGAACCTATACAGTTAGGATAGTTCCAAACGTCTTCAAATCGCTGAGCTATATGTTCCCATCTTTCAGTTGTTGGTTGAGGCATGTACACTGGCCGCAGACGTTCAATTATAGCTTGGTATGTTTCCATTACAATTAGTCCAATAGTTGTTTCCCCAACACGGAAGTAGTAGTGGTAAGATTTGAACATTTCTCCGGTAGCCAGGTCCCTAGAAAGATACGGATACCAATGTATTAGAATAAAGTGCAATGTTTTAGATATGCATTAGAATTGTGTACAATTCTAATTGAAACTTATATAATAATCTATACATTTCTATGGATAAAAAGTCGTTTATATTGGTCTAAATTAGATTTTTTTTTTAAATACAAAATTAATATTTATTTTCTTAGTATTTGTTGTGCCAAATTTCATAATAAAAACATAATTCACAGATATGAACATTTTCATGTGCCCATTCCTCAAACACACCACTTATACAAATATTTTTTTCAGCTGCTGATTGTCGCTCGAAGTGGGCGTCTCTCAGGAATGAGTACGCTAGACACATGCGACAAGAAAAAACATATGTCCCCAGTGGGTCAAAAGGAACTAAAAAGAAGCAATGGTATCTGGCAGAGGTACTGAGTTTTCTAACAGATTTCATGGGTCAGCATAGGACGATGTCTAGTAGCCTACGTCCAAATCTACGGCAAGCAGGAGAGAACATAAATACGGAAGACAATGATAGTTTTATGGAAACGTACGAAGAAGAAGAACAGCACGATGACTCTTATGGTTTTGTTGACCTGACAATAGCTGGAAACCTGTCAAGACTAACTACACCAATCCAGCCTCCAACGAGACTTCCAGGATTAGGGAAGAGGAGGTTTCGTCCTCAAAATCCATGTAAGATGGTGGTCAGTCCAATGATTGATTTTTTTAAATCAAGATCACAGCTACCCCCCAAACACGATGAAGATGGAGACGGAGACCTTTATTACCTTAAAGGCCTGCTTCCTGATTTAAAAAAAGCTCAACAAAATGCGCAAACGAAAATTCAAACAGGACATTATGAGACAATTAAACGATTTTCTTGATGAACAGGACGAACAATGCAGTTCACCAATGATGGTGTCAACATCATAGTCAAACGCATCTTCATCGCACTCATTCACCCAGATCTCTTCCCCCGGCAGTCTGCCTGATACAAATATTCCGCTCCTGATTATAAAAACCTACAGAGGGTGCTGACCTTCCTTATGGAAATGAAGTCACCACATGATGTAGAAGAAAGCATCCGTTAATTTGAAGGCACATCAGTCTATTATAAATTCTACAAAATATGGTTTCATTTTTTAAGTATTACTTTTTACTGTATCTTGTTTATTTATAAATAGCTTGGTTTTGTAAAAAAATTACATACAATTGACTTCTAAGCTATTAGGATTCCAATAATTTAACATCTCGTCTTATTAAAATTTAGTGTAGGCCTTCTAAGTATCTATTGTTCAAAGTTATTGTCTCATAACTGTTGTAAAGTAATAATATAATAAAATTAAATACTTGTATGCATAATACCCAGCGTACGGCAATCTTTATACAAAGAAATATCAGTAAATATATAACTTTTACCTTAAAGTGATGAACAGCCTTTCCTCCGGTGTAATGCTCTTCCTATAGTTGGTGTTTCTCCTCCTGATGATATCCTCTATATTACTCAGGATGTAATGAAAAGTATCAACACTTAATCTTACAAAATTGGCGAATTTTTCCGGATAAAACTTCAACTCACTAATGTAGTTTGTTAAAGAGTTTTCATCCATCCTTTTTTTCAGCATAGGGTGAACCCAGATACTTCGATCGCGTTTCTATTCATGATGAATCTCCAACCATTCCCACAGCAAAAAAGCTACCCCTTCATCACTGACCTCCATCTTGGTGAATGCATATAGTAAGAAGAGAATGTCTTATCGTGTTTTGTTCCATCGTGCTCTATGGTCAAAACTACCATCACACAAATTTGTTCCATGAAACAAAAACATTTTTGTTCTTTCGTGTCTTGTTCGGTGCGGTGTGCATCGGGCCTAAATGGTACGAAGACAAAAATGTACGCCTTGTTTAGTTTATCAAAGCAAGCATTGGCTAACTTTTGTCGGTAAACTCCCTTAAATTCTCAGAAATGCAAATTATTTTGACATGCATACGAAACACTACGGTTTTAAAATGTAAACTTCTTACAAATTAATAGTAATTAAAAAAACCATTCATTTGTAAACTTTACTTAAATAAATGTTATCTTAAAAACCGAATATGCAGTGTTATTTGTCATGTTAAACAAGACCAAAATATCAATTTTGAACAATTTCTTTAGTGCCATTAAAAAGGTGAATCAAAAAATCATTTATCAGTAAACTACTGGTTGCTTTAATTTTATAGATGAACTTCAACATCGGATTGGCTTTGAACTACTACGTATAGCCGTTGGCTAGCATCTGAATATCAAATTCGAACAAAATTCCCTAAACTATTTTATTTGAAGCCCCAGAGGTACCGCAGCTATGTAGGATTGTTGTAGCCACCTGGTTTTACAAACCCCACAAAGTGTGCTCTTGGTGCAATTTCAAATATAGAAACGGTAGCACCTTAAAATGGCGATCTATAGAGCTATTTTCATGTGTAATGTAATTCAAAATGATTTTTTTTTAAAATTTCTTAGAAGAACTACGTTCCAGAGCTACTGAGAATTCTTGTAGTCACCGAGTACTACAATCCCCACCAAGTTTGCTAGTGACGCAATTTCAAATATAGAACCTGTGACACCTTAAAATGGCGGAATATAGAGCTATTTACGTGTACAATGTAATGTAAGGTTAATTTTCTCAAAATTTCCAGAAGAACCTTGTTCCAGAGCTATGTAGGATTGTGGTAGGCAACAAGACGTACTACAATCCTCACTAATGATCATGGCGCAATTTCAAATATAAAAACTGTGACACCTTAAAATGGCGATCCATACAGCTATTTTAATGTGCAATGTAAATTCAAAGTTAATTTTCTCCAAATTTATAGAAGAACCAGGTTACACAACTATGTAGGAATTTTTAGGCACCTAGTACTACAACAGTCCTCACCAAGTGTACTCGTGCCGCAATTTCAAATATAGAAACTATGGCACCTTAAACGTAGCGATTTTAAAAAGCTATTTTAATGTATGATGCAATTTCAAAGTTAGTTTTCTCAACATTTCCAGAAGAACCAGGTTTCACATCTATGTAGGATTCTTGTAGGTACCTAGTGTTACACCCTCTCTATCTACCTCGTAGTAATAGGCCACTATAAAAAATACTACAAGGCAAAGAGGATATAATCTAAAGGACATGAAATAATAAATAATAAAGCAAGCGCAATGAGAATTAAAAGTAAATAGCAATTTAATGTAATAAAAACAGCAGACAATAAATAAGGTGGCCTTGACCATCCTAGCAGCAGATTGGAAAACAATGATCGCTGGAAAACATAATAATTATCTTTACCATTTTGATCCTGTTTCAACTCTTTCAGAATAAACAAAATAAATAATAATAATATTAGTTGTAAAAGGCTTTATGAGTCAATCTAAATGGTTATGAAGGTGTCCTAACAATTTGGACTGAATAAACATAATAACTTTCTTTGGTTATATTAAATAGTAAGCCCCACAGTTTTACTGTTAATGTAATTAATGAATCTAACATTATGCAAACAGAAAATACATCAGTACTCTAAACAAATATACAATAAACTTTACAAATGACGTTACATAACACGTGAGTTACCCATATCAAACCTAATGATAGCTCACGCGGGACTATTTGAATCTTCATCAATTGAACTCGAACTAAGTTAAACTATTGATTTGAGATTGATGAACGTTTAAAAATAAACAATGAACAGTCCAATTTACTTTAAACAATTATTTGAATACAACGGAAATCCAAATAATCAATATAGTAGATTCGATAATTCCTTTAAGAATCTAACCTGACTACACAACAGCAATACTAACATCACATAGCCTCGTTAATATCCAAAATAATATTATTTAATTCAACTGTTAAAGTTCCAAAATCCTAACGACGAATATTTACAGAGTGTGATAACTTCCCTTTCACAGAGTCCATTGTTCCAGGATATCGTCTCCAGACGATATAGAACAATTAGCACCGTCCGTCCAAAATGGTGACGAGTTTTGAAGTTTCACAATATGATAGCGGAGATCCATCTCGACGCTGGGAGGTTCAAAAGTCGTTGGTTGATGTATATACAGAGGTTCGTCCCTCATGGTGACGGATTCAAAAGTTCTCCCTTGATTTTACAAAGTTACATGTTATATAGTGATCTAACTGCGTAGGCACAAAAGGGGGGAAAGTTCACTACTAGGTAGGTGACGTGAAGGGGGTGGTGATCACGCCATCTTCTTGGGTCATCCAGCTTGAAGGTCTCTGGTTGGTCGCGCCGCTCCAGCCAATGGTTTCTTGCATTGTATTTTGAATCTTCTCTGATTGATTGGTAGCGACGTCAGAGGCCGGTAGACGATTGTAGAGATTATCCGGAAGAGGTCAGATACGTCTATCTCCACCTCGCTCATGATTAGTAGAAATGCGCTTCGCCATTTACTATCGTGTCGGTCCGGTATTCACATCTAGTGCGGGTGCACTCAACAAAGTTGCCCCACTCGCCAATTTAGAACGTTTTGCAGCCAGCTAGGTTTCTTGGTTGTCCAGGCCAGCATAGCAGAGGGTACGTACGCTATCAGAATTACTTGTAGAAGTTGAAAGGGGATTGTATAGAAAGATATTGTTTTTATGGCTTGGTTATATTAGGAACTAAAATAGAGAAGCTTACTATTGTAGGTGAATTGACTATTTACTGACGTTTCCAGGAGCGGGTAGTATTCATCGGATGATATTTTCTAAGAGCGGATAGTATGACTACGTATGACTGTTCAGCAGCATAGGGAAGGGTGGGGCTTAGATGTAACATTACACCCTTGTAACGTTACACTAGTACTACAATCCACACCAAGTGTGCTTGTGACGCAATTTCAAATATAGAAACCGTAGCACCTAAAACTCTGCAATTTTAAAGGGCAGGTTTCATGTGGGATATAAGTTAAAGTTAATTTTCTCAAAATTTCCATAAGAACCAGTTTCCATAGCTATGTAGGATTAGTGTGGGCATTTAGTACTACAATCCCCACCAAGTGCGCTCTTGCCGCAATTTCAATTATACAAACTGTGCCACCGTAAACTTTGCAATTTTAGAGGTCTTGTTTCATGTGTGATGTACCTAAGCTCAAAGTTTATTTTCTCCAAATTTCCAGAAGAACCAAGGTTCAACTCTATGCAGGATTGTTCTAAGCACCTAGTACTACAATACCATTACTTATGCTCATGCTGTAATTTTAAATATAGAATTTGTGGCGCCTTAAACTTGGCGATTTTAGAAGGCTTGTTTCATGTGTGATATAAGTTAAAAATTAATTTTCTCAAAATTTCCGGAAGAAATGGTTCCATACCTATGTATGATTGTTGTAGGCACCTAGAACTAAAATCTCAAGCACATGTGTTCGTGCCACCATTTCAAATATCGAAACTGTGGCAACTTAAACTTGGCAAACTTTGAGGGATAGTTCATGTGTAATGTAACTTCAAAGTTAATTTTCTAAAAACTCTTAGAGGAGCCAGGTTTCACAGTTATTTAGGATTGTTTTTCTAACCAGATTCAAAATAGAATTAAAAAAAAACTTGTTCTTATCGGGGATTCAAATATAAATTTTGACATCTTAATTTGGCGATATTAAAATATAATTATAAACATACTTTTGTGTCATCTATTAGTCTTTAACGAATTATACTTTTGCGTTATCTTATTCTGAGGTAATTAAGAACTAATCCTCCGCTCTGGTGCTACCTCTGATTCTTTTTAGAACTATAGTCACGTGTTAGTTTAATTTATTTGTCTTATGTTGGCTAAAAACTGTTAGTTTATTCTATTCTGTGTGCAAGCTTGTAATCAACTAAAATGTTACTGAATTAAACAGTTGAAACATCTATAGTTACATTAATTTTAACTTGGATTTTAAAGAGTGCGCTACTACAGCTAAATGAATATTACAATATAGCTACATGAATATTAAAACATAAGATTTTTACGTTTATTTTGGGGAGTTTAGAAACTTGGGGAGGAACGGGATTTTTGTAAAAGAAAATCCTCAACTAAACACTTCTTTAAGGAGCGCCAGGGCCCAAACCAGAATTTGTGTCAAGAGCATAAATCGGGGCCCTGATAATAAATTTAATTCTGTATTCAACCATATAGGTATGCTACTATTTATTGCCGAAATTGATAATTCACTATATAAAATTAAATCTTGAAGGACGGCCAAAATTAAGTTTTTCCTTAACTTTCTTACAATTTTTTTCGAGTCTACAAAACAAAAAACCTAATAATCAACAAACGTGTTCTTTCTTTTTTTTTTTTATAATTTCCGGCCTAGGAGAAAACTAGTTGCCGGGATTTATAACAAAACAAAACAAAAATCTTAACTCTTTAGATAGTGAAAGTATTATTATAAAGATAACTTTATATTATAATTTGACAAATAAACATAAATCATCTTTAAAATTAATTTAAATTTCGTACCAAAATCCAAACGAGTATAATAATCTCTTCCGCTAGGAGGAATTAGTTCTTCAAATGACAGCCAGATGCTGTAAGCGTTCAAGAACATGAATGAAACTAAGAACAAAACAGTTCCGAAATAAACCACTCTCTAAAGTAGATAGTGTTAAAATCACCTACCAAAAATCTAGTAGGCAGGGTGGGATGGCAGTTTATGAATCAAAATAAAGAAATAAAATTTAATATAGTGTAATAAAGGTGAGTATATTATATATAATATATATTTTAATTGTAAATAAATAAATAATTAATATTCGAAACTTTAGGAGTTGTGATTGAAATTTAAAACAAATAAACAGTAAAGTTGTCAACTTTATTACATATTTGAAAGACTGAGTCAACTGACTATTAAATTTATATTATAAGTAATTCTTTTAGCAAAAATAACATCACAATAAAATATGGAAAATTCAGAAAAACATGCACTTATAATTCAAGGAAACTGTAGAGAGTAGATGATTCGAGTACAGGTGAAGATTTTTGTAGTCGCTCTGACAAATTTTGGAGTGAAATTTCAGGTTCTAATTGTAGTTCATCGTATTGCTTCAAGTCTGATTCTTATTTTGGACGAGTTAAATTTTAATTAGAATATTACTATTAGTCTTTTTTGAATTAGACTTTTGTGTTAGCTTATTCTATGAGGTACCTCCATTGATCTCTATACTATAACTGGATGGACATCTGTGGCTGAAATTTTCGAGCTGTCGTCTGCATACCATTGGGTAAGAGAGAACAAAACTTTCGGGTATCTCTTTCTCTCTTTCACCCATACAAGGCAATGTGGCATTTTGACATCGTTCATTAATTTGATTGAATATATGAGATACATCAATGTGAGAGTGGTTAAATTAAATAAATTTGTTAGTTAAAGCTTTGAAGAGCATATAAAAGTTCCAAACTGGTTAGTTTTTTATTTAAATAAGTTGATGTAGCAGTATATGTACGATGATTTTTGAAGGAAGCTTACTTTTAAGGCTTTATCTCGTACCAGATTCCTACCATATATTTGTGTTTAGTTAGGATAAAAGACCTTCCAGAAGGAAATTTCTACTTCTGTTCTAAATTGCCGTTCATCAAACCAAAATATGATATATATGATAGTATTCTGGTACGAAATAAAGCCTTACACATTGGGATTATTACTAAAATCAGGGTTTAGTAGATACTGTACTTTCTACAAGCCAATAACCTAAACTATCATTTGAACGTAAGACTTCTACACAAAGTGTGTCATTCAAACAAATGTAATACAGTTTTTAGCTAACTTGTTTCATTATAGTTATCGAAATGTCAACAAATATAGTTTCTTAAAGATATGAGCCAACTTAAATAAACAGGTATTATTATTACAATAATACTTTCCACAAGCCTATAACCTAAGTGATAGTTTGAATGATGGCAACTATTCAAAGTTTGTCATTCAAACAAAGTAAACAATTTTTAAGATACCTTGTTCATTATATTTATCGAGCTTTCAATAAAATATGGTTTCTGAAACCAATATACAAGCTAATAACCAACTTTAAATATAAGTGTTGTCGTGGCAGACTGTAAACAACATTGATGATAACTACATTAAAATTGAAATATCTAAGGTTTTATTCGTATTTGTACAGAATTACCTGTAAAACTGGATTGTATATCCTTTAATGTAAATGTTTCTTCAGGAATGTATGGTATAATACTTCACTATTTTCAAACAATAACACTTTTATTCATCAGAGACATGTTTTCGCATAAGAACATTTAAAGAAACCGTTAAATCTTTCCCCCCCTTGGTGTAGCAGACGATACACTTGAGCGTCACGCTTTTGTCCTTGGAATGTGCATGTGTATGTCCATCCAGTTATACTATAGAGATCAATGGGTACCTCTGATTCTTTTTAGAACTATAGTCGCGTGTTAGTTTAATTAATTTTTCTTATGTTGGCTAAAAATGATTAGTTTATTTTATTCTGTGGAGCTTTTCAGCCCACTTATGTCTTATTAGATGCTGTTTTGTTTTGTGATGTATACAGTCGTAAATCGTAAACGTAAATAAATGTTTTGTACTTTAGGCCTGACTCTATTTTAATAAAATATGGAAAATTCAGAAAACCAGGCACTCATAGTTCAAGGGAGGGTTCCACAACCGTACAGAGGAGATGGTTCGAGTACAGGTGAAGATTCTTGTAGTCGCTCTGACGAATTTTGGAGTGAAACTTCAGGTTCAAGTTGTAGTTCATCGTATTGCTCCGAGTCTGATTCATATTTTGGGCGAGTAAAATTTTAATTAGAATATTACTCTATTAGTGTTACACAATTTATGAGATAATTTCGTTTACAAATCATTGTATTGTATTTATATTTATTGTTTAGGGAACAGATACAACCTACTCTTAGGGTGTGAACGCGAGAAAACTCAAGTCTGTAAGCTTCTATGCTTAGTCCTTAAGTCCTCATGATTTTTAATTCTGGTGGACGGTACACAAAATATCAAGCATTTAAACCACTTTTTTTTTCAAACAAATTATTCCTGCTTTATATTTATTTGGCTATAGTGTGATCCGAGGGCGGGATTCCTTATTTTTTCTCTGTCAAATTATGAGACCTAGCTTATAATTATTGTTCTTACTTAACCTAACTTTCATGCATTAGCGAATTAAAATTTCAAATAATATTGGTCAAATAAAACATTCATTTTTTAGAGAAAATTATATCATATTTATACACCGCAAAGGATGAAGAAAATAGCCTAAGTCAACACAAAATATTGTCAATATTTACATTTCAATTGTTCACTTGGAATTTTAGTGAGTTTTGTTTTATTTGTAGGCCTATAGTTAACATATTCAAAACCATCAAATTTTGATAAATCTTAGTATTATGTGAGTTGCCATTCTCCTGGTTGTGTAATAATAACAATTAAATATATAAATAAAGTGATATAACAAATAAAAAGTGTCTTATAATTATGAGCTATTGTGTCTGTCCTATCACCTAAGTCTGTCCACAAACTTCATGTTGCTATTGATGTCAACCAATAGGAAAATATAATCAGTGTTTAATCAAACTCATTAAAATAAAACAATTTTATCAATTTTGATTATTATATGTAACATTGCAACATGTTACAACATACTACCCCCCCATCTTAAGCGTCACGCGAAGGTTTCCCTCAAGAGTCATACTACCCACTCCATATAAAACATCAATAGCTAGTAATAAACTTCCTGCAATAGTAAACTTCTCTATTGTAGTCCTATGTAGACTGTCTTTAATTTGTACGAATTCAATTAAGAATGAAACTCCCCCACAAAATTAAATGCTTGTATTTCTTCTGGCTAGAGCAACCTTCAAGACTGGAAATCCATCTCGTGTCCTAAATCTAAGAGGAGGTTAGAAACCAGCCGCCGTGCGCCAACAAGCCGAGGATTCTGAGCGAACAGGTCATATCGGAACTGACTGAGACCATCAACTAAATGGAACTATCCTGGTGTCCGGCGCGGAAGACAAATCCAAGAACCAATTTATCGCGTGATGTCTGTTCATCACCTCCACCAACCAACGGAGCTCTAAAACCAGGTGGCTCGTATTGGAGCAACCTGGCCAATCTTAGACTAGTCAAGCATGACGTGATGTTTGAAGAGTTACCGTTGAAAACCATTGACCAATGTTGACATTCCCCCCTTTCAATTCCTAAGCGGCTAGAATCACTATTTAAACCTTGCGGTTCTAAACTCAGTGACTATTATTATTCTACACCTCTAAGAGAAACCATGTCTTAGACGATTATTATTCAATGACTTCAAGAGAAGCCATGTCTTAAACTTTATTTTTTTTATCACCATCTGGAGAAGTCCTGTCCTGGACTTGGACAATTTACAATATGATGACGTAATTATTTGTATCGAAATTAGTGTAATAGTTTGGAATAAGCCAAACCAAGAGTAAATTATTTACCAAACATTTTATGAGACAGTTAATTTGTTTTGCCGCCACTTGGGCGCTTGTATCAAAGAAGTCAAGTATTTATTAGAATGCTACATTTATTAGCTTGTGTTATTAGAAGTGTTTAATTTAATTTGACAAGTTTCCTATGATTTTTTTTTGTAGCCGTCTATAGTGACAATCCTCAAGAAAGTTAAAGTACATCCTACTTCTACAGTATGTTAAGAGATTTTGCTAAGGATACATAATAAATATAATAAGTTAACCTACCACAAATCATTAACATTTTTTGTGAAACAACAACTCTTTTGTTGGTTCTAGACATCATCTTAAGTGATAATTTTTAGAACATGTTTTGGTACTATCTTGAAGTTTAAAAAAAATCATGATAAATGTACCTTTTTTTTTCATAGGCTATCTGACCTATAAGAATTTCCCTTGAATTATCAATAGGATTACCAGTGTATTTTATTACAGGTCGGATGTGGAATGGGAATCTGAGGTCAGCCCTGGAGGGGAACTATTCTATATTAAATCCAATCCTGTTATTGAAACAGATAGACCACCAACACATACACCTAAAGTCTTAGAGAAGGCCCAAAGTATGACTCAAAGCAACATATATTCAACAAGGAGTAAGTATACTTATATAGGCCTATACAATTACTTACTCAAATGTATGTCGCAGCCTAAAATGCTCTCTCTCCCCTACACTTCATTTTATCTCCCTCTTTTCTACCCTTAAGCTATGTTATCCAAAGCCACTACTATTTTTTAAAACAGTATAGTTACTGGTACAGTTTATAATTTCCACGAAAGTGTAAAACCTATAGTAGAATTTTGTTATGAATGAATTTTTAGAAAATACAACTTTTTTTTTGGGGGGGGGGGGGGGAGCCAACATTGTTAACCTTTTGCTTTATATTTGTTTTATTTTTAGGTATTGATAGTATCTAACAAAATGACATTTGCAGATCATATGACTCGACATGAAAGTAGATCTAGTAACAAATAAAATACTACAAGCTTTCTTGACTTGTATATATACATTCTGCACTTTCTCTTTAGAAATTGTTTGAAACACATTCATACTCCCCATCCCACAAATATACAAACCTGTATTAGTCAGAGAATTTGATTGGTTTGGAAATATACATTGATTCTCGGTATGTAAAACTGATCTTTTACAACAATACACTGTTAAGTATTTCAGACTGAAAAATATTGAGTAAAAACATTTGTTTAAAAATCAGGAAAACTTATAAAAATCTGGTTATGCCTACTTACTAGGATGACTTCCTAATTTCTAATTAATTACTGTTTATATTAAAATGCTCATTGTTTTAGGTAAACTCTCTAGATTAATCAGACGACGAAATAGTAAGCGACAGCAACGCAACAAAAATGTGTCAACAGCTGTACAAACACACCCAGAACAGTCCCAAGGAAAACCTTCAATTGTTCGTGGTGTGGGAAGCAATAAAGTTACATTCCAAGATTGTCAGGTGGGTCTCACTATTCTGTCTAATTCTTAGCTCTAGACTTAAAATACATTAATGGAAACACTGAAATATCACAAGATGTATTTTTCCAACTTTTACTAGTACATTTAAAACGAATAAAAAATATTACAAGGTTCATCGTACATTTTAAAATGTCTTTTACACATGTGAAATAAAACAAAGTTGGATCTTTTCGCAAAATTGTCTATGTGACATTTTATACATGAATGATTGTCAAGTAGGTCGTTTTAATAAGAATTAATATAAAAACTAAATTATATACTTTTAATAAGTAGGAGACATCATTATTCTTTGCCTTTTTTGCTTGAAATTGCTATAAAAAAAAAGAATCATTTACACTAATTATTAGGTATTTTTTTCTTAATATTCCTATGAAAAAGCTACTATGTAAAAAAAAAATTCCTTCATCCAAATACCATTAGTAAAGAAGTAAAATAGGTATTTTATTTGGCTTTTATGACAGTAATATTGTGACCAAAGGCAAATATTAAAATTTACAATCAATTTTCTCCAAGAGGCAGCCATTTAATGTGTGAACTGAGTTCTTCTTTTCCTTATATTTATCTGTTTATATCCACCTTTCTTGTAGCCTACCTTCTTCCAAAAATAACACACATTTAAGAATGAGAAATGTAGTCATAATGTTAATATTTGTAGCACTATACCACTTAGGTTTAAGTTGATTGATTTACCATTTGTAGCTGAAAAAAAGCATTCATTTTACTGAATTTTATAATAAAATACAACTTTTTATTTTAACAAAATCCAATAATTTTATTTTCCAAAATCATGGTATCTATAAATTATAATGGTGAGTTCAAATGGAGCTACCAACTTTTTTATTCATAAAAGCGAAAGATGATTTTGATTTAAATGTTGTAACATTAAAACACAGTCTGGTATTATCTTGATCCACATCATAAAGAAAAACTCTATGTGTAGCTCACAAGCAATCAATACCGACCAAGCAGCCACCGCTATCAGCGATGATAGTTCTAATATTTGCAGATAGAGGGTGTCATGTGGTCAGCACAACAAGCCCTCTAGCCACTAATATCAGTTTCTTAAACTGGAGCCGCTACTTCTTTATTCAAGTAGCTCCTCATTTGTCCTCACTAGCCTGAGTTTGACCTCGTTCCAGACCCGCTGCTTTACAGATAAACTTTGGAAGTGCTAGGAATTGAGCCTAAGACCTCTGGATCTGTAGTCAGGGACTCTGACCACTAATCTACAGAAGTATCATAAATGCTCTGCTACTGATGAAAAACTCAGGTTCTTTGCCTACTGCCCTAAAGTTGCCATATTATTGTAAATGTCAAACTGTGGTCGAGATTTAAGTTATTTTGAATAAACTCTAATCACGAGATCAAAGACACATTCAGGGGTGTCAAATACACCTTTGGGGAAAAAAATTCAATAAAAATACATGAGAAAACATTTTTTTTTAAATATTGTGTATTACTTTGCAGTAAATTTATAATTCCAACAACTATTCCATGTTTGTTTACCTTTCAGGAGGGTGAGATTAGGGAAGTAACCATGTCGGTAGATCCACGAGGTAGCCATAACTTGGGCCGCAGAGCAACATACTGTGAGACACTTCTAGGACTAGTCATCAGTATGTTTGCTGATGAGTCACGAATCATGGTTGCTGGCTTCATTCCAAATGGAGAAGCAATCAGATACAAGAGTATTAAAATTGGTATGCTTTTTTAATTACTAGAAAAAAAACCACTTGATAGAACAAAAAAATGAAAACATCACTAATACAAGATGAATTTGTTTTTTTAGTTATTAGAAACTATTCAAAGTTTGATATCAAATTAATATTTTACATATAATTTATTTTCTTTCTTTTCCAACAACAAATGGTAGTAATGTAGCTAATGATGCTATTAATTTGGTCAGGTGATTGGCTCCGCAGTATAGATGGCCAAGAAGTTGTTTATTCAAATATCGACTCGGTGCTGGCTAGCATCACGTCTCCCTGCAAGGTGGGTGGGCTACTTTTTCTTTACATATCCACTGAAATTGTTCAGATGATGAAACTCTTCCAACACACATTAGATTTTACATTTAAGAAATTAAACTTTAAAGAATCAAGTAGCTAAAGCTATTATTTATGCTTTTAGTGAGGATTACTCCATCTAGATATCATATTATGAAAATTGAAAAATTACACATGGACAGGAATCCAACCCGGGACCTTTGACTTAGTACGCCAATGCTCTAACCACTAAGCTATCCAGGAATCGTCCCGTGCCCAGGGTCACTCTTCACTCATATTTTAAGGCAGAGTCTATGATGGATATGCAGAAACTTTAAATGTTGTTTTATCTAGTTAATTTTGCTACCATAAAATACATTTACCGTGTATCTTCGATTCTAAGATGCACTTTTTATGCGATTCAAACATCTATAAAATCAGGGTGCGGTTTAGAATCGATGGCATCTTAGAATCGCAGTTATTTTTATTATAGAAGACTGGCTAGATGTTGTATAGGGAATAGATGTCCTGAAAGTCTTAGTAACCCATCTAGCCTGCTAATACTTGTTGCATTTTGTGGGCATTTGACCGAAAAAGTCAAAAATAAAATCATGCTAAAAGACGGCGACTTGGTTGTGATTCCTGGTGGCATGACTAGCCAACTCACAGCTTGGAAGCTAATCCCAGAAAGAATAGTGCAGCATTCATTTAAAAAAATGTTGCATCACCAACACTCACGATGACTCAGAATACAAGGTATTATGGAAGAATGGCGATAAAGATGACTCAGAAGAATCAGATTTGATATTGATTCAGAAGGAAATGATACCACCTATTGATAAATCTTATTTTAACTAACATCTTTCACCTTGTTTGTTATTATCATTTCTGAAAATGTGGGATGTTTACAATAAATCTGACTACTGTAAGATGTAATATATTGTTCAGCCACAGAAGTATGATTTACACATGTTTTAATTTTGCTTTTGTATCATTGGACAGGTTCGCCTGAAACTACAACGGTGTGGCAGGGTGTGAGGTTACGACACCAGTTCCATCGTTGAGCAGTCAATCTAGGGTCAGTAATGGAATTATTACAAAGTCAATTACTTGAGTTTTTTTCCGAGCACTTATACATTTGTGTTGGCCTTTGATAAGAAACACCAAAATGTATTGTTTTTGTTGTGAACAGGATGTTCACCAATCAGAACTCGCTAGGCAGTTGATAGGTGCCGCTACTGATTTAACACCCTTGCTGCGGGAACTCCCTGTAGGGTTACTATACCTCACCCAGGAAGGTCTGACTGAGGGTGGCCCAGAGGACCAAGGGGTGATTTACTGCTACCCTCCTCCTTCCTCCAGCCCAAACACGCTGGCCATGGCTCGTGGGTGTTTTACTACACTCCATCATTTGCTTCCAGATGTGGCACTTTCATCGCCCATTAGGTACAAAATTAAGTCAGGGAGAGCGGGGACACATGAGCACACATATCTCTTTTAACATTCAGCAAATTATTTAACTATCTGCATTCAATTTTATAAGAAGAAACTTATCTTACAGCTAGAAAAGTTACCATAACTACTTTCACATATTCATTCGTCGGGTCATGTGGTGCAGCTGTCACTTTTGATAGTTAATATCAATACCTTAAAATAGCTACATACTCAACAACATGATAAAATGATATTATTGTAACAGCAAAAAAGTATTTTCTAAAGGTTTTTCTTTACAAAAATCATACTCTACTATCATAGTTATATAACATGCTTAAGCTAAGATGAAGCTTTAAATGTTCTTAAAAGTAATTTATTTAGAGCTTAGGGATGAACATATTGGTCACATATTGTCCAGAAAATAAAATAACTAATTACTAGAACAAGTGGTGTAAAATAGTTATCTAGTGCATGTGTAGGGTTCTGCAATGGAACTTAATTCCTCATATCTTATGATTAATTAATACATATTAAAAAATTAGTAAATAAGAATGACACTTTTATTCATCCTTGTCAGTTTAAATATTGCTAAAACATGAAAACAAACCAATAGATTCTACCGGGTTAAGGGCTCGGCTAGATTGTGAATCTACTTCTTTGTTCTATTATTTCTGACAATTTCAATGTGACTAGATATAATTTATTAAGGTAATTTTTTTAACAGTTGAAAAATCCTACTTAAACACTTAAAAAGACATTTCCAAAGTTATGTTGGGTTAATCTGACAGGTGATTTATTGGTATTAAAAGTATCTGAACACAAATTATGATATCTGTTTTGTTAAAATGTTGTATCATTATGCCTTTAGTTATTTTGAAAACTCATTAGCTGCATGTGTTGAGCTAGACTGCCGAGGACGGGGAGATCGAGGTTCGAATCTCGCTCGGGTGAACTGGGGGTGGTTTTTCCTAAATTTTTCCCCCTCTCCAGTCAAAGGCGGGTTCACTTCCTCTATATTCAACCTTCCAAATTCATAACCCATTAGCATAATTAGTACTTAAGATATAACCTAACGGGTAGTAAGACACAGTGCCAAGTATTATATTATCATTAGCTGTCAAGTCGCATACATACTTTTATATCAGCTTTTGTTAAATAGTTAATATACTTTTGAAATGAGAAATCTCTTTTATTGAGATGTACCTATATATTAAGGAACGGATCTATGAATTCCTTGAATCCTGATGGATGTGTGAAGATTCGAGAAAACTTTATTTTAGATTTAGAAAAAACACATAAATATATATTATATTTAAATCTTGATATGGAATTTGTTTTAGAGCATTAATACTGGATCTGACACCTTAGCTCAGTTGGTGGCTTGTCTGTCTAGTGAGCTAAGGGTCCTAGGTTCAATTCCCGGCATGGTCGAAAAATTTATCATTGGTGAAATGTGGGTTTACCCTTTGACAGTGATGAATTAACGGTCTTGGACTAGATGTTGTATCTGTCCTAGTCTTAAGTTGGATTATAAGGGATATGAAGAAGCTACGACAGGCCCAGCAAGCCGGTAGTGGAAAATATATGACTTGAATTAAAAAAACTGACCCAGGCCGCAGGCTGGAAGCAGTAAAGGATGTAAAAAAAAACTAATATTTGTAAATGTATTTATTTCCCTCATTAGTTCCACAGCTGTACTGCGAGAACAATTGACACACATCATTTACACACCTCGAGGTCATGAGATGATGTTGCTGGCACTACCAAACAACAGGTAAGAAACCATTCAGTGGCCCTTGGCTATCATATGGGATTAACCTCCCAGAAAGACTGGTTTCAATTCTTCTAGGTTCAAAAAATTTAATGTCATTAGCTTTTTGTTCACTATAAAATCTTCAATTCAGACTTAATTCGAAACCTATTCATTGAAAATTCTTTGATTATTAAATTTTCCAAGGCATTATATTCAATTCACAATTGATGGAAGCCATTAAGCTATCTGTTTTCAATTCCAAATTGAAAATCTTACTGTCCACCAGTCTTAACTTTGTTTTTAAGATTGGATGGACATATCGAGGTTTTGCAAATCGCTCTTACAAGTAGTACTATGTATTATCACCTCACTAGAGGTGCGCTACTGTAGCTATGGCAACCACCACATCGATCCCTCTACCCCTCCTATACTTCCCCCCTTTCAGAGTGTCCTTACATTACACAGTTAATCCAGGCAGTCACCAACCTACCCTCCTCCCTAATCCTTTCAACTTTGTTGCTTGATACTCAACAAAAGACAAGCTATCACCTTTGTACTCTCTAAGGAGTTATGCAGTGCCGCAATCTCGGGGTTTTATAGAATGACGTCCAGAGTCAAAGGACAAGGGGCTAGTTTCATAGTCAGATTTAGTAGGCCTAAAGTGCGAGTCGATACTAAATACAGGACGACACCTACCTAGACCAAAATGGAATGGGCCAGTTTCGCATATGAAACTGGCCCATTCCATTCAATTTCAGGTAGGTGACGTCTTGTATTTAGTATAGCGCCGCACTTGAGGCATACTAAATCTGACTATGAAACTGGCCCAAGGACTCAAACCCTGTCAAAGTATAATTTTTCTAAGTTACCTTGTAAAATCATTATTTAAAGCCAACTGTGATATTTTTATTTAGTTTATCTATTACTGTAGGAATATATAAAATTATACCGGTAGCCTTTCTTTTTTTTTCATTGACATAATTTTTAAAGTTGCTACTTATGCTAATTATTTAAATACATGTAAGAAGGAGGTTAGAATTAAAATAAGTGCACCACAATTTGTTTATACAGAAGATAGAAAAACCAAAGGGAAAACCACACTTTGTTCTAGGCTGTTAAAGAAAATAGGAAATATGTTTAAAAAAAATTTAATCATCTGGAAAAAAAATGGCCAAAGTTGACAAAAAATTGTAATTTTTTAAATTTTATTTCGTTTGAATAGAATTTACACACTGTACGCCTACTTCACTTTAAAAATAAGTCTTACTTTAAACTTAGTTTGAACACCATACTAACAAGAACATTGTATTCTAAGATCTAAAAAAAAATTAAATTAAATAAAACTCGGTAAACCATGTTTCCATTTAAAATAATTAATTTATTATTATAATATCAGTAAACCCTTGCGAAACTTGAATTTTTTGGTCATTTTTGGTAATTGATACAAAAATATTGTTAGATTTTTCTTTTAAGTTAAATTTTAAACAAACAATGTGTTTTAACGTAAACTGAGTATGCTATGTCAGAAGTTGGTAAAAAAAATCCTATCCACTGATACCCTATTCAACACTGTAGGCTTTGTATTAGTTGAGAAATAGGGATGTTGACAACAGAAATAATATATAGGATTTAGATATAGATGAGGAAGGTAGCTAAGAGGAAGTGAACCCGCCTATATCTATATGTATATACACACCCCTATTGAACATGATACCGTTTTGAACCGAATCCTATTATACACACAGCCTTAACATTTTTCACTTAAAACATATTCCTACAGAGGTCTATTTTATAGCATACTGTAACTGTACTGGCCAGCCAGCAGGAATGAGTGTGCACATTCATAAATCTAATAATATCAAAAACAAAGCGAGAAACCAGTGCAAGTGCAGGAATAATCACGCTGGTGCGCATCTAATGATGGACTTGTGGTCAAAACTGAGTGACAAAGAGAAAGGGGGGATTTACACCCTTCAGTTTAACTGTACTGATAATTCAATAGGTGGTTATTGGTTGGTGTAAGAATCTGTGCTGTGTTTCTGATATTAAAAATTTGAGGAGTGCTTGCGCATCAAGACAAGCATTCAGGGAGCCTAATAAAACTATCAAATTTGTTAAGTTTTTATATTGTGATTTATTTGAGATCTTTTATTTCATATAAAACACCTTCAAAATATTAGGCTAATTTTATGTGTGAGGCTGTACTTTTTCTGGCCAATACTATATCATGCAAACCCGCCTCGGTGGCATAGTTAGCTAACGCGCTAGTTTCGTGTTGAGTTTGACTGCCAAGGATGAGGAGATTGAGGTTAGAATCTCAGTCGGGTGAACTGGGGGTGGTTTTTCATAAATGATTTTCCACTTTCCCTCCACACAAATGCGAGTTCACTTTCTCTAAATTTGTTCCAATTTCTAATCTATTAGTGTAATTAGCACTTAAGCGTGTAACCGAATGGCAGTAAGACGCGGTGCTAAATAATAATAATAATAACAGCAACAACAATAAAAACAATAAATCACAATAACAACAACATTCAACTTACCCGCCTCGGTGGCGTAGTTGGCTAACGCGCTAGTCGTGTTGAGCTCGACCGCCGAGGACGGGGAGATCGAGGTTCGAATCTCGGTCGGGTGAACTGAGGGTGGTTTTTCCTAAATGGTTTTCCACTCTCCCTCCACGCAAATGCGGGTTCACTTCCTCCAAATTCAACCCTCCCAATTCCTAATCCATTAGAGTAATTAGTACTTAAGCGTATAACCCGAACGGGTAGTAAGACGCGGTGCTAAAAAAAAAAAAAAAAACATTCAAATATCATCATAAGTAGTCTTGATAATTGGTAGTACTCGACTCTTTTACTGTCGCACTTAGACTCAATTCCTTAAATAATAAGAGAAAAATGATAACAGAAATGAACCAGTACAGATAATTGATCATTGGTAGAGCTTTGGCATATTTAGTCTATGTGTAGTGGCGGCACATCACTTTAATTTATAGGCTCACCCAGTTTTGTGTTAGTGTTTACTCTATTATGGCTATCTTTTGTTTGATAGTAACACAATTGAAAGTATTAGGCAAACAAGGGTCTTTTGCAATCTCACTTGGAGTATAACCTTCTTGTAGGTAGAATATTTTTCATTTGTTACCAGTGTATATCTTGCAGGTGCTCTGTACAAGAAGCTATACAGATATCAGCTGACCTGGTTCGCTACTTGGAGTTCAACTACCAGACATTGTCTCGGTAAGTTGTGAATTAAAAAATTTATTTATGATCTTATTATTATAGGCGTCTGTGAAACTTTGACTTAGATTTGAAAAAAATTTAGTGTCGACTTTGCTTCAAGGGGAAAAAAAAATCTGGCTTTAACAACTACAAAGTTTCGCCAATACAAATATTGTCATCTAAAATACTCCATTTATGTTCAATAATTGCAATTCTGATATTTTGTATGCATTACAAATTAATAGTCATATGCACCCATTTTGTTAGTCGAAAGGTCTAAGGCAGGCATTTAATATCTGGGGCCAATGCACTGCATGTGGCACGATTCATGATCTGTGTGAACAGTTTTCTCTTATGAAATAGAACAAACACTCAAGAGATCATGGCTTACAGACTACACATTTTATTTTAAGAAGTTACGTTAGTTGTTTCACATGCCCTCCTGATAATTTGTAATAGAATTAAACATAGGTCATGGGATTGGGTGGTAACGATTGATTTTCTTAAGGAGACAGCCATTACCTCTTTGTCCAGTGGCAGCAATGTAAAGTGTAAACTGGGTTCATTGTTTATTTGTAATGGCCATATTGTGTTTGTTCCTTTTATATGTCTCTATCCACCTTTCTTTACCTTCTTCCAAATATAATAAAATACATCAAAAAGTTAAAAGAAGTTTCCCTTAAAGTAAAACATCATTTTTGAAAGTGACTTAAACACAAGATTTAAACTTTTAAAGCCTAAAACACACAATTTCTTGGGAAAAATAAATAATAAATCCTAACATTATATGTAATATATTTTTTTAATGTGGATTTTAAAATTGTATATTTTTACATACAAGATGGTGACAATATTGAATTTTCTGATATGCAATCCCCTCAGTATCTTAAATTTTTAATGTGGCCCTTTTGATCAAAAGAGTTTAACACGCTTGGTCTAAGACATCACTCTCACAATAGGCTGAACTGCCAATGACTGGGAGATCGGGGCTAATATTCTGGCTGGTTGTACTGAGGGTAGTTTTTCCTAAATGATATTCCACTCTCCTTCCAAAAAGAAAGGTACACTTTTTAACCAGGGTGTCTAACATCCAGGAAAATCAGTGAAAACTGGAACTAGCCAGGAATTTGAAGTGGTCAGAAAAAAACGGAAATTTGGTACATTACCAAAATATCCGTTAAAATGTTGTTTTACTCAAAATATAAATATAATTATCACTAAATCAGTAAATTACAATGTGATTCAAACTGCCTTTTTTTGTTTGTAGCTGTGTAGTATATTTTGTTTGTTCCAGTCAACAAACGATTAAAATAACCAATGAAAACAAAGAAAGTGGACTGTATTAAACATAAAATTGTGATAGGAATTGCTTACCTCGTCCAAATGAGGTTCGCCAACAATGGAGGCCTATCTTGTGGGTTTTGGTTGTTTGGTTGTTGTTTCTTGATTAAGAAGGCCACTTTATGGCCTGTAACACCCGACTCACACTTGGACACCGATTGGTGCATCAATTAGTGCACCCATTTTGGCAAACACCCTATGTGTACCTACTACCGCGCTCAACTGAACTGCTCTCTCTCAAGACAAACGACCTTTCTCCCCACCCCCTTCAACTCTCTCAAGACAAACGACCTTTCTCCCCACCCCCTTCAACTCTCTCAAAATGGAGGGTAACCCTTCAAAACGGTGGGAAAACGTTGAAGAATAAACAACAAATACAAAACCAATATGAATAAAGTTTTATATAAAAAAAACTGTGTTAAACAAATTATTACACAAAAGCTATTTTACAATATTAAATATAATATACAGTTCAGAGACTGAACATACCGCCAGCCTTAAAATAAAGTATTTCAACAAAGTTATTAAGGAGGAAGTGGACAAAGCTTCACAACTGGTCACTTGTAGGTTCCTGGAGTGGTACATACAGAGGCAACTCAAACTGCACCGTCCTTGCCGGGGAAGACTTCTTCAACTACCCCAAGCAGACACTTCAATGGAAGAAGGCCATCTTGTTTGATAAACACGATCATTCCAACTTTTATTGGAGTTTAGCGGGTGTTCCACTTAACTTTTTGTTGCAAAGTATGCAAATATTCTAAGTGCCAACACTTCCAATAATCTTGCACAAGATGTTGCACCAGCTGCCATCTTGAAAGACGATTCAAAGGGGCTGTAGATAAATCGTGATCTGGAATGGTTTGGAGAGGTGTCAAGTTCACAAAATGAGCTGGTGCTAATGCTGAAATATCATCTGGACTTTGAGTTAGTACACAGCGTGGTCTTGAATTCAAAACAGCTTCTATTTGGGTAAGACAGGTATAGAGTTCCTCAAAGGTGAGAATTTGTGCACCAACCACTCGTACTAGATGAGTCTTGACTGACTCCCACAGCCTACCAAAATGAGGAGAAGAGGGGGGATAAAGTGCCATGTGATTCCTCTGTAAGACAGCTCATCTGACAGGGGCTGGCGATAAACTCTAGAGTTAAGAAAGGTACACAGTCTATCCAATTCTGCTTTCGCGCCTACAAAGTTTGTTCCACAGTCTGAGTACATTGCTAAACATTCTCCTCTTATGCAGAGAAATCGCTTTAGATCGCCAGAAAAAGTTTCTTTGGACAGTTCTAATGCCCGTTCTAAATGTAGGACTTTGGTGACAAGACATACAAACAAACATATGTACGCCTTCTGCGATTTAACACCTCGATGTCGACTTAGAGTAATATTAAAGGGACCCGCATAATCAACACACATATGGGTGAATAGTTCGAATTCCTGGACTTGTGGAGCAGGTAGGTCACCCATGACTAGAAAGCTGGGCTAGGGTTGAACTTGAAACAATGATTACATTGTTGCACTCGTTGGCAAATCACACCTCGACCAGCCAGAATCAAATATTTCTGTCGAAGCAGTGAAAATACAAGATGTGCCCTAATATGAAGATTGTCAATGAAGATTGACCTTGTGACACTGATATATTACCAAATCAACAAAATGATCGCTTTTTGGTCAAAGTGTAGTATGTTTTTGGTCAAATGTTAGGGTCGCATTGCGCATTCGACCTCCTACACGGATTACACCCTCTTCTATGAAAGGACTGAGCTTTCTTATGCCAGGTGAACAGGTGTGGCCAACTTATAATGCTTTAAACTCTTTGTTAAAGTACTTCTGTTGAACTGCTTGTACTAGGACCTGAAGAGCCTGATTCAATTCTTTCGAAGTTAATTGCTCCTCTTTTGGTGCAGCCTTTAGACTGATGCGGTTCACAAACCAGAGCACATAGGCAGTGACTCTTTGAAGTTTCTTTAGTGAAGACATACGGTCTATCAACTTAAGCAATGGTGTCTCTTATTCTTAATGAACTAGTAGGGCGACTAGTTTTTCTTCAGTCACTGTGGTGTGGACTCTTCAACAAATGGGATTAGGGGCCAGACATATCTGTCACACTGCAACCAAGCAGGTCCTTTCCACCAAAGATGGTGCTCAACGAGTTGTAAAGGGCTGAGTCCCCGTGAGGCGCAATCTGCTGGATTATCTATTCCAGGTATGTGGAACCAATGTTCAGAAGGCAAGTATTTTTGAATTTTAGACACACGATTGCCAACAAAAGTTTTCCATCGATGTGGTGATGAGTGTATCCAGTGAAATGCTACTGTCAAATCTGACCATGCGTAGATATCTGTAAGTGTTACCTTTTGCATGGGGCGAAGTTTCACCACATGAATTAATTTTGCAAGAAGCAATCCAGTACATAGTTCCAATCTAGGTTTGAAAACTGTTTTCAAGGGACAACCTTCGATTTCGCATATAACAAGGTTAATACTATTGATTACATTTAAGTGACCGCTCTGAGATAGATTACAGCACCATAACCCTTTTCAGAGGCATATGAAAATCCAAGTAGTGTGCATTCAAGGCAGTCACTCGAGGACAAATATCGAGGAATTTTTATTGATGAAAGATGGATAAGCCCTTGTTGAAAAGTATTCCATATTTGGCACAAAGTGGTGGATGGGGCATCATCCCAACCAATCTTCAGACCCCAAAGTGTTTGAATCAACATTTTTGCAAACAGTGTGGTGGGCGATACCAAGCCTAAATGGCGGGACTCTCTCTAAAACGGCGGGAAAATGTTCGAAGAATAAACATTAAATACAAAGCGAATATGAATAAAACATTATAAAAAAAAAGTTAAACAAATTATTACACAAAAGCTATTTTACAATACATTATTAAATATATACTGTTCAAAGACTGAACATATTTTACTAATTCCTAGTAGACTATGTTAATACTAATACAAAAACTGTTTAGTTGTATTTTAAAACTTATTATTATTATTATTCATAAAAAGGATTAATAAAATCGAGGGGAGAAGGGGAGGGTAACATATGTTTGAGTCGGGAATTTTAGGAAACGATCAGGGAAAAAGTCGGGAATTTCATTGATCAAGTTGTGTAGACACCATGTTAACACATTGGTGTAATTAGTACTTATGCATATAACCTGAATAGAGAAATATGAAGTGATTAAATTGCATGCTGTAATAATCTTGTTAAATACAAACTTTGGCAACATTACTTTCTTTGTTTACTTAGTAATCCTAGTAAGATTAAAATCGAGTTATCAAAAGTCATGATATTATGAATAATTCTTACTTATTTTGATGTCATTTAGAATCATGTTTGTCATCTCCAATAATAATTCTTGTTGCTTAGTGCCTTCTCAGATGTCGAACGCCACACCTGTCTGAACCACTTCTTCTCGTTGTTCTTTGCACATCTTGTAAGTGCCCAGCTAGAAAATGTTGAGGCGCATCAAGTCTCAGCTCAATGGGAGGATTTACTACCAGCAGCTCATTGGGTCCCCTTGCCTAGGGAAGCCCAGGTAGTTACAATCGTCATAAAATAGGTTTCATAAGTTCATTTTGTCTCTAGAGATGAGTGGATAAGACCAGCACATTTAAAGAACAGCAAATAAACCTTGTTATTCACATAACAACACACACATTACGAAACAAAGACATCTTTGAATCACTTAAGAAACCATCCCATCTCCTGGATAACATCTCAAACCATAGTTCACTTCTTGGTTACAATGTTCTGTATTTTACTTTTAAAAAAATTTGGAATTGAGACCAGTGAAACCGTTTTGCCATAGTTTTAAAAAATTCAACAAAATTAAAAAATAATTACTTTTTAATAATAAACAATTTAACTGATCCCAATTTTATTATAATATAAGGAACACACTTAGATGTGCGTTCCTTATATTATAATTTCATATTTCTCCTTACTACAACCATGAATCTTACTAAAACCATCCCAATTCTGTTATTGTCAAATGAAGAGTGCAGAAAATTGTACTAGTTTTCTGGTTCAAAACATAATCTTTTGTCTAATTTCCTGATTTATTGGTCATAAGTTGAGCTCTTTAAAACTATCTTAGCATGGTAAAGTTGGACACTGAATAAATAATTATATCAGGTTGATAATTATAACTTGGATTTTGTTAGTGTTATTGTCTATTTAAATTTAATCACGGTAGGATTATTAAGATAACTATTGTTTTGTGTCTTTTTCTTAAATCTGTATTAATTTAGATGTAGGGCCTACAGTGTATTAATAGCTTAACTAGATTACATCAAGTAAGCTCCGGAATTTGAAGGGTGGGTCATGCGGGATCATATTAGACCAGGGGTCCCCAAACTTACTGAGCAGAGGTCCCATTAAGATATTAAAAGTGCTAGGAGGGACGAACCGATAGAGAGACATACATTATTCTCTATACATATATACAACTATAACCATAATTGAATAGATGAAAGCTGTGCAACCAACATAATTACCCCTTCCTCCTCAAAAGGAAACGTTCCTCTCCACCTCTGCTCATCAGACACTGTGAAACATGGCTAGCTAGCTCTGAGGAACTGTACACCACAGTATGGCTGCTTTGAATACACATTTCTAATACCACCGCAGGCCGCATATGATGGGTATGTATGTAAATATTTTGTGTATCGCATACAGGAGCACCGTCATTTCATGATTCGTCATTGATTTTTTTTTTTTTTGTCAAGGCGTACGCATGACAGATAACCTATTCTGTAGGCCGGAGTTTGTATTTCACCAATTATAAATTTTCCAGTCGTGCAGAGAATTATTGATCTCGCTACCCTTAGTTCACCATACAGATGCCAGACTAAGTGACTATTGTAGATAAATTTCACTATATGGGCAAGAAACGTGGCCAAATATTCACTATAGAGAGGATTAAGCCAAAGAAATTAATAGGACTCTTGTCCTTGGGGAGAATTCAAACAAGAGTGAAGAACAAGGGGAAAATCATCAGCTTCTATTCAAATCTCAGCCCAGCTAGAAACATCATAGAATGGAAATCAGGAAGGAAGGAAGGGAAGCAATACAACGAGAGAGAGAGAGAGAGAGAGGACGGAAATGCAATGTGGCCAGGCTGGCAACGAATAATCTAGAGCATGGTACTTTCTTCCACGAGTTTCTACCTCCTGTCTGTGGCAGGTCATACAACTACTCGTATCCCAGATGTTCCTTTAGTTGGCATGGCTTATCAGTGGGGCTCGGACATACCTTTAATTCGCTGGTGGTTATGTTGATGTTTTGGTTATATGGAGCGTATCAGGTCAAATGCTGGCAGGGGTGAGTATCAATGACCATGTTTAGAATGCTTTATATTTCATTTCACTGTCCTAGTTTCTTGTAACTTCAATGATAATATATTATTACATTATTATTAAATTATTGTCTCATGTAACTTAATCATTGTTACAAGATTATTTATATTTGTTAGTTATACAATTATTTATCTTAGTATTTTTATTTTTAGATTCAAATTGATGAAGCTCTAAGTGAACTTGAATCAAATGATTTCAGAGAACTGGTAAGTTATTTTATAATTGTTATAGGTTATTTTGTTGCGTCATTATCATCATCACCATCACAACAGTCTCAATCTGCCTCTATCCCTCCACCATTCTTTCTCCTTTAATAGCTTCCTATTCTTCTTCTCTCACTTGCACTGTTTTTTTACCCCTCCCATTTATTTCTTGGTTTCCCTTGTGATATTTTTCCTATATACAGTACTTCATCTCCATCATTCTCTTTGGTATTCTCTCCTGTTCCACCCTCATTAAATCACCATACCATCTCAGCCTTGCTTATGATTCTGTTGCTTAATTGATTTAAATGTCATTTAAGAAATACCACATCAAGTTTACTTTACCTAATCATTGAGATCCTCAGTTGGCACCACTGAAATCAACTTGCTGTTTCGTCTAATACCTCTTGAGAAAGATGCCATATGGCATTGAAATGTTGAGTGGTTTCTAAATGTGTGTAAATTCTTTTACCTTGATTTACACATCATTTTTAACCATTTTTTCTTATTTATTTAATCACATTATAAAAATATAAAACAATGTGGAAATAATGTAATATAATTGATAGAAAAAGAAGCCAGCCTGGAAGGATAGTTGGGTTAGGCCATGTTAGGATTAAAATAAATTGCTTTAATAATTTCTCCATACACTCTTTCTTCTTCTTTCTTCTGATCAATTTTAGGGCTATACAAGATCTTAAATTTTCACAAAGATTCTATTTTCATACTAAGAAACACATAAAAACACACACAAAAATTGGCAGTCACATTTGAAAAAGTTGTAGGTAACTGTCTTTTTTTTTTCTATATATTTTATTCTTTATTTCTAAAGTTGATAAAGGAATATTTCTGAAAATTAAAAAAAATTGCATTTAACTGTGAATGCAATGACAAGCTTAAAGTGAAGAGAGTATGAATAAATGAAAAGAGAATTTTATTTTATTTATTTCTATAAGTACCTAACCCAACTATCCTTTCAGGTTGGCGTCCTTCCCTCTGGTTTTTTTTTCAGTGCTCACCCCACTATTTTAAGTTTTGATATTTTTGTGTTAGCAAATTTATATTGTAATATATTTTATATACTAGATTTGTTTTTCAGAATGATGATCCTATTAACTACCAAAGATTATACACTATTATTGGAACCTGTCTCTATCATAAGGTATGTTGTTTTGTACCTTATAGGAGTAATTACATATTATAAAACAGATTTAATATAACTTTAGATCAACATTGGTTGTCTTGGGGTGAAGTACTCGCTTCAGTACACAATGTTCATGGGTTTAAACCCAGCCGGGGCCAACTGCTTTTTCTTGAGTGATCCATAGCACAACTTAATTTGGAGGGGAAGTAAAGTGGTCAGCCCTATGTCGATTTTGGTATGTAAAACAACCCTGGAAATATGTGAAAATACCTTTCCGGCAAAATTTGTAGGCTTTTATTTTGGAGAATTGTTTAAGTTGAGCATTAAAAAATAGACTTAAACCAAAACGGTGTTCTACAATGATTTGGTTTAAATCCATATTTTTACAAACCATAGGTTTTTTTTTACCCACAAATCTCGAATCTGAATCTTAGAAAAACTCTTAGGTGTAAGAGTTCAACAATCTCATGTTGTTAATGTTAACCCTTGACTTTAATTTTATTCACAACTACTCTTAAGTCGCTATAAAAAGTTGAAATTGTACCCATATATTAACAACAGTGATATGCGAAGCCCAATTTTTCAATCTGATGTGAAATAAATTGAATAATATGAAATCTTCCCTAAGCTGAATTGAAGTTCGAATATTAAAAAAAAAGTTTATGTTAGGACAAATTTTATATTTTGCATAATTATATAACTTTATGTACCAAACTTATTTTATAAAATGCTTTATTTTATTTACAAATCCTATTCATCTCAAATTCCAATCCAAATCTTGGGAAAATGATGAACATAGGAGGGAAAATGTATAAAAATTAGGTGGCCCAATGGCTAAATAATTTTATAGTAAAGGAAAGTGATAGAACTAAAGAAAAAGGAAAAATAAACTACTAAGAGTAAATTTGATGAAGAAAGCCCACCAAGGAAAGAGGAAAAATGTGGGAAGAATCCAATGCACAAAGGTGACATCTTCTTCCTTTCTTCTGTCTTCTATAGTAGAAGTAGTCACACACACATTCTAACACAAATAAAATAATATTTCGGCACTGTTGCCTTTATCAAACACAGCTTCTAGCTGTTAATTCATCACTATGAAAGGGTAAACCCACATTTCACAAATGATAAAAATTTTGACCATGCCGGGAATCGAATCCAGGACCCTTAGCTCAGCAGGCAGACACGCTATGGACTGAGCTAAGACGTCGGACTACACCTGATTAATTGGAAAGGGCAAGTGAAGGTATATTTTTAGAAAATGCATCAGCATTTGTGTAGAGATAGAGTGGAATACCTTTTAGAATAGAACACATAATTACATCCTGGTGGGATACTAACCTGTCACTGGCAAACCAAATAAGATGAGAATGACAACTTTACCCTCGTTACGGGTGCAGGCAAACTGATCAATCACAAACTGGCCGACATGGGAGGACAAAGTGAAAGACAGACAAGTGGTCGACAGCAGGAGCAATGTGGATCAAGTGGCCGACACGGGTACGACATGACTTGTACCAACTGGTTGAACAAATGCATATGCGGCCAAAATGATTGACAGCCAACTGGTTGACCGAAAAAGACCAACTTAGAAAATTGATGCCATACTAATGATTATTTTAGTCCAAAAAATTAGCGTATAGCCCGAACGGGTAGTAAGATGCTGTGCTAAAAAAATCCACTATTTTTTTTTTTCCTCACTCCCTGTTTGAGCTATACGCAGGAAAAAGAATGAGAAAGGTAAAATTCAAGGAAATATGCACTCATTTGCATGGAGGTGTAGTGAATAAGCTTTTAGGGAGTAAATACCTCTGTACTTATGACCGGGATTCTAAACCCAATATTCTCTACCAGGGCAATCCAGTACAATGGGATATTGACGCAGTGGACCATGAGACTACAAATGTGTTTATTTATTAGCGTTATAAATTATATTAAAAAATAATATTTCATAGACTTTACTTATTATTTTCTGTCTACGATTTTGCTATCGAACACGTTATTTGCAATGTATTAACTTATCGGTCAATTGGTTCATTGAATCCATCTCGACTTCTGTATACCAGTAGGTCTTCTCATGTTGAACAGTTCTATATCTTATCACATGGTCCTAAATGTGTTGATCAATTGACACACTCAAGTTTTGAAATATTTTTATTTATTTGGTCTACCAGTTGGCTGTTGATCACTTTGCTTTCTTATGCACATGGCAGTCCGACATTTTTACAGCTTGTCGGCCAGTTTGTAAGGGGCTCATCATGAACTCTGTTAACCATTATAATTATAACTAAAAGTAATACTTTTTTTAACTATAAATAAATAACTCTAAAACCTGTTCCAGTACTAACATGGTCTCTAAGGCGTCGCTCTTGTCGTAGACTAGACCATTGCTAAGACAGAGAGATCGGTGTTCGATCATGATCAGGTGTACTGAGAGTAGTTTTATTATAAATTGTTTCCCCACTCTCTCTACACAAATGCGAGTGCACTTCCTCTAAATTCAGCTTTCCTAATTCCTTACTAATTAGCATAATTAGTACATGTAAGTACATCATGAACAGATAGTAAGACTCGGTGCTAAAAGAATAATAAAAGAACCCTTAAACTTTCACCACTCAAATTTTTTTATTAAATTGCTTAGTAATACTGGTACATATTTTTTTCTTCTAAAACACATTCTATAAATATGGGGCTATAAGTATCTGGTACAATAAATACTTTGCGACATGTGTAATAAGTTCATTATTTTAAATTATTAATCTATGAATCTTAGTAGCTAGGATTAAACCTCAAGCCACAACTCCCGGATGAGCCATACAGTGACAATTCATTTTCTAACAGTGAAGTTCCTCAGTGAAAAGAAAAAGAGGTATTGCTATGACAACACTGTTAGGAACAAAGAACTGGCAATCCCATCTTACTTTCCCACTCCACCTGCCCATCCCCCCCTTCACAATACAACATCTACCCTTCAACCATGTTATAGCCTATTCATTCTAGGAGAAGCTTGCTGGCCAATTCACCTCAATATTTACAATCTTTACTCTGAGATATTTTTTGAATATTTACTATAAATATCGCTTAAATTAAATTAAAAATATGAAAATATTTTGTTTGTTTTTCAAAAGGGCTACTTGCTCTCTTCCCACCTCTCAAAGACAGACCTAGTGGATGTTCATACATTCTGTCGTCAACAAGGCTTGCTGCGCTTGGGCCGCTCAGAAGCTGTGCGTTCCATGGTGCTCTGGCGGGAAGTGTACCCCTCATCATGTAACAGAGGGTTGTCTGATCAATCCTCAATGTTCCTGTCTACACCTGTCTCCCCATATACACTTCCCCAGGGCAGATGGTTCCTGCTAATCGTCGGACAGGTACAACCTTGATAATTGTCTGTGCTTATTGAACATATCTGACCCTGGCCCCTATTAATGGTTTTACATATTTTATCAAGGCTTTGGTGCATCTACTTAAAAGCCCATCTCACAGCTGATTAATCAAAATATTTTAAATACAAAATTATGTTATAACCAGAAATATCATCAAAGTGCAATTTTCTGTCATTTGATAACAGCAAAATTAGAATCAGCTTAACACTTAGTTTCATTATAAAATAATGGTGTTTAAGTATTATTGTATTTTCTTTTTAAATATAGAAAACTTGTTTTTCTTGTTTCCACTATTTTTTTAAATATAATATAAAACCACACCTTAATGTGACACCTGGTTTTAGCTGTATTGGCTTCCCACGTTATGTGCTATCCGTGTGATGGGACAGGATCTTAAGATGATCGTCAACCCATTCCTCATCTCCCTTAACTGAATTAGTGGTTATTATCAGTCTTGGTTTACCTTCTGGTAGTGTAAAGTGGTCAGGGTTTTTAGCCTCTTAGATTTCGACCATTTCACACACACACACACACACACACACGTTTATTATTATTCTTAGACACCTAAATTTATTTGTTTATGTAAGAGACTTGCAAGTGCCCATCCTTTATAATTTTCAAGGAAACTTGACCGGCTTAGACTTGATTTTCATCAATTTCACCCTCAACCCCACCTATCTACCTCCCCCAAAGTTAGTCCTATTGCCTTCAGCACTTGACCAATTGTCTACTTTAGGCCTAATTTAGTCAATACCCTTCATTACTAAATTGTTTAGGAAAAATGTTTAATCATAATAGAGTGTGGGGTTCTATGCTAATTTTAAGTAGCCCAAACCATGATTAAAGTTGTAAGCAACACTTATACCAAATATCAATTCATTAATGTTATTTTTTATCTCTTAACTTTTCAATCTATTAATTTTCATTATAGTAAAGTCATTGTTTGAATATAGCTTTGTCTAAAGTTAATATTATTACTTTTTACCATCAAGCATCAATCTTACTTTTTTGGTTCAATTTTAATCGTATCACATAAGTAGGTTTTTAGAATCACTTGAAATAGGGGAAATTGTGAATGGAATTAGCGATTGCCAGCCAATAAGTGTCTTGGAATCAATGCTGATGAAGGTAGTGAAAGAAGTGCTGGAGCATGGTGACACAAATTCGACGGGGACTTTGGTTGGAAAGTATTGAATCAGAACAGACGTGTTTTTGTTTTGCTGCTCGGTTGTAGATGTTTGATAACTTGTAAACTTAAAATGGGAGGATTACTGCAAGAAAGGGGTCGCCCCCCCCCCCCCCCCCCCCCCCCCGCCATATTATTCCGTTTAAGTATTTATTTTGTGTCTTTTTTTTTTTAAGTCTACAATTTGCTAAACATGTAATTTTGGTTATGACCTATGTGAGTCATTTAAGACACTTGATGTCTTATACTCTACTTAATAAAACTCTTAACCACTGTTGACACCTTTTAGTTTTAAATTATTCCTGATTTCCCACCCCAACCTTGTGAAAACACTCCATTGATGATGGAGATCCTTTGCTATAAAAACTGACTAACTCCCGTGGATTGATAAATACTACAATCAATATTAGGAAGATGGAAGACAAGGTAAAATGTCAACAATTAGTGTGAGATTGCCCATCTGGTCTCACTAGTTGTAAGGGGGAGGTATTAAAGGCAAGATCATTTCTTGTTGCTTTGTCTCTTGAATTAAAGGGTGACAGGTTGCATTCTTGCCTCTAATTCCTGTTGTGTTGTGTACTATTCCATCTATAACAAATCTTTATTACAGCATTCACATTTTACAAAGCCAACAACATAACTTTTAGTTAGGGCTTGGCAAACTACTGAGACAGGTTTTTTTTCATCACACCCCATCTTAACATGTGTTCATTTATTTTCAGGACCAGGAAATGCTTGTTCTGCTCTTAGAATCTGGAGGGTGTTCATTGAGGTGAGTTCTTACTGCCAAGGTATATCCATAGAGGTTCGCTCCTTGTTTTAGAGTCCATCTAGTGTAGGAGTGGTGGTAACTGATGGATAGCAGAAGATTTTTATTGAAAACATTAATATAAAGTCACTAATGTTAACCTATGTAGAATAATTATTATTTTCTTAGTCATCATCATATTCAACATCTGTTTCAAGCCTGTGGCCAGATCCTTATAGTAATAGGCCTCCATATTCCTCTATAATTTCATCATCTTTTCTTTTAATCGATTCTATTCTACTTCTCTCATTTGCACACTTTCAGACTTGCAGTTATCCACTCCTCCCATCTCTTTCTTGATTTCCCTTGCAGTCTTTTTATTTTCTTAGTAATACTATATTTTCAAACAAAAGTGTTAATAAATGCTTTTAATATACTTCCCAAAACTTATTCTATAATTTTTTTTTCTTAACCTGTTGAAAAGAGCAAAAAATATTTATAAAACTTGTTTTTTTTTTTTTTTTTTGCAATTGTGGTAACAAAATGTATTATCGTAAATAAAATAATAAGTTAAAAAGTATTATATTCACACTTGTTTCTTCTTATAACTGTTAACAAAAATAAATATGTTTTATAACTTGGATAAAGAGCCATATAAAATATTAGTTTCAAAATAAAAGTTTTTACTTTGAAACAAACACATGCACATTAACAAAACCAAAAACGGCTTGTATGACATTATCAACAAAGCATGTTTCGTCTCGTCTCGTCTAGTCTGATCTGATTCGCCATTTTAATTTATGAAAAGAAGGCAATCTTTTAGAAGCTCTCAAGTGTAAAGAATTTTTATATGAACTTATTGCCACTTCCACAAAAAAGAAAACATCCAAATGGTAATCCTCTTCAGTTTGTTTTTCATTTATAAAAAAAAGCTTTAAATAATTAAAAATAAATAATTGTTTGCTGTGAAAGTTTTGATTGCCAAAAGTGATAGCTCAACACAACGGTTTTGCAGATCATATGGTTTGGCGAATGGATATATGAGATTAGATCTGATAACTGCTAGCTGTCACTTACCTACATTCATATGGTAGTTGGGGTATAGATATCATTGTTATGGTTTATTTATTAATGTTAGTTTGCTGTAGTTTTGACTCATGGTGTAGTTATTAATGTTAGTCCCCTGTAGTCTCAGCTGTAATAGTATGTTCAAGTACAAACATAATGATTTAGACTCTAAAAAGAGGAACACAATCACATTTTATGCTGCTTTCACCACACATTCAGGTTCATGGCTGCTACTTTACATTATTTTCTCGACCCCTCAAACAAACTTTTCATTCTTTAGATTTATTCAGAAGATTGTGTGAAAAGTGAAATGCAATTTTATATTTGTGTTTATTTTCTTTCTTCTATTTGTATATGATCTAGCATTACTGGCCAGAAATAAAGAAGATTTGTAGGAAATGATGGACTGGAAAGTGGAGATAGGGATAAGATATGGCATGGAGATCAACATTGAGAAGTCAAAAGTGATGGGGATTTCAAAAAATGAAGAGCCACTGAAAATCAAAATTGAAAACCAGGAGTTAGAAAACATAGAGCAGTTCAAGTAGCTGGGAAAGCTGCTGGACAAAGGATGCCTATTGCACCAAGAAAATTAGGTCGAGTATCGCCAAGGTCAAGGAAGCTTTCAACAAGAGGAGGTTACTGCTGATGAGCAAGTTGAGTTTGGAACTGAGCAAGAAACTGATGAAAAGCTACATTTGGAGCACCGCACTCTATGGAGCAGAAATTTGGACTTTCAGGAAGATGGAAAAGAAATATTTGGATAGCTTTAAAATGTGGTGCTGGAGAAGACTTGATAAGATCAGGTGGACAGACAGGGTGACAAATTAAGAAGTCCTAAGAAGAGTGGGTGAGTAGAGATCCATTTTTGATGTTATTCTTCGGCGCAAAGAAAACTGGATCGGACACATTCTTAGGAGCAACTCTCTTATGTAAAACGTTATAGAAGGAAAGGTTGAGGGAAAGAGGAGCTTAGGAAGAAGGGAGATTCAAATACTAGATGACTTGGAGGAAAGAAGAAAATCATGGGAGCTGAAGGAGGAGGCAGAGGACAGGGTGCATTGGAGATCTAAGTTTCACTGACAAAAGGAATGGACCTGTTGTAAGACAGAACCCCTAATACAAAAAATTGTCTGTATTTCATCTACTTATTTCTATAAAACTACATACACTGTGTTTCAGATGTGATGGAAACCCTGGCCCAGACGTATTTTATGTAGAACAAGCGCAAGAGATGTTGGGCTACATAAAAAAGATTGGTATTCCCTCTGTCGCATCAAAATGGTAAGCACAGTGTAAGGTGGGAGGGCAGGGGGACATGAAAAAGATCAGTGTTATTGCATTTTAAAAAAAACTTTTATTGGTTGAAATAAATCAAATATTGCTTCCGCACAACCATAAATATCTCTTAAATATCTCTAAAGGGTGTCCTTGAATTTCTTCATTTGAAGAGTTTCTCGTCTCAATGCCACTATGCTAATGACAGATATTAAAGAATTCTTAAAATCACCATGTGAAGAAAATTAAACTCTAGGCTTATACTGAAGCAATATTTGATTTATTATGGCCAAAAAAGTTGTGATATAAAAACAGCAAAATATATTGGCCTAATCTTGCATTCCCTGTAACACCACCTTAAATAGGATTTATTTTAATTATTTTTAGTAGTCTTCTAAACGGTGGTTCTCAATAAGTGAGCACTAGAGGTGTCTTACACACAGTGTTTTTTTCATAAACTTCTTCTCACCAGGAAAATGTTAGAAAAGTTCTTTAAAATTCACACTTATTTCAATTGTATGTCTCTGCTATCCATTAGTAGCACTAAAGCACACAACTGTAACATGTTTATATTTAAAACACAACACATCACAATAAATTTTCCCCTTCTTCAGCATGTAATTAGATCCTGAGGTTATTGAAGTTTACTTAAAAATAGTACTGTGCTCTGCACTGATTTATCTTATTATAGAAACATTTACTAAAACCTTATAAGATTTGTAAAACAAACTAACATACTTTGTTGCAGAAACACTTCCAAAGAGCATTCGTGAAGTAATATTCACTGTTACAGAAACATTGAGAAAAGAGAAACCTATCTGTCCACCAAATATCATAACATTAAATTTCTGTTTTCAAAGAGCTGCATAAAAAATTAATATATTTGCTTATAACTCAGAAACTATTGGTTTTATTTAAAAAAAAATTCTCTTAGTAGCTTACTACATCTTAACAATGATAAACTATTTCATACCTCAAATAGTTACAGAGATATGATTAAAATTTGAAATATCTGCTCATGAAAAGTACCCCCAAAGTCATTTTCATGAGAATCACCATTTTTTTTGTAATGGTTAAGACAAGTTTCCATCAAAACCTTTAGAGTGGATTTTGAGAAAATTTATTTTTTATCTTTTTACAGTTCAATAAACTACCTTTAATTTTAGGGCTGGATATCTAATTCCAAAAACCCTTCAGTGGTACCTTATGAAAACCATGGATATCAAGTTTTTTGCCCAATCGCTGAGATACAGACACACAGACAGACATACGATATCTCAAAAATAACTTTTTTACTTTTGGGGTATCAATGAAACATCAAACCTTTATTAACCCTTTGAATGCCAACATCGCTCAGAGCAATGCGTGAAATATTTGCTAAAATTGCCAGCGTCGCTTACAGCGATCCCATGTTTTTGAGCTCTTAGTTCAGTATTAAGTCAACAGATAAGGTAAATTTTATTTTCACAGCATTCTCGTATGTTCAAGCTAATTTTATTTGTCAATGCACTTAGAATTTCAATATATCAAACACAAAAATTATTTTATAACTTTATACTTTATGAGTTTTATCTTTGGCCTTGTTTGTAATCATGGTTACTAAGAGGAAAGATTTGATTCAAGACACAGAAATACTTGCAATATTTATTGATAGCTCAAATGAGAGTTATCAATTTGTTAGTGATTATGAAAACAGTGATTATGAATTTGTAAATAAAGAAACTGAACAGGAATTATATTCTAATGAAAGTGAAAGATCGGAACAAGTAGGAATGGCAGTTGACATTGATAAGGCAAGTGTGAATATGAGTGATTTCTAAAGGGATGATATAAATCTTGAATATCTGGATAATCCACCCCAACCTTTCATATTCATGCAGAAGTACCAGGTTTGAAGTTCCCCTCCTCTTCTGATTCCAAGCCATTTATTTATTTTAGACTTTATTTTACTATAACCCTGCTAAAGTTGATGGTCACTGAAACAGCTGCTATGCATAACCCAATTTTAGTGTAAAATCTAAAGTTAGTTTTTTTTTGTAAACTTTGTTATCTACTCAGTTTTTTATGTTCTTTTCAGGGATTTATTCTATTTCAAGCTATTTAAATTTTAAAAATTTAAAGGGATTTTTTTATTATATTAAAAAATTAAAAAAGTATATGTATAATTATATAATCGGATTGGCAAGCATGTTAGCTAGTTTATGTAAGAATTTGAGTGCAAGAAGTTCAAAGACTAATAAGTTATTAAAATTTAAACAAAATCCTGTATTTCTCAGCAAAATGGCTCAGCACTTTTAGCACTTTTTTTTTAATCATTTCTCTTGACATTCAAGCTATTTTTTATGGTCACAATACTTCTCTCTCTGAGGGGTTAAAATTAAGTAGAACCGTCAGTCGTGTTGAGCCAGACCGCCGAGGACGGGAAGATCGAGGTTCGAATCTCGGTCGGGTGAACTGGAGTGGTTTTTCCTAAATGGTTTTCCACTCTCCCTCCACGCAAATGCGGGTTCACTTCCTCTAAATTCAACCTTCCCAATTCCTAATCAATTAGTGTAATTAGTACTTAAGCGTATAACCCGAACGGGTAGTAAGACGCGTGCTAAAAAAAAAAAAAATTAAGTAAACAATCATAATCTTCAAGAATCAAGACACAAGTTAGAGCAGATAACCACAGAATATGAATAACACTAACTAACTTATTACCATAGTCCATTTAATTCTTCTTTTCTGCTGATAAAGGTGTCTGATGTGTTTTGAAAGTTACTTTAATGTGGCTTGTGTTTTAAATGAGAACTTTTGAACCACCGCTTGATTGACCTTATGGTCTCACAGTAGACTAAACTGTCGACTACCGGGAGATTGAGGTTCAAATCTCGGTCAGGTGTACTGAGGGCGATTTTTACAAAATGGTTTTCCACTCTCCCTCCATGAAAATGTGGGTACAATTCTTTCTAATCCTTAAAATTATTAACATAATTATTACATAAGTGTATAACCTGAATGAATAGTAAAAAAATAAACTTTTGAACCTACATTTTTCTGGTTTGTGTTTGACCTTATATTCTAATTTATTTATTTAATATACGACTATTTCAAGGTTACTAGTTATTTATCAACTGCAAGGACTTAAGAAACCTGCTAAAAGGTTCCTAATATCACCACTTATACAAAAGTGACAAGACATTTAATAACTAAACAATCTAGAAAAGTAATTTGAATAATTATGTTTTAAGTCCTAAAATTTAAATCAAAATATAATTTGTAAAATACAATAACCCCCCATAGCGGCTCCCTCATTGTCACTTATCCTAAGCGAGATATTCCCTGGTTGTGACAATGATACAAAGTTTATTTCTTCCTTGGTTGTACCTCCCTTGTATATGAAACATGGCTGGAGCAGAGAAGGTGGAAGGGGGGGGGGGGGGAGTTAGGTAGGGAACAGTGAACATAACGGCGTCTTGAAGGTCTGACATAGTTCTATCATAATCTAGATCTGCGGAAGCTCTTTTCTCACAAGAACTGTGTCATCTTGATTAACCCACACATCCACGTGGAAGTTCCTTCCTAAAGACGTAGATTCTCTCTATCACGAGGCCATTCCCCAAATAAAACTGACGCACATGCAGATTAAGACCTAGCCATCTTTGGAACTGCTCAGTCAGTAGAGCACTATTCTTCAGGAAGGGTGTGCCCTTATCGTGTCTTTTGAACTCTTTGAAGTCTAGCTTATCTCAACAAGCAATTGTTCAAATGAAAATTAATACGGGAAAATCTTAAGTGGATGATTTGTGAAGAGATTTATCAGAAATAAGGAAAACTTATTTTTGTAGAACACGAAGCTCACTATTTTAGCATACACTACAAATCTATTGTGAGTGTGATGCCTTAGATCATGCGGTCAACAATGCAGAGAAACCTCATAAGGAGCCATTCCCTTGGTCATATTCTATTCTAATTCACTTCGAATTTTTAAAAAATAAAAATAAAAAGTAATTTTAATGAAAGTTTTAATACATGTAAAAGGAATGAAATTATAAATAGGGAGGAATCTGATTCGATAAAAACAGCAATTATTACATCTCTAAAAAAATTACTCACATTTTAACTTTGAGGCTGAAAACTGTTTCCAGGATTTCTGTGAGTGCACGTCCTCAGATAACTACTCCAGAATCTGTTCCATTGGGCAAGGCATCCCTAAGAAGGGCTGACAACCTTTTGGGCCTTGTCCGGCCCACTACACCTACAAAGGCTGCTGTACCTACAAGTGAGTTAAATTGTACATTACTAGAAAGACTAATTTGTGTTAAATAAAATTATTGGATTTCGTTAAATAAAAGGTTGTGTTTCGGTATTAAAATTTGGTAAATAAAATAATTTTTTCTGCTAAAAATGTTTAAAATAAATTCAAACTCAAGTGGTAAAACGCTGTGGATATACAAATTAAAGCTAAATTTCTCGTTCTTCAAATTAAAATATTTGTCTTAAGTCACAATAATGACTAATAAGATTAAACACTTTTCTTACTTCTTTACCTATGGTCTTTGGTTGAGAAAAATAAATTTTTGCAGTTGAGAACTTTGATTGGTTATAGTAATATTTAGAAAAAAATGGCAACAGTGCAGTTTGTACTTTTTTTTTTCAATTACAATTAAAAAAAATAAGGCAAAGAATGGTATCGCCTGCTGCTTAGTAAAAATATGTAATGTTTTAAATTGTTAATTATCATTAAAATCAACATAAGTGACCCTTATACACATATAAAAGGTCAAGTAATCAATTTCACAAAAAGATTAAATTTTATTTTATTTTGCTTGTGTGAAATACATTTAAAAATGATACAATGAACTTTAAAAATATGTTGATAACTTATTCAGTTTAATGTTCTAGTAAAGTTTGTAAAGGCATGTCTTGCGATATTTCAGTGTCTACTCGTTACCACTCTAAAACTTTTATGAACTTTAGCGACGGTCACAGCATACTATTATTATTAGCACCGCGTCTTACTACCCGTTCGGGTTATACGTACACAGCATACTGGATTGCTCTTCACCAAGAGGTCAAGTCTCAAATCTTCACCGTGCTCAAATGTTTAGTATTTATTAATGGTTTTAATTTACTTGTGAGGTGCATGTTAGCTGTCTCAAGGAGAAACAGGATTACTATATTAGGAATGAAGCTGTCCTGGCAAGAGTGGGGATACAGGGAGGAAATGAGATAGTAGACGAAGCAAGGCTGAGAGGGTATGGTCAAGGAATGGGGATGGAAAAGGAGATAACACCAAAGAGAATGATAGAGATGAAGTATTTAGGGAAAAGACAGCAAAGCAGATCAAAAAAGAGATGGGAGGAGCAGATACCAGAAAGTGTACAAGCTAGAGTAGAAGAATGGTGAAAGGATAGCGGAAGATGGAGGCATTTACTAAATTGACCCGGCCACAGGCTGGAAACAGTTGATGACTACTACCGCCACCACTGCCATCGCCATCGCTACAACTACCATTACTTAGAAAATGTGAATTTTGTAAACAAGTGTTTAACAACACAAAATTTGAACTGCCTACATTGAAATGTATTCTATTTCATTATTAGGTGGAACAGGCTCACCTGTAAATAAGAAGCCCCCAGAGGTCACATCCATACTAAAGCACAGGGGCAGTCCTTTGGGCTACAACACATCAGGTGAGCATTTCATGTACAATATTTTATTCACATTGTTAATTCCTCTCTAATGTAAAAAAAAAAAAATTGAAGAAAATTGATTAGTGACACCTAGATATGGAAATTGAACCTGTGACCTCTGGCTTATTGTGCCAATGCTCTATTAGCCCAGGAAAAAAAAAAGGCAAAAAAATGGGCCCAAATGAAATTAATTTATAACTAGCTATAAATTTGAGGGTTTGCTCCAAAAGATGTGTAATATGAAATCCCAAAAATCCCCTGCGTTGCAATGTGAGCTTCCATCAAAAATGTCAGATCAAAGATGGCCGCCATAAAACAACCGCCTCTCCTCAAGTTTCCCTCATATCTCTAATAAAAACCCAGATAAACGTTAAAATAAACTCGATAAAAATATACTTTGATTTTGTTGTCGTTTTGAAGCTACAAGACCAAATAAGCTAATATTTAGTGATAAAATTTCAAAAATTTAAGATTATAAATCAAATAAAAATGTAATGCAATTTTATGGCTACATTCATAGTATACGATTAAAGAGGGACATCTATGGAGCAAGTATGTTTTTTCAGATTTGAAATATCTGGATTTTCAACAGAGATATGAGGGAAAACTTGAGTAGAGGCGGTTGTTTTACGGCGGCCATCTTTGATCTGAAATTTTTGATGGAATCTCACATTGCACTGCAAGGGACTTTTGGGATTTCATTTCACACGTCATTTGGAGCAAGTAACTATCCAAGTATGGTCTCGTGCTCAGGGACAATATTCACTCAAGAGTCTGCGAGGAAAATGTGTAATAATTGCCTTTTAAGAGCTATCTTATATCTATCATTAATACTACAGCCACGGTCGACCAGATTGTGGGTTTATGCTGCTAGTAGTGTGTGAATATTCAAAATTTCGAATAATTAACAGCTGAATCCGAATAGACCCTATGAATAGCAATATTGAATAGCTGTGTTGTAAATCTCTTAAAAGTCCCGTACATACCAGTATGTTTACAACGTGAGATACAAGCAGGTAGCCAGATAATCTGGTTACTCAGAGTTAAAAATACTCTTGTCCTTTATTCAATATGGGGGGAAGGGGGGGGGGCGATACTGATGTTAGCAGAAAGCAAGAGGCTGTGGCCTGTATAGGGCCTCTTTTATGCACGCGGCAGCGGTGGCGGTAGCAGCCGCGACGGATCCGCTAATACCAATTATAGCATGCGTTTTTCAAACGCTACCACTGTAGGCAAAATAGTTGGGTGCGCAGTTATACCAAACCTAGCGACAATCCTCAGTTCTGAGTTCCATATAATTGGTCTTTCTCTAACCTCATCGATGAAACGTTCAGTGTTGAATTCTCCCATATTCAAACACAACTTCACACTTAAATAACAACCAATAAACTGATGGGAGGGCACCACTGAATTTGGTGCAATTCAGTTGGCAGCTATGTGAGCTGACAGCAGACTTGTATAAAAGGTCGCATTACACTCAATGTATTTAGAAACCACTCAAACACTGCGGACTCTAAATACCAGCGGCTGGAATTACAAAACACGTCGGAAGGCTTACCGCTACCACGTGTATAAAGGGACCCATTTAACTCAATGCAGTTAGACAACGCGGCGGCCCAACAACTGCGACCGCAACCGCGTGCATAAAAGAGCCCTAAGAGTTGGAAGGATAGAAATAGCTAATCTACCATATTTCAAGGCGTGTGAAAATTAAGGGTGAAGGGGCGGAGGCAATATTGCAAGGTCAACAATTTGAGTGTGCCTGTTAGTCTGTTGTTACAGACAGGATAGAGATTAAAAGGGGTTTCAAGTCTAGAGAACATTTAAGGTGTTTCAAACTTAGAGAAAATTTAAGGGGTGTCAAGCCAAGAAACCATTTAAAAGGTTTCAAACCAAATAAAAAAAATTAAAGGGTGTCAAGCCTAAAGAACATTTAAGTGGTTTCAAACCTAGAGAGCATCTAAAAGATTTCAAACCCTGAAAACAATTAAGAAGTTTCAAACCTAGATTACATTTAAGAGGTTACAAACCTAGATAACATTTAAGGAGTTTCAAACCTAGATAACATTCAAGGGGTGTCAAACCTAGATACCATTTAAAAGGTTTTAAACCTAGTTTTAAGGGTCAAGAACTAATGTTATCATTCATTACTGTTGTGTTATTTTATTAAATTTATTGTTGTATAATATGAAAGTGGTAGAGGTATGAGCGAAACTAGTGACGAAGTGAAGGTGTTGCTTGGTGTATGTTTTTGGTGGGTTTGGCAAACTGTTGTGCAATAGTAACTTCTGGCTCAGTGAGGAAAACAACAGGAAACTACCACACTCATAATTTACCTAGTAAACCTTTTCAATGCTGCCTAGGTTTTCAGCTGACAGTAGAATTGTTTAGGATCCAACCAAACTTTGGGTTGAGTACTAATCATCACACAAACAAAAGTAGGCCTTGCATATAAGAAAATGAGAACTACACTTTGAAATAATATAAACAATGAAAGAATCAAAATATGACCTTGTTTATTAATCAGCCCATTATTTTACCCTTTATAATAATAATAATAATAATAATAATAATAATAATAATAATAATAATAATAATAATGATAATGATGATAATGATGATAATAACAATAACAACAACAATAGTATTAATTCAAAGTAATATGGTTTCTACACTGCCTAGTTAAACATCCATGCAATTTTCAAATTTAAATTTCTTTCAAAAACCTATCATAAAACTTTAAAACAATTGATTTAGGTGAAAATCGTCTAAAAAACTGAATCAAAAGTTCTTCTCAATTTCCTGAAATTTTGTTTTAAATTCAGACTTTTTTTTTATTAATACAGCTTAAATAACAATGTTTTGAAGTAATTTTTTTCATTTTGCATACTTAAATATAAAACCACATTTTAAATAGGAATTTACTAATTTAAATTATTTTGACCAACAATGTAAGGAAAAGCTACTATTCGATTTGTACAATTCGATATTCCTTTTAAACTTTGATATTTAATTCGATAAATAATCTTATTCGCACACCCCTAATAAATACATTTTACATTTGAAGCAAATAAGATATATATATTATATATACACACACACACAATCAAGTATAGGAATGGGAGTTTATATATATATATACTTGATTTTGTGTGTAAATTGTTAGAATGTCCTTCTCAAAAACAAATAAACAAAATATAAACATGAAGATAAAATCAATATTGACCAATAAAATGTAATATATTTCTGAAAGTTCATGATACCATCAAATATTTAATGCCGGCAGTATTTAACAACCCACCACATTGATTTTTGCTATAACTTTGATTTGTCTGTAGCCTTCCCTTCAATTGCCCATTCCAAAATACAAACAAATAAATATTGGAAATTACTTTCCCTGCAGCCATTTCACTGCAAGGGTCGACCTCTGAAGACTCCGCAAGCCAGGCTGCCAGTGTTATCAGTGACGAGTCTGCTCCAATCCTGGGCCGCAGAGCTGAAAGAGAGAAGCCCTCTAGATCCACTGACCAATCAGATGATTCAGAGTCTGACTGGGAAACGTACAGAGTTAGTGGCGTTTTTAATAGTTGGTGTTTGGCAAAGTGTCTTAGCATACTAAGGGGCTGTCCTTAAATTACATAAAGGTTTTTAGCGGAAGGGGGTGTAGGGGGCTTCAATATTTTCTTATGAGAAGCTACTACAGTAAAGTCTTGGAAACTTGACACTCGATAACTCGACATTCTGTATAACTCAACACGCGCATGTGCACACAGTTATTGGAACCAGTCATCACAATCCAAGGTCATTCAACTGTATAACCTCTCAATTTGTTTGTATAACTCGAGTGTAACAGTTGCGCTGTGGTGTTTTTACAAGTGCTGTGTTTGTTAGTTTTCCAATTCAAAACAGTAACAGTAATTCGAATCAACACAATATTATTTGTACAGTTCTCTTCTGCATTTCTGTATATTACACATATGTATATACACCATTATATTAACACTTAATATATTGTACTGTACATATATTACTGTTACTGTACCATACAATACTACATTACAGTACAACTGTACCTATAAGATTCGATACTGTACTGTGATTTATCCTTATTTAGTAAACATGACATAGTAAACATGCATCTTAAACAATTTCATTTCAATAACTCGACACCATCTCGATCCACATTAGGTCGAGTTTCCGATACTCTACTGTACCTCCAATTCCTTCCTAAACCGGGAAACAAGAACAAGACCGGAATTGCTGGGTATCTTTCCTGGATAGCGTTCAACCTAAACTGGCCCGGCTACTTGTCCAACGATGCATACAGTGAGGACGGCCAGATCGTCCTACAAATACTATCGAACAAATGGTGGAGAAAATGCCGCCAGTGCGCGTTACCTTGCCCTTGGACAATAGTGACACCACTCCCTGGTCACTGGGAGGAGCAGCTGCAACAGAAGCAACTGCATCAACAAACAGAAATAAACATTGTAGAGATGACAGCCGCTCTAGTCACCCTACTTTGAGCCCATGATCCGCCTGAGAACTGACAGCACCAATGTCTTCTATGACCACCTCACTGGAAAAGGGAAGGGGGGCATTCCTAGATCCGAACCTACGCTACCTTCACCTCCGAATCATGGAAATCCTGTGGGGTCTACCAGTTTCAGTCTTCTTGGTACCCTCGGAGCTTATTCCAATGGATCAAGTCTCCAGATTTAACATCATTGCAGTGCTTCGAGAAAACATCCTGGAAGAAGAAACCGAAGCCTTAAACCCTTCCGACCTTCAAGCCCTGATCAATTAAATGTATACACAAGTTGCCATTGATTATAAATAGTACACAATATTTTAATCATTACTTTATTTTCCAGATAGGTCTGTATCAGAGGTTCTGTGTATTTATTGTAATTTAAGTTTAAATTGAACAGTTCTAAAATGTTTGAGGTTTTTTTGTTTGTTTTTTCTGATTACTATTTTTTTTAATGAACAGGAATAATTTTTATGAACTAGCAATAATTTTATTCCTATAAATGCATGTACCTTTGATACAAACTAAGCCTGTGCGAATCCAAGCTTTTCAATTTTGAATCAAATCCAAATCTTTGCTTATTAACTAGAATCTACTGTAAATCAAATATGTTAACATGAAAATATTTCAAATCTAATCTTGATCGAATATTATATGATGTAATTTTTTTAGATTGAAATATAATGTAAATACAACCGTATGACTGAACCAAGAAGTTATGAATAAATGGCCTGTTACATTTTAATGAGGATCAATTTCATTTTCTATAAAAAGTTTGGTTATTCAAAATATGTTTGACTTTAGGATTCAAATTTTGTATTAAATTTAGGTGAATTTTAATCTAGAATTTATTTGGATTTGAAATCAAGAACAGAATTAAAATCTTACATATAATAAGATTCAGAACTTTAGGGCAAATATGAAATTTACTTTATATTCAAAATCAAAATCTCGAAACTTGTCACAGAATTATTATAAACACTTATGAAGGCTGGTTTACGCTAAAATCCCTGATGAGTTCCGATAGAATAAAACCCAGGTCGGGGATAGGGCGGTGACGATCGATTTTCTTTAAGAGGCAGCCATTACCTCTTTGTCCAATGGCAGCAATGTAAAGTGTGAACTGTGTTCTTTTCATTGTAAAAGCTATATTGGGTTCGTCCCTTTTATATGTTTCTATCCACCTTTGCTGTACCTTCTTCCAAATAAAATCTTTTATGAGATATTTCTATGTATTTCAACTCAACTGTGCATTTGTTCCCATATGTGGCTACATACTTTCAATATTATTCATTTCAGGATCAGAATGGTCAAAAAGGTAGCACTTATGATTTGTCAGACATAAAGCAGGCTTTGTTCACTGATGTGGGAGGAATAATACCAGCAAAGTAAGTATTAGCTAAAGTAGACATTTATTTATCCAAACTATAATTTATTTAACCCATTAGTTTGAAGTAAATTGGACACTTCAGCTCAAGTCAGTAGCATGTCTGCCTATTCAGTTATTAGTCTTGGGTTTGATTCCCATTACAGCTGAAAAATTCGTCATTGATTAAACAGGGCTTTACCTCTCACAATGATGAACTGGTGACTGGGTGTTGTGTCTTTTCTGGAATTAATTAGTTTGTGGTGTGTTGAAATAATCAGTCAATTTATAAAGTGTGTATTGAATATTCCAAATTAAATTAGTAAAAAAAAAAGTACATGTTTTAAAAATTATGTTAGCCATTTCAAGAGAATTTAATCTTATCATAAATGTAATATTTTTAACAAGATTTTTAAATTTTCGTTAGATTAACCAATCCATATTTAATATCATTTGGAATATGTCCTCGACATTCTCTTCTGCCTAGTTATTCAATTTTAATTTTATTTTTAGCTGAGATAGACAAAAAAAATCATATTTTTTTTACTGGACAAAAACCTAATTTAGAATAAAATAATCAAACTTAAATATTAAATATACAGTGAAATCTATACTTAACAAACACCTCTGAATAGTGACTTCTTCTTTATAGCAGACAGTTTACATTTTCCCGGAAAAATAACATTGGCTCTTACAGTGAAACAACTTCCCTAAAAACAAATACGAATGAAATTCATATTTATGCATAAAAATCTCTAAACGGTGGACAAAAATTGAAAACACTAGTCCTTTCTACAGTATTTTATTTTAGGAATATATTAGATTAAATGTTGAAGATAGGATAGAAGGGCAAGGCATACACCCTTACCAAAAAAACCAAGGCTTTAAAGTTCACAGTAAAAAACACAACAAAACATAATTATGAAATTTTCAGGGTACATGAGTCCCCCCCCCCCCCTACTTCAGGAAGAAAATTGATAAATTGTTTATATTATATTCACTTATTGAATCATTAAATTAAATTATTTATTAGTTATTATTGTTTATATAGAAATGACTGACTGGTGTGAGTAGGCCTGCTTGGAAGAAAAGAAGAGATGGTTATCTAAGGTTCTGACAAGGGGGGGGGGGGGGGGGGGCAGGATTGTGTTTTGGCATGAAGTGCTACTGTTTTGTCTGGGTGGTTGTGGTTGGTATCAAAACGGTACGGTGACCATTCATTCGTTTATGATTTTCTTACACTTTAAGGGCACTTCTCTTCTCCATAGCAGGTCTCGGCTGCCTTCTTAATATTATATCCTCTCTACTACCACTCTTCACCTTGTCTATTTAATGATCGAGAGGTCTTATTGTTCTGTAAAGTAAACTATTCCAATGTAAATGTGCCTATTTTAACTACAGTATGAATCTCAACCAATATATTTGAAGGTAAATGGCTTGCCAGACAAAGGTTGATAACGGGTAATGTGTGGTCATATAGGTTGACTGCTGGAGAACACAACGTATTATTCCACTATGTTCATTTGGACCTGACGGAAGGCATTCTGCTCTGTCCACCAGTAGACAGGACAGTTGCTAGCTCGGGGAGGCTAGCTGAAATACTCAACAACTTCCGACGAAGTTGTCAGGTCATTCATGTCCTTCTGCGGAACACTGTTCATTTCAAGGTGGGTATTGAACTCATTTGTGGACTAACGGTTTGCTATAGTAAAACTTTTGCAACACTTGTTTTTAGTTAGTAAATTCAACACAACCACTTTGTTTAGTTAATAAAACATTAGTAGAGTACTTTAGAAGAAACACACCAGTAAGAGAGGAGATGTTGAAAATCATCCTGTGCACCAGCTGGAATTTAAACACCAATATCCTTGTTAATGACCCTTAAGTGCAATGTCCAGCACACTAAGCTAACATTTAATGATTATCTATATTTGTACTTTCTTGCACCTCTCAGGTAGAGAAAATATTGTGATTGTCATAAAAATCGAACTCGAGATTTTGATTGATGAATTAATGTAATATGGCCTCATGAACCTAAAAAAAGTATTTTTTGCAACGTTACTGGGACTAGATCCGATACTATTTTACCAATTGGGCTAGAACTTGGTATCTATGGTTTTCATAAGGAGGGTTTAGAATTATCTCTCTAAAATTAAGGGTAATTTACTTAAAGGTGAAAAGAAAACAAATCGATTTTCTCCAAATTTACTCATAATGATTTTTATTAAATTTCAAATCTAGGCACTGTTTATCATTACAAACAAAATTGCAACTCATTTTCCCATAAAAATGATTTTGAGGGTATTTTACATCATTGTAAATTTCCAATTTTGATCATGTCTCCACAACGCCTCGAGATATTAAATAACTTATCATCGCAAAGTTGTAGTACAAATAAAAATAAAAACTTTATTTGAAATATTTTTTATAAAACCATTAGTTTCTGAAATGTTGGTAAATATATTTGTTTTAAATTGAGGTTTTGTGCTATTGATTGTTATGCTATTTGGTGAACATGGATCTTAATTTTCCCTTTATATGTTTCTGTAACAATATACATTATTTATTTTCACATTGTCTACGAGTGTTGAGTAAAATCTGAATTTTTAGCAAAGAAATGAGAAAGTCTTCTTGGTGCAATGTACCATTTTTTCCATTGCAGCTTAAGAATTTATATTGTACCATGTTTTCTAAGTTTTAAGATTCACATGTAAAATGAAGATACTGATTTGAGATTCACATTAGTAAAATAGTGGATTCAACCGATCTTTAAATAAAATACTTAAATATATTATTTTTAATTACATGAAAACTATAACCACTGTAAAATAAAGTACAGTAGTAACCAAAAACATAGGGCCACCTATACTTTTCTTGTGGGAAACCCTTGGCTCAAAAATATTGGTTTAAACTTCTCGTATATTCCATTGCTTATTAAGCTGTTAAAACCATGTATTTTGGTGTAACAATCAAATTTTTATATCAACCGGTTTATTATTTATTAATTATTTAAGATTTTGAGACAAACCAAAAATTACTACATTTTTAAGTATATCGAAGTGATTAAAAAAAAAACTAAATTATATGCAGTAATGTAGATTTTTTTAAATTTATTGAATACATAGGGCTAAAATTTAATGCATAAATCAAACGCCTAAAAAATGTTACACAGCTTTTATCAGCCATTTAACGAATTTATTAAATTAACAAAAAACATTAAAATTTCATTGTTTTTTCGTGCTGTGAAAGTGGATATTATTTGTTTATCCACCGAGATTTTACCATTTGGTGGTGTTAGTACATGTACTTGACTACAGATAGCCGCACTAAAGGGATTTTTCCGGCGAGGTTAATTTTTTTTTTCCCCATAACAAATTCAATGTGTGTATGACAAGTGATTGTAGTGTTCATTTTCCGTAAATAATGTCTAGAAAAAAAGGTGTCGGTGAAATATAATGGTAGATTATTGGCATGAGCAGAACCGGCAAATCTTCTAGAGCGATTGCAGCAGAGTTACATGTAAGCAAGTCATGTGTGAACAATACCATAGCTAAATTTCATGAGACGGGTGGTGTGGCGGAGCGGGCCGCACTGTAGCCGACCCAAGACTAATCTATTTATACGTATATTTTTTAATATATACAGTAGTACTTCAAATCAAGGTAAAACACTGCACACCTTGAACATCTACAATATTTCATATACAGTAACTTGCTTTAAAAATGTCCTTCCATTAGTAACAAAAACACCTATTATTTTATTCTGTTGTATTGTTTTGTATACCTATAATTTCTTAAAAAAGAAGAAAAAACTTTGAAGGTCCAAAAGTGATTGTACATTTAGAATTGATGTATAAATGTACTGTTTATATATTACTTCAATATCTCAATTATAAATAGTGGTTTATGAGATTCAAGTTCAATATCATTCTAATTTCACTAGTGGCCCTATGTTTTCGGTTACTACTGTAATACAATATAAACAATATGGAAGTAAGCCAACCTTAAATAGATAATTAGGTTAAGACTGAATAGAAACATTTGCCGGTAAATTTCTCTCTTCGCACTTATGTCTTCTCATCACTATTCTTTCTTACAAAGTTACTGTTATTTGACTCACAAACAATACTAAAACTAGCCGCTTCAGTGGCTGAATGGTCTCATGTTAGACTGGCCTGCTGAAGACGGGGAGATCGGGGTTCGAATTGGTCGGGTCTACTGAGGGTGGTTTTCTTTAAATGGTTTCCCAGTTTCCCTCCACTCAAATGCGGGTAGATTACTTCTAAAATGTTTCTTTACTCATCCCTACCCCATTAAAGTAACTATTTTATATATAACCTGAACAGTTAGTAAGTGATAAAAAAACTAATCCCAAATAAATGTAAAAACACTAACACATTTAGGAACACCAATATTTCAATGTCTACATAGCATCTTCCTCAGGAAGTATTAGACTAAACATTTCATACGTATATCTATGATATCCTTAATAATAAATAATAGTTTAATGCCATCATTTTAATATGAGGCGTGAATGTTGTGAATTTTTACTGTCTATATTCTTTTAAAATTGTGTGACTTCAGAAGCTGCTGGCTCAAGATGTGGCCAAGTGCCACTTGAACAAGTCACTTATCGCCATCAAGGAGCATGGTGTACTGTTTCAGTGTCAAGGAGAAACTTCAGCCAAGAAAACGGCCCCAACTTTCACTTATTGGGTGGTTGGGTGAGTAATGATATGATATAAAATATAATTTTTAGGTGATGACTAATGAAATAAGTGTTTTTTTGTAGTTTTATTTCATAGAGAGAGTGGGAAACCATTTAGAAAAAACCACCATTGGTACACCCGACCGGGATCAAACCATGATCTTCCATCATCACTAGTCTAGTCTATTATATTTGGAAGGAGGATTTACTGTACCTAAATAAACTTAATTTCAAAGATATTTCAACTTAAATGTGTTTTTTTTCGGTGTGAACACTGCAATCTACATACAATTGCCCTGGATATTTGTTTGTTGACATGCAGGCAGTGTTTCGTAGTGTGGACTAGGCTTTAAAGAATTTGACTTATTTTTAATTCTAATATAATGTTTGTTAATTTTTACAGGCGACTGTTTTTCACACCAAGTCCAAGAGAGGTGTATGTGTGCTACCATGACTCTGCACCTCAGAATATGGTTGAGATAGCATTCAGGTTAGGGCTGAGTGCTTCTGGTTGAAGTGCGACGAATAGACGTGGATATATTTATATGGAATGAAGACACTAGTGAGGAAGGGGTTCTCCATGAATGCATGCACCTTACACGCATAGTTGTAATGATAACAAATCCCAAGCAAAGCCTCAAAATATCTCACACATCTTTGCAATTATTTTATTGTTATATTTTGTTTGTTTTGTAATTATATTTTTATAGTAAAAATTATTTTTCTTTCTTAACCTATCTCTTTTCATTAACAAAGTAGATAATATATAATTTGACACAAGAGTACCTAACGTTCAATTATTTATCTTAAGTTAAATTGTTGGTACTTTTTTATGTTTTCAAAATTAATTTTATGCTAGGCCTACTTATAATAAAATGCTCAACTCAAATATTTTAACCAAACATAATTTATGGGTGTTTTTTAAGGAAAATAATGGCAAATAAAAATATTTTTAAGATAAATATAAATAAATATGTTTGTACCAATTTAAATTTCATACTTTTTTAAAATAAACTTTCTCAAAAATTTATTTAGGGAATTAATTATTGTACGTGTATGTCTTCCAATCTACCTTCCACATCCTTAACCTATAGATTTAAATTAATAACCTTTGTGTAAAACATGCCAACTAAAAAAAATTACATCATTTGCTCGAGTAATTATTTGTTATTGATAGCAAATATAATAAAGAGGTATAATTGTTTGAATAATGTTAGTTAAAAATAAAAATAGTAACAAAAAGGTTTAATTGAAAGAAAATATTTGGTCACATATATATTTTAAAGATTAAGATGTTATATTTAAATATAATTTCACCTGCTTCGGTGACCGCATGGTCTAAGGCGTCACTTACGTGTTAAACTAAAATGTTGATGAAAGGGGAGTCGTGTTCAAATCTCAGTTGGGTGATGTGCGGGTGGTTTTCCAAAAATAGTTTTTCATTCTCCCTCAAAGCAAATGTGGGTACATTTCCTCTAAATTCAACCTTCCTCATCCCTAAGGATTATAGGATCCAAGGGCCTGTATCAAGTTTGTATATTGTTACTAGGGATGTGCGAAACTTCGACTTGGCTTCAAAATAAACATCAAATTCGACTTCACTTCGTAACAAATTTCGGCTTCAAAGCTTAGGCAATAAAAATATTGAGAGCTAAAATACTCAATTTATGTTAATTTTCAGTCAGTCTCAGCTGTTTTGTACCTTACAAATTAATATTGATATGTGGAAAAAAACTGAAGTAATTAAGTTGTGATAGCTTGATTTCTAAGAGTAACACTATTACAAACAATGGTTCAATAAAATATTTTCAAAGTAATCTTAGAGCATTAACTTATATGAACCACCACAATATATTTTTTCAGTAAAATAACTAAAAATATTCTAACTTCGATTCGGTTTTGAGAATGTGTCATATATCCGATTCAAGTTCGCTTCAAATTGAAAAAGTGGACTTTGCAAACCCCTAAATGTTATTATATTTTATTATTTATATTACATTTAATAATGTTATAGCTTGTACAAGTCTTGCCATATTGGTTTGAAATTAAATATACTGTATTTTTTTTAATCTCGATTTATTCTAAAGTGTCATTTTGATTATTTCTCGTTCCCAACCCATTTTTGTCCCACAGTATACATGTAATTTTTTTTTATATCCATAATTATTATCTTTGTTCTTTACAAAGTGTTCTGTCAGTATCTTACATTTTTGTTTCATTCCCTCCTTTATGCAATGCATCTTACTACCCATTCAGGTTATACCCTTATATACTAATTACACTAATAGTTTTAGGGATTAGGAAGGTTATATTTAGAGGACGTGTACCCACATTTGTGTGGAAGGAGTTGAAAACCATTTTGGAAAAACTACGCTCAGGAAACCTGACCGAGATTTGAACCTTGATTTCCCCTTCTTCAGCGGTTGTCTACTTTGAGAGTAGTGTGTTAAACCATGCAGCCACTGAGACGGGTCACTAATTAATTAATGGCTTAAATTAAGAGGGATAGCCAGTGCACATCTACTCGTTTTATTTTAATAATTTCTCACACATTTTTACAAACAAAGTGGGTATTAATTCAATCAAGAGGGGTGTGTGAAGTCTGCTTGTTTTAGTTTGAATCAAATATATGAAATATTCTTGAAGTTTGTTTGTTTACGTTTTAAAAACCATTGTGTTATTTATAAATCTTTATGCCCTAAAATTACTCTGAAAATTGTTTTATTGCACAATTTTTTTGTAATATTTATTTGATTCTGATAAATTCAGTTTATCATCCATCACAACTAAGAATTAAATGACTTCTGATTTTTTCATACGCATATTAATTTTTAACAGCTCAAAATGGCAGCAATTGACCCAAAATCTAGTATTTTAGCTGTCAATATATTTATTGGCGAAACTTCATAATTGTCAAAGCCAGAACTTTTTTCGAAGCAAAATCAAAACTAATATTTGTTCTAAAGCAAAATAAAAGTTTTATAAGCTTCGCACACTTTTACCCTTCAACCATTGCTGAAGATGCACATATTAAAGTAAACCAGAAACAAAACAAATCGTAAATCAAGAAATCAGTGCCATTTATTGAACGGGAAACTATGTTAGAGGGAATGTTTACACAAATAAACTGATTTGTATTTGTATCAAAGTATGTACTTTTTTTAAATAATTAAAAAAAGCTTTATTACAATAAGCCAGATGTTAATTTATTTTCCAAAACATTCAATTTTGTAAAATACACATCGCTGAAACTTATGAGTTAGCGTTGGGTCCCCTTCTCCTGCCGAAACCTTGAACAACATTTACGAAGCGACGGTTGTACTGGATACGTCTCTTGGCACGGCCAGTCTTCTTCTTTTTCTTGTCCTGTTTCTCAACCTGTAAACAAAGAATGGTGGTGCAACTATAAGAGAGAACCCAATTCAAATTTTGTTATGCTTATTAAATGTTGCAAGTTTGTAGGTACTTTACTGTATAAACAAACTTTAATAAAACCTATTTATATTGTGTTATTCTTTTATTCTTTGCAATTGTAAAAACATGAATGAACTTGAGTAAATATAATAGTGTAACTAAACAAAATGTCCACATTATATTGTTTTATTAGTTCCACATATTTATTATCTTAAACAACGATTTATTTGTGTGTCAATAAAATATTCTGATTTTTTTTTCGGTGCCATGTCTTACTACCCATTCAGGTTAGACGCCAATATACAAATTATGCTAGAAGAAGTGTACCCACATTTGTGTGTAGTGAGGTTGGAAACCATTTAGGAAAAACTCCCTCGGTACATCCGACCAGGATCAATTTATGATCTCCCTGTCATTGGCAGTCTAGTCCACTGTGAGAGTGACGCCTTAGACTATCTGGCCACCGAAGCAGGTTATTTTTATACAATTTAAATCAAATTTTGTAGAGGTCTGCATGCTTAAGTTTTTTTATTTGAGTCGACCTTCAGTGAACAGAAGATTTGAGTCAAGCTTGGGTTGGATATTCATAAAACATTTTAAAACTTAGTAATTAAAATAAACTATAGCCTATTTGAAGTTACAATTGCAATATTTTTACAGTGAAAAAACCTGTTTTAAAAAGTTAGGTAATGGCTGTGAAAATAGATCATTACCGCCTAATCCCCTGACCTAGGTTTTGTCCAATGGCAGCAATGTAAAGTATGAACTGTGTTCATTTCATTGTAAAAGCCAAAAATCCTTTCCCCTTCAAAATACATTTTACAAACCATTTTCAAACACAAAGTCGTTATCATCAATGGTTTCTTGCCTGTGGCTGGGTGAGTTTGGTAAAATTCCTCTATTTTTTCTTCCACTATTATTCACCTCTAACTCACACTTGCTGTTATCACTACTCAATACTCTTTTTTGGTCTCCCTTGTGGTATTAAATTTTCTCCTACATACTTCATCTCCATTTTCATTGGGATTATTTCCTTTACCATACTATTTCACCTTTGTTTCCAAAACAATCTCATACACTCCTTGTCCCGCAACTATTGCCTGTACAACTTCAATCCTAATCCTATTTTTGCGAGTGAAAACTAGCTCCTCAAAAACTTCATTCACATAAACTCCACTTTCCTAGTCTCTCATATAATATGTTTGTCCACGTTCTTGGTGCATATGTAATGATGGGTACAAAGTATGCCCTTTAGAGCACTTCTTTTTTCCATCGCAAGTCTCTTACACACCTGTAAATTATCTCCCTGTGTTTCCCGCTTCTTAATAGAGCTTCTATACACCATATTAAATTTTATCCCACACTCTTTCATTTCCTTATTCTGTTCCTATTGCTGTTCCTTTACTTCCTCTTCTTTCTACCAAACAAGTAGTGACAAGAGTACACCATAAGTCATTCATCATCAAAGACAAAATACACAGCTCAAAACTGTCCAGCTTACGCATCTATTATAAGCTTGGCATGAAGCTCAAATTTTGAATACTTGTATATCCCTAATATGTTTACATATAATGTTGTGGCTTATAATCAGGATCCTGTTTTTTACCTGTTTATTTCCAAATAAGTGTGCCAAACAGGTTTTACAAAACATTTTTATTCAGCATTTATTAAACCATAAGATTATGTATTTGCCTTTAGACCAGAGTATTAGCTAACACACAAATTGAATCTGCCATCTCTTAAGTTACAAAAAAGGAAGGAAGAACAAATATATGCCCAGAACACTGTGTCTATTGAGTCAAAGTTAGTGAATTATAAATATATGAATTTGGTATTACACGTGTATATTTCAGCACAGAACTCTACTCTACCTTTGGCGTCTGTCCTTTGACCTTGCCAGCACGAGCCAAGGAACCGTGTACCTTACCACCCAACAAAGGCATGGTCACATCGAGACTCAGCGACTGCAGGTTTGCCACTACACAGTCCTCTTCCAAAGGAGTTCCGCTGCAATAAAGACATAGCTCACCCACAGGAAGGTTCTCCAGAACTGCCACCTGCTCCTGGAACACAGATATAACAAAAAACACATTCAACAGTCAAAAAGAAATATAAGTTATATTAATAAAGTACCTACTGTGGTTATTGTTTCATCAAGAGATATAAGGAAAAGCAAATAAAATATTATCAAAAGTAATGTACCTGCAGGCTGGTTATTTTATTTTCCAAAGAAAAATAGTAAACTGATCAAATCTTTTGTTTCAAGTAATTTTATTAAATGTAAATTATAGTAAAATGGAACATTACTTGGACATGGAATTGTCAAGTCGATTATTTTTGGGAGCAGAAAGTCTACATTTACACATTATTCTAGTAATTCAGCTTCAGCACACAAAAATTCTACACACCTCACATGTTTGTTGGTTCATATTTGTCTAGTGTTAAGCTATCACAAGACATCTCCTCAAATCGGCTCATGGCACTAAAAGGGTTGAATAAAACACCAATAAAACCCTCACTGGTCACCGAGAACAATTAAACATAGCAATAACATAACCCCATGGAATAAGTCAAAGTATAAGATTAGAACAAATGCAGCGCTTCAGTCAAAATGCAGATGCTGTGCTGTCATATATTGTAAAGGTGATATAGAAGTTCTTTAATAACACATGAAGGCTCGCTTTTTCTCTTTATCACATTAAATTCTATAAATTTGTTTCTAAGGTAAGTTCAAGTTTTCTATAGTTTTCTTATTTCAATATATTTGTCTGCTCTGTGCAGCTGCACATTTTGCACGTGCCTAAATGTAAATGTGAGCCTTCTTTATTTTTTTATTTAGCATCGCGTCTTACTACCCGTTCGGGTTATACACTTAAGTACTAATTACTCTAATGGATTAGGAATTGGGAGGGTTGAATTTAGAGGAAGTGAACCCGCATTTGCGTGGAGGGAGAGTGGAAAACCATTTAGGAAAAACCACCCCCAGTTCACCCGACCGAGATTCGAACCTCGATCTCCCCGTCCTCGGTGGCCGAGCTCAACACGACTAGCGCGTTAGCCAACTACGCCACCGAGGCGGGTATGTGAGCCTTCTTGTGACGTAGCTTTATAGTGACTGACCTAGATGATATTCTAAATTGTGTGTAAAGAGAATAAGTGATTTTGAATTATTGTTGTTTTCTATAAGGTGAAGTTATATTAGATGAAACTTGGGTTTTATTTTATAACAGCAATAAAATCCTTGTCGAACACAAAACTAGACTCCAGTCACCTCGAGGCTAGAAAATTACAAATTATATTTTTATTCTTACGGAAAAAAAAATATTATGAATAATAGTCTACCAACAAAAAAGAATACTTGCTCTTTTGTGATTATTTTTAAATAGGCTATTTAGCAATTTTTAATTTTATACATAAATCAATTTGGTGTATTAATTTTAGACCCTAAATGTAAGCAATTTAGTATTCAATTATACATTTAAATATCAATAAGCTTACCTTGATTTGAGCAATTGATTCATTGCCCTCACACTCAATAACATGGCAAGCTTGACCTCGAATGTAAAGCTGCATTTTGGTATCTAGAAATATAGAGCACAAAACAATGATGAATTTTTTCCAATTAACATGTTGAAAGTAAATGTCTATATTTTTAAAGATATTACAACTAGGTAGTTGACATTTTTAACAAACAGACAATATATCTAATAAATTCTTTGCCAGGCAGCAACATGCTATAAATAGGCCTACAGTTCAAGTTTCACCTAACAAACCTTATCTGACTGATAGAAAAGTTAAATGCCGATTTTATATGAAGTCTACTTTGTACACCAAAAGTGATTGAAAGTCACTGCAATTTGGCATTCTAAAAATGTGTCTATTTTATTTATTAACTATAAAGTTTATCTAAAAGCTATCAAAAGCTTCCATTAATAGTAGTTCCTTACGGATTACTGTATAGTTTCTCTTTAAATCATTAATAATAGAATTTTTAGCAGCGCGTCTTACTACCGTTTCAGGTTATACATTTATGTACTAGTTATGTTAATGGTTTTAGGGATCAGGAAGGTTATATTTAGAGGAAGTGTACCCATATTTGCATGGAGGGAGAGTGGAAAACCTATTTGGAAAAACCACCCTCAGTACAACCAACTGAGATTTGAATCTCGATCTCCCCGTCATCAGCATTCGAGGCTACTGCTAGAGTAGCACATTAGGCCATGTGGCCACTGAAGCGGGGAATATAATAATAATAATATTAATAATAATGGAATGTCTGGAATACATCAATCTGTAACTCAGTTTATGGAAAGATTAGACAGTACTGATGTACTAAACGTACACCCTTTATGCAGAGGATGAAGATAGTGAATATTAGGGTGTGGAGCCAATGATGATCTTAACCTAATAACCTAAGCATAATTAACCAAACCTTAGTGACCAATGATAAATTTTTCGGCCATGCCTGGAATTGAACCCGGGACCCTTAGCTCAAAAGCGAGTCTGGAGTCAGACCTAATATAGATATTATCAATACTTGTAGTATTTAAAACTAATAATAATTTTTAGCACCGCGTCTTACTGTCCATCTGGGTTATATATGCTTATGCACCACTTATGTTAACGGTTAAGCTTATGCTTATTAAATGTAAATACAGTACTAAAAAAAATTAGAATTCTCTGTGAGAGGTGAAAAGGGATAGGAGTGAATTGAATCAAGATAAAAGAGTGATGAAGGAGAGGGAATCGTCATGAGAAATTTGTAAACATGCATTGGAAATAATAAAATAAACTTTCGGAGGACTTAGGCTATAATGCTGTGAATATAGCTGCATTTTGCCATAAAGTGAACGCCTAAATTACGAACGATAAATCTAAATTTAATTCAATGTTTTTTTTAAACTAAACACCCTACTAAGTTATATTTCTATTTTTCAAAACCCATGTTGAGAAAATTGGAATTTAGGAAATATTAACAAATCATTTTTAAATTAGAAGTTTTCCATCTCAAATATAGTATTAACCTTTTATTTCTAGTAGCTAAAGACCCGGCCAAAGATTCCGTATTTGTAAGGTTCCTAAGAGATTCACTCTAAACTAGCAGAGTGCTCGAGATCGACTTCACACTAACAGAGTGCTCAAGTTGACTTCACACTAATAGATTGCTCTGTCTACAGAATCCTCATTTTAAGTCTTTAACTTTGTAGAGGTTGACTCAGCTTTAACTTTCTAAGGACTACATACTAATCACAGAAAAGTAAATATATATGCGATCATTGAAATAAAAGCACCAATGACAGCGAAAGGATCCCTTGCTATGGAAATAAATACAAAATAAAAGGCTATTTTAATGCAAGGAAATATTTCAGAGCTATTTTTAAAAGCCAGAAAGTGTGGCATCTCAAAAACCATTTTTCTGAGAAATAACCAAATTTTCAGAAAGAGTGGTGTCACTTTGATATGTTAAACTTCCCATCAGGGCTATGAAGTCGGAAGTAATTTTGGGTGGAGTCGGTAAAAATGTAGCCTATCAACTTTGACTCCAGCTTCAAAATAAAAACTTATAATATTATAACAATATTTTATACTTTTTTCTATTACTAAGGAACGAAACTTGTAGTTTGGATTGACAATATTTATTTAAATATACATTCACAATGTCAAAAGCCTCCTATGAAGTCATCTGTATTAGAACAATTTACTGCTGTGAATTTGTTAGTATTAATTAACTTTAGCCATTTATGAAGTTTGAGTCAGACAGTACAGAAAAATAGAAGAGTTGGAGCCGAAGGTTTGTCATACCGACAACACGGCCCTGTTTCCCATTAATATTTTTAATAACCTCTCTATTTAGATTATGTCTGTGTGCGCCTTACTATAGATAATTTTCTTTCCATGAGTTTAAATGGACAGTGACTTTATCTGAATAGTCTCAAGTATCCCCGTTAAGGATCCTTTTGTTTTAAATTTGATTAATCGCTTCACTCGCACTTCTAATCAAAGTCTGAATCATACTGTTTGAACGGTCAACAGTCTTTCTGTATCCTTGATACATCTGTGCTACTACCTAGGGGCCTAGTGTTGATCTTTAAAAATATGTTAAACACCATATAGGCCTACCAGCTCTAATAAAAATGAATGGTTTTTATTTTACCTCCATTTTCATATTTTATTTTTACAAGTTTGTTTATGTCAAGGAATTAATAAGTACATTATGGTATTTTAAAGTAGAAGCTGCAATTATTTAGCATTGGTAGGCCTACTTAATTTTTGGCGACTTTTCAGGCAACATTAAAAATTTGTGTAATAATAACACACCAGTTATAATTTTAAATGAAGGATAATGCAAAGTTGGGCGACACGACAAGAAAATGAAACAGTTGACAAACCCCGCAACAAAGTCGGACATGTCACTTCTATTGTTGGATTCATACGATTTCAAGGACGTGGAAGGGGTGCATCGGCATCCTTGGTTACAATTCGGATTTGTCTACAGTTCGCCACGTCCTTACTGATGCAAATGACAAGGATATACATAGCAAGGCGACGAGACTTAAGTAGAGAATTCGAATACAGCCTAGTTGTCAAACTTTATCATTAGTTGAGACAAGTCACGTAATTTAAGGATACGAACTGTGTGGACGCGATTTCCATTAAAAGACCTTAAGGATTATATGGATGCGGAACCTACATACTGTATATTGGAGTTTTGAGGTATAAATTTAAGGTGTACATATGCGTTGTATCTCTTTAAGAAAAAGAAACACAAATTTTCAATAATTATCGAGAAGAATAAAAGGCTTAAAGAAGTGAATAAACATACTAAATAATTTTCGAAATGATATAAGTATATTAATAATATTAATCAAGTATATAAAACACGTGTTTATAGCAGTACAGACTAAACACCTCAATGCCAACGGCATTTATATTACACAAGTACTCAGTTTAAGGAAAACAATTATAGATAATATTACAGATTGAATAAACTAATTAGATGACAAACTTAACATTATTTATAACTTTACTGTTTAAAAGCTTAAAATTGCGTACCAAAAAGATGAAAATAGGCAGAAATAAAGATGGATTTTATTACACCATAGAACTTGGAATAGGAAAGGATGTGAAGAGTGAACCTTATGTTTTAACACCAAGAGCTACGAAAGTGGTAATTTAACGGTGGTTTATTTTCGACACTAAAACTTGACCGATAAACCGTAAAATTAAACTATTTCTGTTTACAATTTTGACATAATAACATGACTGTATAATGAGATACGATCATTAATATATCAAATAAAATTTATCACGTAACTATAGTTGTAAAAACTTACTAAATAGATATTAGGTAGTTAACTTAAAATTTATTAAGAGGCTTGCTATTCTAGTGCAAGTGAACTCTTAGCTAGTAATAGAAAATATAAACTATTATTATTATTATTATTGTTATTATTAGCCGCGCGTTTTACTACCCATTCGAGTTATACACACTTACGCTAATGTGTAATGGTTGGATGATTGTTACATTAAATGGAGGACCTACAGTTTAACGTGGAATCCGAACCACGGTGGAGGCCTGGCATTCCTCACATTCACAAGTTGTGATTAATATACGTCTTGTCAAAGGTGAAGGAAGGATTTGGCAATCAGATAAATCTGTGCCGGGACCAAGGATTGAGCCCCGAACCCCCAGCACAGTAGTCTGACACCTTATCCCTAAATCACCAGGTCACCTTATAAAACAAGTAGATTCCAAATTGATTTATTTATTTTTAGAGCAAGGTTTGCCATTAGTTGAGTTTAATAACAATGTAAAGACTAACATTTATTAACATACATAAGAAAATCCCATGCTCTTCATTATGCATTTTGTTTTAAAACAAATTTGGATCCTATAAATTATATGGCCGCTGAGGGTCAAGCTAATTCCAATAATTGGTCCTGTACTCAATGTAGCCAAAATACTTACCTACACGTCAATATGGTAGAGGTTGGTTAACGCTTGGGCTAATGTTGGAAGAGGCCTTTTAACAGCCGGAATAAGCATTCTCTACCATCTCCAAAGTCATTTTTGGAAGGTGAAGGAGTTGGTAGGGCTTAAGGGCACCCTCTTGTGCTTGGAGTGAAAAACCATCCCTCAAGGTGGATGAATCTTTCAAAGGTCAATGGGATAAGATGTGGAAGGCTAGGGGGAACCACTGTATTAAAGATTCTTGTAGTATCCCCGGTCCCACTGGATGAAACTTTCATAGACATGGTTTTCCTTAGAGGATCGAAATATTTAGGAGTAATATGTCCACAATCGAATCTCCAGTTGGGCACTATCTTAGGAGAAAATTGCTATGTGAGAGTTAAGAATAATGGAAGAAAGAAAGAAACATCTGGTTTGAGGATTGAAACTTGAAATGTGAGAACAATGAATAGGAAAGGAAAATTTAAGAATGTGAAGAAAGAAATGGAGATATATCACATCAGCATTCTAGGATTAAGTGGGGTACGATGGAAAGGGAAAGGGGAAGTGGAGTCTGGAAAGTACGAGATGATTTATAAAGGGGGTGAGCATAAGGAAGGAGTCGTTGGATATATATAATATATATATATATTTATACTATATATATATATATATATATATATATATATAGTATAAATATAGTTAAGGTGATGGCCACAAGTGATAGGATGCTGGCAATTAGGATATCGAGTGACTTAATGGATAACTTAATCATTCAAGTGTTCATGCCTACGTCCGGTGGAGATGGGAAGTAGGTAGACATAATTTATAAACAGACAGAATAAGTGATAAGTGTATGCGGAGAACGGAAAATTTCAAGTAAGAACGATGATGATAGTAGACTGGAACAGTGAATTGGGGAATGTAAGGAGAGGGAATATAGTTGGAGAGTACGATATGGGAAGACAGAATGAAGGAGGAGGGTGATTGATATAGTTCTGTGAGAGTTTTTATCCCTGGATTGACAACAACTGGTTCAAGAATCATTAACGAAGACTCTATACATGGAAAAGCCATGCTGATAACGATCCAAGGGTTCAAAAACAGCGTCAAGATGACTAAAACATTTCCTGGAACGGACGGTGGTGCAGACCACAACATATCCGTGGTGGATATAAAAACACAGATAAAATATATTAAAAATATACTATCAATAAGAGAGTAGGATGTGGCAAAACTAAATAAAGAAGACTATGAGGTATTTACAAGAAGCCTGGAGGAAAAGTTGGAAATATTAAATCATAGTATAGATACATCGGAGAGTGGGATACCATCAGGGGCGCAATATTAAAGACGTTAGAAGAGGAATTCAGAGAAGTAAGAGTAAGAAATAAGGAGTGGATCACACAGACAATTTAAACTATGATGGATACTTGCTAGAAAAATTAGTGTGTATTTCAGAAGTCAAACATTAACATTAACCTCAATGTCCTCATTTCATCAGTCAGAGCTTTCTGTAAGAAAACAATAAAATGTTGCGCTACATTCACTGCCTTCAAATTTAATAAAGACCTAATTAAGGCATTGGTTGTGCAACATGACAGTTTAAATTATAAAACTGCGACAGTCTAGCAGCCACGAAAGTCACAACTAAAAACACCAAACCTTAAACAAAACATTGGTTGACAATACTGCCACTTCAAGCATTGTTGGCTTAGTTAATTTTGATATTGGTCAGCTCACATTACCTTATGATTAGTTTCCATAACGCAGTCGGCACAGACTCACTGGCCGTTGTCTTTGCCTACTGATAACGGCGCTACTAGACCACTTGATTAAACCTTTCTACAATCTACTACAGAAGGAATCACCTTTCAATATTTGATGATTTTTGAAGTTGGGATTATTTTTTTTTTAGAATAGAAATTAACAATTGGGAAATTTTTAATTTGTCTGTACAAGTCTGTGGTTAACAACTTTCATAATAGAAAGTAATGGGGTACAGAATAAGCCTAGAATTTCCCAACCCTAGATCTCAAATCTCACGAAATTCCCAACTTTCAACCACCCCCCACGCCCCGGCGCGATGCCTCTGATACCTAATCCCGCTATTCCTTTATGTGTGGTAGGCAAGAAACTGTACAAATAGCTAAAAATAAATTCGTATTTTATCCATCCTCATTAACTTTCTCCACACTTTCCTAATCTTGCATGTTTCCTTCTCTTCAACAACATCCATACACCGATTCATACATGCTCTTTTATTTTAAAGCTCTTAATGTTTCTCTTTTTCACATATTCATCTACAACATTTAGCCACGTCAAAATCAGAAAGTTTGAATAGTTTTTTTTCTCGTCAATTTTAGGCTTGTAGCTTATTGGAGTCCATTAAATTTTCTAATAGCTACAAGTTGAATTATGTGTTAAAATACCTTAAAATGCTTCATAAAATATTTAATGAAAAAAATATATATTGACATCTTAATTTGGGGACGTCACAACTGGCCACTACAAGTACTACCCTTCCCCTTCTTACTATCGCCCCTTCCATAAAAAAAACTGGAAACGGACTGACTTAGTTAAATCCGTCCCACCCCTCCAACCTATAAAAAGAGAGCTAGCGACGCCTATGATTCCAAGCTCAATTTAGAACTACTATCGTAGCGCTGTATTAACTTTAGCCACTCATTTATTAGAATATTGGATAGTTTTGATTTCCATCGATTATTTTAAACACTTTTAAGTTACAGATACTGTGATGAGTCACGGGTCACACTATGGAGGATTTGCTAAAATTTGTGATACTCTTGACGTAGACGTATGACTAGAAATTAAAAAAGGTGTGTAGAAGCATGCCATATGTGGCCGGTTTTGTTTGTATAGTAGCGTCGTGATTATGATTAGTGTCCATTTAAGTATAAATAATAATGACGCTAAATTTATACCGAATTATATGGTTATTTCTTCATGCTCTGTATTCGGCTCTTCAATACACAGAATATATGTGGATATCTTTTAGGAAAAAATGTGAAGAACTTTTGGGACAAGACAGTGTTGAGAATGAATTTAAATTCATTTCCAAACAGGTTAAATTATTTGATAAACTACCGTGTCATTTAGTTGTTATTGTTGGAACCGAAACGATATCCTTCAAAGATTTAGCTAAGATAGCTATATGGTGTATGACCGCGGGAATATCATTTATTAGTTTTTATGAACATAATGGTGAGTTTCAATCATAGCATTTTACCAAACCACAGGCATGTATAATTATGCCACCGTTCTCATTATAAAAATATTGTGGGCTTGTGTTACAGGTGTTTTGAAGAAGAACGAAGCAAAGTTGTTTACACTTTTATCAGAACTAAGAAACTGTGAGCTTGGAAACATTGTTTTGGGCAAAAATACACTGTTAAATGGGGTTGTAAAGAAAAATGGTGAGTACACACACAAATTATCTTTAACCATAATTTATTTATTTAATTAAAGAAACAACAGTTGTTGGTTATATACAATGATTGGTAGTCAAAAAATTGTTTTCTGAAAATTGAAAAATGACACCTGTACACGAGAATCGAACCCGGGACCTTTGGATTAGTACGCTAATGCTCTAACCACTGAGCTATCCAGGATTCGTCCCGTGCCCAGGGTCATTCTTAACTCATTTTAAGGCAGAGCCTATGATGGACGTGCGGAAATCCTCGGCTACAAGTATGCGATTATATTAATATCATAAGCTATCAGATAATGCAGCCATCTTCGACTCAGTAGTTTGCTTATTGCTGCCATTTGTACATTTATTATAACTGTACAGGATTGCATATTAAGAATTAAATAGCCAAAGCTATTATTTATGCTCTTAGTGAGGATTACTCCATCTACAGTAGCCCCATGGCTTCTTTGGTGCTGACTGACAGTTCACAGCTGACTTCTGACAGTCAACATTTAGGTATACACCTAAATTTTGAGTGTCAGAAGTGACAGCTGCTAAACACATGTTTTTTGCAGATCATATGGTTTGGCGTAGGGATACATAATTTGGTCTGGTAACTTTTCAAAGCCGTCAGCTCTCAGCTGTGAGCTGTCACTCAGCACCAAAGAAGCCATGGGGCTACTGTAGATATCATATTCTAAAAATTGAAAAATTACACATGGACACAGGAATTGAACCCGGGACCTTTGGCTTAGTCAGGGAGGTGTCATTTTTCAATTTTCAGAATATAATATCTATATGGAGTAATCCTCACTAAAAGCATAAATAATAGCTTTGGCTATTTAATTCAAAAAATGGTTTATCAAATTTTAATTTTGAATGTGTGCATTTAATTTTTATCTACATAGTAAATGTTAAACTAAAACCTTGTTTTTGATTTAATATTTTAATCTAGAATGTTTTGCTAATTTTATTTTCCGTTCACCCGCTTCACTGCCCAAACGGTCTTAAGGCGTCACTCTCATGTTAAACTGGCCTGCTGATGACTGGGAGATTGGAGTTCAAATCCCTCGGGTCTACTGAGGGTGTTTTTCCTAAACGGTTTCCCACGCTCTTTACACACAACTGCAGGTATATGCTTCCTTCCTCATAATGACCCATTTTGTATTTGTTTTTATCATACATGTTTACAACCTGAACAAGTATTGAGACAAAATGATAAAATATTTTTTGTTTGTATTATTTTTTATCTTGGTGTAATAATTAATGCAGATATTTGTTTTCTTTTATTTTTATCAAGAGCTAGGAGTAAATTGGTTAAGCCATGTTTACTAAAGGGGTACCTGGCTGGAGAAGATGGCAAGACAAAGATTAAAATCCATTATTGTGTGCAAACCACTTCCCTCATGGATGTCATGCCTAAACTTTTGTAATGTATAACTTGACTTATTTACGGTAGTAGTATAGCTAAGGGACAACTAGCAGGTTATTTATCACAAACATTGGCCGGAAGTAACTAATGTCAACCTATTCAGAAATAATTAGGCCTATGTTGAATAGAAAAGCCAGTGACAGATAAATTTTTTATTCGATTGTAACATGTTAACTCTCTTTAAGTAGGTAATTCCAAGCCCTTCCGTTTACCTGGGGAGTTTAAATGAAAAATCAATAATTTTATAATTATTTTTGATTGTTTCTTAGTTGTCTCTGGCAATTTCACAGTGTTGAAGTGTTAAATACACCAGTTAAATTTTCTATTTTTTATATGTTCGGGTCATGTGAACTATTTTTATGTAAGTAAGTTCAAGCCCTTCCTTTTTCTAACTGGTCGGACACCTCCTCCTCTCCATCTTCTTTAGATCATATCCACGGCAGCCAGTGAGTTCAGTAGAGCTTCTCGGGGTTAATTAAATAATGGTGGGGGTGGAGAACATAGTTGAATAAAAAGATTGAATTTGCTGAGGTTGATATGGAAGTTATATTTTGGAGAAAAGTTAATAGACATTTTATTACATTTTAAACACTCGTGACATATGAAAAGAAAAAAAAGGTTAATTAGTACTTGAAGACGGATATAATATGGTCATAATTGTGATATATTAACCAGAAAGTGTGTTGCGTTTGACGGTTCCCTTCCACATAGTATCAAAAACTGACGTGCTGATTGGCTAGCTGTTCGCACTAAACCTCTCCTTTCCACGGTGAAGCCACATGTGCATCTCACAGCTTCCAGGTACAGATAAAATAAATCAGCACGATAATTAAAAATAAAAAGTAAAAGTAATACATTTAGCTAACACTATAATTTTAACAAAGACTTTACAAGAATGAAAAACTACTAGATTTAAAAGTTAAAGGCCTAAAAATGAAGTCAATGAATTGAAATTTAAAACATATATTGCTTGCAACTTTGATTATGATTTGCACAACTTATAATTAACATAAAATCCCACACTTATAATTCAACATTTGAACTGACTAATTTAGAAATACACAGAATAAATTAGGCCTAGAAAAGAATAATACAATGGAGATGTTGAAGGCTATTTACTAAAATAGGCCAAACTGATTGGAAAACTCTTATGTACTATAAATGTAGTACTCTCAGTATCTTGATAAAGTAGATAATTCCGAGCCCCTCCTTTTACCTAGGAAAGTTTTATACGAAAAATTGGTATTTTGAGTTATTTTGATTGTTTTTTAGGTGTCTTTGGCAATTTTGCAGTATTGAAGTGCCAAATACACCATTTAATTTTTCTATTGTTTATCTGATCAGGTTATGTGAGCTATTTTTATGTAAATAAGTCTTAGCCCTTCCTTTTACCATATAACCTTTGTGCTTAATAATACTAAATTATATATAATAAGTGTTATGAAATGATTATATTATAATAATTCCAGCCTATGTTTGCATTAAAGAACCTTCTGCTAGTTGTCACTTAACTACACTCTTACCGTAGAGAGTTATAGAGTTGTAAGGGAGGAAGCACAAATTACAACACTGCCCTTTCAATTCAATGGAGAGGGGGAATGTATTTTTTTTTAAATAGTATTGAAAAACTAATACAAATTAATAATATTTTTAGCATTGCAACTTACTGACCTCTCTCTACTCTTGCCATATGTACTAATCACACTAATGAGAGATGAGGGAGGTTGAATTTAAAGGAAGTGTACCCAGATTCGTATGGAGGACGATTGTAAAAGCATTTTGTAAAAACCACCCTCAGTACACCTGGTCAGGATTTAAACCCAGATCTCCCTGTCATTGGCACTTTAGTTTAACATGAGAGTGCCACCTTAGACCATGCAGCCACCGAAGCAGGTAATTATTTTCCAAAAATTCTAGGCAGGTGCCTACTATAATAAAATTTCTATAAACAATGGTGACTGGGATTTATATAATACTGTTATAGTGAAAATATATTTATTGATGATTGTGTCCAAACAGGTATAACATCATTAAATAAGTTTCAAGTGAACATTTTATCCTGGCGTGATGGCCGAGGGGGTTTAGTGGACATCACAAGTAGACTGTGTAGACTTGTCAAGACTGCAGAGGTCAAATCTTGTGAGATAGACCAGGATCTCGTCGGTAGCTTGATCCAATCAGAAGTAAACATTCCGGATCCAGATCTAGCCATTTACTGCGGGAAGACTTGTTCCACGTTTGGCCTTCTACCGTGGCAGATACGAGTTACAGAGTTCTTGTAAGTAGTTGAAGATATCTGTATTTAGTTTGTATATTCCATTCGCCATAAGAGTGGTGGTAACTGCCAGCTAGTAAAAGTTACCAAACATACTTTCATGTATCCATTCGTCAAACCATAAATGACCTGCAAGAACATATATTATTTTGTGTCGCTTTTGGCGACCAAAACTTCTAAAACAAACCATTGTTTTAACTATATTTTTATTATAACTGTTATTACATCTTCTGATAGCTGTCAGTTACCACCACTTATATGGTAATTGGACTTGAGGTGTGTGTATCTTCAAAACATCAAAGTCAATGATTAAATCTACATTTATTTGACTCAAAAGACACCCATAATACCCTTCAAATCCTCAAAACACCAACTAGTGATTAAATTATACATCTATAACATAAGCATAGATAAATTCAGATATCACATGAAAAAATTTAGTGTGCTTTATTTTCTATAAACTTAAATTCTCTCTAGCTATCTCCACACCTACTGGATCATTGTTTTAGTATCGCATCTTACTACCCATTTGGTGTATACACTTATATACTAATGACACTAATGGGTTAGGGATGAGGAAGGTTGAATTTAGAAGAAGTGTACTCACATTTGTATGTAGAGAATGTGGAAAACCATTTAGGGAAAATCTCCCTCAATATACCTGATTGGGATCTAACCCCGATCTCCCCATCATCATCAGTCTAGTTTATTGCGAGAGTAGCGCCTTAGACCATGTGGTCACCAAAGCGGCTCATTTAAAATTAAAAGTAATGTTACCGGTATTTTCAGCTTTGCCTCACATGAATTAAACTTTGCATTTATAAGGTGAGCTTTGCACATCCCTATTGGTATGGGCCTACGTAAATCACAAAACAAGTGTTTATAGTTAATTTTAACCACATACAATAGCGCTGAAATCTAGCATATTAATTGCTGTACACTAAAAGCTAAGGCAAGGCTTCTGAAACTATTAATTGTTTTACAAAAAATAATTTTAAAAAAAATTGCTTCAAATTGTGTTTCTCAGATGTAAAAGGAGTATACTTTAGTAATAGTCTTGGTGATAATTGAATTATTTACGTCTCTAAATGTCAAGCTCATTTAGTCTGGTTTGCCGGTGATGGGGAGGTTGGGATTTGAATTTTGTTCGGGTGTACTTTAGTTTGTTTTTCATAGATAAATTTACACTTTCTATCCATGTAAATGGGGTACATTTAATCTAAATTCCATTGTTCACATCCCTACTACTAGATAGCTTGATTTATAAATATACATTTATACAGGTAGCAAGACTGTGGAAAATGAAATTAATTAAATTTCATAGTCTGTTACCTTGATGAAATGCTACACCCTTTTGAACCTGATTTGACATTTTTTGAAATTATTCTATCTTCTAAGTTGTTAAAACAGGGGATGTAAGCTCAATTGCCTAGGCTGTCTACAGAGGATAAAAGCTCACTGTTCTAGGCTGTTTACAGGGAATGTAAGCACAATTGCCTAGGCTGCCTACAGAGGATAAAAGCTCAATGTTCTAGGCTGTTTACAGGGAATGTAAGCGCAATTGCCTAGGCTGCCTACAGAGGATAAAAGCTCACTGTTCTAGGCTGTTTACAGGGAATATAAGTGCAATTGCCTAGGCTTCCTACAGAGGATAAAAGCTCAATGTTCTAGGCTGTTTACAGGGAATATAAGCGCAATTGCCTAGGCTTCCTACAGAGGATAAAAGCTCAATGTTCTAGGCTGTTTACAGGGAATATAAGCGCAATTGCCTAGGCTTCCTACAGAGGATAAAAGCTCACTGTTCTAGGCTGTTTACAGGGAATGTAAGCGCAATTGCCTAGGCTTCCTACAGAGGATAAAAGCTCAATGTTCTAGGCTGTTTACAGGGAATATAAGCGCAATTGCCTAGGCTTCCTACAGAGGATAAAAGCTCAATGTTCTAGGCTGTTTACAGGGAATATAAGCGCAATTGCCTAGGCTTCCTACAGAGGATAAAAGCTCACTGTTCTAGGCTGTTTACAGGGAATGTAAGCGCAATTGCCTAGGCTTCCTACAGAGGATAAAAGCTCAATGTTCTAGGCTGTTCACGGAGGATATAAATGGGAAATGTGTGCACAGTACAGCCACTATCGCAACCTTGAATGAAGTATGAATGCTAACACCAGATTACACTGAACAAAAGTTATTGCTTAAACTACAACTTTGTAGCTATTGAAAAATAATCTAAATAAACAAAATATGTTTACATCTCACTAACAACATTATCTTACTTTAAAGCTACTTTTATTGTCTATAATAAATCCATACTACAAAATAATGAAGCTTTCCAAACCACCAGGTAGTTGCTCGCGTTGGTGTTTTATGTTGGGTATGGTTGTGATATTGGATTTGGCTTGTTGAGTACCGAGGAAAGGCTCAGTTTTTTTAGCACCACATTTTACTACCCGTTTAGGTTGTACGCCTATATACTAATTATGCTAATGAGCTATAGATGACGAAGGTTCAATATAGAGGGAATGTACCCACTTTACTTTCTTAAGCAGATAAGTCTTTTAATTGTGAACATTTTGGATCTTAATGTTGGTTATATGTGGCCTGTGGCCCCTGGACGCTAAAAGGGGCTACATCCAAAACATTGTGATGGCTTTTGTTTAAACTTCATCTGTAAATGTTATATGGTCATACCTTGGGGTGAAGTTATTCTTTAATTAAACCTATTATTGAACATTTGACTTTTTTGAAACCGGCTTTATCAATTTTGTTCAAAATTGATATGTATAGAAAGGTTTACATGATAAATAAATGTATAGTTTTTCTTAGAAACATTCAATTAAGTGTAGTTTACTGTTAGCCAATTTTTAAAATTTTTATGCCCATATCTTGCTATGATTTATAATTTACAAAAGTGATTTCAACAATTGAGTTATAATTGCATTTAAAACTAACATAACTGAAATTTCCAATGATTAAAAATTCAAATGTTTAGTAAAATTCCAAGCTCATTGGGTTTTTAGATAATTCATTAATAAAGTGTATCACCACGCGTTAATACTTTAGTGCTGCCTAGATTTTTTTTGTTGGTAATCTACCAAATTACCGACTTATTTTTGTTTTTTCCCAACCACTTAAAATTCCCGGCTAGTTCCAGTTTTTCTGGATGCTAGACACCCTGATAATATGAGTTCATATTAATGAGTAAACATGTTTTAATAAATAGGCCAAAGCTCTCTTAACACAAATAAAAAATCCCTAAACGTGAATTAAAATCAAAATGCCGAGCATTTTCTGACACCCTCCTACCTTTTGCTTGCATTTTATTTCACCATGTTTTAGTACCTCGGGTATATGCATGCTTTAATTGCACCAATGGAACGATAAAAGTAAAATTTTAGGTAAATGTAGCTGCATTTGCATGGAGGTAGAGTAGTAAACCATTGAGAGAAAAAACAACCTTCAATACACTTGATTGGGATTCCAACCTTGATCTCCCTGTCACCGGCAATCTCGTACCTAATACAAGATGACGCATTAGGCCATTTGACCACCGATGCAGGTTTTTATTTACATTAGCTTTTGCAAACTGATCTTACATAGGGTGATAGGCTTATAAGTGTATTCCCTTCTTTTTTGTAAGACAAAATAATTATAAGTTTAGTAAGTTGAAGTTTGACATTTGGTAAATACTAATTAACACATGACATGTTTTGTTTGCAGGCATCTGCCAACTCATCATAACATCAATGTGAAAGAATTTGTATCGTTGTTGGACAGATTCGGGTGCTGTGAACAGAGATTCGGGAAGTGATGCATGAATCAAATGACCCTGTTCACAACTAGTTCAAACAAGAGTTTTCCTCTTGTCTATTTTTTAACGGCTTGGGTGGTAGAATATAAATAATCTTAAAAAGGTCTGAGCAATCAAAGTAAATTTTTATGTGTGTGTCGAATCAGATAATGTAAAATTATATTCAATATAATTTTGGAAATAATCAGTGAAACGTTTGTGTGTTAAAATAAAATTTACATAATGGCAGCAGATAGTAAAATAGATCTTAAAAAAATAATTCTATCAAACATAAAACTGGAACCTGGCACATCATCCCCGCAACAAAATCGTCTGCCATCTTTTAGAGGTTCCCGTGATCTCAGTTTCAACTCTCTCCGCGGAGGCAAAAACAACTCTATTCCTGACGTCAAACCCCGTAAAGTTTATACTCCTAATCTTAATGTTCAACGAAACAAAAATAAAAACGATGTTAAAGTTGAGAGCGGCAGTCCAACTCGAGGAAAGAACTTTCAGAATCGAGGAAGAGGAGAATATAGAGGACGCGGCAGAGGTAGAGCAAACACCTTAATACAATCGTCAGGAGGGGTTTTCTCAGAAGGAGCTGTTGGGGAACAAAAAGGAATAAGAGAAAGGGGAGGTCAAAGAAATGAAAGTACCGGTGGTAGAGAAGCAAAATTCCTGCCGAAACCTAAACTTAATCTTCAACACAGTTTGAAATTTGATAAAGAGGAAGAAGATTTAAAACTGAGTGAACTTTTACGTGACAATTTTATCGATGATCCAACTTTGCAACCAGACTCATCCAATTCTCCGGTTCAATTGCCGGTTTTAAAGATTGTCAAGTTGAAGAAAGAACTGAAAGATGAAATCTATGTGGGAGGAGTTAAAATAAAACAAGAAAAGAAGGAAAACTTTGACATAGAACAAAAGGATATAAAACCACTGAAGAAAGAAGGTGATGTTTCTGAATTTTTTGAAAATAAAGAACCTCAACTTTTGTTACTTCAACTACCAGATTGTTTACCTGGATTAAAACCAGATGATCAAGCTGTTAGAGGACCTGCAAGACCTTCAACTGTTGCCAAAACGTCAACTGAAAATCCGCCTGAAGCAGAGGAAATGAATTGCACACTGCATACACTGCCAGAAGGATTACTAGGCAAAGTGCAAATACTAAAGTCCGGGCGGGTTCGGATATTAATGGGAGAGAATGTCTTATATGTGGAGAAGGGAACAGATATCAGTTTCAAACAAGACTTGGTTGCGGTTGATTTGGACGAAGGTACTCACGGTGGTAAAATGATAAGTCTTGGGCCTGTTAAAGCCAGATTAATTTGTTCACCTGATTGGGAAAATATGCTTGAAAAATCTCAAATTTGATACGTACACTCATAAAGTTGATCCATCTGATACATACACTCACAAAGTTGGATCCAATTTAAACATAAAACTAGATTCATAGTGATATAATTTATGTTATTTTTTAAGATAGTTTTCTTGGTGTTATATATTTTGAACTATTAAACTGTTATCACAGGATTATTTGTGACTTTGCCTAAAGGTCTCAGGTTTTTACCATATGTTTAATTTTTCAATCTATTAAAATAAAAATGTTTGTTTATTATTTTCCATGACAGTGAAGTGCTCATGTATTTAGCAATTAATAATTATTGCTTCTTTTATTTTGTCATTATAAAAATCATTGCCAAGAAAATGCATTGGTGAATTTTGGAATGTTTTTCAAATAATAGATAATCATTACTATTTTATTACTCATGGGTTAAAAAAATTATCATTGAATTAAAGGACTTTTTTTTTTGTGTGTGTGTGTACAAATTTACAAAAGTCAAGTGGTGTTTATACATTCCATGCCTACATTTGAAAGGTTAGTTGTCAATTTTCTCAAAGTCTGCTTTAACAATTTTGATTAAAATTTGTATCTAGGTACAGTTTCAGGCTTATACTCAATTAAGTTGAATAAGTAAATCAATAAACAAAACAAGTTCCTTTTATTATAATTACCAGAAAAACCTCTTTGCCAGTACAGTGACTTCAAATCACTGTATGCATTGACAACACTTTCCTCAAAGGTCAGTGACGGATATCCAACACTAATTCTTTAGAGATCACCTTTCTTGGTTGTGGTAAGACTGACTGGTAGAGATGGGTCATTAGAAACTAAAAACCCTAAAAATTTGAAGAAAGTTTAGAGTATTCAAAATTATCTTTTAAAATTTTAAAGTATATTCTAGGACAAGCACAGTAAGCAAATGGCTATTATTTTTTTAAATCAATTTTATCACTGAATGTTAATCTACATCATTCAAACCCTCTTTTAATAAAGAAATGTTAACATTTATAAGCTTATAAATTTATGTTTAGATTTACAAAAAAATAAACATCTCAAGTTTAAATAACCATATCTTCCATTTTTCTGAGTGTCTATATCAGTGATTTATTTGAAACATTGATCATTTTATGTTTTCAAGTAATTTAAAAATGGGCAAGAGCGATGGAAACTCAACAAAGGACTTGACAAATAATGGAAGTAAGTTTATTGCACATAGTAAGATACAGAAGGAAACAGGACAAAACTTGGTTATATAGGGTGTGTTATCAACCAATAGGTTGGCGTATGTCTCTGATACCTAGACATGGACCAGGAGAGATTTAAATAGATCACAATCTGCATAGAGATGAGGTTTCTGAAAAGTGTTGAAAATGTTAAAAGGATAGGATAAGGAACGAAGAAAATTAGGGTGAGTTAAAGGTTATGCCATTAGAAAAGACAGTGAAAAGGTTGCAATGGTTAAGGCATGTGATGGGAGTGGAGGACAGAATGTATAGGAAACTCTACAAAGTTATAAGGGTAGAAGACCTATTGGAAGACTATGGACGAGATGGATGAACCGTGCACAGAAATACATGAAAGCTAAAGGAATGGACTGGAGACACATGGGAAAGGGAGAATCTTGGAGAGATTGACAGGAATGGAAGAGGTGCCAAACGACCTGTAATTGTGGAAGCCCATGGATGATGAATGGACTAGGGGTGAGGAAGGTGGAACTAGGAAGAAATACACCTGCACTTGCATGGAGGGCTATAAGGAAACTATACAAATCTCTCGGTGCACCAGGCCAAGAATCACATCTTTAGCATCTCGTAATTGTAAAACCTCGTAATTGTAAAACCAGATTCTGCATGCCCGCCGAGCTATCATTGAAATGTACACTCCACTGTAATCTTGTACATTTCCTCTTAGGGTGTGGCTTATACAATAGGAGCATAGTATAATCTGTAATGAGGGACTGCTACTTTTCAAGTTAAATCGAGTGTACATTTTGAGCCATTTAAGAAACTGTATAAATTATAAAAACCTTCGAATTTATATGGTAAAAGTTAAGCTCCTATTCACAGCTTGAAAATCGGTTAAAAATGTGTATATAAAAGAAAGATTTGACTCAAATCTACAGACTTTTTTTTTAAAGCAAGTTTATTATTGGTAATGATTGAAGCTAGCAGAAACAAATTAAAATCTTAATAAAAGTCAAATGTTTGACATCAAGGTTTCAGCATTCTTTTATGTATCTGAATTACATTTATTTAGACAACTTTACAGAATATATATATTCTGCCTTTGTTAAATAAATATGCAAAAAGTACTTTTTGGGAATAAGTTTTTTCTAACACAGGGAACAAAAGAATGAATTTATCACCCTTGACGTTTTAAATAATTATTCTTTACTTTTGAGTCATATATTTTTTAAACATTTGAAATGCTTAGTAAGGAACGTTTAAGAATATTAAGAAAAATAAATTTTAATGAATTTAAGTTGAACAAGTTGTACTAGATTGACATGAAAGAAAAAAAGTTATATATGCACAATATTTAAATGATATTTGTTAAAGATTTGGTAGTAATAATTACAAGTTATGATACATTTTAATTATGAATATCATATTCTGAAAATTGAAAAATGACACCTGGACACTGGAATCGAACCTGGGACCTTTGGCTTAGTACGCCAATGCTCTAACCACAGTAATCCAGGAATCGTCCCATGCCCATGGTCATTCTTCACTCATATTTTAAGGCAGAGTCTATACTGGACATGCGGAAATTGTCTGCTACAAATGTGTGATTTTATTAGGATCACGGAGCTATCAGATAACACAGCCAACTTCTACTCTGTAGTTGGCTTATTGCTGCCACTTGTAAAGTTATTATAATTGTAAGGGATTGCACATTTAAGAATCAAATAGCCAAAGCTATTATTTATGCTTTTAGTGAGGATTACTGAGGATTATGAATATGTTGAAATTGTAACAACATCTAAAAATTAGGTACACTTTAAAATAAACATTTGAGTCAGTTACACTCAAAACTAAGTCGAAAAAATCAAAGGATGATGTGACTATGCATATATTGAAATTTATTTCTTCACTGTATTTCCCTGTTCCTTGATTTCTGGCTGCAAGAGCTGCACAGTTATTTAGACGACATGTTTCAATGCACCAGCAACATCATCCTCAGGTCAGAAATTAAAACTATGTGCTTGAGTATCCCATGTCGTGTTATTAATATAATAATAATATAATATTATTAATAACATGACATAATATATTATTAATAACATGACATAATATAATATTATTAATAACATGACATAATATAATATTATTAATAACATGACATAATAATAATATAATATTATTAATAACACAACATGAGATACTTAACACATAGTTTTAATTTCTGACCTGAGGATGATGTTGCTGGTGCATTGAAACATGTCGTCTAAATCAGAGGTTCCCAATTTTTTTTGGCCACGGAACCCTAATTGATCATACTTTTTTTGGCGGAACCCCATTTTGATAACAACAAAAGTGATTGTACCTTGTAGTGTAGTTTGAATATTTTCATGTTTGACATGAAAAGAAAGAATAATTATAAATAAAAAATAATTAATATAAGTATTATAAAACATTTATCGTACAAAAAAAAAGTAACTATTTAATGTGAAGAATGAAATTTTTTCACATATTTACTTATAATAGAACTAAAATTAGGCTTAATGTCTGACAATTGAACGCGAAGATCTGAACTCGGAACCCCTTTGACCCTTCCGCGGAACACCTTTTGGGAAACGCTGGTCTAAATAACTGGTGCAGCTCTTGCAGCCAGAAATCAAGGAACAGGAAAATACAGTGAAGAAATAAATTTTAATATATGCATAGTCACATCATCCTTTGATTTTTCAACTTAGTTTTAAGTGTAACTGACTCAAATGTTTATTTTAAAATGTGCCTAATTTTTAGATGTTGTTACAATCTCAACATACTCATAATTAAAATGTATCATAACATGTAATTATTATTATTACCAAATCTTTTTCAAATATCATTTAAATATTGTGCATATATATTATATTTATATTACATATTTTTGTTTCTTTCACGTCAATCTAGTACAACTTGTTCAACTTAAATTCACTTAAAATTTAATTTAATTTTTCTTAATATTTTCAAGTTAAACTTTGATAAATGAAGTGTCATTCAAACAGGTATGTTCTTGGTTGTGTATAGACCTAACTAATGTACGAAGTTTATTTTTAAATAAAATAAACCAAGTTTGTGAATTTATTGTAATTTATTATATAAATTTTTTATTAAAGTATAATTGGTTCTGAAGTTGCATTGAGTTGCATTTGTAAAACCTTTGAGACATGACTATCATAATATAAAATGTTTCTATAAAAACACATCTAATCACCCAGTTAAATCTGGTAGCCAAGTGCTGTATTTATAATTTTTTCATATATTGGCCAGGTTAATCACAACTAAATTAGTTGTCGTTGGCTGTAAATTAACAAGGTTTGCAGTTAAGTGTCCAAACTGGCATCTATAAAAGTCAAAAAAGGTTACTACAACTATGAAAGGTGTGTGTGTAATTGGAACTACTTACAAGTTTAGGCCTAACAATTGTTGGGCCTAGCAATATACTTACCTTCAAGGTGTTAAGACATTCAAAATTGTAACTAAATGTCAACATAATTTCTTATAATCCATTCATTACAATATTCATACATTCAGTTGAGTGTTGGTTTTCCACTTGGGCTCCATGAAAATGCGGGTGCATTTCCTCCAAATTAAGCCTTCCTAATCCCTGACCCATTAGTGTAGTTAGTACATAGGTGTATAACCCGAACGGGTAATAAGACTGTTAAATAAAATAAAATGTCAAGTGTTAAATTACTGGTTTGAGGCCTGGTTGTTGTGTTAAATTACTGGTCTGGGATATATTTAGATATAAGTTCATCCTATAGTTGGTTCTGAACCAACAATAAGCAGTATTAGAGCTCTAAAACAAATTTAACTTTTTTTAATTTATTTTTTATTTGAGTCTCTAATCCTTGAATTTCCTTAAGTTTAATATTAGTGAAAACAGACTCGGGACATATGGCATAAAGGACTTTAAAAGTGTTAATTTATGAGATTTATAAAACATTAAACATTACTTTGATACTTTTTGAATATAATGTGTGAGTTAGGGCAGTGCTTGTTATGAATTCTTAGTATTTCCAACTTAGATCCTTTTAGTTGTGACCCACTTAGTAGGGACACTACAGCAAATAAAATAAGATATACTTAGTATTAAAATCAGTTAATTATTTCACTAAAGAAACTTATCATTTTCACTAAACAAATGTTTAGTTCTAACATAAATGTCCTGCTCACTAAGGGATTTGCACTCTTACCGGTACTGGTACATAAACTCTATATTACTTGTTTTAAAACACATTTTAATATTATTTAAGTAATTGATAACTAAATTAAACTAATCTGGGTGGAACAGAACGTTTCATTACCAGGACAGTTATTCAAAAACCAGATAAGTACTTTTAACTTTATAAAATCAATAACAAATAGATTTAGATATCTGTGCACATTAGTTAAGCATATCCCACTTTCCTCCGACCATGTGAATTCAAGATATAAGGGGTAAATGATTTTATAATAGTGAAAATTGATAAAATTAAGAAATGATAGCCTAATTAAGCGAAGATTGAGTTAACAAAGACCATCTAGTTATTACACACAAAAAAAGTGCAAATTTGTGAAATGGCAAATTCACACTAAAGAGGATTTTTTAGACACTTTTAGACCATTTTAAACAAGTGTTGATTGGTGACCTGGTGGTCTAGGGGTAAGGTGTCAGACTTCAGGGTCTGGGGCTCAACCCTCGGTCCCGGCACAGATTTATCTGATTACCCAAACCCTTCCTTCACCTCTGACAAGACGTGTATTAATCACAACTTGTGAATGTGTGGAATACCAGGCCTCCACCGTGGTTCGGATTCCAAGTAAAACTGTAGGTCCTCCATTTCATTTCACAATCATCGTACCATTACACATTAGTGTAAGTGCGTATAACCCGAACTGGTAGTATGATGCGGTGATGATGATAATAATAATAATTAATAATAATAATAATTGTTGAACGCTCTTTAAACTAATGTGTGAGGTTGATCTTAGATTATAGCGGGTTTTTTTAAATTGCTCGTTTGATAATGAGTGAATGAAGTAGGCTTATAAGCCGTTTGTTATGTAGAAGCGCTATAAGAGGGCTAGTATGGATTTAGTCATATATCACATGACTTAGTCATGTTACTGCGAAAGTTAAAATTCAAATAATGTGCTTGGACACAAAGTGCTTTTAGTTTATCTAGGATGTTAAAATAAAAATATTTAATGAAAATATTAGTAAATGAATATTCACAAAAAATAAGAAATAATTAGACTGACCAATTTCACTAAACTTAACCAAATAGACCATACTTTTTACCAATTAAGGTACAAAAATATAAGTTGATCAACTTAAGAAAGCTGTTTACCTCTGCACACATACAAAAAAATTGATTTGTTGTATTAAAAAATACAACAAAATTGGAAAATAACTTTTTTTTAGCACTGTGTCTTAATACTTGTCCAGGGTTCATGATAATGTATTGGAGATAAGAAAGGTTGAATTTAGAGTAAGTGTATCTATATTTGCACATAGGGATAGTGGAGAACCATTTAGGTAAAAACCCTCTCAGGACACCCGAATGGTATTCTAACACAGATCTGCCTGTTTATTGACACTCTTACATATTGCAAGAGTGATGCCTTCACTAAAGCGGGTAGAAAATAACTGTTTTCAAATGAAATTTTAAAAAAACTCCAGTTTTGATGGTCAAGCGAAGAATGCAGATAATCATAATTTGATACTTTTTTGGTCTGAGTGTAATCTTTTATATAATTTTCCAGTTAATCAACCATTAGATGACGAAAATAATTAATGGTATTGTATGGATCAAAAGGAAGGGGTAGGCCATCTAAGATGTGTTTAAATTTTGTAGATGAATGTGTGAAAAACAGAAACATTAAGAGTTTTAAGATTAAAAGAGCATGTCTGACTGTATAGATGTTGTTGAAGTAAAAGGAGTTTGCAAGGATATGGAAGTGTGAAGCTAGTTGGTGAGGATGGTTTAAGTGTGGAGTAGTTTTTGAGCTATATGCACAATTTATTGCCTACCCTGTAAGGGAACGGTGTGATTAGGTATGTACATTGTATGTATATGTATAATCTTTCTCGGCTTTAGAAGTCTTAATGAAACTTGCTGGCAGACACAATTACATAATTCAGAGGAATAAAAATTTACCAAAAAAGAATATGTGGACTTAGTAGAATATTTTGGATCGTGTTTATTTGTTTAATGCAGGAATAAGTTCACATTAAAACAGGACACACATTTTTAAGGATGTCGATACAACACACACATTTGTATTCCATATAGAACATAAAGTAAAATTATATTAGTGTTCTAGAGCGATTGGTGAAAAGTGGTAAGTATCTAATAGTTATTTGAGCTACTTTCATGTTAAAGAGCATTGATGCAATAAAATAAGTTACATTTTGTCACTATTTTTTCTATTACTAGCTAAAAGTTTCCATGAGAGATAACTTAAATTTCACCAAACTTAAGGTAATTGAAAAAACAAGGAAATTACATTTAAATTACACTACTATTAACTGGATAACTCTGTGTAAAAAGTATAACATATGCTTTGAAGCCTAGATTAAGCATGTCCAATCATTCCCAGACTGAGGGGCACATAAGTTATTGGGCAATTGGCCAAGTTGGGTCAAATCCAAATCTCCAATTTACCTAAGAGTCTGAATCATAGAAACAATTCAGAACATAAAAGGAAATATAAACTGAATAGAATAATAGAAAATACAAAGAGTACAAAATTTTTAACATTCCTACAGTCATTTAAGTGTTAAATTACTGTTCTGGGACGACCTATTAAGTTCATTCCATGTATTCATTATAATTAGTTCTGAACGACCAATAAGCAGTATTATAGCTCTAAAACAAATTTCACTTTAAAAATTGATTTTTTTTATTAAGATCTGAGTCTCAAATCCTTAAAACTCGAATATCCAAAAGAATTTGTGGGTCCCATCCCTAATTATAATTACATTTCTGGAAAATATACAGAAGTTAGCGAGTATATATATATTAGTTACAAGAACCTAATTTGTTGTTTAGTTCTGTAATTTGAAGTATTTCGGTTTGACAGAGAACGTACTCAGGGCCTACGAGTTGGACATGCCTGGTCTAGATAAAAGTAATGATTTTTTAAATTGCCAGTAAGAAATATCTGTGGTGTTGGGTGTTTTATATTAGTTTAGGTGCAAATTAGCAATAAAGAGAAAAAAAACACTTGCCTGTAAACTCGAGAGACTATATTTACTTACCATACCAAGCCGTTAATAATTTATTACAAGAAGAAAAGTATTTTTAAAAATATGTACAAGAAAAAGAAATGCACCCCAATAATACGAATTTAAAGCGCTGTTAAGAACATTTTATGAATAGTAACAAATGTCTAGATAAATATTAAATGGAAGCTCTAAATTACACATTTAATTTCATTCACAAACAAAAAATATACAAATAATACACATGTTTTGAAATACTATTTCTAATGTTGTAAATTTTGAACCAATTGACACGCTCAAACTAATTTAAACCTCCTACTGCTATATTATAAGTCTTGTAATCTCGAAACAATTACATCACACACATATCAATCAACCAACACATTTTCATATTCTGTTTTCTTGTTCATATATTGACAGAAATGAATCTTCATGGTCAACTGAAACAAATAATTTACAGTAAAAAAAAAGGGTTCAAAGAACAGTGCCTGCAATTCAAAATGACCCTGCTCTTAAGGTGTGTACTTTTGAAAGATTAGTATTTTGGTTTAATAATATTTAGAGGGCTGGGCTGATCAGCTATTTTGTAGATCACCAAGTACAATCATTTGGTTTATTTTATTTTCAATATTTATTACTCAAAATTAACTGTCATTTTCATTTTTTCAAGGTACACTCATGAAAGCTTAAATGGAATTTCTATAAAGTTAACTAAAATATATTTCACTTAAACACTGGCACACCAACATAAACAAGAAAATAAATAGTCACACACAAGTAATTTAAACTTGTGCAAAAAATCCCTTAATTTGGCTGTAAATATAGGATATTTGATTTAACAAAAAATAGTCCTGTATTTAAAATGAATGGCCGATGATCAGCTTCAGTATCAGCCAAACACTAAATATTTCACCTGAATGAGTATCCATATTTTGTCAAATTACATATTTCTTAATTATATAGATGGCTAAATGCTACACCATTAATGCAATGTGATGCTTTGACATCGTAATTAAAATACTATATTTGCCACATCAACTATAAATAAAGGATCCAATTGGTGATGCAGCATCTGATGTGTGTTATTTCTCTAACAAAGAAAATAAGAAATCAAGTGAAAATATCACTTTAGAACGACTGTGAATAAACAAAAGAGAGACAATGATTAAGTACAACCTTTCATCCATGGGCTTGTGAAGCAGGTCATTCATACCGGCTGTGTCTCGACCTCTTACCGATGGCGGGGGAATGTGCTGATCTTGAACTACTAGAAGACTCCCTGTAATGACGAGCAGATTTTCTTCTTGATGAGGAAACCTCAGAATTGGACCTTGATCGTCTCCTCCGATAATTTTCTGAATAATAATAATTGCTATCCTCACCCCTCCGCTGAGGGGAGGGAGATTGTGAAGACCTCTCATAACGTTTGCTGTTCCTTCTATATTCTCTAGGTGATTGACTTTCTTGTTGATGGAACCGGGTGCTACTGCTATACTCATACCTACTCTCGTCTCTATAATTCCTATGTTCAGATTCATCTTTGATTTCATCTTTATACCTTCTTCGTTCTAGATCTTCCCTACTTTCATTTTTATACCTCCTTTGTTCTAAATCTTCCCTACCCTCATCTTTATACCTCCTTCGTTCAACATCTTCCCTACCCTCATCTTTATACCTCCTTCGTTCAACATCTTCCCTTCCCTCATCTTTATACCTTCTTCGTTCTAGAGCCATTCTATTCTCATCTTTATATTTCCTTCTTTCTAAATCCTCTTTACTTCCATCTCTATATCTCTTTCGTTCGAAATCCACCCTACTCTCATCTTTATACTTTCTTCTATCTCTACTGTGGCTACGATATGACCTACTTCTACTTCTACTGTGAGTTCTGTTCTCTCGCCGACCCTTGTCTCTATTTTTACTATCCTTCATTGATCTCTCTCGTTTCTTCTCTTTATGATGACCTGACTTTTTACTTGAATGATCCCGGTCGCTACTCCCACTGCGACTTCGCTTTTTCTTCTTTTCTTTTCTTCTCGACCTGCTATCATGTTTACCCCCCTTTGAACTTTTCCTTGAGCTACGTCTACTTTCTGATGAGCCTGATTGAGAAGAACTACGAGAATTTGAACCAGGTGAAGGGTCCTGATCACTTGAAGGTTCATTTTCATCAGAGCTGTCAGCATTTGCCTTTGATCTCTTAGCCTTGCTCTTACGTTTGTAATCATCATCACCTTCAGCTTTCACATCAGAGCTGCTAATTTCTCGAGAAACCTTTCTTATAGTAGGAGACATAAAATTAGCTTTTTCATAATTTTCATTTAGAAATCTTGGTTTAAGCTCTTCTTGCTCTTCTTCGTCAGAACCTAAAATTATTGTAGGGTAATTAATAAAAAAGAAGAAAATAAAGTCAAAACATAAAATGTAGAAAACATCTTAAAAAAGTATTATTGTCGATTAAAAATTATAACAGATACAGAAAACAAATCAAATACAATTTACTGCTTTTGTATTTAGCTTAAAACCTCAAGTTAAAATACTAAAACATATTATTTTGAGAAACAAACAAAGAAAAAGTCAATATAAAGATACTTCAACTGCAGGAAATTCAGCTCTGGTCAATTCACATCCACAACATTTGGTTGACCAGCTTCCTTCTTTCATTCATAATTCTAACCACATCTTAGAGATAAATTTTTTTTTTTTTTTTTAAACTTTTAACAAGTGTTTTCTGTTATCAATTTGTTACAATGAAAAGATTTTCTTTGATATGGCTTCACTATGAATCATCGCCGACCCTATATTTTATATCAAGCCCACTCACTAATCCAAAACACCTCGAATGCTGGTACTAGAGAATATAACACTCTAACATGAAGTTATACCTGTGTTTCAACCTTAATTATAATTTTAAAAAATAAGTTTAAAAATTAGCATTTTACCTTCTTTGAACATTTTTAATCCATCAAACACATGAGCATCAAAAATATTTCCAAGCCTTTAATTTTATTATATTTCTTGAATAAAAGATTAAATAATAATCAGCATTTTCTTCTTGTCCACCTATAGGGAACCTGAACAATGTGGATATAGGTACAAGCGGTTCTCACACCAATCAAATTGTATTCATTATTGTGGTAGTACTCACCATCGTGAGCCGCTGGTCGCTTTGAATCAGTTTGTTGGTTTTCTACCTGTCTCTCTTCGTTGCTCTCTTCGGCATCTTCATCTTCTTCACCGCCTGCATCATCTTCAGCAATTTGACTCTCGCGCTCCTCTTCTTCCTTAAGGCGAGCCTCGATCTCACGCTCCACTTTCACAAATTCCTGCTTGCGTTTTCTTATCTGATCCTATATTAGGTAAAGAGCTTCAAAAACATATTCTTTTGGTGGTAAAGGAAATTAATTGTGTCACCTCAATGCTAAATTACCAGCATCTATAACTTAGTAGGAGCAACGAGGACTCTTTTTAAGTTTTAAACAAGGTAAGATAATTATATTTGCTAATTGCACATCCAAAATTAAAGAGCAAAGCTAATGAACCTTGAAATTAACATGGTGCATTACCTTGCAGTTTTTGGAAAAATATTTCTACAATAACAGGCCTGAAAATATTCTGCGGCATATGTTATAAATTTGGCCAACAAAAGTTCCTTGAAGTTCAACAGAAAATTCAAACAGACAATATATGGAAAGTTTAACCTTTGAAAGAGGTGACACCGAATTAAATGCACATTCAATATGACACATTACCTTGAGTTCTTCATCTGAATCAAGACCGTTTGTGCGTCGTGCAGGAACCTCATCTTCGCTCTCAGATTCCTCATCACTGTCACCGTACATTCCCAGGCCTGTGCGTGTGAACAGTCCACACTGTTAATACTCAACATAGCTCATGTCTGATTCATGACAATGTTCAGAAAAATTAGAAATTCTCTTAATCACATTTCATGTAAAATTGAGAAAACTTTAAGAATACTTCCTCAAAATTACACACACACACACACACACACACAAAAAAAAAGTAAGAGCAAATTAATGTAAGACAATGGGCATGGCTTTAAAAAGTTGGTACTTCAAAGTTAATTTAAGTAAATAAATATAGGTAAATGATGAAATTATTTATGAAATAGATCTACCAAGAATAAATAAGAAATAAACTAATAATATGAAAATATGATGAAAAATAAAAATAAACCTTTTAGCTCAAAGTTAATAATTTTAACATTTTTATTGAATGCAATTTTTAGGTTAACCTTTGGTTGGTACTCTTTACATACATAAAGACCTAATCACACAGTTCCCGAAAGAAACTGTGCATATAGCTCAAAAAATAACAACTATGTACTTAATCCATCCTCACTAATTTTCTTCACACTTCCCTATACTTGCATACTCCCTTCGCTTCAACAACATACATACACCGAGTCATGCATGCTCTTTTTCACACATTCATCTACAACATTCAACAATGTCTTACACTTCCTACCCCTTCATTTTAATCCACACACTCTACCTTCATATATTTGCTTCGTCACTCGACTCATACTTATCTTTTCAACATGTCTAAACCAATTTAACACGCTTCTTTCACAGTAACCTATTGGATTCCCTTTCAAATCACACTCATTCTATACCCATCCATCAATGATTCTGTCCATATTAGTTTTTCCACTTACATTTCTTTGATATCTCATTCCAACCACATTCCCCTTGCTCTTGTGTTTCTCCTGGCAAACCCACTTTTCACATCCATAAAATAATGTTGGTGTTAACACACTTTTATATACTGCCATATTTGCCTCTTTCGATACATCATTCTTTGCAATAGTCCACATACATCAAACTACTCCCAGAGATGTATTTGCCTGTCTGTGGATTTCACCATCTATCCTTCCATTTTTACAGAACATTCTGCCAAGATACACAATATCATTAACTTGTTCTAACAGTTTTTTATTTATACTAAGCTAACAATCATTTCCTGGTCCGTCCTTATCAAAAACTATAACTTTAGTTTTGGAGACATTTATACGAAGATCCATTCTGCCTGTTGCCACATTCAAACAATTTAATGCATTCAGCTAGTCAGTTTCATTCTCAGCCATTAATTGGCAATTGCCACTCATTCTGAATGCCAAAGATCTTTCCTTGCCCTCCTTGTTGTTCTCTCTTTACCTAATTCCATAACATCATCTTATTTCCTTCAAAATCATTCTGAGCTCTTTATCCTTCTTTAAATCTCATTTGCTCTTTATTCTTTTTTACACTTTCATTGCATTCATCTTTTTCTCTTTGTACATGTCTCATAACCTCTCAAGTTCTGTTTTACTCTTCACAGCAATCAATCATTTGTATACTTCTTTCTTTTCTCTTACAGCTTCTTTCACCTGCTCTTGTAAAGTTAATTTTTCACCCAGCAATCTTTCATATTATGCTCTCACACCTTTATCCTGCAACTTTTCCACTTTCACTCACTTGCTTAATACTCTTACGCTGCTTCCTCACAAAATTCATAAATCAACCACAAAGATCACCAGGAAAATCTGTTCCACATTTAGCAACACGCACAGCACTTGTACTCTTTACCAAACTTCTAAGTCTCTCATCACACACCACAAAGTCAATCATCATTCTCAACTCACCCCTTTGCCATGTATCCAAGTGAATATCTTTGTGCTTAAACCATGTGTTCGATCCAAATAAAACGTTTTCTAAATACAGACTCAATACAGATTAGCTGTTGGGCTTAGGATTAAACCTACTCCCAGACTTCCCCTTACCATCCATCCACACCTGACCACATTGCCAGGTTACCATCATTCATCATCAAAACATCCTTCCCTTCTCTGCTTGGCTTCACATATACACACAATATCAATTTTTTTTCAATCATTTCCTCTAATAGTTCATTCTCTTTAGCATACACGTCTTTCATATTCCACATTCCAAGTCCATGTTTTCAACAGATGGGCCCTTCAGTTTTAACCTCAGCTGCCCATCATAGCTTTGGTCATCCAAGGCTAATATTCCACAGTTTCTTTTAGTAATCAGTTTTAGAGTAGACTGGCCTTGATTGTACCCACAGCCATGACAGTATTCACTGCTTACGGTAAGAATACTGTACAGATCGGTATTCTTTAGACAGTTTTAAGTTATCAGAAAACATGGACAGCTCGTGAGTACTAAATATGAAGTGAAAGGGACAAAAAGTGATAAATAAGTCGTGTATTTCAACCAAAAATTACATATATGTTTTAAATTGTTACATTCGGAAAAAGGTAAAGGAAAGTGGATAAAAATACATAAAAAGGAACGAACACAATGGCTTTTATAATGAAAAGAACAACACAATTCACACTTAACACTGCTGCCACTGTACAAGGAGATAATGGCTGCCTCTTGAAGAAAATGATCGTTACCGCCCAATCCTCCGACCTTGGTTTCATTCTATCGGAACTCATCAGGAAGTAGTTTTAAGTCGAGGGATTGGGTGGTAACGATCGATTTTCTTCAAGAGGCAACCTCTTTTCTAGTGGTAGAAATGTAAAGTGTGAACTGTGTTCTCCTTTCCATTGTTAAAAGCCATATTGTGTTCATTACATTTTTTTTGTGTTTCTATCCACCTTTCCTGTAACTTCTTCCAAGTATAATAAAATAACTAAAAAAGTTAGAAGAGGTTTACCTTGAAGAGATATATAAATTGTATATAGTTATTCTCTGTGAATTGGTGAATTTGACAAATTATTATTATTTTTATTGGTTTGTTAAAGCAGCATTGTCACATTTATTAGTGAGTTATTCTATTAAATCCTAAATCACACACAACATCAATACTCTAATACTGAAAATGAACTACTTGGTGAGAGGCAAACCCAATTTTTTGAATAATCTATTGAAAAGCCATGCTAGGTAATCTCAGAACAAAACCTTTAATTAGTGGGCAAATGTGATTGATACTAACTTGAACTAAGCTGTTGGATAGCAATATTATGTTAATTTTCTCAAAAACAAAAATAATTTTACAACATTGGTAATAACAGCAAGGAAAAACATCAAACAAAAAAATAATGAATGCTACTTGTATAGTATTTCAACTTTAATTTTCGCCATCGAAAATATATTTCAGGAATTTTAACTTATCTAAGATTCTTGTATAGCTCCAGTATTTTAATCTGTATGATTGTTCCGTAGAACAATAATGTTAACAAAACATACATTAAGACAATGTTATATCTAAAAATCCATAAGAATTATGATTAGCCCTTTCACAATTCACACTTTGATTACATGATTTGACTTAGTTTGTATTCAGGCATAATAGATATCTTTGATTGTATATAAAATTTTAAATGCATATCTGTTTAGCAATGAGGTGGTCCAATGGCTAAATAATTTTATATTTATTTTTACGCCTATAACAGTTTCTTTTTGAATTCAAAATGGAGTAGTTTAGTGTTTGTGTAAAGTGTATTCCCGCTTCTTCTTTGTGTTTGATAAAGGCAACAATGCTAAAATATTACTCAATTTGTGATTATTTCTACTAAAGAAGACAGAAGAAAGAAGATGTCACCTTTGTGCATTGGATTCTTCCCACATTTTCCCTCTTTCCCTATGTGGACTTTCTTAGTTAGATTTACACTTATTAGTTTATTTTATTTATTTTTATCAATTTCCATGTGTTATAAAACTAGCTAAGATAGCTCATGGCTACACAATGTTTGGCAACCTTACAAACTTGAAATCACCATAAGAAATTGTACAAACACCAAAGACAATCGTGCCACAATTATAATATCTATCCACAAAACTATGTCATACTCAAAAGATAATCAATCATGAAGTAAAATAATTATGAATCTAGTGATTGTGATCTACAAAAATAATGATTAAAAGTCAATATTGAGAAAAATGTGGAAGATAATTAAATAAAGAGGTTTTCAAACTTGATTTAACCTAAATCATCAAATAGGAAAAATGGAACTATATAGTTTTATAGTATATGTATACATACCCTATTTATAGTAGGAGAGGTGGTTGGGTGGTAGGTGACAGCTAGTATTAGGTTCCTTATTGCAACATTAGCTGAAAGTAACTAATGCCAACCTATTCAGAAATAATTATTATTTGATTAGTAATACTATATTACCATTAATACTTCCCTAAGGAATACTGGTTATATTTTCTTAGGGGCCGTTCAAGTATTATGTAAGCATCTAAGGGGGGGGAGGGGGGAGGGAGGTGTTTCGATCTTTGCTTATTTTTGCTGACAAGGGGGTTGGGGCATCGCAAGCTGCTTGGACTTCGGGTAGCGATGAAAATGCTGAGTGGCTAAACAGGGAGAAGTCTAGAGAAGTAAGCTAAAGCTTGAGTGATCTAGCCCCTTCAAATATAAACATAATAATTGAAATGGTTGAGACGTGGATTCAAGGACCTTATTCATAAGATTAAATGGATTTTAGGGTGGTTTTTTTATAAATATAATAATCATGAATTCACTAGTAATACTTTTTTTATAACTTCAATTAAAAGTGAATTAAAATTTTAAACTTTTATAATGTTATAACTTGTTTTAATTTTATCTGTTCAATAAATTTAAATTCATTGTATACCAGTGCTAATTGGCAATTATTTAGCAATATAATTTACATCTCTATGTTAATAACTACCAGCATGAATTTTTTTTTTATTGTCGCTTACCCACCGTTCAGGCTATAAGCAAAATTGTGTGAAAAAAATAATGATTATTCTTGTGAACAAATGAAAAAAAAGAATGGATATACCTGTGAACAAATAAAAAAAAGTAGACGGACCTTACATAAGCAATGGCGGGGGGGGGGGATGGTGTTAGGAATTTGCTTATTTTTGCTTACAAGGGGGAGGGTTAAAAAGGGCCAAAAATGTGCTCACATACTTGAACACCCTTAACTCATTTGAAGAACAAAATATATTGAATAGCAAAGAAGCTAAACTGGATAAATGTATGTCTTTGTCTAAAATTAATTTGTTTGTAATGAAACACATCAATATAAATTTTGTAGTATGAATGATTTATTAATTTAGTGAATAATAATGTTGTATAGATGAGATAAAATTTGTAATAATGTTTGTGAATGTGGTTGGTTTATAATGTATTTTCTAATTATTTGGTTTTTAAGATCTATTTTATTTAGCTATCTCTTTTAAATTAAAAATATTCCTTAATTCTAATTTGGTGTAACCTGGTAAGTGTAAGACCTTAACTTCGCCAGCATAAATAAATACATTTAAATAATTAAATATTATGTTTTTTGATTTGCGGTTGTGGCAACAAGAGATATTATAGTGCAACAAATAATAAATTAAACAGTATTATATTTACATTTGTATCTCGTTATGATTGGCCAACAAAATAATTAAATGTTTTTTTAACTTAAGAGCCATACAAAATATTAGTTTCAAAAAGAAGAAAATGCAGTATTTTATGAGTTCTCGTTTGAACCACATTTTTAAGTGAACCACAAAAAAAGAACCATCTAAACAGTTATTTTCATAAGTTTGAGCTTCAATGATGTAAAAACATTTTAAAAAAATAGTCAAAAACAAATTGTTTGTTGTGAAAATTTGACTGCCAAAAGTAACAACTCACATATCTTGCAGATCATAAGGTTTGGCAAATGGATAAATGGTAACGTTTCCTAGCTGTCACCACCTTTCCTACCGTAGTTTGGGTATATTTATATAACTGTAGTCAATAATTATTTATTTATCTGCAAGTGGGAGTACAGGAAGTAGGACATGAGAAAGTAGAGTAAGCAAGACTGAGATGGGATGAGAATGTAGTGAGGATGGATAAGGGGAGGATGCCAGAGAAGAGTGTTCAGCCTATTTACACACTTTTCCAGTCACTATATTACAAACATTATTTAATTAAGATCGCAACTTGATGCAATAATATTTTAGACAAATACACAATCTGAAAGTGTAACACTCTAAGAAGGGTTTCAGTCTAAAGTGATGGGCTTTTGAGTAGAGTGATTTAAGTTAGAGTTCAGTAAGATCATTTTGAGACATTAAAATACCGCCTTGTAGAGATACAGTTTAAAAGCTAAAAACGCATGGTAGAAGGGTGGAAATAAGACACAAAAATTCCATGTTGACTTTAAAAATTAAAATTAGTATGCTCAACTGTGTTAAAAGAGATTGTGGTGTATATTAACTGGAAGAAAAATGTTATTTTGACTATTATAAATAAAATTTCCAGACTTTTCCCTAAACAAGCAAATTCCCTGCTTTCCAGGTCGCTGGACATCCTACAAAGAGAATTATGGAGCTGAAGTATGTAGGAAAAAGACCACAAGGGAGGCCAAGAAATATATGGGAGGAGCATATAAAAGAACTTGTGCAAGTGAGAGGAAAATAATGATGAAAGGATAGAGGAAGGTGGAAGAACTTTACTAAACTGACCCAGCCGCAGGCTAGAAACATCATGATGATGATGATGATCTATAAGTACTCAAATTTCGAGCTAAGGTTTAAATGGGACAATATAAAATTTCGAGGTTGTGTAAGGCTATTTCTGGGATAAATTGTGTGTCTGGGGTTAGACGACTATTTGTTTACTCTTCTTTCTACTTGTCTATATGTTTGTGAAATTAAAGTCTGGTCAGAGGGGTAATTTGTAAGAGAGCCCAACAAAGAGAGTGGTGTGCAGATGGCTATTGGAATGTTGTCAAGGTCATCACTGAGGAATAAAAAATATTGAGTCAACATACCATTATCACTAATATTAAAATTAGGGACAAGATCATGGTTTTTTTTGTTATGTTTTTTGGCAAAGCCCATCCTCAATACACCCAACCAGGATCTAACTCCAATCTCCCTGTCATCAGCAGTTTAGCCTATTGTGAGAGTGACACCTTAGACCACGTGACCACCAAAACGAATTAAGATCCTATTAATTTTCATAAATTGGTAAATCTCAATAAGGAAAACCTCTTTTCGCTTTATGAGGAAATTGCATTATATTTGAAAGAAGGTACAGGAAAGGTGGATAGAAATATTTAAAAGGGACGAACAGCTATAACGTGTTCGTCCCTTTTATATGTTTCTATCCACCTTTCCTGTACCTTCTTCCAAATAAATAAATTGATAAAAATAATACCTATTTGTGGCTGTGAGTACAGAATATTTATTTTCACAAAACTTTAATCAAAATTTAAATATAAGTTTCTAAACAAATTGATAAAAAATTCACAAAACAAATACATCAAAGATTGCTACACAAAAGTGCATGTACTTTTATTTTTTTCTTCTTATACTGTTATTTATGTTGGCTGAGCTTTATGCAAATAATACACATTAATTCAGAAAACCATGGTTAGAATTACCTAAAATGTCATACTATTGATGCATGCTCAACTCAATTTGAATCCCAGCTTGTTGCATTCAAGTTGGTTTTCAAAACCATTTATTGATTTTCAATGGAACAAACAGGCAAATGCCTTAAAATCTACATTTCTCATCTAGTCTTCTTAAATTATTATAAGGTTTAACAAATAATAAATATCACACTAAATTAATCCATATGTACAAGCTAAGTACTATTTATGTTTAATGTTGCCTCATGTCTGAAACCAAACCAAGCGTTGTATATAATGCCGTATTTTTTCAATTCTAAGACACACTTTTCCCCCCATTTAAGCGTCTTTTAAAATGGAGTGCATCTTGGAATCATAGTTCTTTTTCGACCAACTCTCTTAATGACTTAGAAGACTATTTATATATATTACGGGATGATGAAGATAAAGATGCCTCAGAAGAATCCAACTCTGAATGTGAAGTAGACTCTAATATTGATTCAGAAGGAAGTGATGAATAACATACCAACTTATAAATTAGGTACTATTGTTGTTAGTAAATTATTATTATTATTATTATTATTATTAGCACCGCGTCTTACTACCCGTTCGGGTTATACGCACTTACGCTAATATGTAATGGTAGGGTGATTGTGAGATGAAATGGAGGACCTACAGTTTAACGTGGTATCCGAACCACGGTGGAGGCCTGGCATTCCTCACATTCACAAGTTGTGATTAATACACGTCTTGTCAGAGGTGAAGGAAGGGTTTGGTAATCAGATAAATCTGTGCCGGGACCGAGGTTGTTAGTAAATTGAATTCTGTAATAAAAATATTTTTTTCTAAGATAGAGAGCATTTTATTTTTATTTATTTTCCTGGAATAAAAGCTTTTTTTTTATGTTGATGGTACTGAAAAATTAAGGTGCATCTTAGGATTGAAGAAATACAGTATATCATGCTTGCGGGATGTTGCCAGATTGGATATAAACCTAGTTAAATTGTTCTTGAAAGGTCTCAACTTTTTTTTTTTGTGCACCATGTCTTACTACCCATCTGTGTTATCTACATATTCACACTAATAGGGTGGGTATGAGGAAGGTATAATTTAGATTAAATGTATCAGCATTTGAGTGGGGAGAGCATGAGAACAATTTAGAAGAAAAAAAAAATCTTTGGTGCACTCTGCCATGATTCAAATTCCAACCGCCTTGTCACCGGCAAATCAAGTCAAATAAGTTTAACATCTTAGCCTGCATGCCCATCAATGTGGGTACTCCCAAAATCAATTTGATCAAACATACACAGGAAAATGCATCTCCAGTAACTTTCAACTGACATTTTTAACATTACAAGGATCAGAAAAATCTAGTAAGCCATATCACACTCTTATAGCAAATCCACACAAGCTTACAAAGACTGAAATAGTCTGTAAATACAAATATTAAACTTAAGAAAAATCAAAATAATACTTTACTCACCCAGTTTACCTGTCAAAGATGCTAAAGCCTGGGTCTTCCTCAGTTGCATAGCTGGAGCTTTGTCATAAATAATCAAACGTTTAGTACATGTGAAGCATAGCCAACAAGTGTTTCACAACAACAAAACACATCATGAGAAGTAAAAAAACAGATAGTGTGACAATTTTGCCAGCATGCATTTCACCACCAAAAATTATTGGCAAACAACCCATAACTTACATAGCATGTAAATTTAAATTTAACAAACTCATACAAGGAAATGGTATGCAATTGAATTACAAAATATCACAATTAAAAATGGGAACATAGCCAAGTGGTATCAAAATTGATGTCATAAGGAAACTGAACATGTACTGTTTTTATTGCTTACAAGGTTGCACAGTTTCTATAAAATAACACTAAACCATTGTCCTACTTCATAAGTTGATATTTTCTAAAGATCTTTAGAAATCTATTGAGCTGTACCTTGATAATGGCTGTCTATATTTAAGAGCTCTCTAGGACTAAATATGCTTACAAGCAAAATTATTTTAATGACTAACACATTTTAAATGTTCACAGTCTAATACATGAAAGACTCATGCCCTAAAACTGCACTTACTATCAAGGCAGTTAGTCTCAATGTACCTTTTTATTTTTGCACCGCATCTTACTACATTTTCAGGCTATATGTTGTATCTGTACTAATTTGCACTAATGAGTTAGGGATGATGAAGGTTGAATTAAGGGAAAGTGTACCTGCAATTGCATGAAAAGAGTGGAAAACTATTTTGGAAAAACCACCCTCAGTACATCCGACTGGAATTTGAACCTCAATCTCCCTGTCATTGGCAGTCTAGTCTAACACTTTAGACCATGTGACCACCAAATCAGGTCAATGCACTATTAATCACAGATATATTTTATCAAATAATAAAATAAAGATTTAGATGAAAGTGACCAACTTCAGACCTTTCAAAATCTCTAAGTAGCCCAATATATTTATATTCTATTATTGTTTATAGACAGAGACGGGACGTCATAATTTATGACATTAAAAATTGAGATACACAAATTTTACTTAAAAAAGTACTAAAATTAATAAAAAAGTATTAATGCTCTCATTTCCTATATATGTTTTTAATGGTGGTTTTATTTATTTATATTAGTGAAATACTAAAATAAAATAAAAAAGTACAATATTTAAATTATTCAATTGTGGGTGGAATTTGTATGAACATCAACACTTACTAGTAAAACATAAATAACATTTAAACTCACTATTATTTCTCGATACTTCTGTATTATATTACATGTGCTATCACTCAGTATAGTAGGTATTTGTAATGAGAACAAGACAGCAGAGAGAGTTGTTCTATAGGTGCGTAAGAGACGTGCCTTTAAAGTGTAAGTAAGTGTTGTACTGGAGTACTTTGTACCTATTGTCACATATGTAGCAGAAACATTGAAAATGAATGTAAGAGACTAGGAAAGTGGAGGCCATTGGAATGAAGTTATCTGGGAAAGAGTGGGAGTACAGGGAGTACATGAGATGGTATGGTCAGGTAATGAGAATGGAGAAGGAAAGAAAAGTATGCCAAAGAAAATTATGAAAATTAAGTGTCTAGGAAAAATACAGCAAACAATTAAAGGAGGAAGAATGGTGGAAGGATAGCGAAAGTTGGAGACATTATACTAAATTGACCCGGCCACAGGCTGTAAACAGTTGTTGATGATGATGATGAAGATGATGATGATGATGATGCTCAAGATCTAAATGCCCAAGAAACTAAAGATATAAGAGCATGTAATAGATCTTTGTGAATCAAAGTATAATTCAATAGAAGAGTCACAACACAAATTTTAATGACATTTGTATTTTCCTCCTCTCCTATTTGGCTTCCTGTTACCGGACAGTTCCACCGAGAGGTGTTATAGGCCCACTTGATTTCTGAATTTCTGCTCGGACTAGCATCTTAACCCGTGGTTAGATAAGTGATATGTACTTTCAACACTACATTCTCAAAGCAGTCATGAATAAATAATCCAAATGATATTATTCCATTTAGGCCTACATGTGACTAAAATAATGGGGAGAACAAATGTGTTAAGAAAATAAATGTAGGGTGGACAGGATCTCAAATGCTAGGAAAAAAGGTCTAATGCTCAGGAATTTATTAATTACCTGTGAGTTAGGCAGGATTGGCTATTACCCCATAAGTTACACAGAGGAAGGAGAGGGTATGTATGTGTGTGTGAACAAAGTGTTCTTTTTTTTTCTTCCAGTAGGTATTGCCAATTAGAGATGGGACGATACCAGTTTTTTGATTCCGATTATTACATTTTTACCTCGATTCTTCCTGGAATAGGCCTAAAATGAAATGGGAACAGTCATATTGGTTTATGTTAATATAAACCAATATGGCTACCATGATAGGTAAACCTTTTTAACCTATTTGATTTTATTCTGGAAATTTCGTAAATGTGTATTAAATATTAACTACACTTTTAAAACATTTTTGCCTTTACAAATTACAGTCATGATTTTAATTTTGGCTTTAAAATTTTGAAATAAATTTTAACTATATTATATTATATTATATTATTATTATTATTATTATTATTATTATTATTATTATTATTATTAATCAACACATATTATTATTATTATTATTTTATTATTATTATTATTATTATTATATTATTTATATTATTATTATTATTATTATTATTATTTAGTTTGTGACCATAAATTTGCCAAGCAATCGTAATATATTTCTTAACATAGGGTTGGTATTTGTTAATATGGAGGTTTATTTGTGTTTTTTTCTTGAATACATTATGCTACCATGGTAAATAGTTTACATATTGAAGCAAAACATCAATTTTTAGGTTTTCATATCTAATCAATGCTTTTATAAGTTTTACTATACAAATATATGGAATAATTAACAACAACAAAAGTGTTACAAATGACCTTTAATATTTGATATTCACCAAGCTCTCAATAAAGCATTCACAATCACTTGCACGTATCTTTATGAATCGAGGCATCAAGAATCAAGGTATTTTCTCAATTCTCGACCCTCTCGATACCCTTAAGAATCGATAGGTATCAAGGAATCGAATTTCCCATCTCTAATGCTAATTCATTTCTGTTAAGCTCCTTTGTAGACAGCCTCCTTTGTTCTGTAACAAGCTGTTGGTAAAAAGGGAGTGGGGGTTTATTACCACTTGTAGAGAGACAAACAAGGTAAGACATGTCTCTTTGTGCTCTGTCTATCAATAGTTAGTTATTTGTTGGGTTCAGCAAGGAGATGGCTTGAAAGAATTAAAGAAGAACATAGATAAATTCTACTCTATCATATTTTTGGGACTGCAGAGGGAGGGAGATATTGAATTGGCTTGCTAAGTTCAATCATTCCTAATTGAAAGGCTTCACTCTGTTATTGAGACATATGAGAATAGATATTAAAGGGGTGTAAATCTAAAGAACCTTTAAATGAGGTGTCAAAACTCCCTGCTTTGAAGAAGTATCAAACATTTAAGTTTTGTAGTTATTTTTACACTTTGCAAATAATTAAATATAAAACACAATTTTTCAAAAGAAATTAGCTAATAAAAATAATTTTCATCAAATATGTAATAAAATTGACTACAGTATTTGATTTATGCTATTAAATCATTCAAAATGTTGGTATTTGATTCGATAATAAATACTATTTGCACACCCTTATATATTATTGTTTTAATGATATTATATTATTATAATATTTATATAATGTTTAATGATGTTATAGCTTTAACAAGTCCTACCATATTAGTTTGAAATCAATATATAGTTTTAATCTAAAACTATTCTAAGGCACCATTTTTATAATTACCCGTTCTTGTCCCAATACCGATATTTTAACCCATTTCTCATCTCATTCTGCAATAAAAATGTTATTCTTATTCAGCCCTAGATAAATGTAATTCATATTATTTTTAAAAGAGCCAATTTCCCAGTGAAATTTAACCTTAAGGCCTACAGGTGGCTATTATTCATTCATATATTAAGTCTTTTTTTTTTTAGGTAACTAACGTGCACTTTATGAACCGACTGATTATATATTATATATCACAACATGATAATTTCTATGAGCAAGAGTGAAAGGTCCTAACAATTTTGCCGAAAAGGTATTTTCACAAAACTTACAGAGTTTGTTTACATGCCACAATTGACATGGGACCGGTGGCTTTACTTTCATTCCAGAGGAAGTTGTGCTACAGATTTTTATCGCTAAAGAGAAATTTATCAACCCCGGCTGGGTTTGAACCCATGAACATTGGGTCCTGAGGCGAGCACCTTACCCCAAGACCAGTGAGGTTGACAGAATTAAGTTACAACTAGTGAAATAATATTTAATCTAATATTTTAATTTATCACTATTACTGTAACGATAAAATTATTTTGAAATAAATGATCTTAAAGATATTTACTTCTTTTGTACATTATATTTTTACAAAATTTAAAAACTATAATTGTGTTTTAGTATTAAAAATTTCACAAATGTCCCAATAACAGTGTTAAATTTAGATTTGAATATAGTATCACTACAATATGGAACATTTCTTATTTTTCCAGATTGATTTTTTTGGTCAATATTTAATTTACAGTCCCATCCATGTCTATTTATTTTATAAATTTTCTATTAAAATAATATCGTTTTCAAATAAGTCTAAATACATCAGAACCACCATACAATTCAAAATCAGCTGCTTTTTGATCCTTTTGCTAAAAAAAAGTTAAGAAGTTTTTCTGGTCAAAACATTTGTTCTATATTTATAAAGCAATAACCACCCCTACCAAGAATAATAAATGTAAATGTTAGAAAGGAAACTGTATTATAAGTTTATTGTTTAAAAAAAAATGGAATAGTATTTTCCAACTTTTTTTTTTGGGGGGCAGGGGAGTAACAACTACTTGTTTTAGAAAAAAAGAAATAGAATTCATTATGTAAAAAATAAATTTTATGTTTTTGGTAACCAAGTCTCCAATGCCTGAAACAATCCAACTATGATGGGTTTAAAATAGGGCTGTCACACTCTATTCCTCGATTCTTACTGGAATCGAGAATCGATCTTAATATTACGATTCTCGCTACTTGATTCTTAGTTATCAATAAAACTAGCAATTAAACAAAACGGCAACATTCAAAATAGGTAATAATTGATTATCTCTCATACTGATTTAGTTGCTGTTTTACTTAAATACCGGCCAAATTGTAAACATACCGTAATGGCCCTAATATAATACAACCCTAAGATTTGAGGTGTTCTACATGAAAAATAAATGGTCTTGAATATAATATGACCAGACATTATGACAGTATCAAGAGGTAAAAACTTAAAAAGTATATCGAAAGCTACAATAATATTCCTATAAAATTAAAATAGCTGCTCTCCTGTAATTATATGCTCTGTCGCTTTTCAATTTTAAATGTTTTATTCAGCTCGTTTAAGACAAGTTTAATAAAGATAGAACAAAAATCAACATAGTTAATAAAAATGGAATAAAAAAAAGTTTATTTATTTTAATTCAGTAGATCATTGATATATCATTGCCAAAACGTCATCACTAATTACTGGTGAGCTAATATGCGTAGGATCAGTTATGGTGGACGACTTGAAATTTTTGTAACGTGTGAAATGTGTTCTTCTCTTCTGTTATAAAATCCACAATTTATTGAATTAATTTTGAGATTATTTGAATTTTTAGTTTTGAATACTTTTAGTGTGTTTAGTAAATATCTATAAGATTGTGAGATTAAAGTTTCAAGTAATCATGTGTTGTAATGGTCGAGTCAAAGTTTCGCATTGAGGAGGAATGTAGGGTATCAGGTACATTAGATTTTCTATGCCATAATGCTTGGAAAAATAATGAATAAGGAAATGTTCAAGAATCGGAATCGAGAATTGAAGAATCGAGGGTGAACTTAAGAATCGGAAATCGAGAAAAACCTGTATTGTGACATCTCTAATTAAAAACAACTTGTAATATTTTTATTTAATCATAAAATTTAAAGGCAGGATTGCAGGTGATGTGAATCATGGCCTAAAACATCACATTATTTAAAAATTTTGTTTTATATCAAACTAATGTTCTATAATCAAAGCACTTAAATACATATATTTTTTAAATAAGATGCTATAGCTCAAGCACTTAAAAACAAATTGATCTAACTACAAAATAACTTTTATATGGTTTGAAAAACAACAAAATAAATGTTACAGCCCTAAAGAGCAGGCGTGTCAAAATCGTTTGATCAAAAGGCGAAATTGAACACTAAATATCTGTATTGTCATTATCTTAAGGAAAAATAATTACAACTTTGTATCTTATATTAAAACAGAAAAGAGTGGGCTTCTGTATAAAAAAAAAAAGACAACCTTATATTTTTTTCCAAAAATTTGAACACTTATTTGCAACAATGGTGTTAAGGTCAAGCTTTAAATCTTATCCAGTCATTTTTATAGTTGTTGACAAATGTATGTTCGTAAGCAGGGATAATTCCAAGTGAGAAAACAACGGTTGTTGCCAAATATAAAGTATATTTTGTGAACAAATTCAACAGTTCAAAGTCGAAGAAAGAGTACAAATTTGGTACACCAACCTCACATACCAGAATTCTCTAAATTATGCCAATTTACCAAATATCACATTCCAAAATGTATTTCCTTAAAGTTTATTAAAAAGAGAATAGAGCTGCATTGCAAGATGGTTCATCATAAGGTCTGTCAGCTGTGAGTTTGACATGCCTGCTGTAGAGAATATTTCAGAATCCCCAGGTAGAGAAAAAAGGGAATGAAATTATACACACACAAAAAAGTTTAGATATACAAACTTATAACACTAAATATATAAAATTTTGTTTTTAAAGTTAGGTTCTCAATTAAATATAATTCATTTTTTTACTTTCATTACTGTTTCCAGTGTGTGGCCTGGGTAGTTTTTTTTTTCAAGCCATATATTTTCCACTACCTGGCTGGCTAGAGCTGTCATAGCTTCATATGCCTTATAATCTAACTCAAGACTAGGACAGGCACAACATCCAGCCCCCGGCCGTTAATTAATCACTGTGAAAGTGTAAACCCACATTTCCAATCATAAATTTTTCACCCAAGCTGGGACTCGAACCTGGGACCCTTAGTTCAGTAGAAAGATGCGCTACCGATTGAGCTAAGGTGTCGGTAATCCATATTTATTTTTAATATAATTCCTATTAATGCTAAATCGTTGTGTTAAATCATCCTGTAATTTTATAAAATGGACAAATGACTCTGTACAATGCCAGATCTGGGCAATATATTTAGGGCCACTTTTTATCTTTACACAAGTTGGACCTCTAAGATTACTATATTTTACTAATTTGTTTTTTCTAGGACCAAGCCAATCTGAATGATGCTAAGTAAGTCCATCAGGCCCACATTTATATAATCATATTAAACTTAAATTAAAAAGCCAACAAATTAATTTGTTTGTATCGATTTTTCCTGGATTGTCTCCCATTTAAAAATATTGTGTACTTCTAAGAGAAAAAGAGCTATATACAATAGCCCACTATAAATATGCAGGCGTGAAAATATTAATAAAGAGTAAATTTTAAAATTACTACTAAATTACTCTTCATATAGTAAATCTGAAGAAGTTTGCAACAGTGAAATATGTATTTTTTTTTCTTTTGTTTGAAATTATTATTAGTGTGTTAGCTTCACAAATTTTAGTTCCACCATCTCTCAGTGTACTAATTATAACACTCAGTTTAATATCTCTTTACAAAGTATGTATGATAGTTTATTAAAACTTGATCGGAATCAAGCCATGAGCTTCTAATTTTATCATTCAACTATTTATTATTGGAATGAACAGGAAGGCTAAGTTTGGACTAAAATGATACATCTGAAAAATAAAAATAAGCCTAAGTTATTTGAAACATATTTTAAATTCTTTTCCCATTTCCTGTGCAGTTCTCGTGGGAAATTGTCATTTCCCGCAGTCAAAATGTAATTCCCACATAGGCCTAGTTAAAGGGTATAGTTAGCTATCTTGAGTAAGTTAAACTATCCTCCAAACTTAGAGCTCACTTGTGAGACAGTGAGGTTGGTTAAAGGAATGTAAAGTTTTGTGAAAAGAGTGCAGCAGTTCTTTTACAACCCAATAGATTAATTAATATATTTATTAATAATGATTAATGAAGCTCTATTATGTTGTTTATGTCAGCCATAGAAAATTAAATAATGTAGACCTTTCACAAAACTTATAAATGTAGCTATAATGACTGTTATACAAAATAATCAGGGTTATTTGTTGTAAACACAACTTATCCTTAAGGACTTTCAAGGTTTGAAATCATTCATCTCACATAATTAATCCAGATTTTAGAAGGAATTTACAGACACACTACTTCTTTTACAGTACTTTACACTTAATTTACATGTATATGTTTCAGTAATGCACCATATTAAATTGTTCAGCAAGAGTCTCACTGTAAATAAAGGTAACAAACTATACCAAATAAAATTTTGGTATATCTGTTAGGAATAAGACTCGAGTTCAATGACCTCCAAGTTATGGTATAATAAAGGTCGACGAATGCTGAAGAGTAAGTTGGAACAGGTAACTAAAAGGAGAGCTGTACCTTTAGCTCTGAATTTATTCAATACTTGCTGTGCAACACCCTCCAACTCCTCCGTTGTTACTTCTAACAAAACTTCGGTGAGAAGGCGACGAACACGTATCATCTGTAAAACAATAATGGCTTGAAGCTTTGAATTTTTTAAATAAAGAAGAATTACTATGAATTGAGAAAAATATCACAATACCAAGGAAAATTTTATGTCGCAAAAGATACCTAGTTAATAGGCATGGCTACTTTACTTATCAGCATATTTAAAACAGATTACAAAAGTTTTTGATTTAAGTAACTTCTAAAACTAAGAATAGTAGTGTGTCACATACCAAATCTTTCAGAGTTTAAAATATTTGGGATGAGCTCTTAAATAATTGAAAGCTTAGTAATATTCCGAAATTGAGGATTCAAAACCAATTTCTGATTCATTCACCCTCCTCAGCACGGTTTCCAGCCTGTGACTGGGTCAGTTTAGTAAAATGCCTCCGTCTTCCTCTAACCTTCCACTATTCTTCCTCCTTTAATCACTTACATTCATATCCTCCAACATGCACACTTGCTGTCTTTTTTCTACATACTTCATCTCCATCATCCTCTTCGGTATCCCTGTTCACTTCCCTAAACTTCAAGGGGACTTCTCTTCTCCATAACAGGTCTCTAACACACTTATAGAACCACTCTTCCTGTCCTGCTGCCCTTTAATTATTAAATCATCTCTTTTCCCACCGTTTCAAGATATTTTACACCTTTTTCTCAGCTCTACTCCATCCAACCTTATGGCTTTACTAGTCCTTATCCTCTACCTTATCATTACCATCTCTTCACACTTCACCGTGCTAAACATCCTTTCAGTTCCCCGTTCCATTCCTGTAGTTTCACTTCCTTCTCTCCCCATACCATCAAGTCATCAGCAAACATCAGGGCTTTCATTCTTTTCCTCCCCAAGTTTCCTTGCCACTTTATCCATGACCATTTCCATTTACATTACAAATACGTAGTAGTGTTGCGAGAGCACTTCCGGCTTCATTCAATATTTTATTTGGAACCACCTGGTTCACCTCTTCTTCGTCAGATTCAAGATTAGAATTTTTTTCAATACGGCTGATTTTTTTGTGGTTAATTTAGCCCAAATAATTATAGAACCAACCTAACAACCATACTTCATACCATAAATTTACCATTTAACTGAATTTAATGAACATAATGATTTTTTAAAACATTTTGTTCCTATTCCTATTTTCTAAGGTAGCTTGAGAAATAATGTGAACAAAATAAGAGCTAAAAAAACACACCAGTATGAGAAACATAACCTTTTAAGTTTACTATGATAAGGATATCACGATTCAATTTCAAGATTTGGGATTTGTATAAGAAATGAAGATTAGAATTTGAGTAAAGTGGAATCTCTAATAAATAATTAAATACAACTAATGATTGTCTTTATTATAAGTATCAAATACATTATCACTTGTGATTCCAACACAGAAGATGGTAAGACTAGGGGTGGCCGGGATCCTGAACCCTCGAGAAAATGTCAGGAGTTTATCTATTCCTGTTGGTTGGGTGGGATTGACCCTTTCCAGAAAAAGTTTTGGGCGGGAAACAAAACATAATGCTCCAAGAAACAAAACAAAGGGCTGTGCCCACTTATGTTCTAGCAGTTACTGCTTACTCATCACTGTTAATCTCTTTGGTATATAGTCTTCTTCTTTGTTATTTAGCAAACTTGGTGGCCCAGATGGGGTTATTTGACCATGTCTTGTAGAGAGACAAGTTGGGAGGCATGACTTATTGTGCTCTGTCTATCAACAGTGATTTGTTAGGGTCAGCAAGTGAAAGAGCTTGAAAGATTTGGAGGAGAGATATATTCTTCTATCTTTAGTGGATTGGAAATGAGAGGAAGGGGGGAAAGGAAGTAGCTTGACAAGGCCAACCATTTATGAGGACTAAGGCTGTTGTTGCATGTCTGGTGTTGCAGAGCCAGACAGGGAGTAGAGTATAAGGGGTGTTAAACAATCACATTTAAGGGATGTCAAACCTAGAGATAACATTTTGCAATTTCATATTTAGAACAAATTGAAGAGGTGGCAAACATTATGTTTTGTAGTATTTTTTTCCCTATGCAAATAATTAAATATAAAACACCATTTTCAAAAGAAATTAACTAATAAAAATAATTTCCATTAAAAATGTAACAAAATTAATTATTTTATTGATTATATTATTTGATATTAATTCAAAATTTTGTTATTTGATTTGATAAAAAATGTGATTTGCGCACATTTCTATTTATTTTATTGTTATTTTTTATTGTTTTTACTACCTTTTAACAGTTTTTTTAGCATTGTGTCTTATTACTAACTCTGGTTATACGCCTATGTACTAATTACTCTAGTGTGTTACAAATGAGGAAGATTGAATTTAAAGGTGTACCTGCATTTGCGTGGATAAAGTGGGAAACCATTTAGGAAAAACCACCCAGCCAAACTCAAACTGAATATCCCCATCATCGGTAGTCTAGTCTATTGCGATAGAGGTGCTTTAGACCACGCAGCCACCGAAGTGGGTTTTAATAATATTATAGCTTAACAAGTCTTACCATATTAGTTTAGAAATTAATATATTTTAAATCTAAGATTATTCTAAAAGGTGATTTTAAAATTTCCCGTTCCCGTCCCGAATCCCAATATTTTGACTAATTTCCCGTCCCGAAATAAAAAAGTAATTCCCGTCTATCCCTAGGTAAGACTGACTCTAGTGGACAGTTTGAAACTCACATGATCCTGCATTATCTCCTCACGAGACCTGGTATCTTGAACCGCAGGCTGTGGGGGCGAGCCACCAGGACTATCAACATTACTAAACCTCGATTGTCTTTTATGGCTGGGAGACTGTGAAGTGGTGGGACTTCCCAGCTCATCCTCGGAGTCACTATCCTGAAATAATAACAATACTCGTCAAAACCAAAAGTGCAAACTCCTTTTGTTGCTTATTTTTGTCTAGAAATATATTTTCAAAGAAAAATCTTACTTAAGTTTATCCAATTGACTACCACACAAGAGAAATATTCAAAATTGTAGGGTTTTAAATGTGAACTTGTAGCAAGTTTGTATTGTCATTGTAATTGTTGTTATTATTATTGTTATTATTATCATAATCATCATCATCATCACTGCGTCTTAATACCTGTTCAGGTTATACACACTTACGCTAATGTGTAATGGTAGGGTGATTGTGAGATGAAATGGAGGACCTAGAGTTTAATGTGGGATCTGAACCACGATGGAGGCCTGGCATTCCTCACATTCACAAGTTGTGATTAATACATATCTTGTCAGAGGTGAAGGAAGGGTTTGGCAATCAGATAAATCTGTGCTGGGACCGAGGATTGACCCCTAGCACAGAAGTCTGACACCTTACTCCTAGACTGCCAGGTCACCCTTACTAGAAATAAAACGCTTCACTTACAAATTTACTCTTAGCAGGGATGAGAGTTTCTCCACGACTGTTTAATGAGTTGAGTGCATTCTCTTCCTCCTGCCTCTTCTTCTGTAAGTACACCTCCCTCTCCTTTATCTGTCTCTCTCGATCCAACTTCTTCTGCTTCTCTCGTTCCATTTTCTCCAAACCTTCCCGGATCCAGGCAGGCAACTGACGCCGCTTTGCCGCGTCTGAAAATAATAGGTTATGCTTTGCCTATGCTTCTTTAATGGGTAGCTTAACAATCTTAATATACAAATAACATGTTTATTTCCTAATAAGTAAAGATGGCTCAAGTAACCTTTTCCTCGAATTAAAATCTAAGAAAACATGCCCCACCTTTTTCTCAGAGTAAGATCTTAGAAAACATGTCCGACCAGGGTGTCCAGCCAAACTATATTTTAATGTGTCACACACACATTTTCATGCTATATTCTTTTGCTTATCTCAGAACCTGGGTGTCCGGTGGTTGACCCCGGAGCTGATCTTTACTGTGGCTACACATTGGCATGCACAGATGAATAGTTTCTAATGGCGATTTACTTTCTTCATCCGCTTTCTTTTTCATACCGTGAATTGCGTAATTAAAAGTTAATGTAGTCTGACGCAATAAGTTTTATCGCATCAAAGAATTATATCACAAAATTGTGTGTGTCACAAACTTTTTTAATGAGACTTCTTATTTAATTCAGTGGAAGTTATAGTTTTTTTTAACATCACATCTTATTACTTGTTAGGGTTTTAAACATATGTACTATTTACGCTTATGGTTGTGGGATTAGGAAGGCTATATTTCAAGGCTGTAGCCAGCCAATAATTTCAGGGGGGTTTAGCAGGCCCATCCCCCAATTGCCGTAGGCCAGAAAAAAATTATAAATTTTAAACACCTCTAGAAGCTTTCTGAAGTGTTTTTTTTATGGCAACATAACCCCCTAACAGCTGAAGGCCAGGGGAAAAAAATACATATTTAAACATCTCTAGAAACTTTCTAAAGTGCTTAATTTGTACTTGTACCTTAATTTTGATATTGTTTGAACCATAAATAAAGACATATATATATTGTTCCTAAAATTCTGGGGGGGGGGAGACAGGGAAGCTGAACCATTAAGAAAAAAAAACTTACTACGGCCTTACCATATTTATAGGAAGTGTACCCACATTTGTGTGGAGGAAGAGTGGAAAACCATTTTTGAAAAATCCCTTTCATTACACCCGATCGAGATTTGTTTACCTCAATCTCCCTGCCATCAGAAGTCTAGTCTACTGTGAGAGTAACGCCTTAGACCATACGGCCACTGAAGTGGGTGTTGTCATTGTTAAAGTGAATATATAACCCTAGTTATAAGAGCTAGCTGGAATATTAAGTTAAACCATGAGATATTAAGATACCACCCAACCAAATAGTCATATTTTTATTTCTTCACCATAACAAGTGAAAGCAATTATTGTAATATAAATCTAAAGACATTTTAAGGACAGATAAAGTGTAAAGATTTAAAATCCTATCAATGTCTTTGTTAGTGTGGCAAAATTGAACTCATACAATTTTGTGTTTAAGAAAATTCGGATTTGAAAAATGGTAGCAATCAACTCATATCTAAATTTTATATAAGCACACTGTAGATCAAGACCAATCATACCAATCATAGTAGTGGTATCTTCATCATCATCAGACTTCTCTGTGAGCCGATTGTGTGGGGGTCGACTTCCACTCCTCCGCCAGTCCTGCCTGTTTTGCCTGATGAAAGGTGCGGGGCCCCCCATTCCTGGCGGAGGGGCCACTTGCGCTGACTCTGCCCCACCACTCCAGTAGCCGCCAGCCATTACCTACATGTCCATTCACACCCATTAAAATCATAATAGATTTGTACTTTTTAAGAAATATAACACAAAGTTGTATAAAAAGAAAATTTATTAAAAGAAATAGGCCAACATTCAGAATGTAAATCTTGACGTTAATATAGGCCAGCTAATTCAAGATAGTTTAAACACACTACATTTAATCTTATTTACACTACATTGATACATAATGTGGTTTAAGTATTATAATGGTTGGAATTAATATAAGATAAAAATATTGACAAGAAAAGACTGCACTCTTACAAAAAAAAACAGGGCCTGCCAACTAACAACTTTAAATAACATGGAAAACTGACTATGGAAATATCTTCAGTAGTTTAAACCTAGACCGTCGTAAATAAAGTTCCCATTTATTAAAATGTTGGGGACCTGCGGATTTAATTTTTTTTTCAGACCTGTTGTTTAGTTATGAACATGTATATTTATTTTCATCCAATTTAAGTGGGTTATTCTTATGAACCAGCCCTTTTAATAATGATTTGGATCAAATATAAAAATTTAAATAAAAAGCTTCGTCTTTTATTTGACCATGAAAGATGACTAAATATTCTTTATTTTAACTATAAACACCATTAACCTCAAAATGGAAGCCAGAAAAAATATTGCAAAACATATAGTTGAGGTGTTTTGGTGTGACCCTGTGTAAGTTCAATGTTTGTTTGAAACCTAGCAATTAGTTAAAAGGTAGAATTAAAAACTATTCCGCAGATCATGGAAGCAGCTTTTTACCTGGTTATAGTGCTCCGAGCTCCCTGTGTGGTTGTAATCGTACACACCAGTAGTGTAAGCCTGATTGTTGCCGTGGTATCCTGCAAAGGGAGGGACTCCCATATTGGCTGCAGCTGAGGCTCCAGGCTTGTTGGGGGCAACTGGAGGAACTGACCCATGCCCCACCATACCTGGAGTATTACTCCAGTTCCATCCCCATTGCTGCCATTGCTGCCATGAACCCCATGTGGATGCATCTGGTAAGAAGGTTAACCAAGCAATGAGCTATGCAATAACTCATATAGAATAAAATAAATTCTCAAAATAATATGTATTAAGGAAGTTTGTATTGATCTTGGTTGCACTCATAAATGATCTTATCTGATGTATATCTCATAAAAGAACTAACAACCTTAATAAAAACATAAGTAATGACATAAAAAACTCCATGCCGTCAGCTCGCAATCGAGCCTGACAGAGTGGCTGCCGTCTGTTGGCGAAGATAACACCAACCTCTGTGGATATAGGGTGTTATGTTAGCAGTACAATGAACCCTCCAGCTGTTTCACCCAGTGCCTTCAAATATCAAGTAACAAGTAGTCCAGAAAATGTGTTCATTGTGTGCAGTGTAGAAGTTATTTTTTGTTTGATAACTAATTTTTTTAGCACTGTTTTACTATCTGTTTGGGTTACACACTTGTGTACTAAGCTTAATGGTTTTATAGACTAGTAAGGTTAGAGGAATTGTACCCGCATTTGCATGGAAAGAGTGAAAAACCATTTTAGAAAAACCACCCTCAGTATACCCAACCGATATTCAAACCTCACCGTCATCAGCGGTATAGTTTACTGCGAGTAACATATTAGACCATACAGCCACCAAAGCGGGTTACTAGCTAATTATTTGAATAACCCGCCCCTAGTATTGTGGTAAACGCACCTGGATTGCAATCTAGGGGTCCCAGATCCGATTCTCGGCTGGTTCCATGAGATTTTTTTTTCTGGATGGGGGTTTATACCAACAGTCACCAGTCACCAGGGTCTGGTTAGTTAGGCTTATGTAAGGTTAAGAGTTTATACTGGTTCTAAGCCCTCATGGTCACTATCACCATCACCTCATCTCATTGAGGCACATTTTAAGATTAGTACATTCCCTGTGGCCAATGGTACATAGGCACAGCTCATCTTCCCACAAACTGTCATACCAGTGATGTCTCAACAAGCATGTGTATGTGTGTGTGTGTGTGTGTGTGTGTGTGTGTGTGTGTGTGTGTGCTTTTTTTTCTTTGAATGAATGAAAAGGCTAACTTTAGATTAAAATTATAAATCTGTAAAATAAATTTAAGTCTAAAGAGTGGAAAATTACCTTTTATATTTTTTTTCTATTCATTCATTCAAAGAAAAAAATAATAATAAGAAATTAGAAGCTTTTAGCAATTTGATCGAAATGGGATCACATTTTATAGTTAAAATTAAGTTAAAATGTAGTGGTAATAAGTGTCAAAAATAGTTTTGAATAGGGTTGGGAAGAGAGACAAAAACTCTGAATCTGTCAATTATAGGTCTGAAAATTTAAATTCCGAAATCTTGTAAGATTTTTCAAAAAGAAAAAAATATGCACACTCAAAATTTGTACATTAATTTTTTTTTTTAATTTGTAGGTTTCAAAAATAAAAAATAAATATTACTTTGTCTAACAATTGTTGAGTACTGTAAGGTCAAATAAAAAAACTTATATTTAATGCAACTATTATAAATTGTATAATTTTAATCAAGTATTTTTGTATCATATATAAATAAATCCTAAACCCAGATTTTAAGAATGACTAATAAAGTTCTTAAATACCAAATTCATAATGTGAATTTTAATAGCTCACACAATAAAACAGTAAGATATTCAAACTAATCTAAATGAATAAAAATTAAACACAGGCTTGACCATTTTGAATAAAAAAATCATTTCTTAAGTGAGCCAGTGTGCCTGGTTACATCTTACAAGTGAGTTCTTACTAAACCTCTCACAAAAAGTTGTTTTTGACTACAAAAATAATAGTTTAATTAACCATTATCTAAAATACAAAAGCAAATTGATGCCATTCCATTTAGTAACATTAGTGTAGTAGACATGTCTTTATGCAAATATTTGTGATAAAGGTTTATTCTGTGCATATTTGATATTTAAAAGCCACTTTTATCACATTAATTTGCGCTAAACATATGTTTTCCTGCCTTTAATCTATTTAGGGATAAATATCACTATCAATTATATATAATCTAGTGTAGTTATTTTACAAAGTTATGATGTTATATGATAAAAAATTGGAAATTTTCACTTCTCTAAAATACGCTTAAAGTCATGTTTATGGGAAAACGAGCATTGCCATTTTGTTTGCAATGTTAAACAATGCCTGGACACAAAATGTAATCAAAATCGTTGTAGCAGATTTTGATAAAATCGATTTTATCTCTTTTTTTCCCTTCAGTAAACTAACCTTAATTTTAGGGTTAGATATCTAATTTAAACAAAAAAATTCGAAGGAACTCTATAAAAAAAACCTATAGACTATACCAATTTTTAGCCTGATCAGTAAAGTGGTTTTGGCTCTAAGCTAAGATAGAGAGAGACAAATAGACAGCATAGAATAGAGAAAAAACACTTCTCGGTTTCAGGGGCTCATGAATCGTCAGCATTTATCAAAATCTCAAGTTCAATTTTTTTTTACAATCACAATAATTCTCTCTCTGAGAGGATGAGCAAAAGTAAAAAAGACAATCACATTCCACCAAAGGGTCAAATAACAAATACTGTAACTGAAACATTAATAAAAGAATAACATCTCTGTTCAGCAAAGAACAAAACAATCAATTTCATTTTCAAAGACTTTAATAAAAAAAAATTATATATAGGCTATATGTTTGCTTTTAGCTCAGAAGCTATTGATTTTATAAAAATATTTAAATTAAAACAGTTTTATATTTAATAGCACCACATATTTACAATAATTAGTTATTTAATATCTGAAATAATGGAGAAGATTTGATCAAATTTGGAAATTGCTCATTGTCTAAAGTACCCTCAGTCATTTTCATGGGAAAATGAAAATTGTCATTTTGTTAATATCAAACAATGTCTAAGTACCAAATTTAATTGAAATCATTTGGTGGGATTTTGATAAAATTGCTTTTTTTTCTATTTTTGCCATTCTGTAAAAAGCTACCCTTAATTTTAGTGTTAGATATCTAATTCCAAAAACTCCTCGGAGGAATCTTATGAAAACCCTGAACACCAAGTTTTAGCCTGATCGGTAAAAGAGTTTTGGCTCTAGCCCAAGGTACAGACAGACGACATCATGAAAACCACTTTTTTGGTTACAAGGGGTCATGAAATGTCGACATTTATCAAAATCTCAAGTTTGATTTTTTTTGTCAATCACAATCACAATACTTTCTCTCTTCAAAGAGTTCGAGAGAAAGTAGAAAATTAAAATAACCATAGCCTAATTAATAGCCTAAAAGAACCAGAACTTTGATTTTTCTCAACCCAGAAACGAAACTTTAAAATGTTCATTGGAAGAACCAGAACCAGGAACCAAACCGATAAATATGTTGGGTTAAACTCCTTGGTACAGCCCTTGTACTCACTTTCCATCAGAAGCCAAAACTGCATGAGCTCACATGTCTTAAAACTATGTACAGTACCAGTGTGACATACAAGGACTAATCTACGAGTTTTTATTGTTTTGTCTCTTGCTTTTAAGTGAAGCAATATGAGTGGTATACCTTGAGAGTTAGAAGTGTTGGAGTTATCATGGTCATCTTTTGTGTCCATATCCATAGGCGCCTCGCCACCCTCCCCTTCCATATCCTTCTTGTCCAAAGGTTTGTCTCCAAATGGTGGGGGAGGGGGGCCGGCGGGACAGCGTCTCCTGGGCACGTCTCTTTCATTTGAATCCATTGCTGTGCTAAAGCTGCCCAATCAACTGCCACCAAAAATAATGAATTAAATTGAATATAGACTTTTATACACAATAAAACATATGTCACATACTTTAGTGCCAGTATAGGCAATCTGAAAATCAAATTATTTAATCTAAGAAAAACAGATTTGAAGAGCTTTTGTTTCAAGTTAAGGTTTTAATATTTTACTGGAAAAAAAATAGATGTGGAAATGAAGAGGAATAACATACATATTTCGCAGTAGATCATAAATAAACCTTGGGCTCTTGCCACACTCGTAATAGGGAAAGCTTTTGATGAATTGAGAAAAAAATATGAACATTATTTATTGGTGATTTATAGATATTAGTAGCTTTGTGAACCAAGATCATTAATCGCTTAATATTTTTAATTAATTTGAAAAACAAATTGCCTAAGTTTACTTTAAAATATATTATATTTCAAATGTATTTTGTTTTAAATCATTCTAAAAATACTTAATAAAAATTGACTAAACCAAACTTACACCCATATTTTATTCTAAATGTTCTAGAGCTGTCAAATCAAAATGTTTATTTTAAAATGTTGTTTTAAATGGGTTTTTATCACAAGTAGAGAGTTGTTATTATTATTATTATTAGCACCGCGTCTTACTACCCGTTCGGGTTACACACACTTACGCTAATGTGCAATGGTAGGGTGATTGTGAGATGAAATGGAGGACCTACAGTTTAACGTGGAATCCGAACCACGGTGGAGGCCTGGCATTCCTCACATTCACAAGTTGTGATTAATACACATCTTGTCAGAGGTGAAGGAAGGGTTTGGCAATCAGATAAATCTGTGCCGGGACCAAGGATTGAACCTCGGACCCTCAGCACAGAAGTCTGACACCTTACCCCTAGACCACCAGGTCACCAAAAGTAGAGAGTTAAAAGTGCTCAGGACTGCACCATTAGTGAACAAAGACTATCCGTACCCCCAATTGACTTAGCACTTCAATAGGAACATAGCAACTTAGACCTAACTGGGATTCAAACTAATTAATTCTCCAAAGGTGGTTGGGTAACAGTCAAGCAATGTACATCAAAATATCATTAGGCCTACTCCTGCAACATCTATTTTCAATACACATAAGGCCTATTAATAATTACAATTCAAAATATAAGTCTATGCACATATTTTTAACAAAAAACATGCACAAAACTTCGCAAAGTCATCAATTTTCTCGGTCTCTTCAAAAATATTTTGAAGTAAACTAAAAGTACAAATTTTGATAAACGTCGAACAGCATAAAAAAGTATTCAAGGAAGGAATATCTTTATTTATGTTGCATAGCAAGTTACAATTTTTTTTCTACAGCATTAACCTTATATCTGGCGCCATTTATAATCTAAAGGGAAAAGTTAAAAGTTAGGTACTACCAATGAAGTGAAATTACGCTTGCCAGCAATTACAAAACTAGAACTTTATGGGTTATCTTGGCAAAGATTAACTTGTATAAGTATATAATTTTATATACAATTTGGTACAAAAAAAAAAGAAATTTACTTATTAAGTGTTTTAAGAGCTCTATGATGGAATTATTGAATAAAAATCTAATTATCAGAAAGTTTGTTTGCATAAAACTTTTGAGAAGGAATTGATTTTGGTTGAAAATTATAATTTTTGTTTATATTAAAACTCTTGAGCTTGTAGCTTGAGGTGAAACAAAAAATAACGCCCAATAAAAAAAAAAAGCAGCACATGAACAGATGTGAGCATAAAATGTAACTTAAGTCAGCTGCGAGATGTTGTTACATCTATCGATACCTGTAATATTTATAAGCACCCCAAAAAAATTAAAAAATCAGTATGAATATAACTTTGTTAATTATATCAACCCGTATAACTACTGTGTAGCAGATTTTGTTAACTCTTTAAGTAGATCTTGGCATATTCAAGAAGCCACATATTCTTAAAGACGCTACTTCCACTATCTACTGAGCAACATTGACTGGCCTGTCCGAGTTTAACTCATTGGAAGCATTATTACGGCTTGATTTGTTGCTCACTTCATTCAACAGTTACTGCTCATCTGGCCATAGCCTTAAACTTCAAATTAAGCTTTTGAAATTTTTCTAGCATATGGATTCAAATAATTGTATGATTTTTAATATTAAGCTTTACTTTTTTCCCCACTACATTTTTCAGTACCGCACAGCGTCTTAATACCTGCTCAGGTTATAACCTATGTACTAATTACGCTAATTAAATAGAGATGAGAAAGGTTGAATTTAGAGGAAGTGTACCCACTTGTGAGCGGAGGGAGAGTGGAAAACCATTTAGGGAAAACTACCCTCAGTATACCCGAACGGGATTTGAACTCTGATCTCCCTGTCATCAAGAGTCTAGTATATTGCGAGTGTGACGCCTTAGAATATGTGGCCACCAAATCAAGTAATATTTTTTTAATGTGGGTATATTCACTCCTGTGCAATCTTAACACATGCCAAAACTATTGTTAAATATTCAGGTTCCACATACCTTCTTCATGTGACACATTTTGGTATGCAGATGGGTTGAGTGCCCATTGCGAGTATTGGCCTTCTCCGGCCCACATTTTATATAGCTTTTTAAATTATTACCTTAAAACATTATAATCCAAACTATACCTGAAATTTAAAAACAAAAGATTTCAAATTAATCATCACCTATCACTGTCAGACTGGTTAAAATGCTGACAATCATGATTTAAAAATATTATAGACCTATAGGCCTATATGTTTTAAGTATTTTTTTCCCCAAAACTCTAAAAATATGAAAGATTTTTTTTATCAATAATGAATGTAATCGGCCTAAGTTACATGACAATTTATCACTTTTATTTTAAAGTGTCATATCATATTCCTTATCAAGATTCAATATGCTTAGTTAACAAGTGCTTGAATAACTCACAAATAACTTATAGTAACTTATAGTGACCATAATTCTTTCTAACATTTACATATGTATTAAAATGTTCTTATATGAGTTCTCTTGAATTATTTTTAGCAAACAGTTTAAATCTGAATACCTCTCTTAGTAAAAAATATCATCTAGGCCTAATTTCTATAGTGGCTAAGCAATGACTAATAAAAGCTCAAGTACATTGACGGCTGTTGGAGCATGAGCATTTAATTCTTTTTTTTAGTTTAAATACGTTTTAACACAAGTGTCAGGATATTTAACAGTACCTGTGTTAGGATTAAGAAAGAAAGTTGGAGGAAATATGCCTACATTAGTTTGGATGAAGGGAAAACCAAAAAAATAAATCCCACATGGAAAACCATCCTCAAAGCACTCAAACAAGATTCAAACATTCAATCTCGTCACTGGCATTTCAGACTATTGTGAGCCTGACGTTTAAGATTATGGCCACCCAGGTATGTGGGTTTAACATACCTTTTTTTCTCTCTCGCCACATCTTAGTACTTGTTCGGGTTGCAGGAATGCATTAATTACACTCGGTAACAGGATAGGGATTAGGAAGATAGACATTTAGAGGAAATATACCTGAATTTGCATCTAGAGGAAGATGAAAAACCATTAGCTATTTATAGAAAAAACACCCTCACATCCAACTGGGATTCAAACCCTGTTCTAACCATCTGCAGCAATTCAGTCCAACACAAGAATGAGACATTAAGACATGCAACCACTGATGCAGTTTAGCATATACTGAAATAATATTTGGTCAATGTGTCTGAATGTGGGGTGCTAAACTGATGGCAAGGGTGTTGCTCTAGAAGTTATTTGGAAGTATATTTAATAGAAGCCAACCGCAAATTTTAATGGGAATATAAATAGTGTTAACATATATTTTTGTCAATTAATTTGAAGAGTAGCCTAAATATCAAATAGAATCAAAAATTAATAACGAATGACTTTATAGAGGTCATATTTAGTTTGTAAAGCTGTCCAGTCTAGTTGTAAGATATTTATTTTTTAGCAGCGCGTTTTACTACCTGTTCAGAATATAGCATATGGACTAATTACACTAATAAGTTAAGGATGAGGAAGGGTACCCTCATTTGTGTGGAGGAGTGTGGGGAACACACTACATCTAAATGGGATTCAAACCCCAACCTCCCTGTCATCGTCAGTCTAGTTTAACGCGAGTGTAGAGCCTTTGAATACGCGGCCACCAAAACAGGTATGTTAAATCTTGTAATAATGAAAGTGCTATATTAGTTGTAATACCATGTGTAATTGCTATAAGCTGTTATCATGACCAGCTTTTTGGGAACCATATTTAATTAGTAGCCTACCTAAACTATCTGGTTTATTAGTAAATATTGTACTTTAAGTTACATACCTGACATGCTACCATGTATTTGCTATAATCTGTTACATTTCATAGTTGCAAATTTTCACAGTGGTGCTGTATACAAATATATTGCCAAATATTTTGAGTGTGTCAAGTCAATAACATCTATTGGATGTTAGGTCAGATCATGCCATGTTAATTGTGAAAGATGTGCAGTTTATTCGCCACATGGCCAAGTGCTATCCAGTACAGTACCTACCAAGCTTGAAATTATAGTCCTAAATATACTAGATGAAAAAAAATCAATAGGTGCCTAGATTGGTTAACCCTATTTGAGTTTGTCTTAAAATAGTTTTGTAATAAAAGAGCTCCTTTTCCCCATTACACCATAAAAAACTATGAAGGAAGATAATTTAAACTAAGATCAATGCAAACTTAGTTTGTAGGGATAGATGTAGGCTTATATTTACGCATAAAATTTCCATGTTGTAGATGTTAAATAATTGTCACTCACCTTTCAAGTAACGTCACTGAAAATTGTCAAAATAAACCTAAATTATTGAATTAAGTTAAACTTCACAATAATAAGAAAATATATTATCTTACTAAGCGGGCAAACCTATGTAATAAGAAAGAATGTTGATTCAAAAGCTGGTTTATGTCTAGTCTCGGCATATTTATACCAATAATTACAACATTTATTGTGGTGGTCTAGATTGATTAGTAAAATACACGGGTGTGAATATTAAATATAATAAGAATGTCTATATGTATATTTTGCGTATAAATAGTACAGTAAAAACTAAATTACACATGATTAGATACTCATGAAGATTTTTCTTTGATAAATGTACGTCCATTTAATATTAAAACTATAGCCAACATATAAAATCATATCGCCTTGTTTAAAAAAATAGAAAGAAATGTAAATTTATTTTTTTAAATTTGATTATCAAATTGTAAAATGTGGTATTAAAATAAAGGTGGTTTTAAAAGTATTTCATAGCTAGCTCGTGTAAAAATAAATTATGCCCAGAGACACGTGATATTATATTATAATATTAAGGGTTTGTTCTAAAATAATATTAAATGTTAAGATGAGGTTGAGTGCGAAGTGCGATACGGTTCGCATAAGCTAATCTACCACTAAATAAAAATAAATCAATTAATATACCGTTATCATAATCTTAGTTTACAAATCATCATCAAGAAATAATTTTTGTCATTCAATTTAATTTAAGTATAAAAACAATTCTTAATAAATCACGTATTTAAGAATGTAGTTTTCTATTTTTTATTTTAAACTTAAATTCTCTAAAATATATTAAGCGCTATATCTATCGTAATGTTTATATTTTAAAAAGTTAAAAACATTTTAGTTGATATTTAAAACCAGCATGTGTTGGTCACCTTTGAAATAAATATTTCAATTGTTTGTAACGTTTTCTTATTAAAATTTGGATTTTGAATATTTTCGAGATTTATTTATTGAATCTTTTATAGTTTCCTCACTGCGTTGTAAAATAAAACATTTTGGTAAGTAAAATGTATAACATAAATTTGTAACACATTTAACGTTTTGATTGGTATAAAAGTAGTTATCACCATTGATAAACATATTCTAAATAATCCTTTTGAGTACGCCTATATGGTAGCCTATAAATTGATATTATTAATCATTAATTTCAAAGATCTTAGACTGGGAAGATTATTCTAATAGGCTAGTTATTGTTTAATTATTGCCCAAACTGTAGTTGGAATTCAAAATTTATTGACGTTCCTACATCCTATATAATTTTTAAAATATTCTCCAATCACATAATACTTGGCTGGTTTTTAACTTACTATATTAAAAAAAATGTAATTACTAAGCTAAGTTTAGTTAAAAACTATATTCCATTCCATCACCATTCTCTTTCACACCCAGCTATCTTGTCTGGGAAAAGTAGGGCCTGCCCATCAGATAAGAATATAAAGGTGAGTTTTCATGTGTCTGAAAATGAAATGAATTTGTTCACATGTATTATTAATCATGATGGTCTTGATGAGACGAATTAACTAGCGTTACTCTTATAGAAATGGTGCCTTTTAAAATAAATGTGAACTGGGGTTTGTGATACATGTGTGCAGTTATTACACAAGTTAGAAAATTTATCAAATTAAAAGAAGCTTAGATAATTGCATCAACAGGAAATTTCATCAAAGGCTGTCTGACATGTCAACATGAGTCGAACTGGAAAACAATTATTGAGGATTAAATCAAAGAATAGGCCTAACTTATTTGTTGTTTTTACATAAAAGGAATAATTGTATAGTACTGCCATGTTGTTATATCCACCGTTCAGGAAACTTCGCTACTCAATTCCTTCCTCAAATAGCTAGACATCTACAGCTTGTCTTCCACGGAAGCAAGACGCACATTAAAACCACTTAGATGTGGTTACATTTCTTGTAAAATTATACCTTTGTCATTCTTTCTTCATTAGCATAGTTAAAGTATACATGTGTACAATGCAAACAGTTATTAAACTTTATGAAAATAAATAACTAAACCAACCCATTTCAATTTGATATTGTAAGTTGGGCTATATATTTATTTAAGTTTTTGTGTTGCCAGATTCATCTCAACTTGTTGTTATGGCACAGTGTAATTTCCTCAATGAGATAAAGAATTGTGTTCGGATGGACGATCCACTCACCAAGGGGCCCCTGCCTCGTTGGCAGAAAAAAGGCCTGGAGACTTCTAACAACAGGTAGAAGCTGTCACTTTTAATCAAGTTGTGTTAAGAAACTAAGAAAGTCCTGTAATACTGTATACCTATTCTTATTCTGAATTAGTTTTGACAAGCTATTGCCCTCACTACCTTTTTTTTACGCAGTTTTTTTTATGATATCTAGAGCTTATTTACAAAGCTTTTTAGAATTAAGTTGCATCGTCTACCCCTTTTAGGGTCATGTTCTAACCAACATATAAGGAAACAAATGCTTTCCACTCAGTAACATATAGACGGTTCTAAATTTTAATAAAACCCAGAACCTGCTTTGCTGGCCAAATAGTCTAATGCGTCGCTCTCATGTTGGACTAGACTTCCAGTGACAGGGAGATTAGAGGTTGAATCTCGATTGGATGTACTTAGGGTGGTTTTTCCAAAACGGCTTTCCATTCTCCACACAAATGCGGGTATACGTTCTTTAAATTCAACCTTTCTCATCTCTAACTCATTAGTGTAATACGTACATATATGTTTAGCCAGAACATGTAACAAGATGCGGTGCTAAAAATAAATTCTAGGTAGCAAACTAAATTAAGACAGGACGGAGGTAAAGAAAGTCTTATAAAAGTCAATTACATGTCAAATTCTGCTTTGACTTATTTATACAGGGTGTCCATTGACCTGGAAAGCAGGGAAACCTCAAGGAATTTGCTTAGGGAAAATAAAGGGAATTTGATAAAATGTATTAAATTTTTTCTTATCAAGTTTAACTAAAAAAATACACAACTTTTATTTACAGTAATAAAATTAACAATCTTCTAGTTAATACTCACTGCAAATCTCAATTTTCATAAGCTCGAGATACGATTTTTGTGTCGTATTTCCACCCTTCTAACTGCATGTATTTAACTGAAGTTGAAGCATGTTTATGCATATACATGAGAATTACAGGGGGAAAACCTAAAAAAAACATGTTCACAACAATTTTAAACTGTGCCAGGGTGTAAGGTGATATTTTAATGGATCAATATGAACTCACCCAAATCTAATTGTGATCGCGCTACCCAATAGCCCATCTCTTTAGCCGGAAATCATTTAAGTCCTTCATAGTGTTACACAATTTTGAAATGTTTATTATGTGTCTAAAGATATTATCACATTAAGTTGTGATCTTAGTAAAATTAATGTTTGTAATATATGCTACTTATTATTGGGTGGAAAAACATTAGTTCTGGAAAAGTTAGGGGATTTTGGAATATATTCCGGCCGGGGACCCTGTTATAGGACTTACTTTTATCAAAAATATATATTTTATAATTTATAAAACTCACTAGTAGACTTTGTTGTGTAGGCTACTCTCTAGAAATCCCTCCACAATTTGGGGAACATTGTTATTGATTTAACATTTACTGTAAAATATATTTATTTCCAACAATTCATCACATACATTATTGCTTTAGAGTAGAGTTTAGTAAAATGCCTCCATCTTCCTCTATCCTCTCACCACTCTTACTCCTTTGATCGCTTCCATCCTTCTCTTCTCATAGAAAGCGTTCAAGTGAAAGGATAAGAATGGAAGAAATTAAAAGAGGAAGCAGGGTGGAAGGATAGAGGAAGATAGAGGCATTTTACTAGACTAACCCGGACCCAAGCTGGAAACAGTTGATGATGATGATGATGATGATGATGATGATGATGATGATGATGATGATGATGATGATGATGATGATGATGATGATGATGATGATGATGATGATGATGATGATGATGATGATGATGATGATGATGATGATGATGATGATGATGATGATGATTGGAGGTCGTAAACCTTTTTAATCAAAAAGCCATATAAAAAAATGTAAAGACCTACAAATATATTTTCTTATGATATTTCAAAATCAGCAATATTTACCAACCTATATTTAATTACAGGTATACCTATACCAGTATAGTAAATATGTGTAAACAAATTAGTGTGACCCGCCTCGGTGGCGTAGTTGGCTAACGCGCCAGTCGTGTTGAGCCAGACCTTCGAGGACGGGGAGATCGAGGTTCGAATCTCGGTTGGGTGAACTGGGTTTTTTTTTTTCCTAAATGGTTTTCCACTCTCCCTCCACGCAAATGCGGGTTCACTTCCTCTAAATTCAACCTTCCCAATTCCTAATCCATTAGCGTAATTAGTACTTAAGCGTATAACCCGAACGGGTAGTAAGACGCGGTGCTAAATAAAAAAAAAATTAGTGTGACTTGAACTTGAATTTCTTTAGTTCACTTGTTCACATTTTCAGTGTTTTTTTTTTATTGTAGTAAACCCTTTAAACTTTCATCTATTAGCCTAAAACGATACTTATTTTTAATATAATGCATGTTAGAGAAATTGTTTACAACTTAATGTCAAACCCTGAAAAAAGTCAATAGGTAAAAAGCAAGCTTTGTTGGAGGGTTTGGGGGGAAGGCGATGGATATTTAAACGGTAAATAGTTCCAGCATTTGAATATGATGTCATGTGGCATATTCTCATTAGGTGTAGGGTTCATTTCAATTAGCGTAGCCATTTTACTTTTATTTTTTAGTTTTCAAAAGTTATAATAGTAGTTCTTTAACCTGTATTCCAGGAAAGTCTTTGACACTACCCAGTTTGAAAATTATCTATGCTTAAGTAGTGTTTCATAATTAAACTTTTTTTCCTCTTTTTTTTTCCCCCCACTGTTGGGATATTTCTAAAGTTGGAATGTTTTCCTTGAAAGTGTCATTCAACATGGCTCGATTTATTGTTCTAAATTTGTAATGCAAATTAAGCAAGTATTGTGTTAATTCATTAAGCTACATAAAAGCAAAACGATTGGTCCATGTTTTATTAAATCCTCAGTTTTTGTCCATGATTTTTCTTTTTTTGAACTCATTGTAATAATAATTACAGGGTGTCTACTAGGTCACCAAAGTCACGAAAAGTTACTAATTGCAAAAAAAGGTCACAAAAGTCCCTGAAAAATCATGAATTTTCAATATTTTGGCCATAAATTCAGGAAAATATTTTTGTTTGAATTTCCCATGCATAGTAACAACGCAAACGTGTTGAATATTGAGCCACCCACTGCCTGTGATGCAACGCGCTAGCCACAAGTTGCTTGATTGTTTTTACCGTGATACCAAGGACAAGGTTAACGTTCACCATCTAATTAAAGTTTAATGTTGCTTGTGAATGCATTATGCCTATCTAATTTTTGTTTCTCCAACTCAGTAGACATCCTGTATTAGAGTTAATTGATGAAAATAAAAGAGCACTTAACACAAATAATGTACTGTCCATTGTTTCAAAATAAAATACCTACTTTAATAATGAAAAACTTTAGGATCTATTTGTATGAATATACCACTATCGAGCAGTAAACTAACATGAATGAACATGTCAATGGCAGTCTTTCACCCACACCCTGTTCCTCGTCGATCATACTTTGCACCACTTCCCCTCTGCCCTCACCTCACCACCTATCTTATAAATTTTTCTCATCAATAAACAATAAAATGTACAAAATAGGTGGATCCATTAACTCATTTTGTTCTGTCGTATTCTGAGAACTTTCATTGAACATGTCAATATCAGGGTGGCCACTTATCGAGAAAACCGAGAATAATGCTTGAATTTAGTGCATTTAAAAAAACCTGTGAAAAGTGCTTGAATTTTGCTGTTTGCCTGGAATCTAAAGGCCAGACTAAATAGCTTCTAGGAGTAAGTTATCAAAATGTTGTGGGCGAGAACCACTTTTAATATTTTGGAAAGGCACTCAATTAACAATACTTGCTCCTTTACTAACATTTGGCGGTGTGTTCAACACAGCTTTTACAAAATAATGCACTCAGAATAATTTGTTTAAAGTCTCACAATGGGAGGAAAAGCCTTTTAAAATCAAGAAAACTATTGTATTTTTTCAAAGTAAGTTTTCTTGTCTCATTCTTGCATCTCGATATTTTTTTCATATCCTTGTCTTGATATCGTCTCGGATTGAACAAGTGGTTCTCGCATATTCCTAATTTTAATTGCTGCCATTGGACAAAGAGGTAAGGGTTTGCCAGGAAAACCAGGAATCATGCTGGAATTCTACTCTAAAGCTAACCCTTGAGAAAGACAATTTATCTGTAATATTTGAATATGTAGAGAACGACAGTTGATTTGTCTCCTTTTCCTGGGGGGAAGGGTGGTCAACAAGATGATGAAACTGAGTCGCCGTCCTAATCGTCAGGAAGGAGAACGAAAAAGCTTCGAGTAACTTCTTCACAGTTTGAATTTGCCATGTTCTCATTGGTGCAAATTCAAACAAGATGAAGAAGGGTAGGAAGGTAATGACCAGTAAATAGCGGTTCAACCGAGGTATTAAGTAGGATTAGACCAAGCAAACCTGGGACTCTTGTTGAAAAAATCCGGTAGGACTTGGGCAAACCTTGTGACGCTCGGGGGCAATAATTGTGGGAGGACTTTATTTATAATATTGTACTGATACTATTTGCTAAGCATTCAAGTTGTACTCAAATTATAGTTACTTAATCAAGTGTAGCGTGTTAAATATACCATTCCTAATTCATGATATCAACAGTGTAAAGCATAACTTATGATATATTAAATATCAATGAACTCACAATGCAATAAAAGTTGAATCTTTTAGTAACCACCCTATACTTTCAATATTTTAACGGCCGAGAATAAGTTATAAAAAATATTGTAACACCCTTAATATGTAATAGTTAGAATATTATGGTTTCCAATTTTATTTCTTGTGTGCAAACAATATTTATAAACTAAATTAATTACATTTCATTAAAAGAGCAGACATTTTTTGGGCTAAGACTTGCATTTGGCTCTGGAGGCGTACGCTCCTCATCCATCTTTAGAGAGTATGATAGAAGATAAATCCTTAACATCCCCTTATTTTAAAGCTCAAAATTTTGACAATCTTTTTACTTACTATATCTTTAGGTTTTTAATCACCATTTCAATTATTGAAACGTAAATAATTTAGAACTTTTAATTATTTTAATGTGATCTAAAAAATTTTCTCATTAGTATTTTTGCATCCTAAAAGTTGATTGATAAAGTTTGGCAAATTTCCTTCGCTATCATCTTCAACATCATTTTCAGCACTCATATATTTCTGTAAAATCATCCCCCATGATAATTTGTTAATACAGTAAAACCTTGGATTGCGAGTAACTTGGTCTGCGAGTGTTTTGTAAGACGAGCAAACATTTTCAATAAATTTTAACTTGATAAACGAGCAATGTCTTGCAATACGAGTAGTACTAAGTCTACGTCAACGATTTGTAAAGTATTAAAGAAGAAATAAGGGGGCTAGATGCAGCAAAAGGAGTCACTAGAGTACCAAAGCAACGGCCATGTGTTCTCTAAGATGTAGAAAAGTTGCTTCTCGTATGGTTAAACGAGAAGCAACTAGCAGGCGATACTGTGACCAAGAACTTTATCTGCGAGAAGGCAAAGACCTTGTACGCTGACCTCGTAATTAAACTGCCAGGTACGTCGACAGAAAATGAAGAAGGCTTCAAGGCGAGCAGGGGATGGTTTGATAACTTTAAGAGAAGAAGTGGTACCCACAGTGTTTTGAGGCACGTAGTGGCTGCGAGTTCGGACGCTAAGGCAGCTGAGGCGTTTGTTGCCAAGTTCCAGAAGCTCATGGCTTCCGAGTGCTATCTGCCACAGCAAGTTTTTTACTGAAATGAGACAGGGCTATTTTGGAAAAAGATGCCAAAGAGGACCTACATTACAGCAGAAGAGAGTGCAATGCCCGGTCACAAGCCCACGAAAGACCATCTCACCTTCTTGTTGTGTGCTAATGCAAGCGATGATTTCAAAGTCAAGCCCCTTCTCGTGTATCATTCCAAGAATCCACGAGCCTTCAAGAAATGCAAGGTGCAGAAGAGCCAGTTAAACGTTATTTAGAGGTCCAACAGAAAGGCTTGTGTCACCTGTTTCTTGTTGAGTGGATCAACGAGGTACTCGGTCCTGCAGTGAAAAAAAACCCTTTAAGAAAAGAGTTTGCCACTCACAGTCTTGCTGGTTATGGTTATGCTCATCCTCCAGGCCTTAAGGACGACTAACTGGAGGAATTAAAGTTCATTAAGGTCAAATTCCTTCCTCCTAACACCACTCCATTACTCCAGCCCATGGCTCAGCAGGTAATTTTGAACTTTAAACAGCTTTACACCAAAGCAATATTTCAGCGATGCTTCGAGGTGACCAAAAGAGCAACACCTTACCCTCCGAGAGTTTTGGAAAAAGCATTTTCACATCGTAAACTGCCTCAAGATCATTAATAAAGCCTGGGATGGGGTCACCAATAAAACCCTCAATTCTGCTTGGAGAAAACTGTGGTCTGATTGCGTCAAGGTGTTTTCTCATGAACAGGAGCCACCAGTGGTGAGCAACTGCAAGAAGTTATGGAGATCTCATCGGAGGAGGAGGAGAAAAATATGAATGAATCCCTCACTTCAAATGAGATTAGGAAGATGTGTAAAATGTGGGAAACAGTGCAAAATTTTGTAGAAAATCACCGCCCGAATAAGGCTGTAGCAGTGCAAGCGATGAATCTGTTTAACGACAATGCAATGTTACACTTCCACGAAATCCTCAAAAGCAAGTGTCATTGGATAAGTTCCTTGTTAAAGTCTCACAAAAAGAAAAAGATTCCAGTGAGCCAACAGATAGCAGTGATTTAGTTAGTGACAGTAAAATTCGTCCTAAGCAATAACACATCTCCTTCTCTCCACTCTCTCGTCTACCTCACACCAGCCACGATTAAATTCAATTAATAAATTTGATTAAAGTACAGTTAAATTTAAATAACGAAAATAAAAAAGGTAATTTTTTTTGTATTAATCATTTTTAGAATAAATATTTTTGGGTTGAGGAACGAATCATCTGAGTTTCCATTATTTCTTATGGGGGAGATTCGCTTTGATATACGAGTGCTTTGTATTACGAACACGCTTACGAAACGAATTATGCTCGCAATCCAAGGTTTTACTGTAATATAGTCTAATATCTCGGTGAACTAACGATACAGTACTTAGAGTCTCGAAAAACCGACCTAATCTGAACTGTGATAGTGTCGAATTATTGAAATGTCGAGTTTACAAATGAACTTGCATAAGATGCATGTTTACTGTGTCATGTTTACTAAACAAGGATGAGTCACAGTGCAGTATCGAATATTATAGGCACAGTTTTACTGTAATATTGTATGGAACAGTAACAGTAATATATGTACAGTATACTATATTACATGTTAATATAATGGTGTGTATACATATGTGTAATATACATAAATGCAGTACTGTACTGAACATATAATATTGTATTGATTCGAATAACACATTACTGAATTGGAAAACTAACAAACACAGTACTTGTAAAAACACCACAGCACGACTGTTCCACTCGAGTTACACAAACAAACTTAGAGGCTGTACAATTGAATGATTGTGATTACATTTATGTGGACGTGCATGTGTCGAGTTGTTGACTTTCTGAGACTATACTGTATTATTTAAAAAAAAAATTTAAATATACCAAAATTAATAACATTAATATAAATAGAAATATTTATAATACTGATATTCTTATTAATGTTAAAAATAAAAATTGTAGTTTTATAAATATAAGTCAGTACATTTTTACCGACTCCACCCAAAATTGCTTCCGACTCCACAGCCCTGCTTGGAAGGAAAAGTCAGTACCTATTTACGTATAATCCCTATTTTTAAAATACATAAATAATAATTATATACATGTTTTTGTTTGTCTAGCATAAACCTAAGTAACTTCAATAACAGCATGAATAAACTGTCAGCTTCATTCAACACCAGCAATTCAAGGACACCAAACAAACAAGGCGGAGTTGCTACAAAGAAAACACCATCAAAGACACCTTCCAAAACTCCCAAAAAGTCACCAGGTGAGAACTATTTTAAATCAATTTGAACCAGTACTTGTGGATAGTTGCAGTGATATCTGCAGATTATTGCACTAAAATTTATTCTAGACTTTTTATTGGGGAAAGTTTATAATAATAAGCCCTCACTTGACTTTCTAGTTAAAAATTTTCTCATCAAAGCCTATCACTTTACATAGATTTTTAGCTTTCATAGTTTAAGGTGAATCAAATTGTATATTTTCCGCCTACATGCCACGGTGACAACTTTAAAACAACCCCCTCTCCCAGCTCCCTATCTGTTTCACCATACCACTTAAGAATCGAGTTTTTTTAGTTTTACCAAAATAAAATATGTTATCTACAGATATACACTACTGCGCAAATCACGAATTCCATGTTGATATAAATAAATAATAAAAAAACTGGTAAATTCTATGGTAAAATCAAATTTTCATTGTAAATTATTATTTTACTGACATCCAGGATCCCTTTTATTCAAAATGATAGGTAGGGCCTATTTTGTCAAAATCTGTTCAGCCATTTCCTTGTAATTTTTATAAAGTGGAGATGTAAGGAACGTGAGAAAAGGCCATCATTGGTTTTGCATTTTGGCTAAACATTTTTTTTGGCCAAACTAAATAAAATCACCCTCGAGTATAAAAATAGTGTAATTTTATTCACATGGTGACATCAACAGATGTTTTGTCTTTGTCATGAGCATAGCGTCATTAGATGACATACTTTTTAAATGAAGGAAAAAAGTTATTAAATTCCAGGACACCCTTGACAGATAATTAAGAACTGTTGAGGTCATCATGTGAAGAAAATAAACTCGGTTTGTACTGAGGCAATATTTGATTTATTTTGACACAAAAGCTGCAAAATACCGGTACCTTTTCTCATGTCCCCTACATCCTCGAACCTTAATAATACTCCCTTTAGGGTGATAAACCTAACATCAAATGTATTAAAATTAGTAAACTGAACTGTAAGTGATGGAACAAAACTAAAATAATATTAATATTTTTACCTTAATAAAACATACTTACTATGGAATACATCTCATTTGGATTTAAAAAATGGCTCTTTTAGGTGGTATTTGTGTCAAAGTAAATACAGATTATTAATTTTTATTCTCATTCATTTGTTAAGGAGTAAAATATTTATAAAACACTTAAAATGACTTCAAATAAAACAAATTTTATATTTTATAAACAGAAAAGATTTATTCTTGCAATTTTAAACATCAGTGTTGGCAGGATATATATGTTGTCCCTAAGTCTCTAAACAGTAAAAGAAAGTCAACTCTAGAAGTCCCTTTTTTATCCTAGGTGCCTAAAATCCCTAAAAATTGCTAGGCCCATATAATTTTTTTTTTAAATAATTCCGTGGTCTTGTGCAGATTGTAACTTTGGATTAGAAATCGGAACTGATGGAAAATCAGTCTTACAAAATTATTTCTTTGTACTTAAAAAATCCTCTGATGAAAGCTTAAATTATTTTTGATATCTTCAAGTGCTAAGATATTCTCTGACTATTTTCTAATTTTTTAAAAAGAAACTCTCAAGATTCATGTACTGTACATGAATTTGGAGGAACTTTTGAGGAAAATTAGTTTATAGTTTGCAAACCTGAGACAAACCAGGTATTTTGCTTTGATAGCAGAGCAAGGTGAATGCGGTAGGAATGAGATATCTACAAAATGTATATGGAAAAATTCGTATGTACAGAGTCAGTAATGAATGGGCGCTCAAGAAGTATGGTTTGAATGTGAATCCAATAGGCCAATGTGAAAGATGTGTCCTACGTTGTTTTGGACATGTTGAGAGGATGAGTGTGTGTGTATCGAGTGACGAAGCAAATAAATGAACGGAAATTGTGGGGATCGAAAGGAAGGAGTAGGCCATGTAAGACATGATTAAAGGTTGTAGATGAATGTGTGAAAGAGCTTTAAGAACAAAAAAGCATGCATGACTTGGTGTATGGATGTGGTTGAAATGAAGAGAGTATGCTAGGATCGAGAAGTGTGGAGAAAGTTAGTGAGGATAGATTAAGTATAAAGATTCTTTTTTTAGTTAAATGCACTCTCTTGCCTATCCCAAAAGGGAACGGAGTGATTATGTATTTATGTATAGAAAACCCTCACAAGATATAAGTGAGGAGGTCCTGAGTGCAGTAAAAAAAAAAAAAAAAAAAAGTGGAATCCGTTGGCTTCAAGTCAAAAGCTTGGAAACACTTCACTGTGTTTGTGAAATACTTCCAGCAGAAATACAACACAAAGACTTTATCCTTCATGATATGGCTTTTTTTAGATCCGAAAGCTCCTAAAGCTACCAACAGTGAAGCTATACTTCTGAAAGTGGCAAGGATGATACCTTTTGATGTCAATACAGACTGCCAAATTGATGAGTGGAAGGTGATTGAAGCATAAACACTCATAGGAATCGATGACTGAAGCTTTGAAACATTTTAGAAAGAATTTTTTGAAGTAAAGAATTTAATGAATAACACAAAATACAAGGAAGTAACAAAAGTAGTTAGAGCCACTCGGTAATGGCGATGTTGAGAGAGGCTTTTCAACATTTGGACATGATATTACAGAACAGACAGATTTGAAAAGAAGTCATGAAAAAGATTGCAGCTGACAAACGCATTAAGCAAACATAATCATTATAATATTACATCTGTGGTGAAAAGAAAATGCAAGTAGCTCATGTGTTATTGTGAAAGGATATAAAGTTTTAAAACTAAAGAAACAAACATACATCCAAAGATATTGGAAATAAAGTATCTTCTCTGATAACTTCATTTTGAAAGGTCAGCCAAGAAAGAAAAATAAAGTAGTGAAAGAACCAATTAACTGTTAACCAAAATTAAATTTGATATGTAATATTTAAGGTAAAAATAAAAAAGAAATGATAACAAGTAGAGATGAAAAAGTACTCTGTATATTTCTGTATTTTGATATTAATATAATTTTCTGTTGTTTAATATAGCTAAAAATAATAGATGAACTTAAAAGTTGTGTTAAAATTTTAAAGAGATGCTTTTTGGATGGCGTTTTGGTTGTTCTCGTAGTTTGAGGTACCATTATTTGAACTGTAAGCACCGTAAAGTCCCTAAAATAGACCTGAATATAGAGTATGACCCCTGTGTTGGTAGTACTGGACTATTATATTAAATTTATCTTTTAATATTATGCTCAAACTTATTACAGGTAGAGCAAAAACTCCGACTGGTGGTGATCGCTTTATCCCAAATCGAGGATCGACTAACATTGATTTAGGACATTACAAGGTACATGTTACTACTATGTTACTGAGGTTGCCAAATTTAAAGAATGCCTCACATGACATAATATTTTCCACTGACTGACATTTGTTTTAAAATATGTTTCTAATTAACAAACATTGCACGTAACCTATGAGAAAGTATCTTTGTCACTAAAAGGGCTGGACATTAGTTTTTGATTTGCACATTTCCAAACATAAGTGCAACTCATTTTTTTTAAATCTCAGAAATTTAGCAATTTATTGTTATTTATTGTATTAATATTGTTACTTAAGCTTAAATTAATATGGATCAATTTATAATTATAATTAAAGGCAGTAATAAAGCAATTTCTACATCAAATATTAGAAAATTTACAGCAATTAAAAAGAAACATAATGAGAAATGTAGTTGAGTTGATATTTTGAGGTTGAATCCACATTCAAACGGTGATATTTTTTCTCAATCAATAGATTTTTTTAATGATATACTAATAGTTACTATAGTAATATTTAATATTAGAGGTATAGTAATATTTCTAATTATAATTTGATTACTTAACCTAACTCATTTAGATGTTTTGATTGAAAGTAAAATATTTTAAATATACTAAATAAGCTAGTATTCTCTACCTCATCAGTATGGAGAAATAACCATACAGCATCTACAAAATGTCAGTGGGTCATTCCGAAATCTAGGGACAATTTATGTAAACGGTGTTTTTTATATATTTGTGTTAATTATTTTAACACATATACAATTGTTTTAATACAAAGGCATGGTGGCTACAGACAGGGAAAACAGGGAAAACCTGGAAAAGTCAGGGAATTTTAGGATGACAGGGAAAACAGGGAATTTAACTAAAAATAAGGAAAAGTCAGGGAATTAAAAATGGGTCTAAAATATCCCATTAATTTCGCAACTAAACACTAAAACAAAAGTTAATAATACCTAAATAAAATAACATTTTAATTTTTTAAATAACTGTTAAAACTTTATGTTTAATATATACAAACTTTTTTTAATATGTGATCAATATAAATAAAAAAAAGTCATCATCACCATTAAAACTGGAAAAAAGTAGTCAGGGAAAATTGAAAAATGTTGCCTGGAAAACCTGGAAAAGTCAGGGAATTTTGTAAAATATGTTTTGTAGCCAGCCTGAAAGGATATGTAGCACAGAAAATTAAAAACGTACAAGTTATTACAAAAAGATTATAAATATAAAATATCCTTTTTTATGGTGAAATGTCACCTCCATGTCATGTCACTACCCCCATGTCACTAGAGTGTGAGGCTTCCAAATTTATAACACCTTTGAAGAATCCATTATAAATAAATGAGATGAAGTCTAATATAAAACAGTAATTCCAGGTTGCAAATGTCATAATTGTACTGAATTTATTAACTAAGTAATCTAAACCTCTGGGAGTGTTCCTTGTTACAATGTCAACTCCATGGTCTGAACAGAACTTCCTTAAAAATCCACTAGATTGTGTAGTTAGGACAAAGGAACCATGTGAGAGAAAGCCCTGAGTATCCATCTTGAATTGTGTCTCATTTCATTCCTATAGGTGAGTGTTTTAATTGTCTTAATTATGAATTATTTACTTGTTATTGAAGAATATTTTTATTGATGTTCACCTCCATGGTGTTATTAAATTGTTCTTATATATATAAAAAAAAAATTGTTCCCTCTGAAGTGAGATTTAATGATTTAACATTGGATGAAAGCCAAAAATTTGTAGCTTAGTAATTTATAGGTTTGGTTCTGTGTAAATAAAACCTCAAATCTGTCACCTCCATGGTTGTCACTTCCATATACTTAATCTAGCATGGAGGTGACAATATATTCATGGAGGTGACATAATTTCAAATTTAGTATTTCACTCTTTATCTGTGCTAAAGTAAAGTATCATTTACTTAGTGAATATAATTCTTTTTTTTTTTTTTTTACTTTTTGTTTACTTGTTATTTTGTTTGTTTTGTTTAGTCCATATATTTGGGTAATTATTTAGCTTTGCTGAATTAACAGTGGTAGTTATGTGATTTCAAGGTTTAAAAAGTTTGGTATCTCTCCATCATGTGTAAGAAATATTTCAAAATTAATTCTATCAAAAACAGTTTATTCACTAAATGTAAACAATTACAAGTTTTGTTTGTGAATATTATTTTCTTCCTGCATCATAACTTTTTCAAGAATGGAAAATTTATATTGTGATGTTTTAATATAGGGGACCCCATGAACAATAGGAATGGACTTAGTATAAAAATCTGAAGTTTAAATCATTACAATTATAATGTAAATTGCATTTACTTTATACAAAAAATATTCATATTAATTTGTTTTCAGAAATAAACATGGCAAGAAAAAAAAAAGTCTGATAAGAATTTAGTAGATGTTAAAAAAAAGAAAAGAGATGCAGAAATGGAGCGTAGGAATAAGATAAAAAATGATCCAGTATGTTATGAAGAATTCAAAAGAAAGGAACGAGAGAGATATAATAAAAGAAAGGAAGATGGGAAAATAAAATTAATCTCAGATTTAAGTGAAAGAGGTAAGAGACAGCAAAGGAAAAAATGGGTTGAAAGGACGACAAGACATAGAAAGAGGCAGAAGGCTGATAGGGAAGAACTTAATAACATTTTAGTATGTGGCACTCCGTCATTAAGTGGCACAGAAGCAAGAGAAGTCACTGTTTCTGCTGCTGGGCCTAGCAATGGCATACTGGGGAGGGCTGGCTCAAGTAGGAAGAAAAGGGTTTTAAGGAACAGATCACAGGCTCACCGAAAGATAAAAGAACTTGAAGGAAAGCTCAAAAGGCTTTTGAAAAGTGCAGCTAAATATAAGGCAAAGTACTACAGATTACGTAAACAAAAGGGGAATAATGCAAGTCCACGAACAAGAGTTAGAGAATTCTTAAATGATGAGAAAGTGTCTACTAAAGTAGTGAAACGTTTGCAGTTTGGAGAAGTACTTACTACAATTACAATGCAAACCAAGATTCAAAAGCTCGTCAGGTTTTTGCTAGAGTTCTAAGTGGCAAAATTATTTAAAAAAATACAGGCTCCTTTCTCACACCAAGGAGTTTCTTTCACATAAGCGCCACAAAAAGAATGAAGGGAAGAAAATAAAATCTGTTTTTGTAAAGAGAAAGTATGACACTAAATATTCATTGCACTTGAAAAATGATGTTGAATTTTTTGAGAAGGATAAAGTTAGTAGAATAGAACCAGGAAAGAAGGATGTTATAACAAGAAACAAAATTAAAAAACAGAGAATACTGAACAATAGTTTAAGGGTGCTACACAAACAGTTCAATGAATCACATTCTTACAATATTGCTTACTCTACATTCTGCTTCCTGCGTCCATTTTGGGTCCTTTCACCTAATATCCATAAGTTGGATACTTGTCTCTGTACAAAACATGAAAATTTTGACATGGTTTTTGAACGTCTGAAGCACCTCAATATTATTGAGTACAAGAGACCAGATGATTTAATTAAAGTATTAATTTGCAATGAGAAAGCCAGCAGCGAACAATGTTTGGAAAGGAAATGTGATGACTGTAATGATAATCGGGTAGTAACAAAGGAGTTTGAAGATAAAGAAACAACATACCAGCAGTGGTCAAGGAAGAAAGAGAAGACTTGTGTTAAAGGAAAAGAAATACAATATGTAAAGGTTTTGAAGGAAACTGTTTCTACAAATATGAAACAATTGTTCAACCTGCTTGTTGATGCATTGCCTGGTTATATGAGGCACATTTCTAACATAAATCATCAGTATAAAGCAATTGCCGACTTAAAGCATACTGATGTTCTTATCCATATTGATTTTGCTGAAAATTAAGTAGTTAAGTTTAACATTTTAATTTTACCTATTAATGCATTTAAGGTACAGAATACCACTATTTATGTTTAAATGGACACCTACATTCCAACTGTCCAATCCTCCATGTACTGTATTGTCACCACCATGGCAACTTGTGTCACCTCCATGTTTGTTAAAAATAAGTTTTTATGTTTATTTACCAAAATAAATGTTCTTGATTTCATTCTATAGTATTTTTGTAATTACCAATCAATTATGATCACAACCATAGTATAACTTGTACATTTTATTTAATTTTAATTTTATCCAGTTGAAAAGTGTAAATTGTCCCTAGATTTCGGAATGACCCCAGTATCAATATCATTCATCATCTTCAAACAATAACGTTATTTTACTAAATGCACAAACATAACAACAAAGTTCTCATACATTACTGTAATACATCTTCTTGAAGGTGATTTAGTAAATAAAATCTCTCTATATATATTTATTATTTTTTTAAGCTCTGTGTCCCTAATGATGAAAATGAGTTTACAAGTCCATCACAAAAAGAAATTGAACGTATCATGGGAGAAAACCTTCACGGCAAAGATCTCAATGCTTCCAAAGTCCTTGCCTTCCAATCAAAAGCTCCTGATCCACCTGAGGTAAGTCATCATTGTTGTGAATGAAACAGCTGATAGTATTTGGATTAAATTTGGTTTTAAATATATACAGAACAGTAATTGTATTACAGGGTTTTCAAAATCCCCTGAAGGTGGTGTACAGTCACTCCAAGACTCCGTCGACCAAAAGCTCTTCTCGCTACATTCCACAAGCACCAGACAGAATCTTGGATGCTCCAGACATTTTGGATGACTACTGTAAGTTTTTTTAATACTCGACTAGTACTTTTGATTCTCTTTAAAACTCGTTTCTATAGGGGTTCTTACTTTAAATGTTAATGTTTTTCTTAATGCCTATACACTTTTCACATAGAATCAGATTTATTTATTGTTAAAGTTTTAAAAACCCAAAATAATACAAAGAATACCTATTAAAAACAGTTATATTATACATAATTAATTAATTAATTATTATTAGGTGTTCTGTCTTACGACATGTCCATTCTCTTTGTTATGGAACTAAACAATTTGGAAAAATTTGCTTGAAAAAAAAAAGATCATTGTATGTTACATTTTCTTTGTAATGTGCAGTCTATAGATTTTTTTTGTAATCCATAGTCAGAGTAAGCTCATTTTTGGGGTTGCTTTATGGAATGGGGAGTGGGGCCGCTACCTGAACCTGACTTTGTGAAAGCCAGTTTATTGACACTATAAGGCAATTTTTGTTTGCTCTCAAGTAAAACCATTTTTAGAGTGAACTGCCTGCTTGATAGCGATGTTGTCACTTGGGACTGCACATAGCGATCCTCGGGCTGAAGGATTCAAGCTCTCCCAATGAGTGCGGCCAATTTTACCTGGGGGTTGTGGGTCTGGCGTATACCTTGTTAGTGGGCTGGGCATTACACATAACTAATGGTGAATAGGGTATAGTATATAGTGCACAAGAAGTTGTAACACATTATTTTCAATGTTAGCCCTAATAGTGGTACACAGTGCATAAAGGTGATTTAACATGTTTATGCATGGAGTTGAGCATAGACAACTCTTTAACTTGAGATGTATCAGCTAACGAGAATGCAAGGAGAGGCTCTAGTCAATCAAAGGCCATTATATACAGCAGACTGAAAATATATTTTATTGCTGTTGGAAATTCCTTGTGGTAGCCATACAAGTTTGGTATTAATGAATTTTCTTTATTTTGAGGCCAATGACTACGAGTGTGAATATGATTAAAAATAAAAGGGAACTACTACATTTTGGATTCTGTTATTGAAAGTAGCTCTAGGCCTACTATAGTATTCATGACAATAATTAAATCGGAACAAATATAATTTGATTTAAAGGTATGGGCACCACTTAAATTAGGTTGAATTGATGTTTCAAAATATACATTTTATTGAACGTTGGTGTTGAGTGAATCCTTAAGTGAAGTATATTTAAATTAGATATTTTATCTAATAGAGCAACGAGAGGAACTAGGATTATAAATGAATATTTTTAGAATATAGGTGGTCTACATGGGGTACATGAGATAGTAGGAGAAGCAAAATTGAGATGTTATGGACACATGATGAAGCTAGAAAGGAGAGGGTCCTAAGGAGAATGACGGAGTCAAAGTTTGAAGAGAAAAGCCACAAGGAGGACAGGATTAGCAGATAACATTAAGTGTGTGAGTGAGAGGAGAAAAATGGATGAGAGTAATGAAAAAAGATGGAGACCATTTACTAACTGACCCAGGCATAGGCTGGAAACAATTTATGATGATGACCTGTTAGAGCAAGGAGGTTAAACCATTTCGTGACCTGGCGGTCTAGGGGTAAGGTGTCTGACTTCTGTGCTGGGGGTCTGGGGTTCAATCCTCGGTCCCAGCACAGATTTATCTGATTGCCAAACCCTTCCTTCACCTCTGACAAGATGTGTATTAATCACAACTGGTGAATGTGAGGAATGTCAGGCCTCCACCGTGGTTCGGATTCCACATTAAAGTGTAGGTCCTCCATTTCATCTCACAATCACCCTACCATTTCACATTAGCTTAAGTGTGTGTAACCCGAACGGGTGGTAAGACGTGGTGCTAATAATAGTAATAGTAGTAGCAGTAGTAGTAATAATAATAATAATAATACCACCACTACTACTACTACTACTCCTCTAAAAAAACACGATAAATTTAAGTAAAACTTTGATTACTACATTTGAATATAAACTGATGTATTTTCTTATGAATTGTATACTGAACGCTATGTACTATTTACTAACTACTATCTATGCTTTATGTATGAATATAAGCCCAGGCCCAGTAAATATTGAGCTATACTGTTTTTTTTCTTTTTGTTAGACCTGAACCTGGTAGACTGGAACGCCAATAATATTCTGGCAGTGGCACTCAATGACACACTTTACCTGTGGAATGCTACTACAGGAACCATTGAACGCCTTTTCACGTTAGAGGGAAATGACTACATCTGCTCTGTGTCTTGGATGACTGAAGGGGCCACTCATCTGGCCGTCGGAAACTCTCTAGGTTCCGTGCAGGTACGAAACATTTGTGATTTACATATTACCTATATTTTTCCAAGATGTTTAAAAATATAACATCTTCTTATACATAATCTCCTGGCACTGCAAATTAAGAACACAGTTCAAGAATCTTTTTTATGTAGTAGTACAGTACAGTATATCAATTCCTAGTAGAAAAACAATACTACTGTAAAAATATCATTTTTCCACCCCCTTTTTATTAAAAAATAATCCTTTTAAGAACAAAATTAATTTTCATTCTTTCAACACACAAAACTATTTTTACTTCAGGATAGATTAAATAAATAACCTTTCAAAGAACCTTTTAAAAACTTGGACGTCTTTGATTCACGGTCTTATTGTAGTTAGATAAGTTCAGCAATAGAGGGGTGCTCGCTTCCGTAGCCGCATATTCTAAGGCGCTACGCTCACAGTGAACTAGACTGCCAATGATGAGGGGATTGAGGTTCTAATCTCGGTCGGGTGTACTGAAGGTGGTTTTCTACTCCACACACATGCTGGTACACTTCCTCTAAGGGCTGGTTTTATGACTACAGGCTAAATACGGCTATCGGGAGGTTAAAGTTAGCTACCAGTTAAAGGTTATCAACCACTTTAATATTTTACGTGTATTATGAACTGAATTTATCTGTAGGATAAATATATTCTTATGTAGAAAATGCTAGTTTGGTACTGTTTTTACTGGTACGTGCATGCGTATAAGACCAGACACTATCTCTACAAACTAACGAGTGGCGAAAACACTCAACATTTGTTAAATAATGGTGGCTAAATGAGTGCGAGTAAACATGGTGTCAGGTGTGCGGAGAAGCTAAGATGTCGTGCAAGTACCAATTTCGGTGGATGCCAAAATGTGGTCAATAGTTGGGTACTACGTTTACAAAATTTAATTTATGGTTCTCACATTTTGATAATTTGTTCTTATATAAATATAACTCTACAGATAGCTTGTCAGTTTATATAAAAGTGTGAACTAAATGTTCTAAATTATATAGTTAAAGCCCGGTCCTGTGCTTACTATACACGTGAACCCAGACTTTAACCTAAAAACAGATTCTGATAGGCGAAACCTCATTAAAAACAACGCTCACTATGGCAACAACCATTTTAACTATCAGATAAAAGTTATGGGATACTTAAACCTCCTGATAAAAATGTGATGGATAAATACATTTTATCTGGCAGATAAATGCTATCTTGCAGTCACAAGACGCACTTTTAACTTATCCACCAGATATAAATATTTATCTACCGGATTAATATTTATCCAGGAGTCATAAGACCGGCTCTAAATATAACATTTCTCATCCTAAAAAAAACATTAGTGGAAGTAGTACATAGGTGTATTACTTGAACAGGTAGTAAAACACGATGGTAAAAAAAATTAGGGGGGTTTCCAGGGAACTGAAAAAAATTTAGGAATTTGTTAGGTTAAGTAGCTGTCTCTTCATATTAGAGAAACATAAAGCAACTTTTGGGTTGCACAATGTTGGAAGATTTTTGCATTTTAAAATTACTTAGTCACCTTCGGTCAACAAACTATCTAGTTTCTACACTGGGAGAACATTGTTGCATCATGTTGGTGTTTGTTTTCTATATTTAAAAACTAGATACAACACTGTATCTAAACTGTGGACACAGTTTATATTTTATGGCAACATGTGGGACAAAGATTATGTTTTAGCGGCGGCCGCTGCTTGTTTAGTAATGTTTGCAAGTAGACCACAAAAACAAAAGCACAAGTGTTGGGTTCGGCGAAGTTTACAAAATGGAAATGCATGTGGTGGGAATGAAATACTAAAGGATTTGAAGAACGATGACCTCTTATCTGGAGAAATTCGTGCGGCTGGAAGCTTCACAAACCTAATGCGTATGTCTAGCTCAGACATGGGCTAGTTACTTGTGCAACCATAACTACAACACTTACCGCTCTCAACTGGTAACAAACCGTCCAAATAGAAGAAACATTAGTTTATATGACTCAATGTGGGTCTGTGTTTCGTGTGGTTTGTCCTTTATGTTATCCCTTTTACATGTCATTTTCTAACTGTCTTTTCTTCTATCTTCTATAGTAAAAATACTCAAACACATATTTAAACACAAATTGAATAATATTTTGGCATTGTTGCCTTCATCAAACAAAAAAGAGAAGAGATAATAAATACTCTTTCTACAAACACTGAATTACTCCATTTTGAATTAAAAAAAGAAACTGTTAGAAAAACAATGTGCCAACTGCAGTAGGAGTTAAAGATTTGGGTGTGGTTATCAATATATAATTTAGATAAATATTTAATACTTAATTGTAAAAAAGGCAATAGTAATAAAATGTTTTTTATGTAATTATATATATAAGTTAATCTTTCAGTAAGAAAAAAAACTATCTTATTTTAAGGCCTAGTGGGAATCTTGATTTGGTAATCTATTGGTGGGCCAGTTCCCGCTTTCTGAGTTGAGAGCTTTTGCACTGTTTGGGAAATGCTCTTAATATTTTGGTGAAGTAGCAGGTTTGAAAGTCCTGGTTGTGGGTAACAGCATGGCTGGGTACAGGCTTCTTCGTTCTTTGTGATTTGTGTCAAAACTATGATTATTCATTCACTGTCTGAGAAAACCTGTGGTAAGGCCTATATTCTGCATCACATTAAAAATGAATGAATTTTCATTTCCTCTTTGCCTGAAGCTTCTTAAACAAATGTATGGTAGAAATTGTGAGTATATTAAGTTTTGTTGACAAACTGATTTAAAACTGGAAATGGTGAAATTAATCATAATATAGCTCTAATGGTGTGTCTAAGGCTTGTGCTTTCTCTTACACCTAACCAACTACTAGCATAATAGGACATGCCCGAATAATTTTTTAAAGCTAATTTCTTAGTTATATATTGATTAAAATAATCCCAAAATGAAAAATTCGCAATTCATTTCAAAATTCAAATAGGCATATATAAAATAAAACACCCTATAGAATATTGTTTCCAGCTTTGGGACTGCACTACTATGAAAAGTGTCCGTAAAATGACTGGTCACTCCGCCCGGGTAAGCTCACTGTGCTGGAACTCTTACGTTGTGACGAGTGGTGCTCGCAGCGGTGTCATCAACCACTATGATGTACGGCAGAGAGATTATCAAGTAGCCACCGTCTCTGGAGGGCACACACAGGAGGTCAGAATTATCTTGACAATGACTTAGCGCTCTAGGCTCTAGGCCCAGCCTCCCGACATATCTAAACATATAATTGGCTCACCAATTAGTATTCTAAAAGTGTACTGTATCACAGCAGTAACATTAAATAATGGAGCTATCTATATTAACCCACAGTGGGAATTTTACTTTGAAACAAACACATATTTTCACATAACATTCTGATTGAGTAATCGTGTCAATTCAGAAAAACTTAAAACTCTGTTTAAGTATCATATTTCTGAATTAACATGTTCACTTCATCAGAATTGACATGTTTCTTTCAGCATTAAGTTGTTACCGAGTAGTATAATATTCAAGATAGCCTTTTTAAAAAAAAAGTCTCACCTAACATTTTAAGTGTCTTTGTAAATTTGGAATCATGTGACTCTTGGCTTAGCTATTCATTGTCTACCACTAAGGGTATCTAGGCTATCCCATGCTCAGGGTCATAATTCATTCATAGCTTAAGACAGAGTCCGTGCTGGATGTATGAAAATCATTGACTACTATTAGCTATCACTGATACTACAGCCACTTGATACGGCAGCTTAATAACAACCCCCTGAGTCGCCGGTTGCTCTGGTATCCACAGTAGTTAATAGTAGCCAATGATTTCCACCCGTTCATCACAGACCATGCCTTAAACTATGAGTGAAGAACTACCCTGAGCATAAGACTAGTTCTAGATAGTTCAGTGGTAGAGAATTGGCATGCTAAGCTAAGGGTCCTTGGTTCAATGCCCGTGTCCAGGTGTAATTTTTCAAATTTACAAATGTTGGAGTTATGTGCAAGAAATAAAATGAAAGTGGCAAACAGCTGGTAAAAGAAGGAAAGAGAAAGTCATAAGATCACTAGATATAGTTGGAATGGGGAGCACAAGTTGGTTAAAGACTTAGTCTGATTTTGGTAGGAAGAACAGAAAATGTCTGGAAAAGTTACTAGATTGCTAGAATGTATCCCCATGCCAAAACATAATGATTTGATAGACCATATGTTAAGAAGCTATCACTTTTGACGAGCAAAGTTTTGAAACCAAGAAAACAAGAAAAATTATGACCAAAAAAAATTACATTTTAAATTCTTTTTAAATAAATTACAATTTAAATAATGCTAAGAAAATCTTGTTTCAATTGTTTAGTTTTTTTAATCTTTTTTTCAGTTTACATTTATTTATTATTATTATTACTACAACTATTTAATGATTAGACAGTGTTGGATGTTTAAGAGCTTAACTTGATTTAATGTTTTGATAAGATAATTATGTTTACACTATACAGTATTTAATGTCTGTTAAAACATGTTAGCAACTATAGAAGTTAGATACTACCACCCCTGGATTAAAACCTTTAAATCAGGGGTCAGCAAAAGTTTGATTGTGATCGATCGTTTCAGTATATTTTCTTGTGCGTTGAGCACATTTTATTGTAGTCAAAGTTTTCCATAACTAAAAAGACTGATTTTACTCTTGAGTCGAGTTTGGTCAAATCCACTATTTTACGAATTCGAATCTTGGAAAAAATTATGAACAAAAGAGGAAATATAAACGTAAAAAGAATAATAGAAAATGCAAATAGCAATTTAATGCTAACATTCTTTCTTATAGTACATTCATTATAATATTCATACATTCATTAAAGTGTTAAATTACTGGTATGGGGCCTGGTTGTTAGGTTCAGCTTATAATTAGTTCTGAACCACCAATAAACAGCATTAGAGCTCTAAAACAAATTTCAGTTGAAATATTGAAAAAATATATTTCTTTAAGGATTTGATTCTCAAATCTCTAATATCATTAAGGATTCGATTGCCGACCCCCTCTACTCTTGTGTCTAAACCTGTATTACATATGTATGTATTTTACAGGTGTGTGGTTTGAAATGGTCACCTGATGGTAAATACCTAGCTAGTGGTGGCAACGACAACATGTTATGTGTGTGGCCAGTAGCTGGCGGAGAGAAGCACTCCCAGCCACAACCTCTTTACAGTTTTAGGTATTTTATGTTATATACATTATGTATGATATAGAAAATATGCAATTTTGTTTGAATGCATGTGTTCCGTTGTGATTTTAACTGTGAACTTTGAGGCCTACAATTTTCTGGTGAGTGTTTAGGCCTTACCCTTGTATCGTCTTTCAATGTTTAATTCAAAATATCCATTTGGCGCCATTTTCCTTTTGTGTACATACCAGTAATTGAACATAAATTGAGTATTTTAGCTATCACTATTTTAATTGCTGAAGGCGAGGTTTTTTTGAAGTGAAGTCCAAGCTGTTATCTGTTTCAAACTCATGACTAAATTCTTAGAATGTCTTCATTTTTTAAAACATTAAGAATATGGAAACCATTATTGGCTTCCGGGTATTGAAATTCCTTAAGCGTAGCATTAAAAAATGTTGTTGAAATGAAGAAAAGCTATATCATTAGAGGATCTTTATATGTGCATCAAAATGTTTACTATCTTGTGTAGTGCCCACCAGGCAGCAGTGAAAGCACTGTCTTGGTGTCCTTGGCAGCCCAACATTCTGGCTAGCGGGGGTGGAACTGCAGACAGGACTATCCGTTTCTGGAATTGCAACACAGGAATGTGCCTCAACACATTGGACACAAAGTCACAAGTAAGTTCTCTTATAACTAGTAGGTACCCGCTTCATTGGCCACATGATCTAATGCAGGGGTCAGAAATCTTTCCATGCCCCGATCGACTTTAATGTTTTTCATCAAAGGTCTGGCGATCATTATTCGTTTCTTCACTTTCACCTTTTTTTTTTTAATCAAATTGAATTTTTCCTTGAATTCATTATTTCCTCAGATACTTATGTCCCTGCCTTTATAGAAAATAAATAAAATGTACACTTTGTTTACTCTGAAAGGTATCAACCTTAAGCCGATGGTTTACACTATGGCCCTATCTTATAAGCTGTACCATAGTGGGATAATGCAAAGTAAGCTTTCCTTTTCGTGATAATGTAGCTTTCCTACGTGATAGACTGAAAATTGTTGCAAGATCGAACTATTGCCGCCCCTGATCTAATGAATCACTTTCACAATAGGCTAGAGTGCCGAAGACAGGGAGATTGTGGTTCGACATTGGTAGGGTGTTTTTTCCTAAATGGGTTTCCCACTCTTTCTCATGCAAACATGGGTACATTTGATCTAGATTCAAACTTCCTTATTCCTAGTCCATTAGTTTATGTATAAACCAAATGGGTAATAAGACCTGTTGAATAAAAAATAATTCAAGAGAATGAAATTTATTGTCAGAGATGGGTTGTATCTGCTATTTTATGAATCCAAATCTTAGAGAACATGGCTAACAAAAGAGGTTTATTTTACTACAGTAATTCTTTATTTGCAATAGAAAATAGGGATAGTAAATAAAATCTTGACATTCATTATGTAACGACCTTGATTTGACCCTAAAGGATATTTGAGAGCATTGACAATATTAGCATTGACAATATTTTATTCATTTTCAATATTAAATATATCTTGCTTTTATTTGAATTTTATATTATATTACTTCAGGCATAAAATATGTTCATTTATAGTAAATAACCAGATTCTAACTAAGAAAGTACTAGTTATTTTTTGTCGTTGAGTTAACGCCCTGAAGGTAGAAGGCATCAGCCAGTGTAATTAACTTCAGTGCGTTAATGCAGTCGGCTGACGTGGAGGTATATTACTGACGGTTTCCTGTTCTCGAAGCTACCAGTCTTATGTTCTAATGTTCCATAGGACTGCGATTCTAAAATAAGTATCCACTTTCGTTGTTCTTCGATACCATCCTTCATTCGGAACGGACGTGTTTTTGAAGGGTGCGAATGTTAAACGCGCAACAGGTTAATTAAACAACTTTATGTTCTTCTTTCGAAATAAGTAACGTAATTCAATATATATAAAGTCTAGACTTAATTTAAATATAGGCGGATGTTTTAAATCATAAACACTTACAAAACTGCGATGTGATAAGTAATCATGATCTTTTTTTTTACATCTTAGTAAGATTGAAATAATTAAATAAATAACTAAAACTTTATTTCATATAAGTATCATTTATTATCTCCAAACATTCAGTATCATAACAATTGGTGTCGTAACGTGGGGCTCCCGACAAGGTGTACAGAGGTGGGTACGAAAGATGGCGCCCAAATGAAGACTACGACAGGAGGTGTAAGTTGGAAGACGTAACAAATGGTGTCCAATCGCGGGTCAGTTATATCCAAATAAACCGTAGCATTATAATTAGCGCACAACAAGGGACGTCATAAATAGGCAACCACGAAAGACGTTATAATTGGCGCCCAATCCTGTGGCATCGTTATAGCACCCATGCGAGGCGTAACAAAAGGGGCATCATTACAATTGGCACACAACTAAGGGGCATCACAAATGACACAAAATAGAGTCGTTACAATTGGCGCCCAACGTGGGGCGTCATAAATAGGCAACCACGAAGGACGTTATAATTGGTGCCCAATCTTGTGGCATCGTTATAATTAGTGCCCACGCGAGGCGTAACAAAAGGGGCATCGTTACAATTGGCGCACAACTAAGGGGCATCACAAATGGCACACAACGTGAGTCGTTATAATTATAATATACATATATTCTAGGGGTCTGCAAGCTTGGGTTTTTTCATTCAAGTCAAATTTGAGTCGAGTATTTCTAAAAGCCCCCAAGTTTGAGTCGAGTTTGTGTATATTCATAATTTTAAAATGTGAAGAGTATATTTGTTTATTTTAAATGTAAATATCACATCTTTAAAATTTGAGATTTAAAAAATATACTAAAACATGTGTTCTTAAAAAATGAATGACTCATTTTTATAAATATTAATACAAACTGTTGTAAAAAAAGTTAAATGGAAATATCGGTTTTTAAATTAGAAATAAAACTTAAAAAAACACAATTTTAAAATAAGAACAGCACTCAAATAAAAATATAGAGTCTAGTAAAAAGAATAATTATAATGGTTTCAACACTCATGTCTTTAAGGACATTAAAATTACACTAAGAATTATTTTAAAAAAATGAATAATTGCATGATGTGTTGGAAATGTACAGTAAAATAGTGTAGAAACACTGCACAATAATGGCTGTAACAGAATAGTCAAGTACACTTGGCTTGATGCAGACTTGATGAATGTACACTTTTCACCCACTTAAGATCGAAGACTGCTGCAATAGACTATTTGGACAGCAAACTATACTTCACACACCCTTGAGTCTACATTGATGCTTCCTACCAATGAGCTTAGAAATTGTATTAAACGCCATCTATCATCCCATTATCACAGAGCACACACACATTACTCTAAGAGCTCTATCTTTAGCAGACGGAGAAATAAACAATTGCCAGTCAAATACTGCATCAAGGGCTTGTCAAGGGTGACTATCTGTCACCCTTGGACTAAAGGGTGTGTGGGGGGTGCATCGGCACACTTCATGACTATTAGGACGGATCTACACTTGATCACGTGATACGCCAATGCAACTATCAAGTGAACATCAAGGTTCGACGGCGCATGAAGTAGACTATTCGAATACAGCCACTGTAAATAAAGTGATAGTGAAGGAAGCCAAACTGAAAGAATAGTTAGGTTAGGCCTAGATAGGAACAAACATACTTCTCTCTTCATCTTTTCCTAAACTTTTACACTTCCCACTTCTTCAAAACTTCCACAGTTGCACATTATTTTGAATTTTCGGAAATATTTCTTTTTTATTAATGTCTCTTCATGTGAAAAAATAAATATTTCTGAAAATTCAGAATAATGTGCAACAGTGGAAGTTTGAGAAGTGTAAAAGTGTAAGAAGAAATAGAAAAGTGTGTTTGTTTATATCTAGGCCTAATCTAACTATACTTTCAGGTTGGCTTCCTTCACTATCACTTTACATTATTGTAAAGTGTTTCTACACTTTCCTGATTAAAAGTTAATAAAAATTGACCTTTCAATAAGCTAATATTTCCCCAAAGTATGCTTCAGTAACTTAATTTACCCTATAAGAAAACGTAAGAATCATAAACAGTTAGAAATTTGAAGTATTTCATATTTTGTTTATTATTAGGGGTGGACAGGATCCCGAACCATCGAGAAAAGGTCATGAATTTTATTTTACCACTTGTAGAGAGTCAAATAATTTGGGGGGCGCATGACTTATTGTGCTCTGCCAACAGTCATTTGTTTGGTTCATCAAGTGAAAGAGCTTGAAAGATTTAGAGGACAGAGATATATTACGCCCACCACATTGACAAAAAAAAATGTTTTTGTTCAGTCGTTTATGCTCTATTAGTGCTCATATTTGCCTGAACCTGAACATTTGTTCTGTAAAACTAGCCTTTTTATATAATAATAAATGTGGCGGCCCAACTTGAACTCAAGCTGGCCCGCCACATATTGAAAAACACAACATAACAAAATTTTATTTACGTCAATCCGTTTGTGCTCATATGTGCCCTAAAATTAAAATTTGTGCTTTAAAATTAGCCATTCTGGAGAACATTTAATGCTGCGGGCCAACTTGAGCCTTCCCTATACCATAACCTGTAGAAAAATTGAGTTCAAGCTGGCCTGCCACATTTTGAGATATCAATGCAATAAAATTTTGTTTTCACCATTCGTTTATGCTTCGTTTTTGTTCATATATGGTCTGAACATGCTCATTTGTGCTTGGAAACTAGGCCTTTTAGATAACATTTAATAAAGTTGATCCATCTTTATCTCAATTTTTTTACAGTTTATGGTATAGGGAAGAGTCAAGCTAGCCAAGTATTACCACATTAGTTTATAAATCAATGTATTTTTAATCTAAAATTATTCTAAAGCATAATTTTAAAATTTCCCGTCTCGAATCCTGATATTTTGACTCATTTCCTGTCTCGTTCCCATCCCGAAATAAAAATGTCATTCCCGTCCATCCCTATTTATTATTCCTTAGTGTAAACGTGCATGATCACGCCTTCTGTTCCATTTCCATTCCTCAATGTGCATTTGCACATGCGCCTTGTATGGGCTCTCGCCAGACATTATCTTATTGAGAAATTTATTTCAATATTATTTCTAATGCTTATAAAAGTTGATGCTCATACTTTAAAATTAAAAATAATATTACTATAATCATATTTCTAGCAAACAAATGAAATAGTACATGCTTTTTTAATATAAATGTGGTAAGTTTGGTAAAATATGTATTGTAATAAATAAAGATCAACATTGATTTTAGACAGGTTAACCAAACATGATTCTATAACTAAATAGTAACTAAACTAGAGCTGGTTTTGTAGCTAAAAGTATTATTTAATACGAGTTTTAAATATCTGAAATGTGAAAATATTCAAAATATATATTCTTAATATTGCATTTTTAATTTAACAGAAATTATTAATTTAGAAAGGGACCAGATAAACATAGTAAAATAATCATTCCATTATTTAATAATCAATTTAGCTATTTTTATTTTCATTGCTTTGTCATGGCAATACAAGTAAACAACTTCAATCAAGGATAATTCAAAATGGACGACTTTATTGAATAAATTGACCCGTTGAAAGTAGTTTTAAAGCTCTATTACATTATTAATGTGAAAAGTGATATTAATTTTAACAATTTGTTAAGTAATTGATTGATTTATAATTGGAAAGGGCGATAATATCTAAATTAAAAAGCCTATGCTTACTATTGCGTTTAAAAATTTATTATTAAGTATTTCAAGTGAAAGCTTGAAAATGATGAGCCTACAAAACTTTCGATCTCGATTTCAAGCTTAAAGGACGAGCTCGACTCAAAGCTCAAAATCCGAGTACTGTAGACCCCTAATATATTCAGTTGAGTTGTATGACTCCTTAGCTCATTCGGTAGCGTTTCTACCTACCAAGCTAAGGATTCCGGGGGTCAATTACAGGAATGGCCGAAAATTTATCATTGATGAAAATATGGATTTACCCTTTCATATTGATAAATTGACAGCCAGGAACTGGATGTTGTGCTTGTACTAGTCTTAAGTTATGTTATAAGGTATATGAGGCTACGACAGGCCTAGTCATCCGGCGATGGAAAATATATGGCTTGAATAAAGAACTGTTCCAGGCCATAGGCTGGAAACACTCATTGATGTAAATTCAGTTAAGTAGTCAATTAATTATTTGTGCTTTGCTTGTTGATTTTTCCTGCAATAATGTTGGACTAAAACAAACAGCATTAGTGGTTGTATGCTCTAAAACAGTGGCACAAAACTTTTTTGAGGGTGCGCCCCCTCTTAAGTATTATTTTACTTAGAAGACCCATGCCAAATGTAACTAAATTTATGTTTTCCTCCTACTTACTTGAGGCTTTTATTTAAATCCTATGCTTCCGATGAATTTTTGGTGCCCAATATAGGTTTCTAAGGCTTTAATACAGGTATGTCAAATTCGTTGGCTGCATGTGGCCAAATCCATTCTTTTATGCTGCGCACCTTTTTCGATACAATGAATATGTTTCAGGTTTGTTCTCTCCAGTGGTCTTCTACTTACAAGGAGCTAGTATCTGGCCATGGCTTTTCAAACCATCAGATTACCATCTGGAGATACCCCGCACTTTCTAAGGTTAGTTACATTAAGGGGAGGTAATCACTTCAGTGGTCTAAGGCGTCGCTCTCGTGTTAGACTGGCCTGCTTATGATGAAATTGAGGTTTGAATCTCGGTCAGGTCTACTGGGGATGATTTTTTCCTAAATGGTTTTCCACTCACCTTCCACTCAAATGCAGCTAGATTACCTTTAAAAGGCTTCCTTCCTCATCCTTACCCCATTAAAGTAATTATGCTTATAACCTGAACAGGTAGTATAATGCTGTGATAAAAAAAAGGGGGGGGGTGTTCATTGCTTCGAAAACTTTGACTTAGCTTTGAAAATTATTTTGGCTTCGACAATTATGAAGCTTCGCCAATAAAAATACACATTATATATGTTAAATTTTTTGCATTTTCTTTTGTTTTGTACATTACAAAAATTAGTGGTAATTGAATAATGTTGTAATTAGGGGTGTGCAAATATTTGAAATTTCAATTAACATCTGAATACTCGATTTGAAACTCCAAATAGACCCTCTGAATAGCAAGAGCGAATAGTTGTGTCATAAATCTCTTAAAAGTCTCGCCCAGACCAGTATGTTTAGGACGAGACAAGCAGGTAGGTAGCCAGATAATCTGGTGACTTAGTTAAAAATACTCTTGTCCTTTATTCAATATGGGGGAATACTGATGTTAGCAGAAAGCAAGAGGTTGTGGCCTACCTAAGGGTTGTAAGAAGGGAGAGGGGGTTTTATAAAGGCTGGTGGAGAGGCAAGCAGTTAGGAGCCACGATAACTCATGCTCGGTCTACTAGTGAAAGTGCTTGAAAGAAACATTTAAAGAAGGATAGAAATAGCTACTCTACCATATTTCACCTTGCGTGAAAATGAAGGGGGGAGGCAATATTGCAAGGTCAACCATTTGAGAGCACCTGTTAGTCTGTTGTTAGTAGACAGGGAGGAGATTACAAGGGGTGTCAAGTCTAGAGAACATTTAAGGTGTTTCAAACCTATAGAAAATTTAAGGGGTGTCAATTTTAGAAAACATTTAAGGGGTTTTGAACCTAGATACCCAGCTTAGAGTATTTAAGAGGTGTCAAGCCTGGATAAAATTTAAGGGGTGTCAAACATAGATACCCTAGCCTAGAGAACTTACCCCTTTTGCACTCAGCATATTTTCACGATTCCAGCGTAAGACACTCAGGCCAATTCTTACATATTTACCTGTGTATTTTTTAATTCCTACCATAAAAAACTATTCAACATATATACAAGAAAAAAAGCACACTTATGCCCTAGGCATGTTAGAATTAGAAAAAAAAGTTGTCTATCACTATACAATAGATGAATTGTAAAAAATATTAAAATTTAAAATTTTGAGGTGAAAAAATCAATTGAATTTTTGCCTTTTATATTCATCACTTCTATTAAAAGAAAGATCATTTATTTCTGTAAAATCTGATATAAGTTTGGTGTCTGTAACATTGTTAGTTTCTAAACTACATAAATTTTAGTAAAATTGTGTATAGACCTAAATACTTTTGGAGTTAGCATCTGTGTTTTGGAAAACACTCTTCATGCAGCAAATAAATAATAAATAGGCCTAAATAATAAATAAATCAATGACTTTCATGCGTAAATTCACTATCGTTATATATAGTAAATATCTAAATAATCTAAAATGTCAGTCATCTAACCTAGAACTTGGACTAGTTATAGAAAGAAAATATTGTACTAACACTTATATAACTTATAATAAAAACTATTATGAAGAAATCAAGAATAAATCAATAAAGAATATATAAACTTTTGTAAAAAAAAACAAATAGCAACTACAAACACTCGAATCAAAATAAAATAAATAAAAATACGTGAGTAAAAAAATCTTCACGTTATGGTGTAAACAACTGGAAATAACATAACTCATTTGTGCAAAAAAAAACTTTTTGTTGACATTAAAGTGCTTTCTGATGAGGAAAATATGAACTAAAGCTTAATATTTAGGATAAAGACTTATAGTGCCATCTAGTAACATTTATTATACTAACAGACAAGATTTAGCGGGCGCCGATGGATCAGCCATGAGAGTGTTTTAGCCATTACTATCTAGATGAAGTAATTCGCACTAAAATGCATAAATAATAGTTTTGGCTATTTAATTCTTAATATGCAATCCCGTACAATTTAATAATTGTACAAATGGCAGCAATATGCCAACTACCAAGTCGCAGATGGCTGCGTTATCTGATAGCTCAGGATATTAATATAATCACTTATTTGTAGCCGACGATTTCCGCTAAGTCCATCATAGACTCTGCCTTAAAAATATGAGTGAAGAATGACCATGGGCACGGGACGAATCCTGGATAGCTCAGTGGTTAGAGCATTGGCGTACTAAGCCAAAGGTCCCGGGTTTGATTCCCGTGTCCAGGTGTCATTTTTCAATTTTCAGAATATATCTAGATGGAGTAATTCCCACTAAAATGCATAAATAATAGCTTTGGCTATTTAATCATTACTTGGGCGTTTAAGAGTTATGGGGTGTCAAGACTAGATAACATTTAAGGGGTGTCAAACCTGTTATCAAGGTTTGAAACCCCTTAAATGTTCTCTAGGCTTGGGTATCTAGGTTTGAAACCCCTTAAGTGTTCTCTAGCCTTGACACCCCTTAAGTTCTCTAGGCTTGGGTATCTAGGTTTGACACCCTTAAGGGGTGTCTCTCTAGGCTTGACACCCCTTGTAATTTCTATTCTGTCTGGTTCGCCTCCCTGTTCGTGAAATATGTTCTAGTAGCTATTTCTCTCCTTCTCTAAATGTTTAATTGCAAGCACTTTCATTAGTGGACACGTGGTTCCCAACTGTCTCTCCATCAGCCTTTATAAAAAATAGAGCTGGGCCGATTAGCTATTTTGCCGATTAGTCCGATGCCGATAATTTGTTGCCGATTAGGCCGATCACCGATGCCGATTATTTTTGTTTTCAATTTTAATAAGTGTATAAAGTAAAATGAACCTTAAAGCAAAAAAAGTTACTTTTACTAGTTTTATAATGTCCAATATAGTTTTGTTTTAATAACATTTAAATAGAAACTTTTCAAATGTAAAGTTTGTTTAATTATTATTTTATATTGTTATTGTTAGGACAAGTGAACCTGTCATTTAACAAATACAAATCACATTAATAAATAGCAAATATACCGGTACATGTTAGATAATTAAAATATGATTTCACATTTATGATTAAATAGGCCTACTGACCCTTTCATTAGACAAAGACAAATCATAATCAGCAAATTTAAATTTAATTTTAATATAAAAAATAATCAAGGCACACACATTTTTGCACACAAGGAGAATAGGCTTACATTTATTTTGTTTTTAGATGAAATAGGAATTTTTACATCCAATGTCTATTAAAATATGGCTTCAATATTAAACAATTTTTAACAATCGTAATATTTTTGTGTATTGTCATTTAGATATATCATAACATACGTTTTTATGATTCTACAAAGCATTCCATCATAATTTAACTACTAAATATTAATATCGCATAGAAATAAGTTGTTTCTTAAAAAAAGTATAATAAAAAGGCATCACAATTTTTAAACAGTAATCCGATCTTTTTATTAACAATTTAAATAATCTTAATGAAAAATAACGTTGTTTTAACTACATTTAAATAGGAACTACCTTAATAAAATCGAATGAATGGTGAACGGGTCAAAATGAACGGATCATTGAACTGAACCAGATACAATGAATCGTTCATTTAAAAGAATGATTTTGTCCATCTCTACTTCAATATGATAAAATAAAAATAACATAATGTGCAACGAAAGTTATTTTTAGTGTTTTTTCTTTTTAAGAAATACTTTAAAACTTATTTTAATTTACTTTTAACTACTAAAGAAAATGTAAAATCTAAATATTAATATATATTAATTCAATTCATATTGAAATATGAGCGAAACAAATTCCCTGGCAGTGGAAAGTTTTGTACTTGCATTAAAAGAAAAACGGTTTCCATTTAAAACAAAATGTGCGCATGTGCGAGATTATTACGTACGATGTTTCATTTTTTGGGCATCTTTAACAAATCGAAATAAAACAACACCAATCTGCTAATATTTTATTTTATGATTATTAGATTTGTTACTTGAGTATTTCTATTTATAATAACGTGTATAAATTGGAAAAAGACCTATGGCAAATATATTTATTTTGATATATTTTGTTTGGAATGTTGGATGTGCTGTTTATTTCAAACCTAAGTCGCTAAGAATAAGCTAATTATACAAAGATCTCATACGAGAGAGCAGAGATAACTTTTTTTTAGGACTTAAAATATACACATACATTTTGAATAATCGGCATAAATAATCGGAGATTCAAACACCGATCATCGGAATCGCCGGTTATGCGATAATCGGCCGATGATCGGATTAATAATCGGCATCGGCCCAGCCCTAATAAAAAACCCTCTCCTCCTTCCAACTCATAGGCAGGCCACCTCCTCTTGCTTTCTGCTAACATTGGTATTCCCCCCTTCCCTCATATTGATCAAAGGACAAGAGTATTTTTAACTCTGTGTCACCAGATTATCTTACTTGTCTTGCGTTGTAAACATACTGGTCTGGACTGGACTTTTAAGAGTTTTATGACACAGCTATTCACTCTTGCTATTAGGAGGGTCTATTCTATTTGGAGACTCAAATCGAATATTTGGCTGTAAATTATTCAAAATTTTTGAACTCTTGCATACCCCTACAAAAAACCTGCTTCGCAGTTGTATGTTGTTTAGACACTAAACAAGGATTTTTCCTGGGCCATTCATTGATTACTAGATTTGGTTTACGTTGCAGGTAGCAGAACTGACCGGACACACAGCAAGAGTGTTGCACCTTGCAATGTCTCCAGATGGAAGCACCATTCTCTCAGCCGGCGCAGACGAGACTTTGCGCCTCTGGAAGTGTTTTATGCCAGACCCAACAAAAAAGAAGGAACCCACAGAAGTAAAGGTTGAGAACAGCATTTTTAGACGAGGGATTCGATAGCATTGACCATCACTCAAGGACAACCACATCAGTCAAGTAGTGAGAATTGTCAGTGTTCATTTAATGAATTGTCCACTTGAGATTTTTTTACTGATTAGCTTGTGCGAAGCTTCAAAATTTCAAAAATGAGTCTGAATCTTATTAGAATTTATATTCAATTTATAATTTTGAACCTTAATTAGTTTTAATTATTAAAATAATTAGTAATTTTAAGATTCAAAATTTCAAATCTAATTTGATCCCAGATTTGGAATCGATGAAGTATAATTTGAAATTTTAATCTAAAAGTCAAACATTTTCAACAGCCTAATTATACTTTCCATTATTTGACTAGATCATATAAACTTTCGAATCTTGTAATATTTAAATTCTAGTTATTATTTGGACAAAGGCTATTGAGAGGGAAGGGACCATCAAATACTCTGGGTCCTTAAGGATATTCGAGAAAATATCAGATTCGATACTAAACTCCTAGGGAAAAAAAAGTTTTTTTTTTTTCAATAATTGGTGGTTCAGAACCAATATATACCAATTAATAGGACGAATTAGACACTCAGGCTTCATAAGGGGCTTTCAAGTATTACGTAAACAACCTTTTTGGCCATTTTGAAACCCCCCCCCCCTCCCCTTTTGTAAGCAAAAAATAAGCAAATGCCTGACCCCAACTTTGTCTTGCTTACTTTACATTTGTTGACTTAATGTTTTTTCACAGTAATAATATATTTTTTATGAACATTCTAAATTAACATAAAGGTGTAGATTAATGGTACACAAAATTTACAATAAACACTATAAGTGTGTAAACAAAGGAAAAATGGTGCCAAACTGCTGTAATAAATTAACCATTGAAAGGAGGATAGAAGGATAGGGCCTACTGATCTAAGAGTCCCGGGTTCAATTCTTGGCATGGCTGAAGATTTATTATTGGTGAAAATATGGGTTTACCTTTTCCCAATGATAAATTAATGCCCAGGAACTGGATGTTATGCCTGTCTTAGTCTTAAGATAGATTATAAGGCATATGAAGCAACGACAGGCCTAGCCAACCATCAGTGGAAAAATATATGACTTTAATCAAAAATTGACTTAGGCCAACAGGCTGGAAACAGTAATATATGTTAAAAAAAAAAAAGTAACACCAGAAAACTGTAGGCCTCAAAGTTCACAACTAAAACAAAACAAAAATTATGTATTAAGCAGAAGAGAGTAAAAAATAGACTGGACTATGACAGGATTAATATAGCAATTTAGCACCTTTTATCCTCTGTCTTATATAAGCATTATTCTAATCCCTCTACGCCCTTGTCAGCAAGAATAAGCAAAGCTCAAACCGTCCTGCCCCTTTATGGTGCTTACATAATACACGAACATCCCCAGACTAGTAATGTATGGATTTTATAATGAAAGGAATATAAAAAAGAATGTTCATAACTTTTTCCAAGATTCATGAAGGTAAAGTGGAGAGTCAGATTCATAAAATAGTGAATTTGACCTAACTCTAGTTATTGACCTTATTTTTTGTATATAGGACTCAATTAAAAAATTATATAATTTAGCCTAGTGTTTTATTCAAGTCGATGAGAAATGAGAAAAGATTTGCATTCGATTTTAGTTTAAAGTCTCGGATTCGCACAAGCTAAGTTTTTTATAGCTTTAAAGCTCTCTCCGTTAGAATGTAATTTAGAATTGGTTACAAAATAGTTTTTAATTGAAAACCACAAAACATATAGGTGTGTGATATATATTGTCAAAGTGGCACAATAGCAACGATAGTGAGTGTTAAATTTTTTTTTAACTTAATTTTTAAAGAATGTCCTAGGCTAAATCACTAAAAATTACTTGTCAACCAATTAATTCCATCACTCTCACATGATTCTCACGTTGTATGAAATGCGTGAATTCAACTTCAAACTTAATATACTAGCTTAAATACTACCAACATTAAAAATAATTTAGTATTGATTATTTAACAAAACAATTTTTACACCCAAAATTTTATGATTTCCTGTAAATAAGCAAAGTATATAACAAAATCAATATGAAATCTTCAAAAACAATAACTTACTGAAATTTAATTAATGAAAATTATAATTTACATGCATTTTACTTTCATACAAACCTAAACAATGACATTCATTCACAAACAAGTTTGTTTTGGAATAAAAACTCAAATTTTAATGTCAGAATATAAATGTGGAATGTTTTATAAAATATTTATATGGTTTTATTAACATTTTTAATGTAGTCATGTTAAGGCTATAAATTGTTTTCTCATTCAAGAACACCGCTAACTTATCGACAAAATAAAACTAACCACAGTACCTTATTTTTTATCGAAAATATAATAAAAACTTTTAACAACTAATATTGGAAGTTATATGTTTGTTAAATTTCAATAAGGAAAACCTCTCTTCGCTCTATGAGGTAATTGAATTATACTTTGAAGAAGGTACAGGAAAGGTGGATGGAAACATATATAAGGAATAAACCCATTATGACCTTTACAATGAAAAAAACAACACAATTCACACTTTACATTGCCACCATTGAACAAAGAGGTAATGGCTGCCTCTTGAATAAAATCTATCTTTACTACCTCATTCCCATGACCTAGGTTTCATTTTATTGGAACTGATCAGAAGGGAGTGTGAAAACTCAACTTCCTCAAAGAGGAAACTAAAAAAAACAAAAGGGAGAGAAAGGAAATTTGTAATGTGAGTGATAGGACAGTAGATAGTAGCATGTAAACAGAGTAACTTAAAGGACAAACACAGGAAATGGTCAAATTGTGTTTGTTCCTTTTATATGGTTCTAGCCACCTTTCCTTTATAATACCATAGTTTACTAAAAATACATATATTTTTAAATGAAAACACCTGATTGTAAAATTGTATTATCATGATTTGAAAAACTGCTCTGTACAAATCTTGCTTTGTATTTTAGCCAAATAACAGTAATATGATGGAAATATAATTTTATATAATTTAATCTATAAATGTTAGTAAAACTTTATTCACCTGATATTAAGATGGCCCCCACCAATGAAAGTTAACATCACACTCGATAATCAAAGTATTTAGGTCACCAACCGTTCTGGCGTAAAAAAGAGGCAACAGTCATTTTTGTCCTTTATATTGTTGCTAGAAGGGAGTTTGTGAGTTGTTGCTATGGTACCCTTAACTAAACAGTTTTATTTCATTCTTGAGAGGCTTGTAAAATAAAAGAAATATCAGCAAATGACAGAGAGGAAGGAAATATGATGGGGAAAGGGTAGTGTGTATTTCAAGGTCAAACAATTGTGAGCAACAAACCTTTAAACCAGAGGGAGAAAATTCAAGGGGTGTTAAAAATAGATAAGTTGGCAGGGAAGGAAACCCAGCTTAAGGGATTGAATGCTAATGATTGATTTTCTTCAAGATGTAGCCACTACCCTTTGTCCAGTGGAAGCATGATTTCTCTTTCCACTTGTTACTTTTATTTTCTATCACACTTTCCTCCTGTCACTTTTTTTACATATTATTAATAATATTAGGGGTGTGCGAAGTCACTTTTTCAATTTGAATCGAATATATGAAATATTATCAAATTTTAATATTATTTATGATTTTTGGTTATTTATATTTAATGAACTAAGATTACTTGAAAAATGTTTTACTGAACAAATGTTTTTGTAATAGTTCATGTTAATATGACAATGCTATTATCACAACATACAATTCAATAAAGATTTTTACCATATTAATATTAATTATAATGTACAAAACAGCTCAGAGTGGCTGTAATTGAACACAAATGGAATATATTAGCTGTCAACATTTTAATTGGCGAAGCTTCGAAGCCGAAATTGGTTTCAAAGCAAAGTCGAAGCTTATGTATTTGTTTTGAAGCCAAGTCGAAGTTTCAAAGCTTTGCACGCCCCTAAATAATATTTTATAATCTTTAAAAATGATAAAAAATAAAAATAAATCAATACAGTAGACTCGAAATTATCCGAGGCTCTGTGATAACTGAGGCACTCATTCTGAAAAAATGTCCAATTTTAACACAATATTTTATATTTGTTAAAACATTTAATTTAGTTTAACTTGTAATACTTTGTAATGTAATGTGTTTCAATAAATAATACTTAGGAACTTACAGTGTACACAAATGCAGTACGTTCTAGTGATTTATAACCTATAAATTATACACACTTCGTATCCGAGGTACGCTCAGTTCTAATTACCTCGGTTATGCCAGGATCACAATCAACTTAACGTTAACTTAAAGTTAGCTTAACGTAAAGGATCTCCTCCTATGTTTAGATGGAAGAGATTATGATGCAGTTAACTTAACGTAAGAGATGTCCTGGGAGGTATTTTACTTTAGGTGAACGTTACTTGAGTATCTAGCCAGCCCATCATTATGCGAGTGACATCACCAGGGCTATTTAGTTTGGACCAAGGTCTACTTTTTAGCTTTAGTTCTAGTGATCAGACATTTAATAAGCGCTAGTATCGTATCTTTATAGAACAGCTTAATTCAAATATTGTAATGAAGTTAAAACCACAAAGCTTTTAATATATAAAATGTTATAATGTATTGCTTTCAAAAAAGATCCTTGCTATTGAAATATAAATCAACTAACATAATCGTGATTTTCTGAAAATTGAAAAATGACACCTGGACACGGGAATCGAACCCGGGACCTCTGGCTTAGTACGCCAATGCTCTAACCACTGAGCTATCCAGATTCGTCTCGTGCCCTGGGTCATTCTTCACTCATATTTTAAGGCAGAGTCTATGATGGACTGGCGGAAATCGTCGTCTACAAGTATGTGATTATATTAATATCACGAGCCATCGGATAACGCAGCCATAATTTGTGCATCAATTTCAACAATTCTATGATTTTTATTTAGGGATCTATTACGACATGTTTAACACATTTCCAACTTGATGAATTTGAAGCTATTATGAGAAGCAAGTAGCATCTTAACTGAAACCTATAGGCACTATCACACTAATGTACAAAATAGAAAGAGTAGCGTAAGCCTGAGTAAGTTCCAGCTTGTAACCTCCAGTTACCCTGTTTAACACTTCCACTGACTTTTTAATCTACATCTTGGCAGGAAGATTCCTACAGACCATATCCATGAATAAACCAAATAAAACACCCTTCCACAATTCGATTAGATAGGAAATATTTTGTATATATATTAAAGTATTAGAACAACTTTCATATAAAACACACACACACACATCAAGTCATGGATCTGCCACTTTAAATTTTCTATAATCATTCATATTGAATATCTGTCAAGGTTTTCTTGGAATTCAATAACAACTTTTCTCTTGATTTAAAAAGTTTGTCATCTAATGCCTCTATGATCTTGACAGATATTCAACAACTGTTGGTATTACCACATGCAGATAATTAAACTATATGTTTGTACTGACATAATAATTTATTTTGGCCAAAAAAATATTTTTCTACAATAACCGTAAAAACACTGGCCTTTTCTCGTGTTCCCTACATCCCAGCCTTAAGGCCCGCTCACCGCACATTGGATGCAGCAGAGGGGCAGATGGGACAAAGGAGATTCTGTAAACCATACGTTCTTAAGGCTTAATGCACATTGGACACAGCACAGGCATATTACAGGAATAACTTTGTTGCGCCTCAGTTTGGTTATAGTAGTGGTATGCCTCCATCATGTAGTTTCGTCCACAAAGTGCATTATTGCAATGAAACATCTTATCCGGTTAGGTCTAGATAATCCAGTATTTTACAATGCAAGCAATCCAAATTACATGAGGACGAAACTGAAGGATGAGCTGTGGGAAAAGATTGTTACAGAAGTGAATTACTTCAACAGTAAAGTATTACTTGTCATACTCATTATCAACCTTTTTAAATTAATAACAAATTAGGACTTTACCTCTCTCGTGCTATGCATGAAATGTGTGGTGCCTTGCAGAAACCTCTCTCTGTGCTATGTGTGAAATGTGTGGTGCCTTGCAGAAATATCTCTCTGTGCTATGTGTGAAATGTGTGGTGCCTTGCAGAAACTTCTCTGTGCTATGTGTGAAATGTGTGGTGCCTTGCAGAAACTTCTATGTGCTATGTGTGAAATGTGTGGTGCCTTGCAGAAACTTCTCTGTGCTATGTGTGAAATGTGTGGTGCCTTGCAGAAACCTCTCTCTGTGCTATGTGTGAAATGTGTGGTGCCTTGCAGAAACTTCTCTGTGCTATGTGTGAAATGTGTGGTGCCTTGCAGAAACCTCTCTCTGTGCTATGCACGAAATGTGTTGTGCCTTGCAGAAACCTCTCTCTGTGCTATGTGTGAAATGTGTGGTGCCTTGCAGAAACTTCTCTGTGCTATGTGTGAAATGTGTGGTGCCTTGCATAAACCTCTCTCTGTGCTATGTGTGAAATGTGTGGTGCCTTGCAGAAACTTCTCTGTGCTATGTGTGAAATGTGTGGTGCCTTGCAGAAACCTCTCTCTGTGCTATGTGTGAAATGTGTGGTGCCTTGCAGAAACTTCTCTGTGCTATGTGTGAAATGTGTGGTGCCTTGCAGAAACCTCTCTCTGTGCTATGCACGAAATGTGTTGTGCCTTGCAGAAACCTCTCTCTGTGCTATGTGTGAAATGTGTGGTGCCTTGCAGAAACCTCTCTCTGTGCTATGTGTGAAATGTGTGGTGCCTTGCAGAAACCTCTCTCTGTGCTATGCCTAATTTTAGGGATATGTAAGACTACATTTAAAGATGGTTCTAAGCCAGCTCCTATCTGTGCAACAAAAACTGTGCCTAAAAACCATAAAAAATATCATTTAACAAAGATAAATGGCTGAATGATCTAGGCATCACTCTCGTGTTAGACTTGACTGCTAATTACGGGGAGATCGGGGTTCAAATCTCGGTCAGGTCCACTGAGGGTGATTTTCCCTAAATAGTTTCCCACTCTACTTTCACGCAAATCTGCGTGGATTCCATCTAAAATGCTTCCCCATCCCTACCGCATTAGAGTAATTTATCATAGTTGCGTATGGTCTAAACAGGTAGTAAGACACGGTGATTTGAAAAAAATAAGATGAGCCCAGTTTAACGATTAAAAGCACATAAGATTCTGAAACAAACAAATTTGGAAGGTTGTAATATGGCTTAATAATGATGCTTCAGTCACTGTAGATGATTTGTGTGCACATGTGTTTACACACATTGGTATACATGCTACATGAACCATCATTATAAAATATGACAGAATACTCCCCAAAAATAGTGTTTATTTTATACTTTTTTTAAAATAAATTTTAGTAGTAAATATTAGTTTTTTTATTGTACCGCATCTTACAACCCATTTGGGTTATGTACTAATTATGTTAATGGGTTAGGGATGAGGAAGGTTGAATAAAGATTAAGTGTACTCACATTTGCATTGAGTGAGTGGGAAACTATTTCAGAAAAACCACCCTAAGTACACCCAGCCGGAATTTGAATCACAATCTCTCCGTCATCAAGAATCTAGTATATTGCGGGAGTAGCACCTTAGACTACGCAGCCACCAAAACGGGTGATAAAAAACTTGGTTTTCTTTTGGATACTTGTGCCGGCGACACATAGGTTCAAAATGTGAAGCTGTTTTAGAAATTCTCTCTCTAGTCCTATGTATTTATCTTTTGCTGCTGCAGCATTATTGTAATCTCATGAGAGATCCCTTTTCTTGTTGTCAATTCATCCCAACCCTTAAAGAATAACTTACCATTTTCCAAACGTTAAACTTTTGTTTACAACTGACAAGACAGTCCCTTGATAAGACAGATGTTGTGTATAGATTTCCAAAAATATCAGAATAGTTTCATTTTCAATGTTTAAGTCATCAAAGAATTAGCGCTTTATTTTAATTTATTTTTTTTCACCTTTAAGAGATTATATAAAAGTGATACAGTAAAACCTCTGATAACCAAAATAAAGGGGACTGAACCCATTTCAAATATGAAATTAATACCCCTAGTCTAAAGAGTTAAAAGGTAAAAAATATTTAATTACATAGTTATTCAATATAACAAAGTTAAATACACAAGTTATTTTTCTTCTTTAAAAAAAACCCTGAAATTTCTTTCAACTCTTTTTTTTCACATCTTTTTCTAGCAGCAATATCAGCTGTAGACGTGTCTATTGACTCACATATGAATCAGTGCATAGACAGGCGACCACAGCAGGTGTTAGTAACCTCACGCGCATCCCTTAAACTTGCTTGCCAAAATACATGAAGCACTACTTTAAGGTTTAATACCATCAGTAAATGTGAACCGGTCTTTTTTATTTTCACTGTTAAAATAGGCTTTATTAACAATGAGTAATGTAAATGATTTGAATAATATCTTAACAAATAATAGTTTTACCAACATTAAATGCTTACTTAGCAGTTCAGCTAATGAAAAAAATAACAAACAAAAATGTGGTTAGCCATTTCAGATATTAGAGGTCCACATATGGGAGGTTTTACTGTATTAATTTAATATGAATGGTCTTTCCCTTTCAATATTTGCGAATTTTTATGACCAAGAAAATAAAAGTTTGTTAGAAATTATTAACTACCAAAATAACTCTTAGTAATATTTGTAATAAATGTTTATTGCAAAAAACTTAACATTGGGAGTCTACTAGACCCTTTAAAATACAAAAACACTCTTGTGTTAGATGTAGTCTAAATTCAAATACAAAGCACAAAAAAAGAAATGCAATTAAAAAGAAAATAACTTATACATAAACATTATTTTGAGAATAGATGATAGTAATGAGGAAGAAAGTCAAACTGAGTTCGACCCAACATGATGGGGTGCTAGTGAACGCCAGTTTAGTGCATTAATTTTGCAGTTTTTATAGCATAAACAATTTTTGGCAAAACTAGATAAAATATTTCTTCTATAGAAACATAGAGTTTAGCTTTCCGCACATGCTAATCCCAAGAGTTCTTGAATATCTCTCATGAGCATAGCGGCATTTGGTGACAAACTTTTTAAATGCAGAGAAAAAGTTGTCACTAAATTACAGGACACCCTTGACAGATATTAAAGAAATGTTGAGATTAGCATACACGGAAAACTAAACTCTATGTTTCTATAGAAGAAATATTTGATTTATTTTGGCCAAATAAATGTTTATGCTATAAAAACTTCGAAAATATTACCCTAAACTCACGCTCACTAGCACCCCATCTTAAGGTGGAATGGAAGGAAACACAAGAAAAAGACAGTGTTTTTTCAGTTTTTATGGGAAAAACATTTTTTTGGCTAAAATAAATTAAATATTGCTCTAGTACAAACAGAGAATTTACTTTTCTTCACATGGTGACCTCAACAGTTTCTGAATGTCTCTCAAGGTTGTCCTGAAATTTAATGATAACTTTTTCTTTTCATTTAAAAATTTTGTCATCTAATGCCACTAAGCTCACGATGGATATTCAGGAACTGATGATATCAACATGTGATGAAAATTAATTAAACTCTGTGTTTCTATTGGAGCAATGTTTTATTTATTTTGGTATAAAAAAGAGTTTGCCATAAAAACGGCAAAAACACTAGCCTTTTCTCACGTCCCCTTCAACCCCACCTTAACAGTTAACTTTTAGTGCAAGTTACATGACTTGATTATATAGCTTATACAAATAAATTCAACTTACATTGCAAAATACAAAATTGCAGCTAGATAATTTCCTCCAATAAAATATAAGAAAAGATTGATACTATTTAAGTAGAATAGAATAATTTCTTATGAAAGAACAGGTTGAACATAATTCACCATGCCTATTTGGGAGTTTGTTCAGGTGAATTGGTTGTATTTTTGGTATTAACTTTTTATAATTTATTTTTGCTGGGGGCACAGGATTGGGAGGGAATTTTTTCAATGAACTGCAACCTGAAGAATGAAAAATTATTATTTTAAGATGCTCACCCCCAAATACACCCAATATGGATTTAGCTTTGCCATTTGATGAGCTATGATTTCATACAAAGTTGAGGAGTGAAAACTTTTGGTTCTCTTTTGTTTATAAACATGAGATTTTTTAACCAACAAAATAATGTTGAACAAATATATTATTTTTTTCAAAGATTATAAGTTGCTTTAAATTAACTAAATCAAGCTATAAGTCGTATTATAAGGAAAAAGATTCAAAATGAGATATTAATCACTTGGTTTCAAACAAAGTGAAGACTTAAGAAACTTACAGCTGTGGATGGTAGCCCTTAAATAAACCAAAGTAATAGCATATTTTCTAGATTTACTTAATAATCATAATTATATCCCAACTCCAGTTTCCCGGGTGTGGTTAGTGAGCACTCTCCATCTCATCCTGTCTTTGTACAATTCACTCTCAATCTTGTCCTTGTTCCTTTACTTGCTCTAGCCATCGCATCCTTGCTCTTTCAACTGGTCTCGTCCCATTTACTTACATTTCAGAACAATGTCTTGTCTTACTTCTGTTATTCATTTATTGTACATGTTCATACCACTTTAGAGGAGCTCTACTTTTTTTTTTTGCATGCCACATCTTACTACTCGTTCAAGTTATATGCTTATGTACTAATTACGCTAATTTTTTTTTATGGATTAGGAAGGTTATATAAAGGGAATTGTACCCCCAATTGCGTGGAGGGAGTGTGGAAAACCATTTTGTAAAAGCACTCTCAGTACACCTGACCAAGTTTTGAACCTCGATCTCCTTGTCATCGGTAGTCTAGTCCACTGCAAGAGTAGGGCGCTAAGACCATGCGGCCACAGAAGGGGGTCTCTGCTTATTGTTTCTAGTACAGTCCTATTTGCACCGGCGTCCTTCATATTGGTCACATTCCTTATCATGTCTCTTTTAGTTATTCTATCATTGATCTTATGGACCTCATTTCAGAGGCCTATAATAATTGATTGTTGTCTCTTTTGGTCATGGTAGAGGTCTTGAGGGCATAATTAATATTAATAATAATAACTTTAATACCTTATGTATTTCTAAAAAATAACTATCCACCATTTGAATTAAATATAATAAACACGTAATGCGCTTGATATTAAGTTTGCAAACTAACAATGGATTGTCTCTTATTTTTGTGTTCGTCACTGCACTTAAAATAGTGAATGCAAAGTGGTTAGCCGGGCAGACTGAATACCAGCTGAGAGGGTAAGAAATAACACAGTAATCAGGAAAGAGCATTATGAATGGCAGTGTTTATTAACGATGAAATATCACTTTAACCATCAGTAAAATATGGTTTCTATATCATTTTAAAAACTTAAAAGACGAGGACTGCAATGAAACAAATGATGTTACAATAAGTTTTGCTCTGTAATAAATAAAATTGTACAGTAAAAATAAAAACGATTATAATGTGAAAAAGAAAAGTGGCGTGATTAAAGCATTCAGTGACAAACTCACTTGCCGTACTCAACCTGTAGACAAGTTGAATTGAATAATATGAAATACTCCCAAAGCTTAATCAAAGTTAAAATATATTCTTTTAATTTTTAATGATGGGGAAAAAATTATATGTTGCGTGTTGCAATATAACTTTAGGAATTAAAAATGATTTACAAACTGTTATATTGTGAATATGATTAACATATTTTTTTTTCCTAAGCTGGTAAATTAATTACTATCACAACATGTGAAAATTAATTTGTGATTTGCCCATCAAACAAAATGACAAAAATTGACCTAGTAAATTTTAAATTATATATTTTTGGTGACAAATCTTCATAAATGTTGAATATGAAATTTTACTTTTAAATCAAGTTGAAGCTGACAAATATTTAAAGCAAAATAAGTTTTTGAAACATGTCGCACACTACTAGATTGAATAATAGAACTCAACGCAGAGTCGACATTAAAGGGTAAGCAGAGAAAATATAAGTAAATTAAAGTCATAGTTAATATTAATAGTCTACTAAAATTTGTTGAGTAGCCATTGGAGTGTCAGAACATTAAGATATTGACAGGGATTCCCCAAGTAGAAAGAAATTTATAAAACAAATGCCTTTTTCTTTTGTGGTCTACAATGATAAACATTTTCAAGAATGACAGCTTCAGATCACATGACCTGGCATCATATGAATATGTGAAAGTAACTCTAGAAACTTTTCTAGCAGTAGGTTAAGGCTCTTCCTATAAAAATGATATTGTATAAAATATTCACGAGTAAGAAGGGAGGGCTTAATCCAGAGATGTGTAATCACAGCTTTCTCTAGTGTTTGTGTACAAATATTATAAGGCTCATTGAATTGGAAGAATTTAATCACGTGCATAAATTTTTTTTATGGCCACCAGCAAAGAAGTCCAACAACAAACAGCTTATCTGATGAAGGACACACCTTTCAACATTAATCATTAAGCTTTACACGATTATTTGGTGCATTTTTTTTAAAGAACAGCTCAGAGATTCAAGTAAATAGACCTACCCTTCCCCTGATAGTGTTATTCTGGTGTTATAAGTGGAATATTATTAAATTGCTATCACTGGTAACAATGAAATGTGCTACAAATATTCAAAGTCTACCAGACATCATAATATGTATAAAAAAACTTCTTTTTTATCACCGAGCCTTAATACCTGTTTAAGTTCAACACAATTTTATTAAGCTCGAAAGGCAAGTCTTAGTCAATAAAATCATTCCCAACTTGAGTTTTGGTATCTAATCAGTTTTAAATAACAGCAATACTATAGCCAATAATACCAATTCAAGTGTGTCAACTAATTTTAAAATGTATTGAATTATTAGGCAAAATCAGGATCCCGAACTTCTGGAAATTGGATGTTCTTGAAACTAGGGTGGGAAAAATTAAATTTAAAAGGTTACAATTAAGGAGTGTCTGTCAATGTGGTGTTTGTATTTAATGCTCATTCACAATACTACTAGTTTACTAAAGTTAAATTAACTTTATTTTACTTTGATTAGAGAGATATCCAAAATTTTCGATGTTTTTATTTTACAGCTACCATACCTAGTCAACATAAATGAGCGCCATTAAATAACTACCACACAAGTCTATTTGATGGTAATATTTATCCCCGATTTATGGGAGAAACACATGTTTGGCAAAAAATAATTATGAAAGTTGCTTTAAATATAAATTCATGCACAAAATACACCATCACTTAATTTTCATCAAGACACATCTAATAAGCTAATGTTATTATTTAGAAAACGTCATTTATTTGATTTTGTATCTTAGATAGTAATAATAGTTGGGTGGGTATTTTGGGAGTCCAACAACCCTTTTTGAAAAAGGTTTCGTAACTAAAACATAAGAGGCAACCAGACTCATTGGTTCAGATGAGAAATGTTTTTGGTATTCTTATGGACAAAAATATGTCTCTCTTATTTATTCAGATTAGCTTGAATATCTTGATGTTTTATCGTGTAAGTAGTTAATAAAATTCACGCCATGAATTTTTTATTCAAGAACTTTTTCAAACGATATTAAAATCTATATTTTGAATTCATTTATATTCATACCAAAAATGCTTGATTAAAAAATACATCAAATTATAAAAGTTGCATTAGGCCTAGGTTTTTTTTATTTTACCTTACCCAACACTTATTGGACAAAATATTTAGTTCTTATTTGAAAAATTTAAAAATAAATTAATATACAAATTTTGTGGTTTATTTGTTGTTGTTTTTTTTGCTTAAAAAAATTCTACAAAATTATAGAATCTAAATTTATTGTTCAGATCTCTAAATTGCAACCTTATTAAAAAATTTAGTCTTTTCTTGACCCAAGTTGGGGTCAAATTGTCCTCTGCTTTTAATTTTATCATCAAATTATTTTTATTCTTTTACTAAGCTAAGCTAAGCTAAGCTTAGTCTAAAATCATAAATTTGAGAGATAAATATACAACTAATGTGGAAAATTATTTTTTATTTTTTTCTCATTTCTCGTCCCATTTCTGTGGGAAATTGATATTTCCCGCCCAAAAGTTTCTCAAAGTCAAAATGGCATTCCTGCACAGGCCTAGAAATTAAATTAACATTTTTGTCTTTGTTAGCAGAAAAAAGTAATCAATTCATGTAACTTGTGTTTGTTAATTAAAAATCTTGTGAGACACAAAATTATAATAATATTAATTTACATTTCTTGATAATTAAAAACATGAGCTTATATATATGATAATGTAGAAGTGATGCAAGCAACACTGTACAGTAGAAAAAAATTTAACTGCTTTGCAAAATCTATCTTTAAATTCGATGAACAAAACATAATTGTAACTTATATTCTAGACATTCTATTTAACAGTCTTTATAAATATAATTGATACTATCAAGTCACCAATCAGCAAGCAAAATAAAGTTTTGGTGGTGATACCAAAACTTGTTCATATCTACATCAAAAACTTTCTTTATTAAAAAACCCCCTTTTTTTAACATTCTCAGGAAAACTTGCGACAAATAACGATATGAGTATTCGACTTCTCAAAGAAGTCTCAGTTTTCAACACACCCTAATAACACTTTGTACTCTATGACACACCAAAAAATATCTAACAAATGTTAGTACATACACACGTCATACACACGGTTTCGTTTTTTGTTCGTTTTACTCCATGGTGTAACTATTGCCAGTTTGCGATTCGTAGGCAGGCATATAAATAGTTGGGTGCAATGTTTTGCAGACATTTTTCGTGCATTTCAAATCGATTGCTGGTGTTAAAAGATTAAAGTTCCAGTTCCCTTGAATTGTTTAATCTGGCCTGTAGATTGGAATCTTTGGAATGAATTCGATGAGAAGTACCTGCAAAATGGGTCAAAAATACATATCCACTTGGATAGTTAACAAATTTTAATAATATATATATATATATATAGATAGTAGGATTCTTGTAGGAAAAACCTTTTTGAAAATAAAAACGTTGTTGTTGTTATTATTATTATTATTTTAGTAGCATTTATAAATGTAAATCAGGTACATCAAAGTATATAATCCAAACAGGTAGCTAAGACATAGAACTAAAAAAAGGGGGAGCGAGGTGACAATCTTGCGGCCCGTGGGTCAGTGTGGCCCAACTTATGATTATGTGCTGACTTTATAATGAATCAACATAAAATGTGACCAGATTTTATTTTATCAAAGTTGTAGAGATACACAATTTGGGAGAGTTATACCTTGTCATATTTAATTGGATCAAATTAAAAACCTTTCACAGATGGTCAAATCTTACCAATGAAAACATTCACGAAAAAATTATAGGTTGGATCTTATTATTTTATAATTTTTTTTATTAGTAATAAAAAGGTACTAATTTAGAGATATTTTTACAACCCCCTCAGTATTTTCAATCTGGCTATGTGATTAAATGAGTTTTATATGCCCAATATTTTTGATTTTCAGCACTGCGTCTAAATACCCATTCAGGTTGTACGCATATGCACTAATTACGCAAATTTAATTGGGTAAGAAAGGTTGAATTTAAAGAAAGTGTACACACATTTGTGTGGAGGTAAAGTGAAAAACTACTCAGGGAAAACCACCCTCAGTACACCTGACTGGGATTCAAACCTCAATCTTCCCATCATCTGTAGTTGAGCCTATTGCGAAAGTGGCGGCTTGGATCATTCAACCACTGAAGTGGGTATGACTGATGTAGATATACTACTTTTCAGGTAATTGACATCTAGCCATAAGTTTGTCTTAATTAGATGTGTAACAGTGATGGGGAGATAATGAGAGGGTGCGTTAAAGGTAGGGTTTAGGATTATGGTTTACCTGATGAAAAACAAAAAATGGAAAAGCATCTCCGGAAACTGAGGTTTTCAATTTTTTTGAATTGAGAATAAAAAAAAATCCACCATGCTCAAATGCATATAAACAGGTAAACACCTGTTTATAATTTGTAATGTGGATTGCAGTTGTACCTTCTGTGAACATGTGGGGCGATCAATACAGGAGAATCCTTGGAATCGTCCAATTGTTAAGAATGTGTATTATACTTGTGTGCCGAGTTTAGCTATTCATGTTATTTGTAATGAAATATGAATGGAAAATGTAGAAGTAACAGAGGAAACAATAGCAACCAAAGAAAGTACAACTACACCGTTATCACTAAAAGATGAAATCTGTAAAGTGATAAAAGATCCCAAATTTATAATAATCAAAACTAACCGTTAAAGCAACAATTTGCGATGTTTAACAAATATGCCAAAGAACAAATAACCTTATCATTTTCACGGTGCTTTTTACAATAAAACCAAAATATGCCAAAAGGATATTTTCAATGAGTAGTAATTTTTTACTGAACTTTGTTCACACTTCTTTGATAATTAAGTTCAAATGCTCTTGTTTTCCTAAAAAGTTATTATCTGCAAAAACCTATAGATACTCTTAATCAAAAACAAACAGTAAAAAGATTGTTCAATATGACAGACCTATTTCTTTAAAACAGTTAAAATATATTTTATTTCCCAACTATATAAGTTTAACTTTTCGATAACGTTGAAGAGAGTGAAGCTCCTGTATTAATTATCCTTACTACAAATAGCTCTATTTTACATGTACAAATAAAGCAATATTAAACATGACTTTTGAATTTTCAATAACAATATTAAACCAATATATTATTGCAGGAATGTGGTTCCCCTCATACTGTGATTGTAATTAACTGTGATAAAGACAATTAGGAATTTTAAGTACTAGAAACAAAATTAGATATGAATAATAAAAAAATTAGGGTTTCTTTTTTTAATCAAAATCTTGAAAATGTAAGGAAAACCTATACAAAGCTGAAAAATCCCAGTTTCCAAAAATGAAGACCAGAAAACTGTGGCTTTCCCAAAACTCTAGTTATAGGTGCTAGGGCCAGTGTCATATTATTATGTGGAGTAGAGAGAAAAGGATTTATATGATATAGTGTAATTTTCTTATGTATGTGATCAAATTTGCACAGTTGCATTTAAGAGTTAACTAATGTGTATTTTGCTAATGTATTATCATTTCTATACCTTGATTTTCTTACAAATAAACATTTACAGCACCTTTTAAAAAATACTTATTTTTTTGTGGTCAATGTTGTTAACATTTTACTATATTAATAGTACACAAAGGAAAAATGGTGCTAAACTAAACATTGAAAAGAGGACAGAAGGGCAAGGCCTACACATTTGCCAGAAAACTGTAGGCCTCAAAGTTCACAATTAAAAAGTAAAAAAACACCACAAAACACATAATTATGAAATTTTCTAAAAAGGATGAACGTCTTCTGCCAAAGAAGAGTACTGATATATAAAAAGAAAATCATAATTAAGTGTTTTGTTGTGTTTTTAATTGTGAATGTTGAGGCCCACAGTTTTCTGGGAAGTGTGCAGGCCATGGACTGCTATCCTTTTTCAATGTTTACTATGTTAATAGTGTTCGTGTAGAGGTATTTATAATATTATTTATCAAAAGTGACAGCTGGCATGACTTGAGTTATGAATACAAGGAAGTAGATCTAGTATATATTTCTAGCTGTCAGATATGTCCAATTGTAAGAAAATTTAGGAAAATGTACATACATATTCCATCATTGAAGAAGAGTCGCATCTCTGTTTGGCCAAACGCCAGTGTAGACCCAACTTGTGGTAAAGATGACTGTTCTCCCATTCGAGGAGCTTGTCAAGCGAGTGTTGGGTCTAAACAAACATAACCTACAATTTACAATCACATAAAGATAATCACATCTCAAATTTAATCTAAGCGCAAAAAATAACGCATATACACTAAGCTCACTCCTGGCATTCTGGGAATCATGTCTTAATACCTAGTAGGGCAGGGATTCTCAATCTTTCTAGGCTCCGACACCCTTGCGAAGGGAATTAGAATCTCTCGGCACCCTTGTAAGAATTTTCATTTTTTTTTAGAGTGGAATATTTCGGAGAAGCATACTAAACGAATAGGTAACAGTGTTTAAATTATGTAATTATTAAAAAAAAAATTTTTTTTGCTTACTTATTGATTTAATTGAAAGATATAAATAACAAAAAACTGAATAACTTAAAATACTTAATGACGATTATAAATAACAGTTTTTTAAATCAATAAACTAGCACAATGGCCAACCACAATATATGATCAGTAAAAATTAATAACTTTAGTCATCAGTAGGACAACAATTATTATTAATGTGAGTCTTTCGACTTATGTTTAGAGCACTAACGTTTGATATCTGGCTAAACGGTTGACAGCGCAAAATGCATATCATCCTCAAGACTTAGCACTCTATTTATATTTCAGTCTATACCTCTCATTTGATGCTGTGGAACATGCAATTCAGAGAAACATTAAAAGACAAAAATTTCTTACATTTCTTTTAGTTTCATTATTTTGTGCAAATATTTTTCTTTATATTTTCTCAGCATTTTCCCCCCTCAAAATCTCGCAGCACTCCTAAGAGCCGAGGAATAACGAATGAGAATCCCACGCTAGGTCTATATGCATATTTTACACTAGTCAGGTAAATGAGGAAAATATAATTTATAAGGAGTGTACTCACATTTGTGCGGTGGGTGAGTGGCAGGCTAGTTGGAAAAATACACCCTCAGTACAAATGACCAAGATTCAAACCTCAATTTCCCCGTCAATGGTGATCCAGTCTAATACGAATGTAATGGTTTCAATCCATTCAACCACCAAAGCAGATGAATTTTAATTTTATTTTAAAGTATTGTTTACTTGCTTTAATGCTTGGCTATTTTTAAGTATGTGCCTAAAGTGTAGCCTCTCAGGAGTCACTATCGCAATAGACTGGACTGCAGTTGATAGGGAGATTGGGGTTTGAATCTCAGTTGGGTGTCCTGAGGGTGACTTTTCCTAATCCATTTCCCAATATCCCTCCACACAAATGTGAGTAAATTTCCTTTAAATTATACCTCTCTCTTATCCCTGCCCATTAAATGTAAATACGCGACAGACAAAAAAAAACTTTTGTGAAAGACTAACTTAGAGTAAATGCTACTTATCAATTTAATGAGGAAATTTACTTGAGTACAATATTAATTCATCTCTTTACAAAGATGGACGTGTAAAGTTCCCCTTTTATTAAGATTTAAATTATCAAAGCAAAGGAACCATTCACTAATAACGATGACCACACAGTTTAGGACATTATATTCTCACTACTCAAGTTCTCGTTGAAAAGAAGACAAGGTGTAAAGTGGTAGTTTTTCAATCCTCTAGCCACACTAATGTGGGAGCACTTGCTTTAAGCTAACTTCTCTCTCCCAAGCCTCTTTGATTAATTTAAATTAGAGTTGTCCTTTAGCTTTGAGCTCCAATACTCTACAACAGAGCCATTCTGGTCGTACATCACTCTGTACTGGTTCTCACAGATATAGACTGACCGTGTGTTCGACCGACCCTGAATCTTCTGGTAGTGGCGAGTAGCGAAGCCTGTCTGGCAAAGATTGAACTAAAATTGTTTCTGAATTACTTTCTCAGTACATGGCGATCTGGGTGGAAATTAATGGAGATTAATTCAGTACATAGATGTCCCGGGTTTCGGCACCATTCCTCTCTTTCCAAGTACTATCTAAGTGTTCTATGATAGTCTAAAGGGTTACTTCTGGTTACTAAGATGAATATTGGAAAGGAACCAAGTAACAATTTCTTATCCTTAGTGGACATGTTTGTTGTCTTGTGCACCCCTAACCAAACTTCCCTTTTCACAAATTTAACTACATATCTAGACAAGTAATTTAAATGGAATAAAATTACCAATACTATAAAAATTTTAGCTCAAACCAAACTGGAAGACTTCGTCTAGACTGAAAGCTAGCGCACAAATAAAAAAACTAAATTACAAAAAGGGAAGATTTGGAGACTTGTACCAACACGTGGTTGGTTACCCAAAGGGATCTTTGAAATCCTTACAAAGGCTATAAATATGAAAGATTTATAATTTATTATGAAACAAAACAAAACTTTGCCAGTAATTTAAAATTAAAATAAAGTTCACATTCATAATAATTTTACCAATTTGTATAAAATATTACATGTAGGGATAAAAAAAATGGTTTATTTCTTATTCATAAATTATTTCTTTAGTAAAAGACAAGGGAGAACAAAACTTAATAATGATAGAGATAGCGCCCAACCATAATGCCTAATGCCCTTATAAACATAATTTAGATCGCGTGGTTTATAGGATCACGACAGTTACATTATTGAAAACGAAAATCAGGTCCCATTGTAGATAATGTATAACGTTACATAAAGATATTACAATAGAGATAAAAAAGAAAATCAACCTAAAAGGCAAAATTCGGGAATTAAAACTATACGGACCTTTACACCATTGTAGCAAAAAAATAGAAAAGAAAAATGACTAAATTCTAAATTTATATCCAAACCAAACAAAAAGGAAAGAAGGAAAAAATATACGTCTCACGTCATTCAGGACCGGAAAGAGAGTGAACGAGACAACTGCATCACCTCTACGGACAGGAAGTTGTGTGTCAGGAGAGGCCAATCAGAGACAAGAATGCAAGACGGAAAAAATAATAAGGACCAATGGTATTATAGTTAGTAGCGCTAACCATTACAAAATACGTTAAAACTAAATATAAAACACAAAAAAAGGACAAAACCCCTATTACAGTTAAATTAGTTACATTAAAAAAACTTGTATAGAGATTCAATTACTAAGAAAAGATTCATTAATTTCCGTCCAGATCGCCACGTTCTGAGAAAGTAATTCAGAAACAATTTTAGTTCAATCTTTGCCAGACAGGCTTCACTACTCGCCACTACCAGAAGATTCAGGGTCAATCGAACACACGGTCAGTCTATATCTGTGAGAACCAGTACAACTCATTAGATGAAGCTGGATTAAGCTGTTACTTAATCATAAGTCGAATAAACTAATTTAAAAAGGTGAACATTTACTCTAAGGATGTAACCCGCATTGGTGGCATAGTTAGCTAACGTACTAGTTTGGTGTTGAGATAGACTGCCGAAGACGGGGAGATCGAGGTTCGACTTTTGCTCAGGTGAACTGGGAGTGATTTTTCCTAAATGATTTTCCACTCTCCCTCCAGGAAAATGCAGATTCACTTCTATATTCAACCTTCCCCATTCCTAACCCATTAGTATAATTAGTACTTAAGCGTATAACCCTAATGGGTAGTAAGACGCGGTGCGGAGTAAAAACTAAGGATATACTACTATTGTAAACTCACCCTCTTGCTAAGACAGATGACTGGCCAAAGCGAACACCCCAAAGTACAACAGCAGCAAACACAGCCGCAAAACAGCCATTTGACATTGACAGGCAATGTCTTTTTGAGCACACTATTGATTCGTAGCACCGTGGCTTTGAACTCCTCTGGTGCAACTCGTGACACCAAACCATTAGGAAAATCTGTGTCGAATTTGTTGCTCAGGCCGAAACTGACAAAGATAACACAAGTTGACAGATATTATCAAGGAGAACATTGCATTTTTACACGGTGTAACTTTGGAGGTTAACTTACTTTAAACAAATAGGCATAATTTAATTATTTGTATCAAAATCATGTAGCAATTTAACTCAAAATATAAGTGAACATGCGAATTGAACCCAGGACTTTTAGTCTAGAATGTCAATGCTCTACCATCATATTTTTCAGGATAGTAAATTGTACATACGAGTCTGGTGAATAGCCTGGTAGTACATTTGTGAACACCTGCTTATAACAATCAAAATTAAAACATAATAGAGCTACAGTCCGATTTTACTAGTAATAAACATACCTTACAGCTAGAAAGTTAGTATGTTTACTTTAACATAGTCATCCATTAGGTCATGTGAGATGCAGCTGTCACTTTTGATGGATATTATCAATACCTATAAAGTAATACTAATAATATGATAAGATTGTATCAATGTTGACTCCCAAAAAAAGTTTGAATTTCCTTAAATTCCCTTCTCAAGAAAATTGGACTGTATAATACAAGTCGATGTAAAGTAATTAAAAAGTGAGAAAAAGAGGTTGGCATGGAATAAGACCCCTTTCCAAAAACTCAAAAGTGGATGAGCAAAATATATATAAATATAATTTCCTGGAGTGTGGTTCTTTTTAAATTGAGGGATTAAAAGTATAAGAAATACAGACTTAGGATAACTTAAGAGTAAAGAAATTAATATATAAAATAAATTGTTTCGGAAAAGAACCAAACCAAAATCAAATGAGCAGGAAAAGAGTGTTTAGTTTTAAAAGAACCTGCCAAAGAGAAGTAGAACCACTTTGCTATTTTGAATCTTGACTGAGAAAAGACAAACTACTTAAGAGCCCATTTCAGAGCGATATATTTGCTGGTTAGCATGACCAACTTCCGTAACCTATACAGCCTCGTAAATACATTGCAGGAACAAGGGACTTGTTTTATTTTGTAAAGGAAGGATGTAAAGGTGAGACCTGCTAACTTTTTTTTTGTTTTTTACTTACTTTATTTTTTATCATTTGTGAAAATATGCTAAAATTGACTATTTTTGACACAGCCTAAAAAATGTAATAGCGCAGCGTTTTGACTTTTTATATAAGGAGATATCACTTTTAAATTCTTAAAGACCAATTTACTATAAAAATATGTATAATCCAAAGCTTAATCATCGAGTAATTTGTTATATACTTAGAGGCTGTAACGCTAAAATCTTGCCCCTTGTTACTAGGGTTATCTCTGGACGGAACACTGAACTATAGAGGGGTAGAGCCAAGAGTTGATTAGGCCACTCCCACCTGTTACCTCGCTTCGACTGACACACAAGACATTTCCACACCAGTCATCACTAAACAAAACAATCCCAAACCAATGGGTGTCAAATTCATTAATGAATTATGTTTTCGATAAGCCAAATATTAATTGTTTATAATGTTTTTACAAACCAAAGTTGACGTGAAACTGTACTACCATTCACTAATATTAAGTATGGGTGCCAAGTAAAGAAAAAAATTAAGGATCATACCCACTTCAGTGGTCGAACGGTCTAAATATTACTTTCATGTTAGATTGGTCTGCTGCTAACAGAGAAATAGGGGTTTGAATCCCAGTTGTGTCTAATGAGGGTGGATTTTCCTCAATTGTTTCCCACTCTCCTTCCATGCGAATGTGGGTAGATTTCCTCTAAGATTCTTCCTTTCTCATCCCTACCCCATTAGAGTAATTGTCATCTATGCGTATAACCTGAACAGGTAGTAAGACGTGGTAATAAAAAATTAAATAAATTAGGATTTAACTAACCATAATTAAAAATATTAGACCTAGTAAACCCCTAATTCTTCTTGAGCCCAGGTACAGAAAGGGAGCGATTAGTTCAAATAATCGTTCATACTTTGCATGTACAAACCTTATGAATTTAGTAGTCTGCACACAATATTTGGCCATATTATAGATTTTATTTTTGTAAGGATCAGAGTGTCCCGTGTATCTGTTATTAGAACTAATTAGCTTGTGTGCCCGTTCTTTGCACGGGGAATCTTTAAGAAGCTTTATTTTTAATTATAATATAAAATTAACCAAAGGTAAAAGTATCCAAAAGTTTATATAAATTTAAATCTTTATCCTTTATTGGTTTAAATGATGTGACTAAACGTGAAAAATAGGTAGACTGACTAAAACATTATGTCAAAATAGGGATTTACTGTAGTCCAAAAATCTTTGCATAAAAGATCATAATAGAAGTATAACGATGCAATATACATTATTACTAGACAAAATTGGTAAAAAGAGCATCAAAGTTTAAAAAAATCATAAATGAAATAATGGCCTTTTATAGATAATTACCTGTAATTACCGGACATATTTCGATTTTCTAATACACCAAGCAGTTTTTTTTTTCTAATTGATTGTGAAATCTTATACGTGTATTAAATAGATATTATGTAAATGTATCAATGATACAACTCGAAAAAAGTTGTCAACCCTCTAAAATAAAATTTACCGATCCGCCGCTGACTCTGAGAAGTCTTAATACTCTCCTATGGGCGAAAGTTACCCGCCTCAATAGTAAAGAGAGCTCAAGATAAAAATTGATATAATTAATGTCAACCACCCAAAATAATATTTCCTGATCCACCACTGATCAATGCTATTCTTTTAGGGAGAAAGTAACCCACCTTCCCTGTGAAGACGAGCAATGTGAGAGAAAGTGACCAAACTCCTCAATGAGGATGATCAATGTAACCTTATGGGAGAAAGTGATCCTCCTCATAGAATGAGGAAATCAATGTTAACCTTATGGGAGAAAGTGGGCTGAAACATAAATTTTAGAACCAATTTTCAGTATTGCAAGTCTATAATTTTCTTACCGCAGCAAAAGTGTTTTTTTTTTCTATACGGTTGGAAATTTAAATCCCCCCAATCACACTCCCAACTCAATTCTCTGAACTTTGTTTTGAAATTAAAAAATTTCAGACGCTTCTGGTTATTTGGTATTGTCCCTATACCTATAAGTAAATATTTCAATTTTATACCACTAGGGAAATGTTATATTATAAGCTTTGAAATTTTTGAAGATGACGCCCATCTTCTCATTTTCCAATCTTTCATTTTGAAATTTAATTTGTTTTCATAATGTTGGAGGTGTACCGTAAATTCGTGTAAAGTTGATCAGGAGGGGTAATCACTAGGTTAATTTTAGATATATTGAGTCAGATTACCATGAGATCATTTTTTTTGTATATTTTTTTACCGTGGAGCCTTAACATTGGTCTTAGCCTCTTAAATAAAAGAAATAATAGATATAAAAGAATTAAAAGAGATAAAAAAATAATAATTTAATCGTGCTTTTTAACATCTTTTTCATTTTTCTAAAAACTTGGCCTGGAGCACATAAACAAGTAAAGGTATGAGTAAAGTTAGGTTCATTATGTTGGCTACACTTGTTTTTAGTTTGTTTCACTGTCACTTGGACCTACACATCCACCACCCATGCCATCAATTGATTTTGTTGCTGTATAAAGCAAAATTGTGGGAAAAGTTGATAATTTGAGGTTATGTTAGTGTGTTGAAATGGCCGTAGGAAAAGTAAGCTCTATGATGAATCTGTGAATTGATCAAACTCTTAAGAAGATAAAATCAGGTAAATCTAGTATAAGAAAAGCTGCGGAAGAAATTCATATCCCGTTTGAATATTTGCCCTGTAAACGGTTGTGAAGAGTTCCAAAGGTATATGGTAGAACTACTGCCCCAACCCCTGAAGAAGAGACTAATTTAACAGGCTGCTTACTGTTATCTGCTGAATGGGGGCTGCCTTTACGGCCAAGAGATGTTAAGGATGTTATAAAGCAATATTATAATAAATGTGGTAAGGTTGAAAAACATTTTAAAGAAAACAGGCCAGGCCGTGAGTGCATTCAAGGTTATCTAAAACACAACAAACTTCTAAGTCTTAGAATGTGTGAAAATATCAACCGAGCACAGGCAGCCATAAATCGTGCTACTTTAATCAATACTTTGATGAATTACAAGTTTCAGTTGCTGGGGTTCGACTTTAAATATAATTAATTTTTGATGAAACAAACTTTCAAGACGACCCTGGTGCAACAAAGGTTTTAGCTAAAAGAGGTGCTAGCCATGCTGAGAGGATCCTGGACACTTATAAAGCTTCCACAAGTATCACGGTAGCAGCTAGTGGTGATGGTACAGTCCTAACGCCATTTGTTGTGTACAAGGCGAAAAATCTGTACGAAACGTGGACTGAAGGCGGAGTAGAGGGATCCCAATACAAATCCAATTTATCAGGTTGGTTTTACTTGAACAAGTTTGAAGAGTGGTTCCTCAAAAAATTACTTCCCTATGTTATAAAACTTACTGACACTAAGATAATAATTGGTGACAGTTTGTCCAGCCATTTATCTTTGGCTGTTCTCCAAAGTTGTGAGGAGAATGATGTGCGTTTCATATTCCTACCACCAAATTCAACCCACCTCTTCCAGCCTTTAGACGTCGCCTATTTCAAACCTCTTGAGACTGCTTGGCGGAGGATACTAGAGGAATGGAAACAAAAGCACGCAGGAATCCTTCGCAAAAGTGAATTTCCAAGAAAGCTAAGGAAGCTTTGGAAGAAGTGGGGATGAAAGATGCTGAAAATGTTAAGGCTGGATTCAGAGGATCAGGGATCATTCCTTTTGACCGGCAGGCAGTTCTTTCCAAGATTCCGATCATGTCAGAGCCTACCAGTGCAGGGACCAATGACAATACAAATTCTCTTGTGACACAAACCAGATGGGCCGATGCTCTTTTGGTATACCTTCAAGAAAACAGAACTCCAAAAATAGGAGGAGCAACTCATCGCAGAAGGGGCAGAAGACAATGTAGTACCAGGCAGAACTGCAGCCCTTCAAAGTATTCAACAGAAAGTTCAACATATAGGCCTGTGACTAACACGTCATAGGGACCCAGTTTATCAAGGCAATCATCCAAGAAGAAAAATCGCACCCAAAGCAGTGAAGAAGAGGGCCTCAATTCACCTGGTTCTGAAAGCAGTGACTTCAATATGAGTCACACTTCAGGTGAGGAAAGAGAATCTCAACACGGACCGAACAGTCAAAAAATTCCTACTCCTTCTAATGTACCTTGTGTGAGTGTCGACTCTGAGATTAATTTTCAAACCGAAGATTTTGTGTTGGTGCAGTTAATTTATAAGGGCAATTCAAAGCCACGGAAGTTCATGGGCAAGATCGTGGAATGTCTCAAAGATGGAAACTACAGAGTCTCATTTTTAAGGAAACAGCGAGGCTAGAAACAAACATATTTTAACTATTGACAAGCTTATTGTAGAAAAGAAGAACATACTTGAGAAGTTTCAAGAAACTGATTTGAGACGTGAACGCTTCAATTTTAAGTTGTTAAAAACTGATGATAATGAATGAGAAATTATTACTTTTTAAAATAATTTGATATCTCTTTTTGATGATTTTATTCAGTACCTTTTTAATAATAAGAAAAGACTATGATATTACAAGATTTTCAATTTTTTTAATTAAAAAAAATTTTACTTTTATAATCCTATTTGACTTTTAATTGTGTAAAATAAATTGTTTTGACAAGTAAATGCATTTTTTACAGATTTGTTTTCTGTTTACACCCCCCTTCCTATTTCTCAGAGTTTCATTTTAAAATTTAAAATTATCAGATATGGTACAGTTATCTTTCTGCTGAATGTTGTTATATACCACACTGGTAAATAGTTGTTTCAATTAGTTTTGAAAATGTGGAATACACCCTCCCTCATTTCGCTGAATTTCATTTGAAATTTAAGTTTTTAGAACTTATTTTAATATCTAGAATAGTACTTCTACATGTATGCCAAATTTTATTGTTCTACCCCAACTAAAGTAATTTGTATATTTATAGCCCCACACCCCAATTTCCCGGAGAAATATTTTTAGATTTCCTATATATAAACTTTTCTGACATGGGGTAAAAAGAGCAGAAATATAAACAGTGTAAAAAGGTATACCTTATCAATTTGTTTTTAAAATAAGGTTAAAGAGGGTAATTAAAACAGGCAAAAGGTGTAAAACAGTTTAAAAGGGTAAAAAGTGCAGACAGGGCAATAAACCAAAATAGAACAAAGAGGAAGAGGGTTTTATTTTAGGGTAGAAAGGTTAAAAAGTTGTATAAAGTGCAAAAGGGACAGAAAGAGTAAAAAGGGTAAAAAGTAGATTAATCAAAAATATTAGAATGTTATACCCCTTTTATCCCATTTACCCTTTTTCTTCTGTTTAAGTTTTTTGCACTAAATGTGCTTTTTGCCCTTTTAGTCCTTTTTAGCATTTTTACACTTTTGGAACCTTTTGATATTTTTACACTTTTTGACTTTTTTGGCACTTTTACCCCTTTTAACCCATTTGTTCTTTTTGCCTTATTTAACTTTTTTCCCCTTTTGGCAAATTTTTCCTTTTTTCTCTTTTTGCCCTTTTGGTACTTTTATCCTTTTATTGCTTTTACCCCTCTTTTTCCATCTATCTTTTAATCAATTTTGGCAATTTTGGTCCTTTTTACCCTTTTTGAACATTAGATTAAAAAACAGCATTGTCTGTAAACATCAATGTTATAGAACCAAAAACATCGGTAATATTTTTCAAACCAAATGAAACTGTAAATGAAGTGTATTTGTAATAAATGAATATGAAACTCATATATCAATTCGAAAAATTGTATTAAAACCTAATAATCAAAGATTACTATTTTTAACACAAACACATAAACCTATCGCTGTCTCGGATATCGCTACAAAACATTGATGGTTTTAAATCATCTATGAGGAAAACATCGAACCTTCAACATCTATGTTCAATGTAGGCCTATATCCCTGCTAGGCTGTACTATAAGCATGTCCTGTTTCCTGTGTCAAGTTGATCCCACCAGTCGATCTCACTGTAACGGATTCAACTCTTCAGGTAAAAAGCTACACTAGTTAATGCAATAATAAAACTATTGATTAAATTTACAATTTTTATGAGTAGTTTTTTTTAGTACCCGTACGGGTTATGCACCTATAGACCTACTAAATTACTCTAATGTATGAGAAGGAGAGTGGAAAATCATTTAGGATAAACCACGCTCGCTACACCTGACCGGAATCGAGGCCCGACCTCACCGCCTTGGAAGTCTAATCCAATGCGAGAGTGGCGCCTTAAACCATTCAGCCAATAAAGCAGGTATTAGTAATTAAAAGTATTTTCATTTATCAGCAATTCTTGTAAAATGTGTTCGATAATTAAAAACTTAAAGTAAAAAATATATAATTAGAGTAAAATTTTGTTAAATGTGTTAGGTAACTACAAAAAGAATAAATGCAATATTTAAACTATTAGCATCCAGAGTTGTTTGAACATTGGAAGTTGAAAATCAAGAAGCTTATTTGCACTTGAGATCAAGCTATTTCTGTCTTTTCTTCCTTTACTTGGGGGAAATTATGACTCATAAATACCTGGCTGGCTACCTTCCTCACCTCACTTTGGCAAAGGGGGTGAATTAGAGAATGATTGACACTCAAGGACCTAAACAGCTTTTATTCCTTCCCTAGCAGTTTACAGTATTTAGGCTCCACACCCCGAGATATTTTTTTTCTTCATAGCCTTCAACTATGAGTTCATCGTGTCATGAAATATGGTCTTAAACATGAACTCTATAGCTAATTAATTCATTTCTAGGGCACAGATCTGTTAAGTTAACCTTTACTGTAAAGATCTGAGCTGAAGCTTATAAACTATGTACGGTCATATTTTCCAAAGAGTTAAAATAGATATGTACACATTTTATTATTTACCGCCTATTTATTTACAAACTTTACTTCCAATATTATTATTGTTGAAAATCTGGTCATTGTGGCTACTATATATCAACATCGATTAACGCTAATCATTGATTGAATTTGATTTTTTTTTACTTCTTGTTAAGATTAGACACATATGTATTAATTATACCAATGAGTAGGGATGTGGAAGGTTGAATTTAGATTAAGTGTAATGGCATTTGCGTGGAGGGAGAGTTGAAAACCATTTAGGGAAAAAACTAAGTACACTCGAGCAAGATTCAAACCCTAATCTCCCTGTCATCAGCAGTTCAGTCTTTTGTGAGAATGACGTCTTAGACCATGAGGACACTGAAACAAGTGATTTGAATTGTTAAAATGTTTTCTGGCATTCTTAAATATAAGTAAACAAAGGCATATATTTCAGTAACCCTTAGCTCATTAAAATAAATCAGGTATCAGAACTAACTGAGGTTAATGAATGATAGGGGGAACTAGAAAATGTTATGCTTAGAGGCCCTGTTAAGTTATGTGGGGATTTATTTGGAATCACCTTCCTCCCCCCCCCCCAAAAAATATATTTAAGTTGGCACTACTTGTGCCAGTAACTAGGTGTTATTAATATATTTTTGTTTATTCGGCCTTATAGTGTGTCCCAATCACAAGTGAACCCAAATGAATGTGAACATAATGGACCATTACAATTTAATTTTAAAAGCTACATCATTTTGAATAAAAATCTACATAATTTTGAATAACAAAAAACACTTAGAACTATTTCAAACACAGCTATGCCTTTTTTATCATTTTAAATACTTAATTGTATGAATCTTTATTTACATGATTTTAATGAGCAAGAGAGTTGATAGAGCATAAGTTGAGAGTAAGAACAAAAAGTGGTGGCACAAATGATTTAGTATAAAACTTTGTTAATGATATTGGAGAAGTCTTGGGAATTTGCAAGAAAGGTCCATGTTGCTTTTATAGATAGACTATTAATGAAAGTTTATGTTTTGTTCCGAGTGATATGTTGTTGAAATGTTTGGAGGAAGATTAGGAAAGGCAATGAATGGTATTTATAATCCATGCATATGTAATATGAAAACACTACAAAAATGAAATAGGGTTTGAGGTGACAAATGGAGGGAAGCAGGGAAGTGTACTGTCCCCGTTCTTCATTGTGTATAGGGACAAATTAATTAGAAAATGTGTTGAGCAGCACCCAAGAGGCGAAGGAGATGTGTTTGTGAATGCTGATGATATTACTTTTGGAGGAGTGATGAGGATAAGATGGAGGTGGTGTTGATGATCTGGCAGAGGTGTTTGGTGCAGGCAGGGTTGAAACTAAATGTTGAACAAAGATATTAAGTAGTGGTGTAAGGAAAATCAAGAGTTAGTTGCAAACATCAATTAGATAACCATAAGAAATGTGATTAAAGCAAAGTATATTATATCTAGGCAATATTTTTGTAAACAAATATGGAACTAAACAAGATATTACAGAGAGCTTAGTGAAGTACTTATGATAAAATGTGAAAGCTATGTATCCATTTCTAAAAGACAAATATGTACTAAGGGAAGCCAAAATTTCATTTCTAATGGTATCTTGGTAACAATATTGACCTATGAAGCCAATAAATGGTCAATGACAATGATTGATATAATACATTCACAACCTTAGTTTACTTGGATGACAGCTCAAAAAGTTACTAGAGATAGTCCCTAATATATCCCTACGCCAACAGCTGACATCTGTCATTTTGAATAGCTGTAATGAAAATGTGTGGTAATGTATGAATTTGATAGTTAACCACAGTAAATTAGGCCAATATTATTTATATATTTATTTGAGGTCGGACATAAGGCTTATTTATCGTTGTATTCCACTTAAAAACATTATTATTCACATCACTTTCACAAAAGGTCTAACGAACCTAGCTTAAAAATGGCGACCGATGAATTTAAACCATGTGATTGAACACGACGGAAAAAAGTTCTTTAAAATGATTCACCCACGCAGTGGATAAACATATTTTATTCAGTTAAATATTTCGAAATATGATAAAATAATCATAAAATAATGTATTTTATATATATATATATATAAATACATTATTTTATATATATATATATAAAGACAAGTATTTTTTCTTTTCCAAGTAAATACGATGATATATATATATATATATATATATATTCTCTTTTCCAAGTAAATACGATGCCTGTATTGAAATTACACATAATAGATAACATTCCAAATTGGATAATAAGTGCTTTTAATTATGTTTAAAATATTGTTTCAGCTTGGGTAAAAAGAGATTATTAAAAGTTATGAAACAGTGTAAGAAAACTTAAGCTTATATTATTTTAAATGTAAAATATAACATGTGATTTAAAAATTTAACATTTATAACAAAATAGTGATATTTTACAAGTGTTGGCAACCCAAAACCCAAACATATGATTTTTGAACTGTCATCATGCCATCATGAACAGACTATAGGAACAGGATTTTGGCAGCAGAAATAGGGACTCTGAGATTGATAATGAGTGTGACAAGGTTGGACAGACTCAGAAATGCTATAACATGATGGAGATGAGAGAGAATGGGATGTTTCGTTATTGTGGCGAATGGAGGAGGAGGCTTCAAATGACAGGCTAGTGCCTACCTGAAAGCAGAAATAAGACATAATGCTTCAAAGATTTTGTTGGCTCTGATAAACACCTGAGAAATAAGTTTTTAAATATTTTAGTTTCATGTTTAATGACTTTAAATATAGATCATAAAATAACTAGTATAGAACTAAACCTATGAAAACATGAATTAAACATCAATCTAGTTTGGTCTTGTTTTCTATTGATGAGGAAGTCAGGGTCCGAAACACAGCCATATGTACTGAAGATTGTTTTCCTAAATTGTTTACCACCCCCACTCCACATAAATGCTGGTACATTTTCTCTAAATTCTAACTTTCTTATCTCTTGCACACTGGCATGATTTAAATGTGTATAGCGAAAACAGGTAGTGCAAAGTAGTGCAAAACAATTTTTTTTTTGTCTGTGTTGTTTGGTGTGAGACCACTGCTGTGAAGAGTTACAGGAGCCCCATGGCTTCTTTGGTGCTGACTGACAGTTCACAGCTGACTTCAGACAGTCAACATTTGGGTATATACCTAAATTTTTTCTCTCAGAAGTGACAGCTGCTAAACACATGTTTTTTGCAGATCATATGGTTCGGCGTAGGGATACATAATTTGGTCTGGTAGCTTTTCAAAGCCGTCAGCTGTCAGCTGTCAGTCAGCACTAAAGAAGCCGTGGGGCTACTGTATTTAAAATCACTCCCCTTTAACCCCTGTCATTCCAGTCACACCACCACTGACCTAAGCATTCAAAACTTGAACCTATATCTTTAGACCTTGACCCTAACACATAATTTTTGGTTGTCAACATCCAGTCACGCCATACCCTCAGCAACACAAACACTATCTATAGGTTTTTTATTAATATGAGCTCTGTTCATACAACCTTAAAGTAAAAATATTAATTGTACCACTTCAAACCCAACTGCGGTACAAACACTAAGGTCAACCAAGACAATTCCCCAAGTGTGTCACTCAAAGGTGTTCTTCTTTCTACCAGAATTTAAAAAAGCCTGAAATTTGTAGATCATTTTTTTCCTTGTTTAGCTCAACATGTGTGATAAAAATTATTATTAAATTCCAACATTGCTGAAAGGCTTGTCAATGGCAGATTAAACTGTCTCTTTACAAAATGTTAATTGATTACCAAGCTAATTGATTTACTTTATCTTAAAAAAATGTGTGTTGCAAAGGTGACTGCTTCAATGTTGACAATCCTATCCCCTGGGAAGCTTATAAGGCAAGGGTGATCTAATACGTAACCCCCAACAATTTTTTGGATATTCCAAGATCTCAAAAATCGATTTAGAAAGGGAGTTCTATAATGTTTTTACCTTTTCACTCCTTTACTCTCCTATATAATACATTAATAGCACTATTGGACATAATTTTTTGAATCAGTCTTATGTTATAGATGTCTCTCAAACCCTCAGTTATATGTGTAGAATAATCTACGCATTTAGTAACGTAGTTTTTAAAATCTACACACTTCATAAAAGTATAAGGGGTCTATCTATAAGTCCTAAGGTAGACATATCTAAGTTTTGGAATTTGTAGGGAAGTAAATGGCTTAATTTAAGGCAGAGAAATCTTATCCCATTTTGAAGATTCAGTTTTCTTCATGTCAAGATACCAAATTGACTTCAATGATTATTTTTTACAGTGATGTTTTATTTCATTTGTGCAATAAGTTTCCATCAAAATAAAACTAGTCATAAACATTAAGAATCTGATAAAGAACTTCATTCTAGGCCTAGCATTTAATATTATGTAGTTCCACATTTTTTTCACATTCTCAACGTTGAGCCAAATTGAAGCATAATTAGATCACAAAATATTATAAACAGACATCAATGGCACATTACAAAGTTACTGTCAAATTTCATATAGCATAGTAGACACTAAGGTTACCTAACGAAGGATATAAATTTGAATAAAAAGACTCTGGTAGTCTTAACTCAATTTTAGAATAAGTCTTATACTCACAAACCAAATGATATCAAGAATTACAAAGTCAAAAAGAATTTGTTATTGTAGAGTCTGTCATGAAGCATAGCCTAAAATGTAGATTTATAAAAATCAAGATTGAGCTTTCATCAGATAGTATATTTAATCAAAATATATTACATACACAGTCATGTTTCCTGCCCCTCGGACAATTACTGGATCGGGGACCAATGTTACGTAAGTTTCCTCCAAAGCTGATTCATTTTCTTCCTCTTCCTCATAAATCGCATCAAAATCAGCCATGATATTTGTGCTGACTACAAATTCTAATATGACAACAAAGAACTGGTTACCATTACTACAGATAAAACATCCCTCAGGAATATAAAAGATAGATATATTTTACTTACAACCAATCCAAGCGCAATATTATAGTATTAAATTTCAACACTGCCAAAGCAATTAAATAGTTTTTTATTTAAATATTATCCTTACTTTTCTTAGGCTGGATTATATCCATACATGGCTTATAGTGAATAGTGCATACTTCCATTATGTTCCCTATAAAATAGTACTAGACTTATTTGGATCATTCTTTTTTTTATTAACTTAGACTGGGTTAATATTCATGCATAAAGTTTAGCTAATAAATTGATAGTTTTGCTCACTTCGACTTTTGGCAACAATTCTACACCTGTGTTGAGTACAGCTAGGCGTAGGATAAAAGCAGACGGATCAAACTCCAACCTGAACGCCTTTTAGTTTAACATGAGGAGCAGTGAGGTAGATAATCAACATATAACTGTTACCATCCATTGACTTCAAAGTTATACTTTTTAAGGAGTCATGTTTATTGTTAAATTGGCGCATAATTCTCAGCTCACTGGTTGATACCAAACTACTTAGTTTGTTCAAGAAAAACGTACCAAATTGAAGTCCGGTATTGTCCCGGACATAAATACTCGTAGCAAGCCGTGATACCAGGAGCATGAAAACACTCTGGTCGTAAACATCGTTACTTCAACCACTAAAACATGCCTTATATTATACGCCTACATATTATACGCATACCTGACGTATAAGAATCTGAAGTTAATTCAACCTTATGCATGGTCCATTATTCATTTTGTAGATCTATTGTCTACAGTGCTATAATTGCAAATAATGTATTTACACTTCTCGCGCACTATGTGCTATGCATATTTGCTCTTAGTTATGCATGAAAATAAACCTGGCTTTAAATATTACCAAAGTTGAAGACATTAATTAATAGCTGTAGGAGTATATATCTAGTCATACCGAAATTATATTAATTTATAAAGCTTTAAAAGGAATATTAGTTATTGTAATAGTAATAGATTGTGTATACCTGTACAATAAGAAGAAAGCAGCGCCATTTATATTAACTTACTATGTATTGACATGACGTTTCTATACCATGCTATTACCCATCTATTATCGTAAGGCTATTCTAGACACATTATTGAATGTTAATTGTTGAAATTTCAACCAGATAATATAAATATTTCAAGTGTTCACAAAATGTAGAATAGATTTTCTTAATATCAAAGGATGAATTTAGCAAAATGAATAACATCGAAATAAGTAAAGTAATTGACTTATCTTCATTACTATCTTGTGATTTGGCTCAAGCATGGGCATTTCTTAAAGATGAAATTCAAAGCAACATTGGAAAAAATAAGCTTGTCTGCATACCTTACCTAACTGCCGAAGGTCTCTATAATATTACATCTGTTTTCATTAAAACAGCACAGGTAAGTTCACTTAGTTAACCTATTTTTAGAAATATACAGTAAAATCAGATAAATATATGAATGGAGATTTTAAGGGAAGTAATATCAATGTCAGTTGGTTACAAACAATGGCACAAGAACAAGGTATATTTTGAATATAGGTGGTAGGCTACCTACATAATATAATTTATACAGGCCCACATTTTTTGTAAAAGTATATTGTGAACTGTTTGGAAAAAAAAACCTTTTTTTTAAACACATAATGTGCAAAAATTTGTTGGCAGCTCTAACTTAAATTGAGCATTTTTTTGGGAATGACCATTCTAAAATTACTGATTAAGTTTGGGAAGTGCAGTTGCCATTTTAAATGGTACATAAAACACCTCATGTTTCTTATATTTATGTTATTGGACTGTATCAATCTATATAGCTAACTTATAACGCACATATGTGAGTGTAACCAACAAAGTACATAGAAGTAGTAAATTAGCGTACACACAGAGCCAAAGTTTAAGAATAAAAATTCACAATTAGTGAGAAATACAAGAATGTTTTAATTTTACCATTTTGGCAACTGGTTTGATTAAAATATTTGTATTTGATACATGTAAATTCCAAATTGCATTAATTTATTTAACAAATTGGGGACATAATCTTTTCAAGACATGTCATTTTGCAAACAAATAGACTTAGGCTGTATCCGAATAGTCCAAGGCTCCGAGTTGAACCCTTGAGTTTAAGACTTGATGCAGTCTTGATGATTTTACACGTCTCGTGCTGTTCATAGCGAAGACTGCATAAAACTATTCAAACAGCAACAACCGAATTTAAAATGGCGGAAAACGAAAGTCAGTGCTCTAGCAGACGAAACGATAATACTAAAACAATTGCCAGTCAAACACCATAACCGACACCACGAGAACAGCACATGGCTGGTAGCCTTCCATATCCATGGTTACCAAGACTTTGAGAAGACTGCATAGGTATCGTTCGCGACTATTCGGACAGACTACACTTGATCACGTGATTGCCAATGCAGCTATCCAGGGCACGAGCCAAGGTGACGCTGCATAAGTAGACTATTCGAAAACAGCCTAACACAAACCTTTCTTGTGAATCATGGTTATACACCCACATAATTTCTGCACATGTGTATCACTCCAAAACCAAATGTTACAATGGTTATAAAATAAGCTAAGTGTCTATAATCTTGCTTTGAATTCTCCTATTAATTTAATGATATTGCATCATTACTATATAGAACATAAAATTGGTTAGCTTATAGGCCTAAAGGCACATGCCAGGTCACAACTACACTTTCCAGGATTTGTATGTAACTTGGAACAGCTTCAGTGTCTAAATGTGTATCATTGACCACTTTATGTTCCAGACAGGACCTAGAGGAAAGCGCAACCGAACATACACTCCTATTGGGAGGATCGAACACATTCTTTTAGAATCAAGCATACAAGCTAGTTGGCATAATATTTTAACTAAAATATCAGCTCCTGACACCCAAAAATTTCCCAAATCATTTAGTGTAAGTGTGCCAAAACAATGATCTTCTTAGTATTATTATTAACATAAAGGCCAAACATATAGGGTGTTTTGTGGGCACAGCCCCCTGACACTGTAACAGAAATAATTGAATAATAAACTAGGTACTCTAGAAGATATCTTGAGTTTTATTTTTATGTTAATTAATGGCATGAATTAAATACTTTAAATGCTATCAATTTGTTTTACACCCGCTTCAATGGCCACATGGTCTAAGGCGTCACACTCGCAGTAGACTAAGACTGTCGAGGATAGGTAGATCAAGGTTTTAATCTCGATCAGGGTACTTTTTTTTTAAATTGTTTTCCACTCTTCCTCCACACAAATGTGGGTACACTTCATCTAAATATAACCATCCCTAAAACCATTAGTGTAGTTTGTACATAAGCATACAACCTGAACAGGTAGTAAGAGATGGTGCAGAAAAAATTATTTGTTTAGCATTTAGAAACTTAGACAGAGCCTCCCCCATCCAAGTTTGAAAATGTACACTGAGCACTTCTTAAATAATGACCTAAATGGTGGCAAAGGTATAAGAAGCACTGCCCCATGAAAATACTTTAACTCCTGGAATAGATTTCTGATCCTTTAGATTTTTTTTACTGCCCTCTTATATTTTTGAATATGATATGAATTGTGATTGAATACAAACTTCATTTAGCTTTTAAAGGTATCAAATTAAAAAATAAATCAGACAAGGACTGTTATAAATATCTTTAGGGCATCAATGTTAAAAAAAAATCTGAATCTGAATGGGATTCTCAAGTACAGTTTCCAAAAAAATATCCAGGGGGGACCACACTGATAACGGCATCCAATTATCAAACTTTTTCAGGGGAAGGGACCCTAGAATTCTTTTGGCCTGGGGCAAGGGGGACATGTCCCTAAAAAAAAAAAAGTTCCGCCGCCATTTCCCCAACCTGGATAGTTCTAGAGATGATTTCTTCTGTTTCTAATAAAGTTGGAGATCTATGAATGTGTGGTGAGTCACTCCTGCCCACACAATCTAAATTTGTTTACTTTTCAAAAATAGACAATTTCCAACCTGACCTATGCAATGTAATGAAGACTTTTATATCTATGAGACACAGGGGTGTTTAAAAGATGGACCAATGGTAAGGAGTGAGGGTGAGATTGGGACTGGTTCCATGGGAAGTAGCACAGCTATTCAAACATCACTAGCTTCAGTCAGATTCAGATAGGAAGAGTCTTTTGACAGTTACAAAAGTTATTTAAAACAGTTTTCATATAGGTATTCATATGAGTATGAGTATTTCATATTGTGTGATCTGCAGCATTCACATTGAAAACTATGATCATGCCTATAAAATAAAATTAATAATAATATACAATACAATGTTACCATTCCTACTAAAACAAAAATAGACAAGCTTGTTTCGTTCATTTACTGGAATTTATTTTGTTAGCTTAGAAAACAAAATGTAGTAACTAGTATTAAACCAGTTTAACCTACACAATAACTAACTTAGGTAATCATAATAACCAAAATACACTCTACACTAAACTCACAAAACTAAAAGCATTCACATGTCACAGTATTCAAAACTGCACCCAATTGGGGGTTGATAGCTGGACCGCCCCCATCCCCACCCTCTACTTATCCTTCCTTGTTCTTTGCCGATTCATTTTTGACATGTTTTCGGAACTAACATTCAAATAGTTTCAAGTCGAAAGGTTTTGTTGTTTCCTAGTATTTAAACATTAGAATGGTGGTGAATACTTGTATTTTCTTGATTTGTTCAAATGTAAAAAAGGCAGGGTTTTTTTACTTTCGGTGGGGGTTGAAAGGGGAGGTAGGTTGAATCCCCAAAGCCCCCGTCCCCTGGCTACAGCCTTGATTAATATTGAGACTAAAAATGGTTTAATGTTATCTTATGAAATATTGAAGCTTCTTTAAGTTAATGTTTAATAAATTCACTTACTTCTCAGTTACAGACTATGGGGGAACTTCAGGCTTGTATATTAAAAGTGTTGCCATACACTTGCCCTTGTGTGTCGTGTACTTTCTTCAAATATGATTGCAATTATGATTTTTGCCATTTCCTTGGCCTTGGTTCTTACCACTCATTTTAACTGACCACCACGTGTAAAGAGGTTTGGCAACAGCTAGTCTAAGAAGTGATAGTAAAACAATTCCTCTAAAACATCTACAATTCCCTCAGAGGTCATTCAAATGTAGTTCTTATATTTTATTCAGTAATACACTTTTGTGACATAGTTGGCTATCAAAGGCAAACTATCTAACCTAATAAACAATTGAATTTAAATACATCCAAGTTAATTGAGCTATTTTTGACAGCTACGCTTCGCATGGTATGTGTTGGTTGGATGTCACTTATAACATACTTTTGGAATACATAATTGATTGAAAAAAGATGATGCACTTTCCCCATTACTTTTTAATCTACCCTTAAAGTATGTTATTAGGCTTACACAAGAGAGTATGGAAGGCTTGACATTAAACAGTACAATACAGCTATTAGGATACACAAATGATTTAGCTTTTTTTAGGTAATAGTAAGGAAGCTGTTGCAAGAATTGGTGAAAATTTATTAAGAGGTTAGTAGGGAAATAAAATGTATAAGTGAAGCTGAAAAGACTAGATAGTATTTGAAAACACAGCGAACACAGATTGAGGATGATAAATTAGAGATAACTGCGAACAATGTATCATTTGATATGGTTAACGAGTTTTAATGTTTAGGAACAATTTTAACTAGCAATAACGATACTAGAGTGGAATTTAGGATAAGAATACAGCCGGGAAATGCATGCTAATACTCAGTCAGTAAGTTGTTAACACCTCACCTGCTATCACGGAATGTAAAACTCAAAATATACAAAACAATAGTTTTGATGAATGTTCTCTATGGGTGTCAAACATATAACGTAACATGACAGTAAAAAATTAAGGGTGTTCAAAAAAAAGGTGCTTAGTAAAACATTTGGTTCAAAACAAGATGGAGCTACTGAGTTGAGGCGGTTATAATAATAATAATAAGTTACATAACTTGTACACATTACAAAACATTGTTAGGATAATCAAATCTCATATATTAAGGTGGGCGGGACACGCAACGTGAATGGGGGAATCTAAAACCATGTTCATGGTATTGACAGGTAAACCCAATGGAAAGATCTAGATGCAGATTGGAGGATAACATTATAATGAATTTGAAAAAGAGAGGATGTAATGAAGTAGACTGGATAGAACCAGCTCTAGATAGAGGGTGTAATGAGGTGGACTGGATAGAACTAGCTCAGGATAGAGAGAGGGTGTAATGAGGTGGACTGGATTGAACTAGCTTAGGAGAGAGAGAGGGTATAATGAGGTGGACTGGATAGAACTAGCTTAAGCTAGAGAGAGGTTGTAATGAGGTGGACTGGATAGAACTAGCTCAAGAAAGGGATAGGTGGTGTACTTTTATAAGTACGGCAATGAATTTTCGAGTTCCCAATGCCAAAGATTAAGTATTGTGGTAGGACGATGAAGATGATCTTTATTATCATTATTATTATTATTATTATTTTATTCTGATATTATTATTATTATTATTATTATTATTATTATTATTAAAAATCACTACATACTTTATTTTCAATTTTAATTATTAAACTTTCAAAAATTTAATATTTCTCATCTTTTTGAATGAAAAATTTAGTTAGAATGTTCAAAAGTTTAGTATTTTTAAAACTTTTGATTCCATACAAAAATGGTATAATAATTTTTAATGATGAATTCAGTTGAAACTGTCCGACAAAGAAAATAAGAAAGAAGTTATTTTCAAGGCAAAAGATCTTTATCGTGAGCACTTTCCTAAGGAATGTACAGCAGTCGGGAATATTAAGATTGACAAGTCAAAAATACCAGGTAAGATACAGCTTTTGAACCAACAAAATAAAAAGAAATTCAGCATTTGGGTTATATTTTTACCAAATTAAATATATAAGCTCATCCAAATAAATGTTTTACAAAATTATATATGAAAACTTATTAATCAAACTCATTATATGTACATTAACATTCAAGTTTCTATATACATACATATTTTTCATTCTTTATCATTCCAAATTTGATATCAGTGGCTTTGGCTAAGATCCTCCCTACACTAATAAAACTATAAATACAAGATTTTAATTCATATTAAGGAATATGATATTTAGATGCAGCTATAAACATGCTTAACAAATATAATAATTTGGCTATTTAATTCATTATAAATAAAAGAGTTGTATATTCTTAATTTATTAAAAGTGAAAAATGACAACTTGTACATGGAAATTGAATACAGGACCTAAGACTCGGGTTTGATTCTCGTGTTTGGGGTGTCATTTTTCACTTAAATGAATTTGATTTTGCCATCAGGATTGATCCTGTAGAGTGTAGACAACCATCACATTTCAGTTTGTGTTACATATGAATTAAATATTCATATATTGTTAAAGTAGGGATGGTAGACGCGATACAAAATGTATTATTATTATTATTAGTACAGTCTTAGGTGGTAATATTCCTTAAGTTTGTGATAAGTGCCGGTAAATAACAACATTAATAGTTGTGTTGAATATCTGTAGAATTAAAAAATAAAACATATTTTAACTAAGGTTTGTTCATGCCATTGCTTATTTTGTTGCAGAATTAGCATCTGCTAACACCATCTACTTTGTCAATGACATTATTGGTGCAAGAGAGATAGAATTGTGTATCAAAGTAGGTCAGAACAGCCAGGAATATTTGTTCACATCACAACCATTGGTATTTGGGTACGAGAAATACTTGCTCAATAAAGATGCATGTATCATTAGGAAGGTAAGTAAAGGACTAAATAAATATATCTTAAATACGGGACTGATAGATACCTACTATTTAATGAAAAGTTGTAAGAAGAATCTCTTTTACCTTCTACTGTGGCTGCATGGTCTAAGGCGCTACTCTCCCAATAGAGGGGAGATCGAGGTTTGTTTCTCGATCAGGTGTTCTTAGGAGTTTTTCCCCAAGAAATGGTTTTCCACTCTTCTTTCACACAAATGCAGGTACACTTCCTCTTAATATAACCTTCCCAATCCCTTAAAACATTACCATAACTAATACATAAGCGTATAACCCGAATAGGTAGTAAGACAAAGTGCTATTTTAATAAACAAATAAGCTCTTTAATCCAATGTGTGGTTTGGATGTTTTTTTGTTTATTTTGTGATGTGTCTTACTAGCTGTTTGGGTTATATGTATATGGACTAATTATGCTAATGTGTTAGGGATTGGGAAAGTTGCATTTAAAGGAAGTGTACCCGCAACTGTGTGAAACAAGATTGAAAAACCATTTTAGGGAAAACCACCCCATTACAGTCAACCGGGATTCAAAACTTGATCTCGCCGTCATTGGCAGTCTAGTCTATTGCAAGAACGACGACTTAGACTGTGTGGTCACCAAAGTGGGTTGATGCTATTTCAATAATATCACAGATTTAAATCAAAATATTATTAGACTACTAGCATCTTCATTTATAATACAAATGTACAATCATGTTTGTACATTTACTAATGATTATCATTTGGTGGAAATCGTTAAAAAAATATGTTGGGGCGAACAAGTACAAATTCACTAACATTGGATTCACATGTTCACTGAAAAACTGTGGAACAAACGTGGTCACATGACGAGCTCTAAGCCAATCACAAGATTTCCACTTAATCGGTGCAAACTGTTCTGCTGAAGTTCAACTATTCTCTACTTTGTCTGCTCTGCCCGAGATGCTCTGCAGAGGATACCCAATCAAATCTCAGAACCAACCATCTCAAATAAGTGTGTGCATTTGAAAACGCATGTGCTCTACAGCCACAAGCTAGCAGACAGCTTCTTTGGCTTTTGTGAGGAGATTTGAAATAACCCGTTAATGTAAAGCGTTTGTATTGATGTATTGGATTGTGCCACGACACAGCATTATAATTTGAAAACATCCATCAGGGAATGATTTAAAATATATCTTTATTCACTAGAAAATAAAATATGTTTATTAAGATTCGGATGGACACCTACTATATAAGAACAATAAAGTTGTGCCCGCCATTGCTTAAAAAATATGCATATTAACAACATGCGGTTTTTTGCATTGCATTAAACTTGTAAATTTAAAATGAACTATATTAATAAAAAAAGTTACAAGTTAATATTTACTTTTTTGCAATAAGACGTAATTTCAATTAAATTTAAATGAAATACAACATGAAATACAAGAATATAGTTTTGAATTTATCATATTATTATAGAGAATAAGATAATGTTCTATCATACACGACAAATATTTATAGTACAATAACGGGTACAAAATTTGTTATTTTCAAATTAAATCATGTCTAAACTGTTGAAAAAGTTCAGTAGATTCTTGATAGATTGCTCTGTCTTCGGAAGCACCTCTCCCTCTCCCCCCAGACCCCCTTTTGGCATTCTCTTTCTTACCATCTTTTTTCCCCCATGTAAACCCCGCTACTCCCCCTTCCAACGAACTATTTATATCCTGTTCAGTCAGGTAAAACCCTTGACTGGACACTAATTATTGTCTGCCACCTCCAAACCTGAGCTATTGAGAATGTTCCCTGTGATGTATTTGTATGATCTAGGTTAAAAGTTTTTTTATAGAATAAACTTGATTATGTTTACCTTATAAATAATTTGCATAAACAGTGTTTCCTTGATTAGATAAAACCTATTTGTATAACGTTGGTTTTGTAAGAAGAGAGAGGTGAAAAGGATTTCTCTAAATAGTTTTATTAATGTTTTATAGACGAATAAGACCTTTTACCACCTATAGCAGACTTAATTTTGAAGATATTAAGATTCAGTGGCGCATCCAGGAGTTTACATAGGGGAGGGTGGGCATGTGTGTCATAGCTATTATTTCTATCCCCTGAAAATATTCATTAAATTATTTTAGTTTAATACATCTTTTATTTTAGAGAAATTACACACACACACGTATATACAGGCTGTTAAAAAAAAGGGGGTTCAGAAATTATGTATCTTGTTGTACACATTAACATGAGTAGAATGGTTTTAATGATGTTACATGACCTCTAGTTGTGCCAATACGTCGGTAAATTCAAATAATAATTATAATACAAATAAAAATGTCTTGGAAATTATAGGCCCACAAACCTACTCACATAGAGGTAGAGGTAATTTTGTATTTTAGTAATAAAAAATAAATGGTACGGTGAACCACACAGACTTTCTCTTGCTTTTATCTTGAAATATACATTTACTAAAAACTCGTTAGGATTTGTGAAATGAAATAATATACACTGTTACTTACTCTATGTAAGGGTGGCTCAAGGGCCGTGTGAACCGGGCGGCTACCCGGGGCGGATACTCGGGGCGCCAAACATAGCTAGACATGACCAAACGTAGCCTGGGCGTGATATTAAAATAATCTTCAAACCTAACATAATCTGAGCGTGATATGAAAATAATCCCCAAACCTAACAACTTCGAACCTAACGTAGCCTGAGTGTGATCTGAAAATAGTCCCCAAACCTAACGTAATCTGGGCGTGATATGAAAATAGTCCTCAAACCTAACGTAACCTGGGCGTGAAATTAAAATAATCCACAAACACAACAACCTAAAACTTAACGTAGCCTGGGCGTGATATGAAAATAATCCCCAAACATACAACTTCTAACCTAACGTAGCCTGGTTGTGATATGAAAATAGTCCCCAAACCTAACAACTCCAAACATAACGTAGACAGGGGGTGATAGTGGAGTTGCTAAGCTTAACAATCGTTCAATTTTTTTATATTAACATGAAATTTTACACATTTTTTAAAATTTGTGGTTAGTAAAATAGAATCTACAGTAGTGCCACTCTTAAAAAGTTATTTTATATTTTTCAGCTTGAAATAATGACGCCATTAAACTTCTTTTTTTTTTTTGCAATTATAACATAAACTTTTCATAATGTCAAAGTGTTTGTTAAACTTATAATAAAAAATAGAGGATGACATTGTCTACAAAACAGGTTCTTATAGTTATATTTGTAATCCTAACAGTTTTTGTATGAGAAATGTGATAGCTGGCAGCTGGCAGAAGATTTAAGAACTGTCAAAATAAAAACCAAATTAAAAATAAAATTGTTTTGGTGAAAGTTTTGACTACCAAAAATGACAATAAATCAACATAGTATTATGGTCATTGCAGATAATATGGTTTGGCAAATTGATACATGAGATTTGATCTGCTAACTTTTGCTAGCTGTTAGTTACCAACACTCCTATGGTGAATGGACTATATTATCCACCAGTTACGTAAATAGGCGCCAAAAAGCAATACCAGCCGGGTGCGAAATTTACCTCAGGCCGCTCCTGACTCTATGTCTTTAGGAACAAGGAACACTGTTACAGAAAAAATGAGGAAAAAATAAACATCTTTGTCAACTAAAGAGCATAAGAATCAAATTTATTTTCAAAAACCTGTATTAAAAACAGTGGTGTAGTCGTAAATTTAGCAGTGCCGAAACGCAAGGTCGTAGCAACCCCAAAGTTGAAGTGGGGTTTTGGGACCCCTAATCGCTGTAGGCGAAAGGCTTGCACAAACATAAATGCCTCTAAAAGCTATTTGGAGCATCTTTTAATGATTACTAAGGCAGAAACTTACTTAATGCACTTCCCCTAAAATTCCTGGAATTTGCATAGAGCACTGTTAATTTCATCAGAATTTATTAATTAATAGTATGAAAAAAGTTTTAACATAATATTGATATAAAATCAATTAGTTAACTTGGAATTGCAAAGTATAAAACTTTACTAAACATTTTTTTTAAATATTTTGCCACGAAAAGCAGTGCCAGAACGGCGTTCACCAGGGATCCCACTCCACTACACACCTGATTAAAAAGTATATATATATAAATTTGTTTATAGCTTAAAACTTATTGGTTTTATAAAAAAAAAATTAATTTCATAGTATACTACAACTTTAAAATAATAAGATATTACGAGTCTCAAATAGTTACGGAGAAATGATGAAAATTTGAAAATCTGTCCTATGTAAAGTACCCTCAAAGTCATGTTCATGAGAAAATTAAAATGTCCATCTTGTTTATAATGATAAACTATGTTTTGATATCAAATTTAATCAAAACCATTAGAGTGAATTTTGATAAAATAGATTTATTCTCTTTTTTCCTTTCAATAAACTAGCCTTAAATATAGGGTTAGATATCTAATTTCAAAAACCCCTCGGGGACAGGGGGGGGCCTTATTTAAACCCCAGATACAAAGTTTTAGCCCAAACGGTAAAATGGTTTCGGTTCTAGCCCAAACTAAGGTACAAACAGTCAGATGGCCTTGCGGAAACAACTTTTTGTTTCAGGGGGCTATGAAACGTCAACATTTTCTCAAAATCTCTGTTTCGAATTTTTGATGATCACAATATTTTCACTCCAAGGTGTCGAGACAAAGTAAATTTTTTCAGAATGATATCTAACTGAACCAACTACCATTAATATAGCTTCGGCTATTTACACTTAATAAAAGTAAATATTAGTTTACAAAGTTTAGTTACCCACAGCCGTTGCTTGCCGTTGGTTTGATCGCCATTGATGGGGAGGTCAAGGTTCGAATCTCCTCTGCGTGAACTGGAGATGGTTTTTCCGTTAAATGTATATATATATATATATATATATATATATATATATATATATATATATATATACCTTTAACGGTTTTCCACAAGTGATTTATCACTCTGGTTTTCCTAGCTTTACTCCATGCAAATGCGGGTTCACTTCCTCTTAGCTACCTTCCTCATCTCTACCCAATCAGATTAAGCCTTTAATAAATAACATGTGTTCTGAACGTAGCAATAAAAAAGAAAAGACTTGGTTTTGGACGGGTTATAATCATATTATAATAATAAATTAATAATTTTAAATGGAAACATGGTTTAGCGAGCTTTATTTAATTTTGATTTTTTTTTAGATCATAAAATACAATGTTCTTGTTAGTATGGTGTTCGAAAAAATTTAACATTAGGGCCTATTTGTAAAGTGAAGTAGGCGTACAGTACGTAAATTATATTTAATTGAAATAAAAAATTTAAAAATTACAATTTTTCACCAATTTTGGCGAAAAATTACTATTTTTCACCAACCTTAGCCACCTTTTTCTAACTCAATAATTTTTTTTAAAGATATTCCCAATTTTTTTTATCAGGCAATCACCTAGAACAAAGTGTGGTTTTCACTTTGGTTTTTATATCTTCTGTACAAACAAATTGTGGTGAACTTATTTTAATTCTTCCCTCCCTAGATTACGTATTTAAATAATTAGCGTAAGTAGTGACCGTAAAAACTATGTCACTGAAAAAACAAAAAGAAATGGCTATATATATTTTTAGTATAGGGAAGAAAATATATATTTATATATTCCTACAGTAATAGATAAACTAAATAAAAATGTCACAATTTACTGTAGATAATGATTTCCCAAGGTAGCTCAGAAACATTATACTTTGACAGGGGTTCGAGCCCTAGTCCTATGACTTTGGACGTCACTCTACAGACCGCGAGATATCGGCTAAAAACCCGGCATCATGGAGAGAATAACGGGGATAGATTGTCTTTTGTTGAGTAGCAAGTAACAAAGTTGAAAGGATTGGCGGTTAGGGGTGGGGGGGGGGTCTGTCTGTGGAATGTAAGGACACTCTGAAAAGGTGTTAAAATAGAGGGGGAGAGAGGGGTCGGTGGGGTGACTGCCATAACTACAGCAGCGCACCTCTGGTGAGGTGATAATACATGGAACTACTTGGACGAGAGATTTGCAAAACTTTGAGATGTCCATCCGAATCTTAATCAGTGGTTTTAAAGTATTGCAATGCAACATGGGTCAACTTAAAATGTGTGAATTACTGTGCATATTCTGCTTTCTATTATTCGGCAAATGTGTGAATCTAGCTTAATGTATATACTGTACAAGCCTAGTGACATGAGAGGAGAGTATGTATAAAATAATATTTTTGGAGACATATTTTCATGATAATATTGAGTACTTTACAATCTCTTTATTTTAGTTCTGCGTGTTATTACCCCTTTGAGTTATACACTTAAGTGCTTATTACGCCAGTGGTTTTAGGGATGAGGAAGGGTATGTTTAGAGGAAGTGTACCCACATTTGTGTGGTGGGAGAATGAAAAACTATTTTGGAAAAAAAACCTTAGTACACCTGATCAATATTCTAACCTCAATCTCCTCCTCATTGGCAGTTTAGTCTACTGCGAGAGTAGCGCTTTAAGATCATACAAGTTTTTACAAATTAGTAATAGAAATGTACTGCTGAATTGTGGCCTAGTGTAGAACTTTCCGGGATCCAAAACAACATAACCCAAATATGTTGGCATTCTACAATGATACATACATTAACTTTCCTCTACATATTAAATGGCTCCAATTTTAACTTAGGACCAAACAAAAATGTAGGCTACATACAAATTTGTTTTGAATGAATAAATATAAATTTATTTGTATTGTAGAAAGAAAAAAAGGACTGCCTTTTAGTATATACTAATTTTGAACTAAACAATTGCACCTTTTTTTTTTACTTCGGGTCTCACTACCTGTTGTTTATTTATATGTAGCCTACTAGTTATGCTTATCTTTTAAGGATGAGGAAGGTTGTATTTAAAGGATGTGTACCAACATTTGGTTGAGTGAAAAACTACCCTTACCCAACCTGACTGGGATTTGAACCCCAATCTCCTCATCATCAACAGTGAAGTCTATTGCAAGTGTAGGCTAAGGCTTTAGACCATGCGCCCACCAAATCAGGTAAAATGGTTATATATATATATATATATATCAGTTCTCTTTTAGTTAATCTTTATTTCAGTTTTCTTTTGATTAATATGTATTTGTTGATGTTTCAGATGACAAATGCCGTCAGCTCCAAGAGAACTAGCTGGACTGCAGTTAAATAAAAGAAACTGATCCGTCTCACTCTCATTGTGCTTTAAGAACATGTGGACCTACTTTATCACACAGCCATATCATGGGTTGATTTAAAGGTTTTTAGTTAAGAAACAGAGGTTTAGAAAAAATATAATTTTCCAGTTTTTATTAAATGATAATGAAATTATTTTTGTGAATGCTGTGATAAATATATTATTATTGATTGGTTTTACTTTATTTTATTGCTTACTTGACTAAGAAACCTGACCCACTACTCACCCATTTCTTTAAATGGAGATGGAAATCCTAGACATTATTCAACCATCAGTTATATATATATATATATATATATATATATATATATATATATATATATATAATATGTTATAATGAATCAGTGTAGCGATATATATATATATATATATATATATATCGCTACACTGATTCATTATAACACTCCTAAGCCTCTGGCTACATTAAGAAAATCTGCTCTACTTTGATAACAACCACCAATCTTTCTGTGACCAGTATATGCTGCACGGCCATGAAGCACACGCCAATTGTCTATGAACATAACTGTACCAGGGCTAAGTTTGATCCACCATTCTCCTTCAGAGTCCTTTATCACTTGCGCCAGGTTTTGTAAGTCTGCATAAATGTCCGCAACATGTTCCTGTGGAATTGTACTAAATGAAGAGCGATCATAAAGATTGAACCTGATTTGTTGTAACTCCTTGGTGATTGGGTGATGATTTAGAACATAACCTATATTGGAGTAATGTTTCCCTGGTTCAAAGTATTCAGCTTCTAAAGGTGTAGAACTCAAACGTTTATAACTATCAGGATGAAGATTCAACAAGTCTTTGGCAGCTCTAAAGCCATCGACCAATAATGTTTCACCTCCTTCACCATCATGATGTAGGCAATGGAACACTTGTAAACCTGGGGCCTCAATGAAGTATGTGCCGTCCGTATGGGCGCCGAGTGAATTGCTTGTGTATGCTGTGTCATAATGATCCATGGAGTTGCTGCTGAATTCCCACATGTCACCAAAAAATGTCCGCTGTACAGCAGCAACTTGTTGTACGACTCTCTCAGTGGCACTCAATGTCGGTGGAACATTTTGAACGAATCCCACACCAAATTTGATGATCGATGAGATCAATATTTGCAATTCATCCTTGTTGTTCATAAAACTTGATAAGGGTATGTGTGCGATTTGTAATGTGTTCACTAATTGTTTGTTCCAAAGAACATATTTCCTCTTTGAATTATTGAGATAGTTATCAAAGTTATTATTCCATAACCAATCAATGTTGAAGACAGATAAATGGTCATCATCCCAAACTATTCTCAATTCATTTTGCTCAATATAACAGGTTTTTGGCTGAATGTCTAGTGAAATATCCAATATATCTAAGTTTCTCTGTTTAGTTAACAGGTTGTAACATCTATCACAATGGCAGTGGTCACGGAGCCAAACATAATTCAGGATTAAGGGTTGTTGCATAGAAGGTTTTGATATTTCCAAAAAGGAATTGTGCTTTTTTATACTCTCGGCCTTTAAATTTGTGTTGAAATGCCGTTGAAAACTATTTAAGTGAGTTACTTTATAACAATTATAAAAAGAAGGAAATATCTTCCGAATTAAGGTTGTTGAAGGTGTTGTACAAAACCAATTTAGAAAAATGTTATTTGATAAAATCATAATTGTAAGAATGCTGTTATGGTGAGGTATTTGTATATGAGGTGGTTATTACCTAAATCACCAAGAGATAAAATTACAGATATAAGTGAATTAAATCACTATTATTAATTATTGTCTGTTATTCACTGAGTAATTTTTAAATTTGTCAACAGCAACCACAAATGTTAACAAAGAGCATATTTTTAAGTCAACACAAAACTGAAGAATAGAATATTATACAGCTGATAACACACATGGGAAGAAATGGACCAAACAGCTGATCACAAACATGGGAATGAAATATACCGAATGGCTGATCACAATCATGTGACAATGAGAGAGAATATCATCTCATTAACTTGTAGGCTAATATTATAAGTTTTTAACATGTTTATGTTGAGATAAAGGTTTTCTTATAATAGCACCCCCCCCCCCCCCAAACATTAATAAACTATTTTCCTTTGAATAGGTATATTTTAGATTTCAATATAGAAATTATAGTCCAAATATTTATTATCTTGACATGTATTCAAATTAAAATTATTACAATGGCCGTGTCTGAATAGTTTGTCCCCTACGCACTTGTGCACTTTACTGCGCACTTTAATAAAACAAGTTTCTGGCGCCCCTAAGTACATAGGGTGCATGATAGTTTTCGGACATCAATGTACAGCTAGAGCCATCTGGTGGCTAATTCTAAAACATGTGTTTCCATGGCAACGATAATGAATTTTGATAGTGTTTTGTCAATGGTGACTTTTTTTAAGGCGCAAATTCATATTTATCATTTATTTTCCTTAATTCTACGAACCTTAAGGTTTGTTCTACTTTTCCTTTAAAGAATAAAATCAATTGTATACCGTTGATGATATTTTATAATAATCATAATAAAAAAGCATTATAATCAAAAGAAGACAAAAGTAAAACGAGGTTAAGCTATGGTTTTTATTTATTAAACCCCTTTATTTGTTATTGTTAAAAAACGTATTTGGAAAACGTGCGCCAAAAATGGTCAATCCTATCACAGTTTTATAAACTTTAAAATTTTTTGGAAACTGACAAACTAGGCCTAACTTACATTAATATCAAGTTGTTTTAAAGCATGTAAAAAATTGCCAGATAAATACATAGGCCTATAGGAATTCAAAAATAAATTACTTAATTTACATGTTGATCTCTTGTTTTAAAACATTTCTCCGGAATGAGTGAATGCTGAATAAACAAAGAAATTAAAGCTACGCGCCAAAAGGAGCGCGATGTACGCAGGGATACCAAATAGTATGTCAAACATTTTTGCATGTGTAGAGATATTGTTAAATATATACGTAATTATATAAATATATATACTGCCCTAATTAATTTACTTATATATGTAAAGTATTATTCTCAAACAAATTTTACTGAAGATCTTTTAACTCGTAAATAAAGTTCCTTTTGAGAGAGATTTTCACATTAGATAGAGAAATTTAACCGTTTAACTTCATGTATATAAACAAAGAACAAACCATACTAGTTTTATTTAACATTATGTGAATGTTTTATTCCATTTTAACAAAATATATAATACTTTTATTCAATATAAAAAGCTAATTTAACTAAAGTGCGCGATAAAGGGCAAGTCATATGTGCCCATTAGTAAAGTGCGCCATAAGGGGTGCAATTGTACACTTTAAGAGAATTCAGACACCATTAAAAATCACTTCCGGCCTTTCAGCCGACGCCATTGCAACTTTAAAGTGCACATGGCTCCCAAGGGCCCTTAGACGGACTATTCAGACACGGCCATTGTCTTCAGTGCCATTAAAGAAAAAAAAAGTATTACAAAAGTTTTAAATCTGAAATAAAATTTTGAGGTGGAAAAAAAACTATAATTTTGTAAATTTTTTTAGACATATGTTACATAAAAGTCGATAAACCATCCTACACTAAAATCCTTTTTTTTAAGTTTATAAATAGGTTTTTGAAAACTATCATAATAACCCTGATTAAACCTAATGTAGTGATCACAGGAAACGCCACTCTAATGTTGGCAAGTCGAAAAAATCTCTAGCGCTCGCGGCGTTAGTGTCGCGAACTATAAGATTCAAAGTGGTACGTTTAGAGTAACCTCGATGCGTTTCTAGGTTATTCTAGGTACGTTACACTTGGGACGCAACGCATTTTCTTTTGCGGAATGTTAATTAATCAATTCTAATATCAAATTCAATCAAATGTAACTAAATCCATTATTTTATAAATAGACCACGTTGTATAGTGTAAAATCTAGCTAAACTATTTTAAAATAAACGACAAATTGCTAACAAAAAAGTGATGGTGAATTTTACATAGAATTCATACTTCCTTTTTTATCAACTTCATATCCACCCGTTTGCAATTGCACATTCCTCTGTAACATCATTGCAAGCTGCTCCTAGCGATAGTGCCCCAAACTAGTTTATGGGATCAGCTAGTCCTATAAGGTGAATTTACACGCATGCTGAAATTTGAAAGCAGTACCGTGAGTCCACACCTCTTAGTGGTGCAGCTGTTCACACACTCGTGGAAAGTTGGGAATCTATGTCTACCCATGCATTGCATTGAAACGTCAAATATAAAAACGAAAATATTACAATCAGTGCAAGTCACTGTATTTAAAATAAAATGATATGTTTTACTTACTCCCTGGGTTTGATTTTTGTCATCAATAAAACTGTCATTTCTCATCATCCCTTTTGAGATACGCCATCATGAGAATGTGCTGTGTTTATAAATAACGCAGGTTTAAAAGTTTGCCCATGCGCTGATCGGGTCTTCTTGGCCTGTTTTCTGTAGAAGTGCTGGAAAAGTTTATCTCTTCTCGAGCAGTGTGGGCTAGGGCCACGTGGACTTGTGATTGGATTAGAGCTGTCACGTGACTAAATTAACAGCACTGCTCTCGTTTTATAAACAGCGAAAGTATGAATCCACCCCGTACTGCCAAGTTGTGAATCTGACATGAATTTCCCAGAAATAATCACCCTTGACAGGATTACCAACACACTCTCAAGGAATATCACAGGGATCTGAAATGGATTGTATTTTGAGTGCCATGAAGCCACTTTTATTTATTGTTGGAATATAAAATAAGTATATTAAATAAATGGTACAGCACAATTTATTGTAAATGCTTTCTCACAGTCTATTATAGTTCGTGACCAAATTTCCAAAAATCATCATCAGTAAACTCTTTAATTTGAGGAAAGGAATGATAATTTTTTTAAATATCTCTGAGCTATGACGTTATAACATTTAAGCATCAAATTTGAAGAAACTCCATCAAACCGTTTATTTGTAACTCAATCCTGGGGGAAAACCACTTGAAACTGAAAATGGTTCCCACTGATTCTTAAAGTCTAAATAGAACCAAGAATTACCATTAATTACAATTACCAAGAAAGACCATTACTGACGTGTGGGTTACTATGGTATCGTCAGGCACTCTGGTTCTGTGGTTTGATCTAGTTCTCTTTGGGACAGGCAGAATTTGTCTGTTACACTCCGGGTCTGTAGTTTGGTTTGATTTTTAAACTAACAATCTAACCATAGGACTCGCATTATTGCTCTTTGAGGTTAATTATTTACCGCATGTCTGACACATATGATTACTTAGCCTTTATTTTTATCAACAACAATTAACACTAAAGTGCTCAAACAACCAAAGTGTTTAGTGTTAAAACAACAGTTTGATGTACTAAGGCGATTTCCCGTAAGTGATTCTTTTCTTCTTCGTGCTTAATATACTTTAATTTACTCCAAACTACATTCCTCGTCACTATTAATAAAACTGAGTCATTAATAGGCCTTGTGTAGTGCATGTGCGTACAACAAAAATCTTAAAATGCTTCAAATAGTTTTAACTATTTTTTATTGTTTGCTCTTTAACAGGATTCCATCCTTTCAAAATATGTTTATCAGAAGTTTTGACTACTTTAAATGGTGGTAAGCCTTTATAAGATTTACATCATTCATATTAAATTTAGTAAAATTAATAAATGTAGGTGTCCCCTCAATGTTATGCTATCAGTGCACAATACATAAGGATAATGGCCATGTACAATAAAATTGTCAAAGGAAGAACATTATAGAAAATACAACCAAGTCTTTTTGCGTTCAACATTGAAACATCATAATATATTATTTGTGTTATTTTATAAGTATTGATAGTAGAGGTATAAAAAAAAGACAGTTACTTACCACACGACTTAATGTATGAATACATTAAAGTAAAACTATAGCATCTTTTTAAAAATATCAGATAAGGTTATTCCTAAGAAAATTTGACCGTAAGCAAGGCAGTAGTCAGGGGGGGTTTGGGGTTCAAATCCCCCGAAATTTAATGAACTATATATATAGTGTTGTTTATGGTTCAAACAATATCACAATTAAAGCACAAGTACAAATTAGGCAGCTGTGTTATCATAAAAAGCACTTCAGGAGCTTATAGAGGTGTTTAGTACTTAGAATTTTCTTAACCTTCGACAGTTATGGTGTTGTGTTGCCATAAAAAACACTTCAAATAGCTTCTAGAGGTGTTTAATATTTAGAATGTTTTCTAGTCTTCGGCAGTCATGGTGTTACGTTACCATAAAAACCACTTAAAATAGCTTCTAAAGGTGTTTAATATTTAGAATTTTTCCTTGCCTTCAGCAGTTAGGGGGTTATGTTACTATAAAAATGCATTAGTGAACTTCTATAAGTGTTTAACTATATATATTTTTCCTAGCCTCCAGCATTTAGGGAGCTATGTTGCCATAAAAAACACTTTAGAGAGCTCCTAGAGGTGTTCCGGTAATTGGGGGATGTGCCCACCAACCCCGGCCCCCCTCCCCCCCTTAAATTATTGGCCTGCTACGGCCTTGACCGTAAACGTATGTTCATTATTTTTAAGTCAACTCTCACCGAGCCAGTTTCTTGCCTGAGTACTCAGTATTACTCACTATAAACTTACAAGCTCAACAGTCATTGCCATTGTATCGAGTGTAATCCAAAGTTTACGAGGTTATTTATGGTGGGGTAGAAAACTCAATGTGGTTGACCCAACTAAAAAAAATCATTCAATTTTTTACTATGGCTCACATTTTTTCTTCCGACCTAAACAAAATTACAAACTTATCAGAAAGAGGGGATGGGACTATTAAAGTTTAAATTGGAAAATTGGAATATGCTATGCCAATATATAGATTCAACATTTTTAATTGGGTTATTTTGGCTCAATTTTAATTCAATTTAATATTTCTACAAAATAAACTTACGTGTGTGACGATAAATTTATATTTTTAGGTTTTATATTAACCGAAAATAAACATTGGCTAAGTTTTGTCATACAGAGAAAGTACAGAATAATTCAAATAGAGCAAAGAATAATGCAAACTCGCTTTAGTTCGCATACCTACGTATATATCGACCATATTCCCTGGAAGGATTTTTTCTTATTTTAGCTCAATTCTTTGTATATGTTAAAAGCCATCTTTTATTGAAGTAAATTGTTTTAAATGTGTGAATACTCCTGACTTGGCTAATAATATCAAAAAATTACAAAAATATAAGAGAGATACCTTACGGTTGTTTGGAGTAGTAATAATTAGGCATGCCATGACCATATTTCTTATACCAAAAAGTTCCATTTATATATTGTATAGTCACGCATGCGCAAATTAATAATGTGTACTGATTATACTCTGTCGAAAGCACTTCCTTACTATGTCGAAAGCTTTGTTGGAAATGTCAAATTTATTGTGAAATTGGCTTGTAAATTGATTTAAGGTAACATCCAACTAGTGTTCGATTTTATCGTTAACAGTTATATTATTTGGTTTTAAATGAGTCAAAATTAATAAAGGACTCTCCTAATTATCAACACTTTCCTCCTAGAATTATCGTTCTTTTTAAATATATTATTAATGCACATCAGCTCAAGTTGGTGAGTTTCAATCAATAATGTGGAACTAGTCGTGCAATTTTAATTTACTCTAAATTAAATTGAAGTAGTTATTAATATATTAGTTTGTTTTTAAATATTAGCTACGTCTTTGAGTACATTAATGTAACGTTTGAAATAACATACCCCATAGGCTGTAATTTATGTGTTCTCTTAAGTAGGCCTAACCTTTACACCATGTTGCAAAAATTATTTTTCCTATCTGTACCCTACAAGGGAATTGTTTGATAAATAGAAACGAACGGGATATATTTTTAATTAAAATTGTAGTACTATTATTTAAATATTTTAAAATATCACTCACACATTCCAAGTTCATAATAATAGGGTCTACTTTACACACTTCATGACAATTGTATTGGCTTATTCGGTTAATTAATATTTAGTAGAAGATCACCCTTCATTTAGCAAACTATCTTCAACTTTATCCAAGAAGTTACAAGTAATACACGATTTCCTAGCCCAAATATTATTTTTTATTATTTTTCAGGTGTAGTTGGTTACATTAGCTAAACACCACCAAAGACTGTAAACGGATTGACATTTCCTAGATGTCAGTTGTAGCAGGAGCCAAGATGCAGGAGGAGATGAACAACATTCCTTTGGCAGATGATGACCCACAGGGTAATCAAGTTTCACAGTATCCCAAGATATCTTTGAATAGTTCAACTGCCACAAAGCTGTGGTTGTATATTCAGTAGAACATTGCCTCTGTTTAATCACGCTGGAAGCTAAAATTCATAAATACTGTACTGGTCAACCATGTCTTTGAAACTCGCTAATATACCTGGAGGTTGTAATTTAGGTTTCTTACGGTGTACAATAAATTCAGAGCTCATCATAGCTGTGGTTTGAGGTGCCAATAGCCTACCTATTATTGTTATTTGAATGCCTCTTAAAATACCATCAATAAATTAATATCAACTAATATTTAGCTGAATCTAGCTTAAAATTATATTTTGAAAACACATTAATTTATAAAAAAAATATAAGTAAGAAGAACTCTAAAAAAAATTTTTTTTTAATATTAGACTTCTTTTTTTTAATTGTAGGCCTCGGCTTCAAGTTTAGCTAAGTCAATAATGTGTTTTTTCTTTTGAGCTCAAAGATCTAGGATTAATTACCACCACGGTCATAAATTTTTATCAGTTGTGAAATTAGGGCTTTCACTTTCCATAGGGAAATGATGATCGGGGACGATGCTGTGTAGCCTAGCCTATATATTCTAAAGCAGGGTCGGCAACCTACAGGCACGCGTGCATAGAGTGGCATACGGAACATTTTCAATACCACACTTAGCGATTTGAATAAAACTAATATAAAACTTTTATTTTTTAATTGAAACCATTGACGAGAGTAATTTTAATAACAGCGAATTTATGTTTCCTTGATTTAATTGTTTTGTTTCAAAATTTCAAAATAATATCTTCAGAACTTAGATTTTGCAAAACACATTTATAATTTTTGTATTTATTCTGATTTATCTTACTTATATTGAATATTCAAGGCTAAAAATGATCTAAATTAAGTCACTGCTGCCTGGGAACATTTTTTAGCGGTATGATTTCAGCCTATATTGAGAACTTAAAGCTCTTTTCACACATGTGGATACATTTTTTCTGAATTCTACCTTATCCACAACCCACTAGTGCTGCGGTTTCCAAACCTTCTCGACTTGCGAACCCCTTTCATAAACATCTGAGTTGCACGAACCCCCTGGTAAATATCCATAGCCACACACTTAATTTTATACTAAATTTTTATGAAATTTGGTTATTAATTGTAATCAAATTGTTTAATAACTTTAAATTAACCTATTATAGCTCCGGTAGGTACTTTGGAATACCCCACTAAATATAATGGAATAATATTGAAACTATTAAGTACAAGTTCAAATAATTATACATTTATTTAAAAAATTAAAACTGAAATTAAATAAGCAAAGTATTGTAGTAACATTTTCTTATCTTTACTGTCACAATATCTATCACATTTCACATGGTTTTTAAAAGTGGTACTGGAAATTGCTGGTTTTATATAGCTGAAATAGCCTCCTTTAATAAAAAAATTCCATGCCAATCTAAGTTTTAAAATTGTTTACAAGTTTTAACAGTTACTCACCTCTTCACATGACTTAGTGAGAAGGGTGCACTTGCTTTGGATGGAACAGAGCTTTAAAGTCAGGAACCTTAGACGATAAATAAAGTCTCAAGTCACTTTCAGTACTGAGTCTGTTTCTTTATATATATATTTAAATAGGCATATGAAGAAAAATATTTCTCGCTCAAATACGTAGAAGAAAATGGTACCAAACTTGTAATAGCTTTATTCCCTAACACTGGGAACTTCTCCTTTAAATTTAACCAGAAACCAATTAATGACAAATATTTATAGCTTTTCTTTAATTCAAAATCAGTGTAAATTTCAAGGAGCTGCTCTTTTTCACTCACGCTTAATGAGCTGGATTCCAAAACTGCTGTCTCTTACATGGGATTATGAATCCAATTGTTATTATTGGACATTGCTGAAGGTTTTTTCAAGTCCCTTCAAGTGTTATATATCCATGTTCTTAACATTTTCTTCCAAAGAAAGCTGATTTTTTACCATGAAGGGTATCAAAGCACTCTGTTTGATTGCTAATTAAACATGTTTTCCATATATATATATATATATATATATATATATAAAATGAACCATTCAATACGGTCTTGCACAGTAAAAATGTTACCGGTAATATTCGACCCCTGAAGAGATAGATTTAAGCTGTTAATTTTTGAGAAATGTCTGCCAAATAGACCAAAGCCTGGTGCCACATTTGATCTTGCATGCACTTTGCTTTGTGAAATGGATGGTTAGTAAGAAAAATGAAAACTTAGTGTTTAAGTTCAAACAATCTTGTAAGAGTTCTACCTCAAGATAATTACCTGACTTCAGTGTGAAACAATAAACAGTTCTTAATGCTTCCCATTTCCTCACAAAGTGCTGAAAAAATCCGCCATTACAGAAATATTTTGTTGAACCCCTTGGAAGATTTTGTGAACCCCCAGAGGGTTCGCGAACCACTGTTTGGGAACTGCTGCACTAGTGTAATTAAATGGGCCATAGCCCAAACAGCTAGTAAAACATGGTGCAAAATAAAAATGGTGGTCTTGCAGCTAGACTATATGATCATATTATGATGCAGCTAAACTGACATATGCAAAATATACACCAATGAGCAGACATTTTCCTGTTGTATACATATCTTTAATCTACAGTTTGTTTGTACTATCTCTCTAATTCAGCTATTATCCATGATGACACGGAAAATGCCGAGATCTCGGATGCCATGATGCGAGGTAGAAGTTTGGATTCCATCCCATCAACTTTCACCAATGGTAGTAGCAGCCCTGGACCAAACAGTATGTTTTTAGTTATGTTATACCATACTTTTTAATTACAGTTAGCTCCCAACTATCAGCGGTAATGGAGGGGACGAGTGCCATGGATAATCCAAAACCACGGATAATCGACATAATATTTAGTAAAACGAGAGATTGTAGCACATTCACTTCAAACTAGTACTCACCTATTGTGACGGTCTATGAACACATATTTCACACACTAAGATAATTAAAAAATTTTTTTAAATGAATGTACAGTATACTTAAAATGGACACATCACTTAAAAAGTTTGTATTAGTCTTCTGTTTCATTGTAGCTGCTTCCTTTTTTCCTTATTCCGCTATGTATTTTCTGTAACATCAGCTTGTCAGATAGGAGCGTGTCATCTTCCTGTTCCAGATAATTAAGCAGGTACAACCTCGAAAGGCCTCCTCCCTCCTTGCATAAACTTTTTGCCTCTCTGGCCATTATATCTTCCCTAGGGATTTACTGAGTACAACAATTGGTAGCCCTATATTCATCATCATCACTGCATTTATCAACACATATCTCTTGCTGTTGGAGATGCCGCAGTTAAGCCGCAAAGCAGATAATCCTACCGCGGATAGTCGGGAGTTTATTGTATAAAGTTTCGATTTATTAATTATATCTTGACCAGATAGTTAATAAAGCAAATCAAATGCAAGCGAGGAAATAAATGTCTTATTGGGCACAATCTTGTTCATATTTGAATAGTTATACAGTAAAACCTTGGATTGCGAGTAACTTGGTCTGCGAGTGTTTTGTAAGACGAGCAAAAATTTTTCAATAAATTTTAACTTGATAAACGAGCGATATCTTGCAATACGAGTAGTACTATGGTTACGCTTTATCTGCCGAGCAGTGTCATTGGATAGGTTCTTTGTTATTAAAGTCGCACAAAAAGAAAAATATTCCAGTGAGCCAACATATAGCAGTGATTCTGTTAGTGACAGTGAAAGTTGACCTAAACTATAACCAACCTCCTCCTCTCCTCTCTCTTGTCTACCTCACACTAGCCACGATTAAATTTAATTAATAAATTTGATTACAGTACAGTTACATTTAAATAACGAAAATAAAAAAGGTATTAATCATTTTCAGATTAAATATTTTTGGGTTGTGGAACGAATCATCTGAGTTTTCATTATTTCTTATGGGGGACATTCGCTTTAATATAAGAGAGCTTTGTATTAAGAACACGTTTACTAAACGAATTATGCTCGCAATCCAAGGTTTTACTGTATTGCTATTGTTGAACAAGTTTTGTAATATATAAGTGAACGATTCACTTGAAGTTGAACTTAAAATACTTGAGAAAATTTAGCTATACCTTTATTTTTTTACACAAGGACATTTGGAGCACCTTTTAGAAAATACAAACATATTTTTTTTCTCTCAGCATTGATACAATTTATATTTTATAGATATTGATAGTTTATATCAAAAGTGACAGCTGCAGATTATATGATGTATGTAAAAATAGATCTAGTAACTTTTTTAACCGTCACACATGTTCATTTGTAAGAAAATTGTGATACACAGTGTAGTTTTCATAAGAAGGTGTTTTTTTTTTTCATTTAAAATTGAGGACATTTTATTATTTTACTCTCACCTCGGTGTTCTTGGGGTAAAGTGCTTGCCTCAGGATTTGATGTTCGTGGGTTCAAACCCAGCTGGGGTTGACAGATTTTTCTTCAGTGAAAAAAATCCATAGCACAGCCTCCTTCGAAACTGTCAATTGTGGCATGTAAAAAAACCTTGGCAGGTATATGAAAATACCTTTGGAAAAATTGGCAGGCCCTTTTGCTCTCACTCATAGAAATTCACATGAGCTGATATAATCATTCGGTTCAGAAAGTGCACATTAAATATCTCGAATAAATAAAATATTATCTTACTGGCACTATTTTATAGATATTGATGATAAATACCAAAAGTGTCAGTGGCAGATTACATGATCTGATGTATGAATACATGAAAGTAGATCTATTCATTCTTATTGCTGTCAGATAAAGCCCATCTTATGAAAATCGAACTAAAAAAAGTAAACACAGCATCCTCCTGCTTGGAGGGTGAAAAATAGCTTTCATAAAAAAAACCATATCAAAGAAAATTTCAAACTTGAGTCCCGACCTGCAAACTCTGAGGCAGGCATGTCAAGCAAACAAACTCTCGTGGTTTCGCCTTACTGTTTTTGTAAAATTCTACTTTTATTCTGAGTTTGAATTGAAGAAATAGTATTAGTTGTGTGGATTTAATTGTCTCTGTATGAACATACTCTGCTTTTTGTATGAAAAGAAAGGCAATTGTTTTAATTCTGTCTCTCTTGGTAAATTTTTATCATCTTACTTTTAGCTGTTCTCTAATACTTAAAATAATGTTAATCAATCTTTTTGAAAGTGTAATAACTTAACATTTCTTGGTATATGTAGTTTTGTTGGATTTTTTTGGCTGATTTTATTATTCATATGTACAAGCACAAATTATCATTTTTGTCAGGTCTTGACCCAGATATCAGTCCAGATGAACAGGAAGAGAAAGCCAGGTTGATTTCTCAAGTTTTGGAGTTACAGAACACTTTAGATGGTAAGTAAAAGTGATGGGAAAATATCTTATTTTATATTTTTTCTATCACCGCCTCTTATCACTTGTTCAGGCTATAAGCATAAATAACTACTCTTGCTCTTGCTCTTGCTGTGAAACCCAAGAATTAGTGGAGCTTTAAAGAGATAAAGGACAAAACAACTATTTTAAGCTTGGTATTCAGCCATTGTATTCACAGAGTCTTATCAAATATTCGACCATTCAATATTTTAAACTATTACAAATTTTCAACATTTGCACACTCCTCTTGAATGAACTATTGATCAAAAGTCTGATAAAAATTCTTTCATACATTTTAAAAATAAAATCACCCGCTTCGGTGGCCGAATAGTTTAACACACTACTCCCGCAGTAGACTAGACTCCTAATGACGGGTAGATTGAGGTTCGAATCTCGGTCAGGTGTACTGAGGATGGTTTTTCCAAAATAGTTTTCCACTTTCCCTTTGTGCAAATGCAAGTACACTTCCTTTAAATATAATCTTCTTAATCCCTAAAACCACCAGCGTAATTGGTACACAAGTGTATAACCTGAATGAGTAGTAAGATGCAGCGCAAAAAAAAATCAAATAAATGTACACCACATTTACATTATATTTTTCAGTAAAAATAATGTGTGCTGTGTAGCCTTAAAACAGTTTATTTTTTGTGGCAGACCTCTCCCAAAGGGTGGACAGTGTGAAAGAGGAAAATTTGAAGCTTCGCTCGGAAAACCAAGTTTTGGGCCAGTACATAGAGAACCTTATGTCTGCTTCAAGTGTGTTTCAGTCCACATCTCCTAAGACCAAGAAGAAGTAAATGTTTCAAAATGCTTTGCAAGTTGTAAGACAATTATTGGAATGCATAATATTTGTCCTTTATTTTAACCAAATGCCTAGTCATTTGGAATGTAAAAAGTAAATTGCTTTTCCTTAAAAAGTATTGGATGCTAAGTTTGAGAAAACTATAAATCATCATCAACTGTTTCCATCCTATGGCCAGGTCAGTTTAGTAAAATGCCTCTATCTTCCTTTATCCTTCCAACATTCTTTCTCCTTTAATTTCTTTCATTTTTCTCTTCGTTTGCACACTTTCTGTTATCTGCTCCTCCCATCTCTTTCTTGGCCTCCCTTAAGGTCTTCTTCCTACATACTTCATCGCCAACAATTTCTTTGGCATCCTCTCTTTTTCCATCCTCATTACATGCTCATACCTTCTCAGTCTTCCTTCTTCTAATATCTCATGTACTCCCTGTACTCCTACTCTTTCCCAGATAACTTCATTCATAATCTTGTTTCTCCTTGTGACAGCTAATATGCTCCTCACAAACTTCATTCAAACTATACTAAAATAAATAAATTTGACTGAAGCTTTGGGCTTAGCTTTCCATTTTTCTTTAGTAGAATTAATTTAGTTTGCAGATTTGTAGTTTGGAAATGGTCGTGAAGAAAGTGGCAGGTAAACTTGGGGAGAAAAGACTGAAAGCCATGATATTTGCTGATGACTTGATAATATGGGAGGGGAAGGAAGAGGAAGTACAGGAACAACTACAGAAATGGAATGAGAAAGTGAAAGAATGTGGAATGAAATTTAGCATGGCGAAATGTGAAGTGATGTAATGCTATAAGGTTGGATGGAGTAGAGCTGAGAAAAGTACAGAACGTAAAATATCTTGGAAGCGTGATTGAGGCATAAGGTGAAAGTAGAGAGGATTTAATGAGAAGAGGATAGCGGGGAGAGTTGTTCTATAGGTGTGTAAGAGAAATGCTATGGAGAAGGAAAGTCCCCTTGAAGTGTAAGGAAGTGTCGTACAGGAAATACTTTGTACCCAATTGTCACATATGCAACAGAAACATGGACGGAGAATGTAAGAGAGACTAGGAAAGTGGAGGCCATGGGAATGAAGTTTGTGAGGAGCATGTTAGCTGTCACAAGGAGAAACAAGATTAGGAATGAAGTTATCTGGGAAAAGTTGGGAGTACAGGAAATATGAGATAGTATAGGAAGCAAGAGTGAAATGGTATGGGCATGTAATTAGGATGTAAAAATAGGGGATGCCAAAGAAAATTATGGAAATGTAGTTTGTAGGAAAAAGACCACAAGGGAGGCCAAGAACGAGATGGGAGGAGCAAATAACAGGAAGTGTGCAAGTGAGAGGAGAATAATGGTGAGAGGATAGAGGAAGCTGGAGGCATTTTACTAAACTGACCCAGACACAGGTTAGAAACAGTTGATGAAGATGATGTATAGTTTAATGAAAATATCTACATGTGTTTGTTGTCTTAACAATCTTTCTCACACACTAATATATTTCTTTGAGGAATACCTCTTTTTGCTTTTTGTGAGGTATTTTATTGTATGTATTTAGAAGAAGGTACATAAAAGGTGAATAGAAAACATATAAAAAGGAACAAACACAATAAAAGTAAGTCATATTGTGTTTTCCCCCTTTCTATCCACCTTTTATGTACCTTCTTCTAAACACATACAACAAAATACTTCAAAAAGTGGAAAGATTTTCCTTGAATAAATATACTAGTGTGTGACATATTATTAAAACAACAAACTTATGTGTATTTTGTTGTATATGTTTAAGTATTTTGTTGTGTGTATTTAGAAGAAGCTACAGAAAAGATGAATAGAAAACATAAAAGGGAATGAACACTATAAAACTAAGACATATTGTGTTCATTCCCCTTTATTTGTTTTCTACCCATTCTTCCTGTACCTTCTTCCAAATATGTCACACACTTAACATGAAATACAGGGCCAAAGAATAATGTAAAAATATTTATTATAGACTGGTTGTATGAAAACACTGTGAAGTGATGTAAGTGACAAGGAACGAAGCCAGTTTGAAAGGATAGTTCAAATTAGGTCTTGATAATAGACAAATAAACTTCTCTTTTTATAATTTTATCCATACATTCTTCTTCATTTCCAACTTCTGATCCTAATTTTCAGAAATACACTAGTCTCTTGATAATTCATGTATAAGACCAGGCCCAACTTAAATTACATGAAATAGACAGAAAAAAATGAAAATACTTGGTTTTTGCATGTAAGTAATACTTGATTTGTATTACTATAATTTTAAAAAAATCAAGGTTTTCTGTTGTTTTTTAACTCGTCTTCTTTGTTTTTCGCGTAACCACACTATGTCTATTTCATATAAAAGGATGGGTGCCAACTGTGTACCTACTTCAAACTATCGAAAGACTCCTGATTATGTTTCCATTGTTATAAAGGCACAAAAACTCATAAATAAAAATGACTACAAAGTGTGAGTCCTTAATATGAAAAAGGAACATTTTTGAGAATTTAAAGAATTCATGTATTGTATAAAGAAATTAAGAGAGAAGTATATTTGTTTCTTGTCAAGGCCTAACCCAACTCCTTTCAGTTTAGTTTCCTGTTTCATAACATTATTTTACATTAAAAGATAAAGTAATTGAGGGGGTTGGGACGAGAGAGTGCCAAGCCTCATTTTATGGTTAAAAAACATATTTGAAAATTTGATCAGATCCTCAAATATAATGTTACGGTTATGGACAATTAAGTACAAGCGACGTTGGACACTATATGTTGAGATTTTGCCGAAACAATTCGGCTCGTTTTTTTTTTTTTTATCCCCCCATATGTTAGACACTAGAGAGCAGTATTAACCCAGTTTTGATGAAAATGAGGGTTGGCACTATCTCATCCTGACCCCCTAAATTTTCATAGCCCTTTAGGCACCTTAACTATCAGGAAAGAATTATCACATTTTTATGTTTATGAAAGAGCCTTATTTATTATTAAAATTACTTTATTTTGTGATGATCTGGGTTTTCTTATGTTATTTATGAACCTGCAGTTTCTGGGCTAATTAGGCAGACCATAACCCCCTCCCCCCACCCAATTTATAAAAAAAAATTCAGCCCTTTGCAGATTTTTTCCATAAACCTAGACCCAATGTCCCCTCAAATTATAAAGCATAAGTGTTAATGTGTCTGCACATAAAATAAATCAAATTCCATTTTTAAAGTTGTTAAATTTAAAGTTTTTAACTTAATATTATGCCTAGTATTAATAACTATTATTATATATAGACAGTTTATGCTGTGTTATGACAGGCAAGACAAAAAGGATATGCCCTGTATTACTATAATTGTCTTGGAACTTCTGTTTTATGTTTGCGTTAAAAAAATAATTGCTTCTGTAGATCAGGCAGCATAAACTCTGACATGGTTTATATTTATTTATTTTGTTCTGTCCGAGTGATAAAATGCATGCTAAGGACATTAAAACTTTTATGGTGAAACATAGTTTTACTATTGTATTTTAAAATATCTTGTCCTCTTAATAATTATTATTTATATGTGTGGTGTATTGTATTCTAAGAAAGGTATCTAATTTAAGTTCTTTTAACTTTTTTGCATTTTTGTAGTAATTTAAGAAACACTGTTTTATACTTGAAGTATGAAAAGAACCACCAATGTTGAAGCATTTTATTATATTTATTTTGATTGTTTTTGGCTTAATATTTAAAATAACATACATGGCAGGCCTAGATTAGAATAGAATTTTTGAAAAATAAATGTTTTCAAGGAAAAAATGTGTGTATCAAAGTCGTTTGATTTGTAACTAACATGCACCTCTAAAGATTTTAAATTTTTAGGTTAGACAATTGAATTTTAATTTATCCAGGTGGTACTAAGGTGGGAAGTGTCTTATCAAGCACAATATGCACCTGAAAGTGCTAGAAAATTCACAAAAGCAAAAAAAGTATACATTTTCAAACTTTATTTTATCCAAGCCAATATGGGCTTAACACCAATATTTCACTTTGACAAGGTCTCCGATATAATGATTCCTATGTTGAGTTGCTGGTAAATGTTTAGTTAAAAATCTTTCGGTATGAGGTTTATAAGCGGAATGAAAATAAGTGTTACAAAAATTGCTTTTTCATAGGCTATTCACACAAACTATTTAAGTTCTACTGGAATTTTACAAATAAACTTTCTTTAAATTTTACTCCAATAAACAAGCTCACACCATTATCATTTCTTGACCATTTGCTCTAGATTCTAACTCCATTAAATCTAGTTGTCTTGATCTGCAATATTAAGCTACTCTAATTTTGATGCTTTAATAAGGAAAACCATGAAACAAATAAATTACACTATAGTGATAACCGGTAGGCTTTAGAAATAACCCTAGTTATTTTAAAATTACTTTTTTTTATCACTCCTCTCCACTACAGGTTTGGGATGTATGTAATAATTATACTAATGCGTTAGGGTTAGTAAATATTGAATTTAAAGGAAGTGTACCTCCATTTGTGTGGACAGAAAATGTAAAACCCTATAGGAAAAAACCACTCCAAGCACAGCTGAGCAAGATCTAACCCCAATTTTCCACTCATTGTATGACATAAATGTTGAAGTGAAGTAGAATTTTATTGTAAGAAACATCCTTAAATGTTCAAGTGTGTGTGTTAAGCCCAACTGCCGAGGACGGGGAGATCGAGGTTCGAATCTCGGTCGGGTGAACTGGGGGGGGGGTTTCCTAAATGGTTTTCCACTCTCCCTCCACGCAAATGCGGTTCACTTCCTCTAAATTCAACCTTCCCAATTTTTAATCCATTAGCGTAAATAGTACTTAAGCGTATAACCCAAACGGGTAGTAAGACGCGGTGCTAAATAATAATAATAATAATAAAAATTAAAATTCAAGTGTGTGACTTTGACATGCTAGTAGTAATAATAATATAATATTTAGCAACGGTCTTACTACCTTTCGAGCTAGTAGTAGTTTTTGCTTTACGTCATCTGCGAGTTGCTTGAAGCACAATCTCCGGCAACTATGTCTATAGCCGGCATACACAGGATTATATAATTCTATTTTTCACGTCTGTTCCTGTAGTAATATATTGCATATATATATATATGTCATTTGTTATTGGTGGGATGTCTGTACTGGGTGAGCTGTTAGGATGCCCAACTGGGAAGAAAACCTGAGGATTAATCCTGACTGGTTGCTGGTTTGCCCACAATGTGGTTTTACTTGTCAATGCTTATGCTGTATTTTGGAAAATTATAAATGTTTTACCTAAGATAAATTGGCCATATCTAGTATGAAAAAAAAAAAAGTTGTATGGGCAGGAATATTTAAGAAGGGGTGGCATATAATGTATTAATTATATTTATTACTCAAATGAGCTTGCATCAAAACTAAAATTTATAATTGGGATGAAACTAGAATAATATATTTCTCAAATTCACATACTCTCAAATTATAATTTTGAATCTCAAAGGCAATAGTAATTTTCTCTTATAAGAATATACGAAATATAGGTTTATGATTTAATTTTAGAAGTGATTGAAATAATATATTTTTAGGCACATTTTTTTATTATATTTGTATTCAATTTTCCTACTTGATTATATTAAAATGGTTTTCTTCAAACGTTTATGAATATTTATTTGGAAGGAGGTATGCGAATGAGGTTAATGAATACCAACAGTATGACTATTACATTGGAAGGAAGAGAATTCACAAATAACACTAACTGCTTGCAAGTTATCTTTTCATTGAATGAGCCACATTGTGCTTTCATCTCTGGCCATGTTAGCCTTTGAAAACAAAATTGTAGAGGAAATGGGCTTCTCAGAGTCAATTACTAATTTTGCATTGATGAAGATGGCATTTTTTTTAAAAAAATAACCAGTGAATCACTGATTGAGGTATTTAATGTCAAACTTGCATAATAAACTTTATTTCATACATATTAAACTAGAGTGTTTTGGGTTATTTGTTTTGCTAGTGCAGATGTAATTTTAATTTCTTGTTTCTATTAATCATTTTCTTACATATGTTACCATTCCCTTATGAGGTAGGCAAGAAACTGTGCATATAACTTAAAAAATAAATTCGTACTTAATCCATCCTCACTAACTTTCTCCACACCTCCATATCCTTGCAGACTCCCTTTGCTTCAACCACATCCATACATCGAGTCATGCATATTCTTTTATTCTTAAAACTCAACCAACATATGCTTTTTCCACATTTACCTATTGGATTCCCTTTCAAACAACACTCTTTCAGCACCCATTTATTACTATCTGTCCATACAATTTCCTTATACAGTCCATTTCTTAGCTCTCATTCCAACGCATTCATCCTGTTCTTGTATTTTTCCAGACAAACCCACACTTCACATCCATAAAACAATGTTGGCATTCACACACTTTTATATACTGTCTTCTTTGCAATAGTCCACATATATCCAACTACTCTCCGAGATGTATTTGCCCGTCTGGCTATTTCACTATCCATCCTTTCATTTTTAAATATTCTCCTATCATCTTTATATTGTTTTGTGTGTTTTTTGTATATCACAAAACAATGCATTAGTACATTATTTTATTAATAGTTGTGTCATTAAATATTTTATACTTCAGTTAATCTAGTTTTGTGATTGACAACTGCCACAATGTTGAAACATTTTGTGCCTCAACATGTCAAATAATTGGGGTGAAATATCACAATATTGAAAAATTTAAGCAAAACTCACATCATTATATAAAAAAAAATCTTAAACTCAAATCCTAGAAACTTGTTCTTGTCTCAAAATGGTTAGGGACTAAATTTATAAAAACAAATTTAGTTCCAAAAGGTAAGGGTATTCACTCTTTTTTTTATCCTCAAATTTTTACAGAAATTCAAATAATCTTTCAATGTTTATTAGAGTCATAGTAGAATATAAATAATAATTTTATTTAACTTACATAAAAATCCAATCAACAATCAAGAAAAACAATGGACACGGACATTCGTAACTTATCACTCTTATAACTATCTTCTTTCAAGGTCATAAGATGTTATAAAGGACAGGATGCTGAAATTAAGTATGCAGTGGCCTTGCTCCTATGCTCTATGCAGTTGATCCATATCTAGTATTATCTAGCTTAATGTTTAACATATTTGTGTGCCTAATATATAATATGAATTTTTTTTTTCAGCACCATTTTGAATTAAATGTTCTACAGTGTTAAAAGTGGTATTGTTAGTTTAAATGACACACTTAAAATATATAATTAGATCTTTTTAATGATAGTTAAAACACAATGTACACATTATAAATAAATTCACAAGTATAAAACAAATATCTATTAGATCATTTAGTATGTATAAGTCTCAAATGTATGAGTCGATGAAAAGGATTGTTAATCATGACCAAATTCTATTATGTTAATTAATACACATGTTAACATTTGAAATTTCCGCCTGTATAAATTACCCTTCAAGTCATTTTCATGGGAAAACGAGAACTGCCATTTTGTGTGTTAAACAGTTACAAAGTTTAATCAAAATCGATGTATTTTTTTTGCCCTTAAGTAAACATCCCTTAATTTTAGGTCTGGATATATAATTCCAAACACAGCTCGGAGGAACCTTATGAAAACCCCAGATACCAAATTTGAGCACAATTGGTAAAATGGTTTCGGTTCTAGGTCGAGATTCAGACAGACAAATAAACATACAACACCGTGCAAACAACTTTTTCAGTTTAAGGGGGTCATGAAACGTCGACATTTATCAAAATCTCATTTTTTTTGTTTTTTTTTTACAATCACAATACATTAGAGGGTCCTGACCATCAGACTTAAAGGGGTTCAACAGGTGGTCGGATAGACAAAATCTCGGATAATATAATAAGAGATTAAATTGTTTTAGTACTGCGTCTTATTACCTGTTCAGGTTATACGCATATGTATTAATTACACTAATAAGTTAGGAGAGAGGAAGGTTGAGTTTAGAGTTAGTATACGAACATCTGCGTAAAGGGATAGTGGAAAACCCTTTTGGAAAAACCACCCTAAGTACACTCGACCAGGATTCGAACTCTGATCTCAATGTCATCGTCAGTCTAGTATAAACATGAGTGTGATGCCTTGGGAGTGTGATGCCTTGACCGTGCGGCCACCGAAGTAGATATAAATTCAAATCAAATGTAAGTGCAGAATAGGTATGAAATAAGGTTCATTTGTAATTATTCTACAGTATTAATAAAGCAATAAATTATAATAACTATTATTTTATTCATGTTAAAAGAACAAATGGTTTAAATTAGTTGAATGCATTTTATTTTTATTATTTATTTTGTCGGATAACCTGTGGTTGGATAGTCGGGACTCTAGTGTACCTCTCTCTTCAAAGGGCCAAGAGAAATATGTATGAATGTATGTATTTATTTCTTTATATATATATAAAGAAAGAAAGAGGAAAAGTGTCAAGAGCAAGGGTCACCCTTGAAGCAACGCTAGGTACAACCTCTTAGCATGTTGAGGTTCAGTGAGGTAGAGGAACGAACGGGTTCAGTACCTCCAGCTCCATGAGGCATGGTGTTCCGTCTCCCAACATGACATCGTCCACCCTCGCATACAAGAGACGCTCTCTCAACGGCACCGCCTCAATTACCACCGCCCCAAATCAAACTAAGTGCTCCGGAATGTGTCCTTCTACCGCGGGGTAAAACTGACCTCCATATCTGCTCTGGACCCGAAACTCGTCACCTCCACTTCTGTCCACCCATCGCGTCCTACGTGTGGTGTTTCTGGGCTGCCAGGGGCATTCTCAGTGAGACCCTCATCCGAAACGGTGTGGTCTGCCTTCGTCGCGTGCACGTTGGGTCTCTTGACAACCGCGTGGCTGAATCTCTTGTCGAAATACATAAGTGACCACTCCCTCTCGGTGAGAATGCGTGGTAAGAACGCTTGCAGCATGACCCTCCTCTTTGCTCGGCGGCCTTACCACTCCCTCTCGGTGAGAATGCGTGGTAAGAACGCTTGCAGCATGACGCCTCCTCTTTGCTCGGCGGCCTTCAGCTTTCGACACATTCTGTCGAAGCCCCAACTAGGTAGAGTCGGCGTCGAGATGCTGGTGCTCTCTAGCCGGCATTTCCACACCGTGCCCCCGACTCGCCAACCACGTTTTTGATTACCACTTCCCTTCCACCTTTGATGGCCAACCTCCCTAGCGATTTTATCATCCTCAGAGGCTCAAGGTCACGCGTGGTCTCCAGCCACAACATGGGGGGTAGTGCGATGCCTTGGTCTTGGAGTTGATGGAGATACTTCTTGGATGAGTTCCATTGTCGACGGCCGGGGAGTTGTACATCCTCAAGTCCGGGAGAGACGCCTCTAGACGTTCCAGCCATTGGAGGAAGTCTTCTAGTCTCTGTACCTATTTGATCTGGGAGGTAAGGAGGATATGGGTGAACAAGGACCAGTCCAAGCCAAGGTCATCCCAGGCGACGATGATGTACTCTGAAGAGTGAAGTCTCTCTCTGAACAAGGCGAGGTCTCCAAGGAACAGCTCAGGAGCCAGTGAAGAACTTTGATGTACCAGAGCTACCTTCATTCTCTTCACAGAGTCCGCTAGCTTCACCTGACGAGGAATTACTCAACAGTCAGTGAAGAATTGTGGTGTACCAGAGCTACCTTTGTTCACAAGTCACTGACGTCCTGTGAACACTTCGCAATGTGATGTCACAAGAGACCTGCTCAACAACTTGAATTACACGCTATTATTATCTTATCAGTGCCGAACATTACACACTCGAGGACGTATCTAACAATAATATGGTGATTTATTTTTTACCACCACCTCCCAGACACGTATACAAGTCTTCAGTCTAGTCTTGCCTGGTATGCCCCCTTATCCTCCGGATACAGAGAAAATGTATGAGTATCAAATGCCTCCAGAAGTAATGGGGTCCTCCTTAAATTGCGTAAGGGTTTTTGGGGGTGAAGGTGGGGGAAGCGGGGGCAGAATACATCTTACTTGAGTTTTTTAAAATAAATGTTTATAGTGAAACAAAAAAAAATTGTCAGGAAATAAGTACATTATTTGTAAAATTTCACTTATATTTTATTTACTCGCCGCAATTAAAGTATTCTAAAATTTCATATCACTCGTTTTATTATCAAACCTTATATCTAATATAATTAATATAATTTAATTTACCAAATTATAAAAAATTAAGTAATTTAGTGGGGGGAGGAGTGATGAAGAATCTTATGATAACTTATGTGGGGAGAGGGGTGGGGGGTTAAAATGATTAAAATAAAATCCTTAATTTAAGGACGGACCCTAATTTGAGGTATTTTTTAATGGTAGATAGGGTCAGCGATTTAAATCATTTTAGTGACCTTGAGGCAATTTTAATGTGATTAATGGTAGTATATACAATAAACATTTCACGCGTCTTCAGTGCTCAATATTTTAATTTTACTTTATATGATTTAAGTTTTTGTTAAAAAAAATAAATGTGGTCTTAGAGGGGTAGTCAATGCCCTGCTTGCCACCCTACACCTTTTGGGTGCCACCCTGGTGCACCTGATTCAAATAATAGTTAAAATGTGGAACATTTCCAAATTTACTTTCAGAACCAGTCCAAGGACAAATAAAATCATTGGGGAAATTCCTTTATGTTAGGTTACCAAGATATTTATTCACATTTTAACAAACATATTATATTGACATCCACCAGCCTCGGTGGCGTAGTTAGCTAACATTCTAGTTTCGTGTTGAGCTAAATTGCCCAGGATGTGAATATTGAGGTTCGAATCTCGGTTGGGTGAACTGGGGGTGGATTCCCTAAAATTATTTTCTACTCTCCCTCCACGCAAATGCGGGTTCACTTCATCTATATTTAACCTTCCCGATTCTTAACCTACTAGTGTAATTAGTACTTAAGCACATAACTCGAACGGGTAGTAAGATGCGTTACTAAGTATTATAATATAGTATTATATTGAAATTAAAATATAGTTTCATCGTTATTTGATACGATTTCCAGGTTCAATCCTCGGTCCCGGCACAGATTTATCTGATTGCCAAACCCTTCCTTCACCTCTGACAAGACGTGTATTAATCACAACTTGTGAATGTGAGGAATGCCAGGCCTCCACCGTGGTTCGGATTCCACGTTAAACTGTAGGTCCTCCATTTCATCTCACAATCACCCTACCATTGCACATTAGCGTAAGTGCGTATAACCCGAACGGGTAGTAAGACGCGGTGATAATAATAATAATAATAATAATAATTTGATACAATTCTTCTCCTGTGTTCTTGTATATAGTGCTGTGTTGTCAGTTCTCCTGTGTTCTTGTATATAGTGCTGTGTTGTCAGTTCTCCTGTGTTCTTGTATATAGTGCTGTGTTGTCAGTTCTCCTGTGTTCTTGTATATAGTGCTGTGTTGTCAGTTCTCCTGTGTTCTTGTATATAGTGCTGTGTTGTCAGTTCTCCTGTGTTCTTGTATATAGTGCTGTGTTGTCAGTTCTCCTGTGTTCTTGTATATAGTGCTGTGTTGTCAGTTCTCCTATGTTCTTGTAAATATTGCTATGTTGTCAGTTCTCCTGTGTTCTTGTATATATTTCTATGTTGTCAGTTCTCCTGTGTTCTTGTATATAGTGCTGTGTTGTCAGTTCTCCTGTGTTCTTGTAAATATTGCTGTGTTGTCAATTCTGTGTTCTTGTATGTAGTGCTGTGTTGTCAGTTCTCCTGTGTTCTTGTAAATATTCACTTAACATGAGATAAATTATTACTAATTTGTTAAATTCATTATATGTACAGTTTTATCTTGTTAGAACATTTTAATTTGCTTAATGGTTTGTATTGATATTTAAAAAACTTATAAACAAAGGTGAACAAAACATAGGTGTTAATATTAATTTATTTTTTACACTCTCGCACATGTAAACCAATGGCATTGGTATTGGCGTCATTAACTGAATTCTGCCAGTTCGCCATTTGTAATTTTTTTTTGAAAAGGTAACTTTAGAAAATATTCACCACTCTTTTCCATTTAAATCAAGAAAAGCGTCCTTACTACATAAATAAGTGTTCAAACGGTTATTTTAATAACCCATACCTAATAAATCAAATATATTTGGACCTAATAGAGTTCTAATACAATATAAAATTAATAAGCTGCGTGTGCTTTAATCAACCTAGTGCCAAAGTGACATATTTACATGGCCTTTAGCGTAGGGATAAATTCTGGGAATATAGTAACTCTCACAGAAATCCTAAAAGTTTGTTCCTATAAAAATAAACTATATGTCCTGAGGACAGTAATTATTTGGTATGGACACCTTGTTGAAGACAAATGTCAACATTCATACGACTGATTGTTGCCAACTTATGTTGCCAACAATGTTGTTGTGGTATACACGCACCTTAAGAGTTGAGAATGAGCTATTTTTGTTTTAACCAAAGAAAAATATTTGATTTATAGATTTACAACCATGAATTAATCAAGATTTACATGGGGATGTAAACAACTAATGAAAAGCTAGATATTCATGGTGAAAACGAAGTTTTAGTTTGAATATACTATTTTTGCCAACATCCTGGAGCCTTACCTAATCTTTAAACCGAGTGTTCATTTGTCAAAGTTTATTCAGTAATTTTCTCAGAATTTCTATTACTATAAATAGGATTATCAAACTATACGTAAGGAATTATTCATGTTTGTTTATATTCCAAAACACTCGTTGCCAAGGAGATTTATAATTCATTTCTTGTTCTTTCCAAACACATTGTTGCCAAGGGCTCTCTGGTCGGGTTCAATCAGGTGGTTTTCCCTAAATAGTTTCCGCTCTCACTCCACGAAAATATGGATGCACCTCCTCTAAATTTAACCTTCCTGATGCCTAACACAGAGTAATTAGTGCTTAAGTGTACAGCCCAAACGGGTAGTAAGAATCGGTGCTATAAATAAATAATAGCGTGTTTTGAACCATTTTAAGAAGAAAAAATCACCATCAATACATTCTACTGAGATTTGAACCCCAATCTCGTCACTAGCAAACCAGTTTAATACGAGAAAGTCGAATGAAAAATGTTTTCTTCCACTAGGTAAGAAATATTAAGAAAACCATATTACTGATTATTTGAGTTCAACCTAAAGATAAATCAGCAAATTTCTGCAGTGTGTGGTCTTTGATAAAAGCAGCACTCTAGCCTCTCTTCCAAGAAACTTGACCCATGTAAACAACAGATTAGCTCGCTCCCCCTTCTCTCTTTCAGGACAAACTTGACAGATATGACAACACCGCAACCCTATCTCGCAACCCTATCTCGGTGTCGGCTAAACAGTCCAAATAGTTTCTTAGGAGTTGCGCTGATAGCGCTTCTCAAGTTTTACAAGGTAGTCCTTCCACTTACCTTGTGACAAAAAAGATGAAACAACCTCAAACCTGGATGGACACAATCTCCAAAACACTCGACTCACTCTTAATAATTGCAAAAGTAGTGCAAAGTTTAGAACTCTTTAATAATTACTTCACAGTATAAATATTTAAACACACGATTATAATAACGCTTTACATTTATATGAATAAAGTATTGATAGTAACTAAATGTTTTCAATGACAATGTTAAAATGTTTTATTGTCAAATATATATACAGTATGATTATTATTGTTGTCTTCCGAGACTTATTGTTATGGCCTATAAACACTTTAATGTATCTGATGGTTATAGCCTAAAACACTACATTGTCTGTGGTGGTTATAGGCTATGACACTGCTATGTCTCTGGTAAAAAGAGCCTAAGACAATGTTATTTCTCTGGTGGTTAGAGCCTAAGACACTGCTTTGTCCCTGGTGGTTAGAGTCTAAGACACTGCTTTGTCCCTGGTGGTTAGAGTCTAAGACACTGCTTTGTCCCTGGTGGTTAGAGTCTAAGACACTGCTTTGTCCCTGGTGGTTAGAGTCTAAGACACTGCTATGTCTATGTTGGTTATAGCCTAAGACACTACATTGTCTCTAGTGGTTACTTACCAAAGACATAGAAGTGTCTTAGGCACTACTAATCAGACACATAGCAGTGTTTTAAGAACTACTCACCAGAGACATAGATAGGTCTTATGAGCTACTCACAAGAGACATAGAAGTGTCTTAGAATCTACTCACCAGAGATGTAGCAGTATCTTAGGTGCAACTCACAAGATGCATAGTAGTTCCTCAGCCGCTACTCACCAGAGACATAGCAGTACCTGAGCCGATACTCACCAAGGACATAGCAGTTTCTTAGGCTTTAACGAACGGAGAAATAGGAGTTTCTCAGGTGCTACTCACCAGAGACATAGCAGTGTCTTAGGTGCTAATCTCCAGAAACATAGTAGTGTCTTAGGTGCTAATCTCCAGAAACATAGTAGTGTCTTAGGTGCTACCCACCAGTGACATAACAGTGTCTTTCAAATAGGATATAATATAAAAACTGTGCTAACTAAAGATATTCAAAGTGCTATTTGTGTAGAATTTCCAAAGTTTCTGAAGTAGAATCACCCAAAGATACAAAAAAAAAAAATATTTTAGGATAAAAAATATTTCTTTTAAATAAAAAAATTACAACAATTAAATGACCAGAATGTTGTTAATCAACATCAATAGGTTTATATTCTGATAGTAAATTAAGTGATTAGAATAATATTGGGAACAATTCGTTGTAATATGCGATCTATGTAGACATGTAGTGTTTGTGAACATAAATTCAGACCTACTACTAGACAGTGCAAACTTATTTTGAATTTGACAAAGATGAAGTTCAATCGAATCAAAATCTTATAGACAGATCTCAATCTTCACTTTTAGAAAATATAAAATTGTATCTGGGCTGTGAGAGAACTTGAGCAGTTAACTTTTTATTTTATTTTTTTACACGGTAAGAATATGTGAGAATAATATAACCTCTTATATAAAGAAACTAGGCTAAAGTGTAGTTCAGGCATGCAATGGTTGGGTAGGTTGCTGGTCCCTTTAAGATATTTGGTTAATGAAACTAGCATTCACAATGATTGATTTTAAATTTACATGATCAATACATGAAACATACAAATTAAATTATTATGACATTAATTATGCTTTTAAAACATTTACATAACTACCATATGTAAATTAAAATCTTTAATAACTACCATATCATCACTGATTTTACTACATTTAGCCTACTTATGCCAACAGAAGTAATTTATCTTGGTAATATTTAGGCTATACCCATTAAATTAAGCTGTAGATTTGATGGCATCTGGCAGGTAATATTTCTAATAACTCTGGGCAAGTTCCATGCTATAAATATCGCTATAAACAGGTACCCACTATCGGTTATACCTTCACCAAGCTGCACTGCTTGTGCCTAAAATAAAAGTAAAACAATGAAACAAATCTTGCACAAAATGTTTACCATATATTCACTCTGTTATGCCTCTATGCAAGAATATTGATCATTGCTCTTGTCATGGATATTTAGGTATTGACTGGTTTAAACCTTCAATAAGGTCCAAATATAGTAATTTTAAAAATCATTCTAAACAAACTAGCCTTTACCTTAGAGATTTACTCAAGGCCTATCAAGGCATCCACACTTCAACAGTTGAAGACCGATTTAGTCTTTTCTAAAACTAAAGGTTTATATATTATACATGTATACAACCTGACAAATTGATTTACAACATGTGCTTTTTATTACCTAGGCTATGAGTATTTTTCATTCCTCTAAGAATGATTAATAGAAAACCAAACACAGTTCATTGAAACAGTCGGTGGATTCTGACAAAATATCAAGTTCTTCTTGGCAAAAATTGAGTAGATTTTTGCCCCCATTTGGTTTTCTTTCCATTTTTGGGTTTGCCAGACTTCTTTATGGCTACATACCATCCCATATGGGCATGTTTACGGGACAAGTAGGTGTTATATTGTCCCGCAACAGATTCCACAAACACTGTGCTTAGTTGTGATCCATCTTTCTGCACAAAAAAGAATTGGTCCAAATTATAATAATAAACATACTGTACAACTAAACTTTAAATTCTTTGATTTAATCAGTATGTTGAAATGTTGGGTACAATTTTACAAGAATGCAATTATCATCCAAAGTAATTTTTATTTTTTACAAAGTAATAATATTTTATATATATATGTGCTGTTAATTTGTGAATGAGTGGAGTGAATACCGATATAAAATATTATATATATATAGTGCTGATAATATAATATATATATTTTACATCTCCCAATTGAAATTAAAGTGGCAAAAAAGTTTTTCAGCCATTTTCTTATTACATCACTTTTGAACTGGATTTAGAAAGATCAAACTTAGTGACAACTATAAACCTAACTGGAACGTTTCTTCTAGGCCATCTTTCTGGTTCTATAGGGTCCTAAGAAAGTACTTTAGATGGCGTTATATTCCCATTCGAGTGTAAAATTAGAAGTTTCAGGTCAATTTTGGAATTTATCATTATAAATAGCTTTTCAATTCAATTTGACACTTTTTTTACACCAAATTTTCCAAACATGCTGGAATGTCCAGCCATTGCTTATTTTGTTTTTACAATTTAAATTTCCAATATTTGGCTACCCAAACTCTAAAATTATCTCCATTTCAATAATCTTTCAGGCTGTATATAAAAGACTCTGAAACCAAATATACTGTAGTTAAAATTACAATAAATAACCCTGGTTATATGAAAATGACATTCCAAATATTCTACAATCACAAAAGCATTCCTTATTAGATTTTTGTTGTTGTCATTCACACTATAATTTTTATGGCAACAGTGTTTAAACTTTTTAAAATAGATTTTCTACTAAAGTTGACACATACATTTAGTAGGAAAAGGGGATTCATATCTTGCACCTTTCATCTACTTTTTTTCCACTGCATCATAGTACCTACTTGTTTGGATTATATGCAGACATTAATTATGGATGGGGAAGGTAGAGTTTTGAGGCTATTTACCCACATTTGTGTGAAGGAATATTGAGAAACCATTAAGGAAAAAAACACACTTAGTAAACCTGACCAGGATACAAACCTTGTTCTCCCCGTCACCAGCAATGTAGTCTAACAAGAAAGTGACACATTAGATCATGCACCCATTGGCATGGTTCTAAACTGTAACTTAATGAAAACTTCCACCTTAGTAAACGTTGACCTATAAACCCTTTAAACATAACCTGCTGTGCTCTAAAAAGAGTGGGCTACAAGGTGATAAAAAAGGTTTTTTGCGTGGCTATGCATGTTCCCAATGGGTTATTGAATGAGTACATTTATTATAAGAAATTATTTATACTTCTGACCTGTGCTTAGGTCCCAATAAAACAAAAAAATAAAGATTTAATTTCATTTTATATAGTTGTTCATACATGTGATAAACATTGATATAAAAAAACATGCTAATATGGTAAAATACATGATATACATAGCCATGTGTTTAAAATACAAGGCAATATAATATTTTTATCTTTTCATACATGTTTCCAATGTGTGCAGATTTTCTTTTGGAAATTAAAATTAATGCACACTTTATGTTATTATGAAAACAATTTAGTAGGGAAAAATATATTACAATGTTTTAATTGCTTACTACTAAAAATTTAAATATAAATACATACAAATCCATAGTTGTGGATAAATGTAGAGATACGTGTAGCTTTAAAAACTTCATCATCACAAATTTTTTTCACTCTCGACAGTTACAAAGCTTTGCCAATCAAAAATAGTGAAAGCTAAAATACAAGTTTTTGTAACTGTTTTGTAAAATTACAAATTAATTTTCACATGATAAATATCTGATATAATTAAATTAAATATTGTAATGATAATTTGATTAATCAGCTCAGTTCAAATTATTTTAATTTTTGCAGTTAAAACCTTTTTTAAATTATATTTAATGCTTACAGTTAAATAATTTTACAAATTATAATGTCATAGCTTGCAGCCTTTGTCAACCTAGAGTATGAGGGAAGAATGACTGAGCATGGGATTATTTCTGGATAGTTCAGTAGTAGAGCATTGTCACGCTAAGTCATAGGTCCTGGATCCAATTCTTGTGCTCAGGTGCCATTCTAAACTATATTTAATTTGATCGAAAGATGAATCCAGATGTGGCCGTATCGATGATCAAAGTTAACTTCCATCATCATTGGTTTAAACAATTCACTCAGTTTTGCATGTGTAAAATGACTAGTCTAGGTGCCTTCTCGGCGAGGCAAGAATTGTGTTGCACTTTGACCTTTTTTTGTTTTGGTAGCCACTTTTATTTTACCAGCCTTATTGATAGCAATGTACCAGCCTTCATGTTCCTTAGACCTGTACGAGCTGTATCCATCATCCATGTCTTCAATAAATATTGTGCCTTCGTGGTTGACGTTCCCCTGCACTCACAGAATACACATCCTTTTAATTGTTGGCGCTTCAATTATAAACTCTTCCCAAATCTTAATGAGGTCCTAATCACTTTCCCCATTTTTATTTTAAACCTTCATATTATATACCATCATAGGCTGATATGGTTTTGTTTCTATAGATACTATACCAGTAGCGGTTTGTGGGCTGTTTCCAGGGCAAGCTCAGCTTGCAGGGACGTTACTGGTAAAGTGTTCCCTTGCTATCCATTCGACCAAACATAAAAAACACGGTAGTCAATAATTCTATTTATTTATTTAGCACCACGTCTTACTACCCATTCGGGTTATACGCTTAAATACTAATTACGCTAATGGGTTAGGAATTGGGAAGGTTGAATATAGAGGAAGTGAACCCACATGTATGTAGAGGTAGCGTGGAAAACCATTTAGGAAAAACCACCCCCAGTTCACTTGACTAAGATTCAAACCTCAATTTTCCCATCCTCGGTAGTATACCTCAACACAAAACTAACGTGGTAACTAACTACACCACCGAGGTGGGTTTCAACAAATCCTTATGCATTATATTTAAAGAGTAAGTTTGATACGTTTTCCTATGGAGGTTGTATATACGTTTTACCCACAATGAGATGTGATGATAGTGGTTATAAATATGTGTACCCATTAGTGATCTTAAACCTAGCTTAAGCCTAACTAAACAAACCCTGGTGACCGTTGGGATAATTCCCCTTTCAATAAAAATACTCATGGTATCATCCGGAAATCGAAGCCAGCACGCCTTGGATTTGTAGCCAGGTGCACTGATCACTATATCACAGTACTCGTTAATTTGATGCTAAATGAGAATAAACAATTAACTAGTACAGTCTCTTCAAAGTTTAGATTCACCCTGCAACAACCCACAAGATGCCAATGTATTATATTGATGCCATTTAATTAAAATATATTACGAAAGCATTTCAAGTTGTCAGATACCTAAAATAATAAAAGCTCTAATTCAGCAAAAAGATGATCTAATTTGGCATAATCGTTGTAGAAATATTTTAAGCATTAGTCTTTAATGTAAGAATGTATCCAAAATCGTAATCAAAAGTTACCACTATGGATATAATCAACGAAAATAGCTTATGAATTATCATTCTTTTGTAAACATAGACTGAAAATAAAATATGTGTTTTGCTATATTAACACGAAGGACATAGGAAGATCGTTAACTTTATTCAAAAAGGCACTAAATGTCTGATTTTTTGCAGGGAACCTTATTCACTAAAGTTGATTTTAACCTGTGAAAAAATATGCGTGACCTATGGCAGTTTAAGGGAGGCTATGAAACTATAAATTTTGGAAATGAAATATAGCTATAAAGTATCACAAGTGAACCTAGGTTAAAGTATTTTCCATTTATAATCAATGTTATGATTTAATTATGCATTTTAGTTCAAGTTTTAAAACACGTAGTTATTAATATAGGCATACATTATTTTACTCGTGAATAGTGATTTCTAATAATCAAAATATTGTTGTGTGCCAAGTTTTGTTTTACTCTGCATCTTACGACCAGTCTGGGTCTAACTACACTAATGGGATCGGGAAGGTAGAATTTATAATCAATGTACCAACATTTTTGTGAAGGGAGAGTGGAAAACCATTTAATAAAAACCACCCTCAGTAGACCTGGCCAGGATTTGAACCCCTACCTTCTTGTCACCAACAATTAAACCCGAATGGATTAGCTTGAGTTTGCATTCCCACCTATGCGGGCTATTTGTTGCAACCCAACTCAGAAATTTTATGGAGAGGAAAATGTTCACCTTATTTAGTTTTACAACTCCAGGCTATTTACCAAATTATTTCAAGTTGTCCCAAATCCATCTTGCATTGATTATTGTTTACATCAAGGCCACAGACTAAATTACTTGATTGTATAGTGTGTCGATCAGAACAAGAGTGCAATGTGTAGCATCCAAACTACATCTAATATTTACTAAACTAATAATTGTTATTATTTGGTATATGACTTTGAGAGATATTTTTCATTAGGTGCCAAATGAAATCCTATAAAAACTAAATCAAAACAGTTTGCAAGAATATTTCAAGAAGGGACTATTTATCTAATTTACAAACGAATTTTACTCTAGATTAACTACAATTATTATAATGCTCTTTATTTTGATTACCAAAGTGATAATAGTTTTTGGCCTACTACACTTACATACTTTTAAAATATTAGTTCCTACTGTATTATAATAGATTATTTGCTAGATATTATTCAAGCTATGGAATAATGATAAGTTAAAACATGTTATGGCATAATTTATTTGAGTGAGATAGTTTTTTATAAAATATTTATATAATGAACAATTAAATTAATATATTCACTGAATCTCTAGATTACTTTTCTTGTGCATTTATAATTTTTTAAGGTTTAGAATATTTACAATGTTTTAATTATTGCTTGCTAAAATTGGTACCATATTTATTTAGATGTGAAGGTCTATCATAATTAATATAGCCTGCATTTTAAATTCAATTATTTGAGGTCTATGTTAATCTGATGCACTACTTTAATTTACCACAAAATAAATTTGTAATATCTATTCTATTCTTAAAACTGCTGCTACTGGACATAGTATAAAACAAACATTATATTGATCATCAACTCACTTCTCCATATAATCGGCCATTGTTGTTCATGGCCAGATACAAGTTTGTCTCCACTCCTCTTATCCGTACTTCCCCTATATCCACACTGCTCAGTTCTACCACCGCTGAAAAAAACGCAACTTTATATAGTTATGTATGCAACAAATACATAATACCGTACTTATAAGACTAATTAACCACAAGATTAATTTATTAGTACGCTTGTGTGCCAGTATGTTGGCTACAAGAAACCTACCCTAATATGTCTTAAGATAAACATCCCAACCATATCCCAGACATCATCACAACCATATCCCAGACATATAATTCACCAATTAATTCAACAGAGCATATCCATTCTCACCAAAAGAAATATAATACGACAGGAATTTGTATTTTTAATTTTACATTATAGGGGGCCTAAGTGTTTAAAGTCTAATTGTGCACAGCTTTGTCTTTCAATAGCTTTGTCAAACAAAGTTAGCGTACAGTTTGTCTTTCATTAGCTTTGTCAAACAAAGGTAGTGCAGTTTGTCTTTCATTCGCTTTGTCAAACAAAGGTAGTGGACAGCTTTGTCTATCAATAGATTTATCAAACAAAGGTAGTGCACAGCTTTGTCTTTCAATAGCGTTGTCAAATAAAATCTGTCCTTAATTTATTAAGAATTCATACTCCACTAGCATTGTTAAAACTGCTATAGTATTAATTTTTTTTAGCACTGCGTCTTTCTACCTATTTGGGTTATACTCTAACTGCTACAGTAATGCGAATGAAATGTATAAACTTAAATGTTTCTAATAATCTTTTGCCGTGAAATTACAATTTTAATTTCTAGTCCTAAAATTGTGGTTTTGTCAACATCTTAGTTACTGGATTTAAATATCTTACCATACATTTACACAATATTGAGTGTGGATATTTAATTAATCTGCATAATATAGCATTTTAATTTGTGAGTTGTCTTGAACAAGACTGGTTCGAATGGTCAATATGTTGGTAGGGGAACCATCTTCCTTATGGAGCTCAATGTGTATGACTGGGACTCTTACAAAACTTAGAGGTATATTAAGTTAAAGCTGTAATTGTTCTATGAACAACTAAACTCACCAAACTTGTTGAAGTCTTGTTCCGAACCAAGCACCTTCCCGCTGTGAAGGATGGCGATATGGTAACCTGTCCTACAGTAGAGCTGCATCCTAGATCCAAACACAGGGTTTCCAGCCCTCGCAGGATCTAAATATATCCCCGCATTCGCCCAGGTGCGAAGGCTCGATGTGGAGGGTCCTTTACATCTGAAATAGTCAGGGAAAAAACATGTCAAAATATGTTAATCTTGTGAGCGCAATTATAGTTAGTTCCCTATAAGAAAAACTTTATATGCCAAGCCATGTGCTACACAACTTTCAATTTTGTGAGTTGTAAGATCTTTAGTCAATGGTCGCTACATTACATTTATTTTTATATTCTCTTCCTAAACACCTTCCAGGATCCTGGCCTAATTGACGAGGCCTTTCCACCTCTATCTCATAAAATATAAACGGTAGTTCTAAATTTTAATAAAGTTTTAATGGTGGGATAAACAAAAGCATTGCAATAAGGAAAGAAATGTTTACTAAGTTCATGGCATCAACACATAATCAAAATTTTTTCTAACAGAATTACTGTAATTGAAAAATATTTTATGATTAATACTGCGCTGTGATATGACATAGGACCCTACCCCTTAAATCCTTCACATATCCCTAAGTTACGCGTACCCTGGTTTGAATAACTGTTCTAAGATGTTCTCGCCATGGTAGTCAGACTATAGGCCTGATTGTAGTTATTCATCTAGTCTTACATTCTACAACACTCCTTTCTGTCAAAATCCCAACTTAGAGAAAACGCCTTATATCACAAATCGCACATCATTGTCATATCAGCTCATCTCAGGAGTCTTGCACTATTGGAAAACTTATAGCTTTTTGACAAAAGTTTTTTACTTTGGGAACTTCACCCGTGTTCTTATTGAAAGAGTAATTCATGGCACTGAGATGTGGCCACGCGGCACAACTAATAAGCTACCATGGTGCACCAATGTGCTGTAGAACACTGAAATAATACATCTAGAACCAGATGTCACATAATTGTGCCGTTTTTATTATTCTTTCAGTGGAAGTGAGACAAATGACACTCTTTGTCATATTATTTCAATAGATGGACTAGTCGGTTATTGTTTCAAATCACAGCTTGTTATATGTTTATGCTGTTTTAAAAATGGTATGTTCTTTGTCTTCTTTGTTTTGTTAATCGTCGGCATTTTTTGTGGCTCCGATTTAAAAGACAAATTAAATAGTATTTATGTACAACGGTTCTTTATCTATACTTAAATATTACGTCGGGTAGATGATAAGTGACATTATGGTGAACGTGACAGGACGGATAGGTGGAGATAAAGAGTTGCTGTTGTTTAAAAAGAAAAGGGCCGCCATTAGAGCTTCTTTCACGAAGATTGTTATGACTACAACAGATCTGTTTTCAGATGATGGTGAGAAGGACTTAGTAGCCATTGAAACAAATCACGAGCTGTTGCGAGGAAAATCAACTGAACTTGCAAACCTAGATGAGCAAATATTGAATAGCCTGCTTGAAAGTGATGCATCGGAAAATTAATTGAGTGACGAAATAGCTAGTGCGGATGAATACAAAGCTAATTGGGAAACTATGTGTATTCATATTGGCAAATTTAAGGTGTCACATGATACCGATGTAGAGTCCGTAGCCGGTATTCAAACCGATTATCGAGGTAGACATTGTTCATAAATTAAGTGCAAACTTCCCAAGATCGAATTTAAGAAATATGGGGGTGACATAGTAGAATGGTCTAGTTTTTGGAGCCAATTCGCTAAAATTGATGAAGATGAGGATTTAGATGCAGCCGACAAATCCCAGTATTTGATTCAGGCCACTTCAACTGGTTCAAGGGCTTGAGAAGTGGTCGAAAGTTTTCCTCAGACCCGAGAAAATTATCCTAAGGCTATACAAAGTTTAAGATCTCGTTTCGGACGCGATTTTTATTGGTCGAAGTTTATGTGCGGTAATTATTGAAGCTGACTCTTCAGAGTTTGTCGGATGGGATGCTGTTATCGACTATGTATGACAGTTTAGAAACTCATCTGAGAGCACTCAGAGACTTTGGGAGTCACCTCTGATAAGTATGAGGCAATGTTATACCCGATGGTTGAATCCTGCTTGACAGAAGATTTACTCCGTGCTTGGCAACGTAGTGGTGCTTCAGGTCAAGGTGAGGAGTGGTTGCAGAGCCTAAAGGACTTTCTCTGGAGGGAAGTCGAACAAGAAGAGCACATCTGTCTTGCGGTAAAAGGTTTTAATATCAGTGGTGGAGAGGAAGTTGTAAAAGGAAAGAGGGGAATATCCCCGGCTATGGAGAAACATTAGTAGATACAAGAAATAGGACTAGTTCAAACACTTCAATGTGTAGATTGTTTTAAAGACAGGAAATTTACCAGAGATAAGCTTAAAATTATTGGGCAGAGTCGCTGTTGTTTTGGTTGTCTGAAAGGTGGACACATTGCAAAGAGATGTAAACTAAAGTGTTTGATCTGTGATGGTAAACATAGTATTATACTTTGTCCCAAACTAGAAACTAGTGTTCTTAAGTCTGGGGATAGGGACAATTTGAAGAAAGACTTGCCTGAATGTACAAGCGTTCCTGTGGATAATACATTAGCAAATAATTCTTGCTCTGAAGTACTTCTTAAAACTCTTACTGTATGGTTGAAGGTGAAAAAGGGTAATCGAAATGTTCTAGCTCCAATAGACACGGGATCCCAGAGGTCATACATTCTGAAGGAAGTGGTAGGACAATGGGATACACATCAATAGGTAAAGAACATATTCAGCATGCTTTGTTTGGAGGAAACCAGTCAGGTGAAGTTTCACACAATTGTTTTCAATCCAGTTGGTAAACATCAAAAACAGTTATGTATTCAACTTTGAAGTTCTTGATTATGACAAATATGTTGTTCTGTCCTTCCGCAAGAAAAGATTTTTGTCAGAGAGAGCTACTGCGGTTGGGTATATAAATAAATTATGAGGTCGGACCGGTAGAAATTTTGATAGGGGCTGAATTTGCGGGAAAAATACAGGTGAAAGAGTTGTTCTTAAATGTGGTTTGGTAGCAGCTGTGAACACCTATTTAGGATAGACGCTACTGGGTAGGGTTTCATGTAAGAAGTCACTTTCTCATACTATGACCATAACTTCTTTGTTTGCTAAAGCTATGTCTATTTCCACACTCTGGGATCTTGATGTTCTGGGAATTGAGGACACAGAAAAGCGAAGGACAAAAGCTGAAAGAGAATTAGCAACATTATAATATTTAAAAAAAATAGTCAAACAAGATATGGATGATCGTTACATGATTGAACCTCCATGGGTGGATGGATACCCACTCTCCCTTCAAATTTCACAATATCTCAGTAGCGTCTGGAAACAATGTTCCGGAAACTGATGAAATGTTTGAAGTCACAGGAGTGAATCTGGCGGGTCCACTTTACCTACGAGATAGAAGAAAAGCCTGGACATGCCTTTTTACGTTTGCAGTGTATCGTGCTTTCCACCTGGAACTAATATCTGCATTGTCTTCGGTTGCTTTCATACAGAGCCTTAGGAGATTCATGGCTCGACGTGGAAGACCATCTGTCATATACAGTGATAACGGGACTAACTTTGTAGGTACAGCCAATGCTTTTTCACAATTGTACTGTGAGAAAATTAATGCTTTCAGCTCATCACAACAAATTGTTTGGAAATTCACTTCTCCTGCTACTCCATGTTGGGGCGGTTGGTGAGAGCGCCTTATTGGTATAGTGAAATCCTGGCTTTTGAGAATACTTGGAAGAGCCCGGCTGACTTTTGAGGAACTGACAACTGTGCTATGTGACTGTGAGGCTATAATCAATTCACGACCTTTGACCTATGTGTCAGATTATCCTGACATCCTGACTCCATTGACACCGACCTTATTCCTTCAGGACCTCAAAGAAGTAGGAGTGTCTGATTGTGACCAATTGGGTACAACTGATCTGAAGAAGTGGTCATGGTTCTTGCAAAAACTGCGTGAAGTTTTGAGGAAGAGGTTCCACAGTGAACAACTGGGTCAGCTTGCTGCAAACTCAAAGATCAAGAAGGAATATCCTTTAAAGGTTGGTGAAGTGTTTCTCATCGGGAGCGACAACCTCAAACGGCTGGAGTGGCCCTTAGCTGTAGTAGAAGAGTTGTATGCTGGACGTGATGGAGTTCATCGACTGGTTCGGCTGAGAATGGGTCCTGGCATTGTCAAGGAGGCCTATTCAACGACTGTACAATATCGAGGCAACAGAATCAAACTCAATGGCTAAAGGTACGCGCTCTAGCTTGTCGAATGTGCCGACAAATACGTCTTTAGAAGAGGGAGATCAAAAACCTTGAAAATATACTTTTCTGGACAAACGGACCAGAAAGGGTAGGAAGATTACTACTCCAACAAGATATTTAATAAAATGTAATTATTACGTTTTGTGTTTAGGTGTTAAAAGAACAATGAATCAAATACTCTGAACTTCGCCAAAGTGATAATGTCTGTGAAAATTCCTTAATTTGTGTTGTTGTTTTGAGTTGGAAACTCAAGGTGGGAGAATGTCATATTGTTTCACTAGATGGACTTGTTAGTTATTGTTTCAAAACATAGCTTGTTATATGTCTATGCCTTTAATCATGTTTTGTCTATGCTGTTTTAAAAATTGTATGTTTTTTGTCGTCTTTGTTTTGTTAACTGTCGGCATTTTTTTTTGTGGCTCTGATTTAAAAGACAAATTAAATAGTGTTCATGTGCAACGCTTCTTTATCTTTACTTAAATATTACGTCGGGTAGATGATAAGTGACAGTCTTTTAACACTTTTTTTTAAATACGATAAAAATTTAAAAAAATTTTGCTTCGCGTCTTATTAGCCGTTCGGGATATACGCTTATGTACTAATTACATTAATTGTTTTAGGGAAGAAGAAGGCTATATTTAGATGAAGTTAACCCACCTTTGCGTGGAGGGAGAGTGGAAAACCACTATGTAAAAACCACCCTCAGTACACCCGACTGAGATTTGAATCTAGATCTACCTGTCATTGACAGTCTAGCCTACTTTAAGCCTAGCACCTTAGACCATGTGGCCACTGAAGTGGGTGAAAAATTATACCCAATCTTAAACTGAAAAAACTATCAGCCTTATCCCGATTTGGCTATTTTCAAGTGAAGGACGCAGAAAATCACACTTTCTGAATCAAGCATAATCTTGTATATAATATTCCAGTTAATCAGCTAAGAGTATTGAAATTATGTTTCGATCTCGGTGGGGATACAATGGGGAGGGGGAAGATTTCTCACCTTCACACCCCCATGGATATGCCTCCCCACGCAGTCAATCCTATTGGTGAATCATCAATTCACCTGAGTGCTCATATTATTCTCGATAGCATTCCAAGCCCTTCAACTTGCTTATTTTAGCTGTCCACTATGTGTGTCTGTTTCTTCTCAGTCCTAGCATTAACACCTAAAAATAGCTGCAGTTAATAAAGACATAACAAATCTGGTCAGTGGTGAGGCTACATGGGATGGCAAAGCTGGGTAAGACAAAATCCAGTGGTGGAAGATACAGTGAAGAAGATACAGCCGTCCAACCTTGTTTCTCCTTATATATATTAGCTCTAGCCGACGTTTTAGCAGATATGTATATTAATTATTACATATTTTTGTGCATATGAAACGACATATTTTACTTTAGTACCCTCAATAAAAGTATACTGGCCTCGTGGTACAGTGGTCAGAGGCACTGCCTACTGACCTACAAGTATCGGGTTCGATTGTAGGCTGGTATCAGGGGATTTTTCTTGAAAGGGGAATAATCTCCATGGTCACCATGGTTCAGTTATCTAGGCTTGAGTTAGGTTAAGATCTTCATTGGCTCCAAATCCTCATATTCACTACAATCAGCCTCTCATAGGGTGTACCCTGTGCAACGGTATATTATATTATTATTAGGTGTTTTGTCTTACAACAGGTCCATTTCTTTTGTCAATGAAACTTAGACCTCCAATGGGCCCTGTTCTCTGTCTCCTCCTTCAGCTCCCATGATTTTCTTCTTTCCTCCAAGTCATCTAGTATTTGAATTCTTCTTCCTAAGCTTCTTTTTCCCTCAACCTTTCCTTCTATGACGTCGTGTAGAAAATAGTTCCTCCTAAGGATGTGTCCGATCCAGTTTGCTTTGTACCAAAGAATCACACCCAAAATGGATCTCTTCTCACCAACTCTTCTTAGGACTTCTTCATTTGTTTCCCTGTCTGTCCACCTGATCTTATCAAGTCTTCTGCAGCACCACATTTCAAAGCTCTCCAAGTATTTCTTTTCCATATTCCAAGAGTCCAAGTTACTGCTCCATACAGCGCGATGCTCCAAATGTAGAATTTCATCAGTTTCTTCCTCAGTTCCAAACTCAACTTGCTGGTCAGCAGTAACCTCTTGTTGTTGAAAGTTTCCTTGGCCATGGTGATCCTTGACCTAATTTATTTAGTGCAGTAGGCATCCTTTTTGTTGTTATAAGTGGCTCAAGGAATAAAATAGTTGTTTCTAAAATAATTAAATCTTTTTTTTTTACTTTATCCTTGGGTAGCAATCTACCGGAACAACAGTTACAATCTATAAATGAATGTGTTAGATTTTGTTTCTGTGACACCTTAACTTAAACCCATATCAGTTAAAATTATAAACCTATATTTAAGCAGTGAAACTGGTTGAAATGATAATATTAATAGCATAATCACTCGTTCCTCCTTTCTAATCATATCCTACAGCTCAAATATATATTTATTTATTTTTGCTAAAGCTATAGTAACTACACATGTGTAATAGATAAAGCTTAACATTTACCACTCTGCGCTATTTAATATTTCATTTTGGCAATGTTGTCACGTGTATATTGCCATCTCCTTCCTGTCTTTGATTCTCTAAAGATTTCCAAACAACATATTCTAGGGATTTTTTAAAAATAATATTTTCTTAGTAGTTATTTTATTGACAAACAGCAAGTGATTAATAAATATTATTTAAAACATTCATAGCATACGACAGAAAGAACATAAAGTGTTTTAAATGACAATCACCAATATTATTGAGGTATTGTGAGCTGTAAAAGTAATTAAGTGGAGCTCGTCTCGTATGGTTGGTTGAGGAGGTTGTAGTTCGAACACTAAACTGAGGGTATTTTCATTACACTATTTTCAACTCTCCCTCCACACCAATGAGGGTACACTTACCCCTCAAATACTTTACTTATTCCTACCCCATTAGCGTAATTAAATTATCGTGTAAGTAGTAATAACTACCTGGCAGTCAGCATCTATCAAATCACTGACTTGACATATGAATATATTTAATTTATTTTGTAGGAGTAACAGTTTCGAAAATGCATACAATTTGCTGTCAAGTGCCTGCTTCAGATCACATGACTCTTGACGTAGTTGTTAAATAGGTGTTTTCCTGTCAAAATCCTACTATAGCCGTCCTTTATCGTAGATTATAATCACATCGTTAATGATACAGATTGGTCGGTTAGATTGTGTGAGACACTTAGTGCACATGTACTGTACATCTAGGTCTGATCAAATATAATGGTGTGACACAAAGATCCGCTTCATCAGGATGTACACGTTGCGTGATAATTAGTGTCATTGATGTCCCTTGAACCTTACCACCCAGGCCTAGTATTGTCATGGAGCCCCTGGGGAGTAACGGTAAATTTCTCGCGAATGTGAAAAGGGGTTAAATTTGGAGGGATGGAACATCACAGCGCTGTACTGAACCAGTGCTAGCCCGTATTTTCCTGTTTGAACATGTTTAGTATAATCATCATTGAGTAATGATCTGGGGCCCCGGATGTGGAAAAGAAATCTAATTTGGAGGGGTGGAAAATCACAGCGAGACATCACTTTATGTTTGACAGTCGTCGAGAAAGGATGCTCCCCGCTCCCCCACCCTCACGGGCAGAATTGACGACACCGTGCGGATGAGTGCCCGACGCCCGAGACTGCACACTCCCCCTTACCAATAAATAATAAAACACCCACACCAATAAATAAATAAAAAACTACCACCCTAAACCCTCCCCACAGGGACACACAAAAAACAATCAAATGGTGCAAAAATCAAATGGTGCAAAAATCAAATGGTGCAAAAATCAAATGGGACAGGAACGAACAAGTTTGGACCGGAGTAAAGTTTCTCACGGATGTGGAAAGTGGGTCAAACTTGGCGGGGAAAATCACAGCGCGGTTATGAGAGATGTAGGGCAATTATTATAACGGTAGTTCTATCACACAGGATGTAGTGAGTGTTTTGACTCGTCATAGGAACTGGGGTCCCAATGGGACATACACACTACTCTCACATTTCAGTCTTCACCACAATTGCAAATTCTCGTACAAGAAAGTCCTGCCTTTACACATCTGCATCTGTTGCTGGAGAATGATTGGCAACTACACGAAATAATATCTCGGCAACCCTTCGGTGCATACGGCAACGACGTCCACTCCACCTGGGGGAATAAAAAATTACTAACCGTCCGGAGTCCGGACCATCTACTCACTTACAGGATTAGTATTGAGTAAGGTAGCAGTTTATAGAGGAGAGTGAGTGGGAAACCATTTATTAGAAAATCACCCTCAGTACACCCAGTCAGCATTCGAACCCCAACTTCCCCATCATTGGCAAACATATCCAGACGAGACTTATAGCTTATCCATATGACCAACATGCTGTCGACCCTAAAATAAATATAGACTTTCTACCTCGTATAACGAATGTACGGTGTACCATATTAAAAGACAGTATCACTCCACGGTTAACACCTAAATTATATAGTTAATACAGCTCGAACCAGGCTTCAAATCGTGGTGAAATTTCCTGTTTCTTCTTTAAAAACAGTTTTATTCAAACAAGCAAAATGATTTTTCCATATTAAAAACTATTAAATTTTTTCATTTATTTGAGGTATTTAGCGTGCACTTTCTGAACCGACCAATTATGTCAGCACACGACATATAAACTAATATATTATTAACAGACAACATCCAGCTCAATTCATCACTGTGAAAGGGGGAACCCACATTTCATCCATGGTGAAATTTTCAGCCATGCCAGGAATCGAACCCGGGACCTCTTAGCTCATTAGAAAGACACGCTAGCTACCGAATGAGCTAAGGTATTGGATTTTTTTTTAAATACAACGTTAAAAGAACAATTATTTTAAAATGAATAAAATTATCATATTGACTCCCGATTTCGCTGTTGTCCAATGATAGATGAAAAAAAACCTCACTTCGAAACGTTTTATGGTTAGTTTCATTTAATCCGGGTATTTAATGTGCCCTTTCTGAAACGACCGATTATATCGGCACACGACTAATAACTTAATTCTAGAACAGACAACACCCAGTCCCCACCCGTTAATTCATCACTGTGAAAGGATAAACCCTCATTTCACTAATGATACATTTTTCGTCCATGTCAGGAATCGAACCTGAGACCCTTAACTCAGTAACAGAGGCGCTACCGAGTGAGTTAAGGTGTTGGACTTAACTGGTTCAAGCGTAATCTTGTACCTAATATCCCGGTTAATCTACTATAAGACGGACTCTTAAGAATGTCCTGATATTTAGAATGGAGTGTGCTCTTACAATGCAAATTAAGTGAGTGACGTCACTAGACCATAAACCCTTGCCTGTCTAAATGTCACGTTCTGGCATGTTGCTAACAATGCTAAAGCTATTATTCAATGAGAAATGTTGCTTCTATGAACGATGTTACACTGTTATATTTATTTTATTAACTATTTGAAATAAGAGTCGACACCGCCTTTAACCAAATATGTGTTATCACATTATATCACATTTTTTATTAAAGTTCGTACACTATAATGTGTGAATATACAAATATACTCAATTCATTTCAAAAATATTTACTAATGGACAGTGAAACGTTTTAAAATGTGGTCACCAAAGTCGCTCCATTGATTAATAAGAAAAATGCGCTTTGGGGCCGTCCTTAAATTACTTGTGTTTGGGGGATAGGGTTCAGTATTTTCTTTATTTTCTCATGGGGTGCGGGGAGGAATGGGCTCAGAATCCATCTTACGTATTTTTATCAATGTTTATGATGAAACAATTTTTTTTAACTTTCAAAAAATTCTTAAATGTTTTATTTTCATTAAGAGATTATAATTTCACTCTAATCACTCATTTTCACTGTCTTATAGAAATAATTGAAATACATACTCCATATTTTGCACATAGATAAACACAACAAATGACTTTTAATTTTAATAATAATAAAAATAATCAAACGGTTAAAATAATCTTATTTACCAAAGCGTAAAAAATTACTAAGATTGGAGGGAGGATGTTTATGGAAAATCTAACGAGTTTGTTTTATAATTATGATAAAATAGAGAAATACAATTTTAAGTGTTTTCACTTGTAAAGATTAGTTTTTTCAGATTTCACCGTGTGCTTTGCTTAACCCCAAGGGCATGTTCAGGGGCGTTTCACGAAATCTATTTGGGGGGGGGGGGTGAGGGTGAACCAGTATTTTTCCCAACTCTAAGCATTTCGAAATTAGAAAAATTCCCAAGTAGCAAAGGAGAGTACAAGAAGGGCAATGTTGAGAACATGGGGGAGGGATAAGGGGGGGGGCCAGCAGGAGGCTCCCTTTTTTTTAAATTTGGGGTGATAATTAAGCCTTGAACCGAGCTTTTAGGCAAATGTATTTTTTAATTTATTTATTTGCAAGGCCAGCCAATAATTTCGGGGGGGGGGGGGGGTTGATGGGCACATCCCCCAATTGCTGAAAGCTAGAACTAATTCTAATTGATAAACAGTTCTAGAAGTTATCTGAAGTGTTTTATATGACAACATTACCCCCTAACTGCTGAAGGATAGGAAAAATTCTAAATATCAAACCCCTCTAGAAGCCCTTTGAAGTGCTTTTTTTTATAGTAACATAACACCCTAATTGCCGAAGGCTAAGGAAAATTATAAATATTAATTACCCCTAGAAGCTCTCTGAAGTGTTTTTTTTTTTATGAGACCATAGCCCCTAATTGCTGAAGGCTGAGAAAATTCTAAATATTAAACACTCTAGAAGCTATCTGAAGTGTTTTTTTTATGACACCATAGGCCCCTAACTGCCGAAGACTGGGAAAATTTCTAGATACTAAACACCTCTAAAATCTATCTGAAGTGTTTTTTATGGCAACACAACCCCCAGCTACTGAAGGCTGGGGAAAAATTCTAAATATTAAACACCTCTAGAAGCTCTCTGAAGTGCTTTTTATGGTAACACAGACCCCTAATTTGTACTTGTATCTTAATTTTTATATTGTTTGAACCATTAATACAGCCATTTTTTTTTTCATAAAATTTCGGAGGTGGTTTGAGCCCCCCCCCCCATTCCCCCGGCGACAGCCTTGTTTATTTGTTCATACTAGATTTTTAAAGCTACAAGGCTTTTTCAATGCAACTTGAATTATTATTTATTTCAGTTTACCTGCATCTGAGCTAAATATCTAATTGAGCTTAGTTATATTTATTTAGATTTGCAGATATTGTTCAAATCGTGTATTTTAGATTACAAAATTTAACTGACTTTATTACAGCGGTTTCCAACATTTTGTAGTTTATGACCACAACTTTTCTCTCTGCGGCCATCGCGACCCTTTGATAACTTAAAAGCGTTCAAATCCTAGTTTTTCAGTTTTTTCACCGAGTATTACGACCATCCCGGACTATCTACAGTTAGCTACACCAGTGGGATAGGTAAAATTTAGAGGAAATGTACACTTATTTGCTTGGAGGGATATTAGGATAAACTACCCTGGCCAGAATTAAAATCCTTACTTCCCCTTCACCTACAAAACAAAACATAAGAGCGTGACGTTAAACCCGCATGTCCATTAATGCTTGTTTTAATTATTATAAATTGATTATAATAATGATTATATGCGACTAATATTTAGTAAAAGAGAATCAACAAGCCCAGGGTTGGGAGATGATTTTATATTATACTAGCAGCATTACAAGGCTGCCACAGTAAGCCAAGTAAGCAAGAAGCTATCAGAATGGAACAGCCAAAAGGAACCTAAGCAGTAACTAGCACGTTTTTAGCACTTTAATAACTTACGTTTCTATTAAAATTTCGCATCTTCTTATAATCATTAAAATCCTTGAAAAAGTAAATATAAACCTATAACCTCTATAACCCAAAACACGCTGCGACCCCCAAGTTGGAAACAACTGCTTTATTATAACACAATTGGAAGCAATATTTAACTAGTAAGCTCCCGGAGATGTAGAACTCGCTCGTCACTTTATCAAAAAATTAGCAATTTGGCCATGTTTATTTAAAGACATTTTCAACTGTAAAATAAAGCAATAAAAAATAGAATTTATCGATATTTCTACAGTACTTTGATACCTGTACCCCAATGCCATGCTTAATAACCTCATGGAAGTTTCTCTAAAATGTTAATACTGGTGCGTCAATAAAATATTCAAAACAAATTGTAATTTAGCGCGTAAGGGGGAAGGGGCGGGCCTCCCCTGACATTTTATCAAACAGCTTATGGCAAATTCAAAATCAACACGCTAAAAAACCTGGTTATACGAAATTTTATGCAAATCAAACACTAAATAATGAGTTTAAAAATGTATCCCAAATTTGAAAATGTTAAAGGGTGAAAAAAAACTTAATTTTTGTTTAATGTAGTCTACTTAATCAAATGAAAAATTATAAGAGTTGTAACAATGTAACACTATTACTCCTCTTCCTTCATTGTTGCTTTGAGCCTATTTAAATTGCTTTCGTGAAAGTCTATTTTAATAAACAATGAAATAAGATACATCAGTTCAATTCAAACTAGTATAGATACTTGCTAGAAAAATTTAGTGTGTATTTCAGAGGTCAAACACTAACACCAATCTCAATATCCTCATTTCATCAGTCAGAGATTTAATAAAGCCCTAATTAAGGTATTGGCTTTACAACATATGATAATTTGAATCATAAAATTGTGACAGTCTAGCAGCCACGAAAGTCACAACTAAAAACACTAAACCATAAACAAAACATTGGCTGACAATGCTGCCACTTCAAGCATTGCTGGATGAGTGAAATTTTGCCACTGGGCAGCTCATGTTTCCTTATGATTCGTTTCTATACACCATAGACATAGACTCATTGGCCGTTGTCTCTGCCTACTGACAATGGCGCTATTTGTCTACTTGATTAACCAAGATTTCTACAATTTACTACAGAAGGAATCTCCTTTATATGTTTGACGATTTTTGAAGTTGGGGTTTTTTTTAGAATAGGGATCAACAGTTGGAAAATTTTAAATTTGTCTGTACAATTATGTGGTTAAGGACTTTATAATATAAAGTAATGGGGTACAGAATAAGCCTAGAATTTCTCAACTCCAGATCTCAAATCTCACAAAATTCCCAGCTTTCAAGTTATAACCAACATTAGGGGGGGTTACACCCCTAAACCCCCCGGCGCGACGCCCCTGAACATGTTCTGTCATATAAATGTTTTGTAATTAACTTTGATGGATCGTCAAAGTTGCATATTTATCCTTATTATTATTATTATTATTATTAGCACCGCGTCTTACTACCCGTTCGGGTTATACGCACTTACGCTAAATGTGCAATGGTAGGGTGATTGTGAGATGAAATGGAGGACCTACAGTTTAACGTGGAATCCGAACCACGGTAGAGGCCTGGCATTCCTCACATTCACAAGTTGTGATTAATACACATCTTATCCTTATCAAAGAACTTTGATGAAATAAATATGACAGTAGGCCTAAAACCACTCTTACACCGCTAGGAAAATCTTGTGAACCAGACTTCTGGAAAGTTACTTCATAATATAGACCAGTGGTCACCAAATGGTGGACCACGTTCCGCATCCGGACCGCAGACACATTTTTAAGGACCTTGACGAGATAGTGATAAACAGAAACAATTATGCTATTGGGGGGGGGGGGGGTTAATAGACATGGAAGGCCAGCAATAATAAATAAGTAAAATAACTAAAATGGAATAAAATCACGTTTTTGAAATTAGTATAGCCCTATAGGGCTTGAACTTGAGTCACTGTTAAAGTTTTGCTGGATCGCGGAAATCTGTCGAGTTTTTAAAGCGGACCTCCATCAAAAATAATTGGGGATCCCTGATGTATACTATAGAGTCTAACAATGATACTTTCTTGTCTTGAGAACAGGGGAGACTTAGGGGCCGGGTGGCTGCCAGGGGCGCCATCTCGAGGGGGGCGTTAAACAGAACAACAACTTAACCTAACGAAACCTGGGCGTGGTAGTGGAGTTGTTGAGTATAATAATCCTTCACATTAAGATACATTAAATCAGACATTGGTATAGTTTTTTGTGGTGAATAAAATAAGATATAGCTCTGTTCTCAACCAGTTTCTTTTACATTCTACATATTGAAAAAAATTGCACTCTAAAACCTTTTTTAAATATAATCTCGCTAGCCGTTCATTATATCACAGTGTTTGTTATAATAAAACATAAATAGGGAAATATTGTCTACAAAACATGTTCTTATAGTTTTATTTATAATCCTAACCGTTTTCGTACAATCTCGCAGCGAAACGATTGAAGTGTGATTCGATTATCATTTGTGGAGTTTCCAATCGGATTATTTTCCTATTACGCCCGGGCTACGTTAGTTATAGAGTTATTAGTTTTGGGGACTATTTTACTACGTTCCTACTATCCCCTTGACATTTAGGGGGAGCCAAAATTCAATCTTGCCCGGGCGTAAAATACACTTTGGGCTGCCCCTGCTTGTGAATGTCCCGTGGACATATTCTCAGCAGGATGAATAACATAATTTCAACTTTTTATCTTTTGTCCACCCAAAGAGTACACAAAACTATCCACTAAAACCTTTTACTCGGAATAATATGTGTGTACTATACTGCTCAGAGTCGGTAACAAATACAACGAAAGGGCGTACGTGGTTCACATGTTGGGAAGAATTTGTTTTTAACTTGGGCGGGAAAAGAACGATAGAGGAATTATGTTTATTATTTGAGGTAATTAACATGAACTTTCTGAACGGACTAATTATATCAGCATATGACATAAACTAACTAATCATAACAAACCCCACAATCAGTCTCCGGCCGTTAATTCATCACTGTGAAAAGGAATACCCACATTTCACTAATTTTTATTATTTAGCACCCCGTCTTACTACCCTTTTGGGTTATACACTTAAGTACTAATTACGTCAATGGGCTAGGAATTGGGAATGTTGAATTTAGATTAAGTGAAATCGCATTTGCATGGAGGGAGAGTGGAAAACAATTTAGGAAAAACAACCCCCTAGTTAACCCGACCGAGATTCGAACCTCAATTTCCCCGTCCTTGGCAGTCTAGCTCAACACGATTAGCGCGTTAGCTAACTACGCCACCAAGGGAGTCATTTCACTAATGATACATTTTTCGGTCGTGCTGGAAATCGAGCCCTACCGACTTTCACACGGCAGAATAAAATATGGCATATATTTTGTTTATCTATCTTAACATATATAATTCTTCTGTACGTGTGTATGTCACTGAACTCCTCCTAAACGGCTGGACCGATTTTGATGAAATTTTGTGTGTGTGTTTGAGTGGGTCCGTGGATGGTTTAGATTCACAATTGGACCCAGTAGGTGGCGCTGCAATCGGGTTCTAGGAATTTGGGGGGGGGGGGGGGGATTTTTTAATAGATTTTTTGCATATCAGAACATGTAACCTCAAAATTTCACCCCCCACACAAGCCCCCCAATATTTATAATAATGAATATAATATTAATAATTGACCGTTAAAAAAATCACAAGTTCATCAATAATTGACCGTTAAAACCTTCTGAAAAGTTCATGAATAATTGAACTTCTGAGAATAATTAATAGTTATGTTTGTTTTTCGATGCAGCTGATATTTGTGGAGTTGTGGGCGAAATGCTAAAAATGAAAAATGTTTTATTTTGTATGTTGTCTTGACAAACACTGAATTTGTAATATTTGTGTTACTCACTAATTGGAGTTCATTGTGAATTTGTAATTGTGATGATTACATAGTATTTGTTTTATTATCGAAATCAATTATGCCACCCAAACGAAAAGCCAACGTTCGGGCAAGACAACGTCTGTCGGGTCCGCTAGTAATTATTACAAATTTCTACCTTTTTAACACAATTTTGACACTTTTTTTTATATATTTATAACCCTGACTTATTTCACCGATTAGATATATGACACTAATGGACTAGGGACGATGAAAGTAGATTTTAGAGGAAATACAGGCCTACCTGCATTTTAGAGGAGGGAGAGTACGAATCCATCTAGGAAATACCACCCTCAGTACACCCGGTAGGAATTCGAACCACGATCTCACTACCATCGGCAGTCTGGTCTATTGAGAGTGAAACGGATGCCTTAGACCGCCTTTTATCCAACTTACTCTACGCGGCCCTTGGGGCTCCGTCATAGTTATTTCAGGCTTCGGGAGACAATTTTAAAATATTCTGTGTTTATTTTTCAAACTATCAAATATCAGTTATTAGGATTGCCAATTTTTTCAAATCTGAATAAAGGAAATTTACTAAAGTTGCAGCCAGAACATGATATGTTTTCAGTTTGTTTTAAACTTTCATACCTGTAAAATTTCACTGTTGATTGAATGTTCATGATGTTAGTGTGAACCATTTTATGAGCGCTCAAGCGTGTATTTTTTCTGGTGCAAGGGCGCCTTCCGTCTAAAAAGTTTGTGAGCCTTAGACAATACGGCCATCGGGGTGGTTTTAAAAAAGTGCTAAACAAGTTCCGAAGTCGCGACGTAAGAAAAAAAACCGCCTCCAAATTGCTATAGTCGATGATCGACATAGGTCAAAAGTCCGCCATTCTAACCAAGAGCCGAGCCCATATCAATATTGACACTCTTATCTGTTTTTAAGGATTATTCGATAAGAAAACTATCTACTGTACCTCGTTGTTGTGGACGCGATCATCTTTCCTACGTGGGAAACTAGGCATATCGTAATTTTATTAACTAATCGATTGATTTTGACGAAACACGGTACACATATGGCCCCCTCCTCCTTGACCCTAACCCTAAGATACATTAAGTTTACCTGTTTTGATTTTATCTTTAATCTGCACAAGGGTGTCAAAAATGTAGTTCGACTGTTGGAATGTTTGCCACCCAGATAGTAGCACCAAACATCTATAATAGTATTCAGGCTTAAAGGGCATTTTAGAAAATACAAAAATATTGTTTAAATAGTCATCAGTGATACGAATGTGTTGTGTTATTATTTTTCGGTGGGCACATGGTATAAATGTCAAGCTCATATATTATTATTATTATTATTATTATTATTATTATTATTATTATTATTTATTAGCACCGCGTCTTACTACCCGTTCGGGTTATACGCACTTACGCTAGTGTGTAATGGTAGGGTGATTGTGAGATGAAATGGAGGACCTACAGTTTAACGTGGAATCCGAACCACGGTGGAGGCCTGGCATTCCTCACATTCACAAGCTGTGATTAACACACGTATTGTCAGAGGTGAGGGAAGGGTTTGGCATTCAGATAAATCTGTGCCGGGACCGAGGATTGAACCCAGACCCCCAGTACAGAAGTCTAACACCTTACCCTAGACCACCAGGTCACCCAAGCTTATATAGTCTGGTTTGTTGGTGACAGGAGGTTGGGGGGTACGAATCCCAACCGGATATACCGAGGGTGTTTTTTCCTAAATATTTTCTTATTTTTCCTGCACATTTCCTATAAACTTTACTTTCCTTATACTTAGCCCAATAGTGTAATTTTTATAACATCGTGTTTTACCTCATCTTACTGCCCGTTCGGGTTATATGCCTATGTACTAATTACGTTAATGTATTTGGAATGAGGAAGGTTTAATTTAGAGGAAGTGTACCCGCATTTCTGTGGAGGAAGAATGGAAACCCATTTAGGAAAAATCTCCCCCAGTTCACCCTAGCGAGATTAGAACCTCGATCTCCCCGTCCTCAGCAGTCCAGCTGAACACTAAACTAGCGCGTTAGCTAACTACACCACCGAGGTGGGTTACAATATTATGGAAAGTTGGGTTCATGGTAAGACTAAAAATGCACTCACAATTGCGAATAATCTTCCCGCCCAGGGAAGACATATTGATAAGACAAGAACTGCCAATCATTTATTCAAAACAAAGTCTGGAAATAAAACATTTTGTCCCAATTTTTTCTTTTATTATTATTTATTCTCCTTTCAAGTACACAGTAGATGTGTAAAATCAATTTATAATTTTAGTTAATAATATTTAATAGTTCGTCAACATGCTATTAATTTAATAAAACAATGTTGAATAATTTGTTTGAATATGTAAAAAAATAATCTAATAGCTCATTTTCAATGAAGTTTTTCGCTAATTTTTGCATGTGTGCTAAGGTGTGTAGGGTTTATGAAACTAGATGGTCCTATATCCTCCTTTAAACCAATGCAGCCATTTTTTCTTGTAGTCGCAACAGAAAACTCGTTAATAATGAGTATAATTTTTGAGATTTTAAAGTGTCAAAGCTGACATCCCCTTAATAAATATCACAGTATGAAAATTTCACTACATCCATCAAAGATTGTGCCTTTAGTACAAATCTATTATTATGTTTAACTTCCAGATGTCTGTGCTGTCACCATTTGTCAAAGAAGAAAGCTGCCGGACACATCCTGTGGCATATAAATGAATAGAAGATGTGATTAACTTTAAGTCAGAAAAGGTACGAATAGACTATATGCGAAGTTTGTTTAGACTTTAGCCCTTCTCGTAAATATCAACATGTCACCTTCTGCTTGTGATCTTCATATTGTTTTGGTATCCGTACACTTTTTTCCAGATAAAACATGCGCTACTTTTGTCTAACCTAAAATAACGAGGATAAAGGGTATAATTTGAATAAACGTACCGGCATCTGCCTGGGGAAAAGGATGATACAACTATGACGGGTAAAAATTAAATTTAGCCCCTCTACTGTCGGGAATGAACCCCGGCCCTCGAGAGTCGGAAGTCCACTACATTAAACGCGTCGCCAAACATGTAGTTCACATTTTATGTTAGACCTATTATAACTTATTTTAGACCTAGCATTCGAAACAATGGCAGTTTATTATTCAAGCACAGGACCGTGATATTAATTTACATACCGTAGGCGTACCTACCTTTCTTCTTCTGCAACTTCTCTTTTTCTTCTGCTCGGCGAATGATTTTCCTGGTCTACATCGTCATCATCATCATCATCATCATCATCTTCATCGCTTGAACTATCCTCGGGATCCAAATCTGTTTCTTTACTTCCCATCCTCGAAAAATGAACCAGAAAATAAGCAGACGTATTCGTACCAGAATGGCTAACAGTCCCTTAGGAGCTGTCACAACATTACCACACGGCACAAAAATACGGCAAACACTGATTCAGTCTACATTTAACTCTGTCCGTCTGCCCCGTCTCTCCGTTGATACACACAGTCGACCCAAACTGACGGCGCCTTGATGAACTCGGAGCCTGCGCACTGGAGTCTAGACGTCACTTCATTCATTTTACCTACGCATGAACAAGTTACTTAAAAATGTGTGTAAGTAAAATATAGTGGAGAGCGACGCTCACTCGCAGGAAAAAATAAAATACTATGCTGTAAGTTTACACAAATACTTGGTATCGTATTGAAAGTAAAAATGTTTGAAAGAGATACAATTATTGTGGAAATATAGTTGCATAAATGTTGACCCGAAACAGGTTTTCTTTTACGTCGCGTTTTAATATCCATCCGAGTTAAAGAAGGTAGAATTTTGAGGAAATGTACACATATTTGCGTGGTAAGAGAGTGAGTGCCATTCAAGAAAATAACCGTCCTAAGTGCACCTGGTTGGGATTTGAACCTGCACACTATACTATATGAGTTTGATATTTCGTCTGCGTGCCCAATGATGCGGGTCATAATAGAATAGGTGTAGTTCCATTTTCTTGCGAATGCAACCAGAAAATGTGACTATATCTACTTTCACGTATTCATGCATCAAGTCATGTGATCTGCAACTATTTCTTTTGATAGATATTATCAATACCTATAAAATAACACTTAATTTAGTAAAATTTTCTCACTGTTGACAGCGAAATAATATGTTTGTATTGTCAAAAGGTGCTCCGAATGTCCATTCATGAGAAAATAAATCCACATTTAAATAAGTATTGTAGTACTCTCCGCAAATAGTATCATTATTTATATTTTTAATTTATTTGGGATATGTAACGTGCACTTGGTGAATCGACTGGTCATATCAGATTATCATCACATTATTTGTAAACTAGAATAGTGAAAATATCCAGCCCCGGGCTATTAATTCATCACTTTGACAGGGGAAACCCACATTTCTCCACTGATAAATTGTTTGGCCATGCCAGTAATTGAACCCGCGACCCTTAGCTCAGAAGACAGACACGCTACCAACTGAGCTAAGGTGTCGGACGCCAATGGTATCAAGTGGTATTTACTCGTGCCAGTGGTCAAACGCCCTTAAACAGGGGTAGCCAACTTTTTTTTGGCGTGCCGCTATTTATTCTGAGAATATCTCAAAACCTGTATACCTACCTACCTTATCCTACCGTATATTGAGTATACTTATAGGACGCGAAGCACAAATCCAATGATTGGCACTACATAACATTCTGGCGGACTGAACGGTACTCAGGGCTGGACTGGGACATTCCAAGCAGCCCGGGACTACAAATATAAAACTATTGATGGCCCTTAGCATATATTAATATCTACCACTGAAGCTATGTTTCAGTGTAAGCTGAAGGGGTGACGTGAAGTATTTATATCTTTATTATTAGTTAGTTTAATCGAGAGGCCATTTCAGCTACATTGTCGATGATCGGTTTCTACTTTCTACCGACAGGATCTAAAATGTTTCTAAATGCTTAGACAAGAGTAGGGTGTCTTTATCGATATATTTAAGTTTGTAAAATTATTCTCCACTCGCTACCTTGTGTAGACCACTGAACAAATTATTTTGCGTTTGTTTATAAACACAAAGAAACAACGAATGAAATGGTTTTAAATTTAATGCCAACATTTATGTTAACTAATAATGTATTCTGGGCACCTCAGACTTACTCACTGGAACTTTTGACTAGAATTTTTTTTTTTTTAAATATAATTGAATGAATATATTTATTTTAGATTAAAGTAGTTAGTGGCAGCCCGAATCAAACCGTCTCACCGGGACATATGCTATATCCCGGTGTCCCAGCGGCCCCCCCCCAACCCCGGCTGTATTTGTACATACAAATCTTATTAAGTCTCCTACATAAACTCAAGAGTTCTACACCTGTCACTTTTGACAGATGTTTGGATTCTGTAGCAGATGATTGATAAATATCAATGTTGGCTATTCTAAATTTAATTCTTATATGCCCTAATAAGCTCTACCAATGGTGTTCCCTCAATAATAATAGTCTTATTAGGCAGTTTATCCAGCACTTACCTACTGATCTAAGTGTGCTGGGGTTTGATTCCTGGCACTGCTGAAAAACGTATTATTACTGACAATATGATTAGCTAACAGCTGAAAGATTGGGATGCTGTGTTTGTTTTAGAGTTAAGTTAGTTTTCAAGTCATTTTCTGATATAATCAGCCGGTATAGAAAGTAAATTTTAAATTCTCCTTGTAAACAACGACAACTGCAAAAGCATTTTTGAAGCAGGCATTTGTTTTCCTAGCTCCAATGCCATCGTTTCTAAAATTACGTCACGTTGTGAGATAGGGACGGGTCTTAAAGGCACGTCCAACACTCGCAGGGAAATTTTATTACGAGTTAGGCGTGTTTGCGCAGTTAACGTCTTTGGACATTCTAAAAAGACATATTTAAAGTAAAGTTTACAATCTTTTCACTACCACGCCACAAAATCGATTTTTCACACTCCCGCGTAGACTTCGCGGTTACAACGATAACACGTGGGTTTGGGTTTCTTTAAATTGGCACAAGGTTGTTTTTTGTTTGTTTTTTACCCGCCGCATCTATCTACTAAACTATACGCAATTTTACAATTACTGTAATGGGCAAGGGATGAAGAAGGTTTATCTAGAGGAAATGTACCCAAATTAACACGTATAGAAGGTGATAAATAGCCTATTTTAGGAAATATCCACTCTCTGTATATCTAGACGAGTTCCGAACCCCAACTTCATCACCACTGGCTTGACGAGTTTGACATTTATTTAGCCCACGTATTCCTTGATGCTACTTACAAGGGTTATTAGTGATTTCAAAAGGAATACACCTGAACAAGGCCGTAGCCAGGGGGAGGTTTTGGGGGTTCAAACCCCCCTGAAATTTTATGAACAAAATATGGCTTTATTTATGGTTCAAACAATATCAAAATTAAAATACAAGTACAATTTAGAAGGCTTTGCTACCATAAAAAGCACTTCAGAGAGCTTCTAGAGGTGTTTAATATTTGGAAATTTTCCTAGCCTTCAGCAGATAAGGGGTTATGTTGCCATAAAACACTTCAGATAGCTTCTAGAACTTTTTATCATTTAAAATTTTTTTTCTAGCTTCCGGCAATTGGGGGATGTGCCCACCAAACCTCCCTGAAATTATTGGCTGGCTACGACCTTGCACCTGAACTCTACTGTAAGAGAGGGTGTAAAACCACCACTTGAAAAATCCAAAGCCCAGCGTACGCCAGTTGGAACAACGGCGGACTGGCCTAGGTCAAAAACCTGAATCACTCGTCCCCCTTTACTCCTTCAAGGGTCCAGGCTTCGCTTCTGTATCCAGTAGCTGTAGTAATTTAATAGTAATTTAACCTGCTTTGATGGTCACATGGTCTAAGGCGTCACGCTCGTGTTAGACTATACTGCCGATGACAGGGAGATAGATGCTCGAATCCTGGTCACGTGTATTAAGGGTGGTTTTACAAAAGTGTGTTTCACTCTCCTTCCACTCAAATGCGGGTACACTTAATCTAAATTAAACCTTCCTCATCCCTAGCTCATTAGCCTAATTAGTACATATGTGTATAACCTGCAAAAGTAATAAGACGTGATGCTTAGATGTATATATATATATATGTTGGGGCTGGGTACAGAAATCACACCCCAGCCCCATCATAGACGTGCGAAGCGTAGGTGGAGTGGTTGCAATGGCACCCCCACTAGCCACCAAAAAACATAATTAAAAAATAGGAAAAGTTGGAGTTACAAAAGAACGAAGTAGGTAGCTAATTTATTTTTTAAAACACGTCGATAATTCCGGATGACATTGAATTGATTCCCAAACCACTTGTTAACCTTTTCAGTTATTCAAATTGGATCCAGGTTATTTTCACCAGTTGTGCGAACCGAGTCCAGGGTGCAACCTCTATTTTTCTTCCAAACATAAACTCTTTTAGTCAGCCTATATCGAACGTCATAGAGTACATGTCGAGCGAAAAAAAAACACTGTTTGTCATTAATGGCTTTAATTTTTGTTTTTATAAGATGCTAAAGGACGGAATACAACGGTGGATTTGTTGCAAGAGCTCTTGTAAGTTTTTTTAAACTTACAGACGATCATATTATTTTAGATAGTTGCAATGAACCTAGCCTAGCCTAACCTAACCTAACCTTACCTAACTTAACTTAACCTAACAAGTTCCTGACAACAACCTCCAACGGACTCAACTCCGACAACCCAGAAATGGATGCGAGACTCAATTCAATATTTCCCGACCTATCCAAGGGTAGTGATTAATGTAGTTTTTAGATCCTTTTACAACACCTCATTCTCCCATTCGTCGAACAAAGGCTCCCTGCGGATATGCACTTGGATGACATTATTGACGAGCTTTAAAAAAAATTGTACCTTCAGCCAGCAGGTGACATTGCAGTTTTTAGTGTATATTTTACCAAGAATAATATTGTAAATTAAAACTTTGATTCTTTCTCGTTTTTAATTTATTGTAATCGCTAAAAAAAAATCAAACACATTCTCATAGGAGGGAAGGGGATCGAATGAAAGATGAATCGTAAAGATGTAAAGTAGGATTCTGATAGAAAGGACCATTTATAAATTACAAACATTTTTTATAAGAATAACATTTATATAATGTTTACGTTATTGTTAGTATTATTTCAACTGTATTCAAATTGACAGTTGTTGAATATCACAGGACATTTCGTATGGACATGTTGTTTTAATAACTTTTCTAATTTTTAAACCCCACCTCATTGGCATAGTTAGCTAACGCGCTAGTTTCGTGTTAAGCTAGACTGCCGAAGACGGGGAGATCGGGGTTCTAATCTCACTCGGGTGAACTGGGGGTGGTTTTCCCTCAATGGTTTTCCACTCTCACTCCACGCAAATGCGGGTTCACTTCATCTATATTCAACCCTCTCAATTCCTAATCCTTTAGAGTAATTAGTACTTAAGCGTATAACCCGAACGGGTAGTAAGACGCGGTGTTAAGTATAAATATATACACAAAACTTGAAAAAAAATTATTTGTTATCTAAATTGGAGTGTAGAATAGGGGCCCTGCAATAAAACCCTGGTCTTCCAGATGAGAGTCAAGCGAGCTCGCTAACTACTAGTCCCTAACACGCCTTGTTTACAATCGACAGTCTTCATGTAAACGTATATCCATAGCATTTATATGGTCTTCCAGTAAACCGGGCTGGGAGCCAAATCTATTTCAGATTATTTTGAGTGGTAGAAGTGAAGAATGTTCAAATGCTGAAAAGTTATTTTTTGTCATGTTTGATGTTGAAATAAATAACCAAATAGTAATAAAGTTCACTTGGTATAGTTGGCACACCTATTCCGATAAAAACCAATAATTCAGACTTTATAGTTTGTGTTGGCTGAACTGCTAACGGCCTTATTTATAGTTTAGTCTCGGGAGTCAACCTCAATCTCGCAGTTTGCGAATACCAAGCGGTTCAGGTTTGATTGACTGACGTCCGAATATCGACTATATATACGGCCCTGAATCACTTATACCAGTGAGCATGTGGACAAAGGATTCTCTTTCATCTCGTCTAGTTTGCCGGCGATGGGAAGGTTTTAATTCCGGCAGAATATAGTAAGGTTTTTTTTTTTACCTAAGGGTTTTCCCTTCACGCAAATGCAGGAACGTTTACTCTAGAATTTTAGTCTTTAAGGCCCAATTTTTTTTAGTTCAAATTTTGGGATAGTGCGAACGGGTGCACGGAAAAAAAAAAAAACTAAGCTACTAATTTGAACAAATTTATTTCTAATCGAACAATTCATGACCTCAATATAACCCAATTATCTCCACCATGACTTGACCATCCGGGCTTTCAGAATATGTTCGCTAACGGAATGGGGATGAGAAGTTATAATTTAGAGGAGAGACACCCGCTTTTGCACGGAGAGAGAGTTGGAAGCCATTTACAATTTTTTTTTATCTGTACGTTTTACTACCTGTTTAAGCTATATGCATATAATATGATCATTACTCTAATGAAATAAGGATAAGGACGAAATCATTTTAGAAGTAATATACCCGCATTTGCGTGGAAAGATAGTGGGAAACCATTTAATGGGGAAAATCCTCAGTAGACCCGTACCATACGAGAGTGACACCTTAGACCGTTCGGCCTCTGAAGCGAGTCATTTAGAAAATAAATTTAGTACACCGACCGGGGTTTGAGCCTCGAACACTCCTGGCATCGGTATAACCAGGACAGAAGAGACCAACGCCTTAATCCGTGTAGATACTGGTGCGGGATTTTATAAACAATTGCCCGCTTCGGTGATTGAATAGTCTTAAGGCGTTATTCTCGCAATAGACTGGATTGTCAGTGAGGGTGAGAACCGGATTCGAATCCTGGTCTGGTTTATTGAGGGCTGTCTTTTATAAATGGTCTCCTACTCTCCCTCCACGTAAATGTGAGCACATTTCTTCAAATTATACCTTCCTCCTGACTATTCTATAAGTGCAAATATACCACTATTGATTATTGATGATTGAGGCCTGTATACAAGAAAGAGTATGAGTATTGTTTGAGTGCTAGTGTAGTGTTAGGGTGGTAAGCAAGAACAAGCCTGTGAACCACTTCAGTGGACGTATGGTATAAGGCGTCACCCCGGAATATATAAGACTACCGATGACGGGGAGATTGGGGTTCAATTCCGATCTAGGTTAGTTTTTTCCTAAATGGCTTCCCACAATCCTTCCACTGAAATTCTGGTACACTTCCTTTAAATTCAACCTTCCTCATCTCTAACACATTAGAGTAATTAATATATCACACGAACGAGCAGTAAGATGCAGTGTTAAATAACAACTGTTCGTCTCTGCACCCATAAAGTTGAATGGGTCGGTAACATAAAGGCAGGTTTGAGGACGGGTAAGCGGCATAGGTTATAGTCAATCTTTTTTTTTTTTTTTTTTTTAGCACCGCAGTGTATCTTATGGTTAAATGGTTGTATGAGGGGCGTTGTCTGTTTATGCACACTACGAGGTCAAGTCCAAAGAAACCTAGCAACTTATAGGCTTTACTGATACAACCCTCCTGATAGCCACATACTTCCCATACCTCTTACTACTCGTGTCTACCTTGATCTTTCTCAGAGTATCCATACGTCTCGCTATTACTCTCCTTATACTCCACATACTATCCTAGTCTTGGTACGGACATCCCTTATTCTGATTAGATAAGACGACTAGACATCCAAGGGTCAGAGTCAATGTGCATCATTCTTACCGTTTCTTCATTACCTGTAGAGAATATGACTTAACGTCATGATGACGTATCTTCAACTTAGACAGTATGGGTACTAATCGAAAAAGACATCAAACTTGATAATGATAAGATCTTTGAATGACACCAAAAATCGTACTTGTTCTTCCAATATAACGAGCACAAGTACTTGGTCATCGTATGATCTCCTTTCATTGACTAGAATCGTGTATGAAACATCAGATCTGACTACAACTAAATTATAATTGATTAGACTTCTTCATCAATCATCGATCACCACTATGCAAGATACTTGACAAAATTTAATTTTAATTTATTGATAGGATCCAATCATTTTACCTGTAATCATCGTTCATATGATTATAACCCCACTAATCAGAACAATACCTCATACGTATACGACATCTTGATAACTGTTCTTCGTCCAGAGTCGTTCATGATACCTATTTACACTATTGATCGAGACTATGTATCAGAGCTATATGATGTTTTATCTGCGTACACAGTTCATAGTCATGTTTGATACTTATACGGCATTTGTTTATCATCCATTTATTATCATGCCTATTTAACATTATTTTTATAATCATTCATTGAGTAGAACCATACATCATACTTACATGGCATAGGATCATTCTTAATTGATCAGGGTCATGCATTCTTCGATATTGTACTTGTTCATGATCCGTCAATCCAAGTAATGCATTGTGCTCAGTGACATACGACTTTATCATCGTTCATTGATCAGAACCAGACATTTGATCATCCTTAAATGATTCATCCATACTTAATACTTATAGAATCATGCATCGTACTATAATACATTTGATCATCGTTCATACTTATCATACTTATACATTTTAATCATATTTCATGCTTGATTAGAATCATGCAATAAAATTGTTAGACATTTTACCATCTTTCAATGATCAAAATCATACATCATACTTATAAGACATTTTATAATCGTTCATTGCTCATAATATACATCAGTGGCGTTTATTTAATGGAAGTGAGGGAAGCAACACTTCCCTAAAATTGAAGAGGGAAAAAAGAAAATAAGAGGAAAATGAAGTTAAAACAGATTATTATTATAGAAACCTCTCCAACAATTATACTGAGTTGAGGTCGTATCTCTTCTTTCGAAGTAAGCAGTTATTTCTCAGACTGACCGGCCATCCAGCTGGTCTCGCTCACTCTTTATTCCGCCTGGGGAAAGGGAAGCACCGTATCCCAAGGCGAGTATTAGGCTACGGCCAGGCTTGCGACCTGGTCGCCGCGACCAGGACGCGGGGAATGCTTTTTGTTGTTACGGCCACGCTTGCGACCTGGTCGCGCGTTTTATGACCAGATGTTATCATGGCACCAAGGCGTGAAGATGTGTTACTAGCCATAGTAGTATTTAGTTATATGAAGAAGAAACGTACATCTAAAAAATACGGTGTCCACCCCATTAATATGCAGAGACGTGCTTATGGACAGTTTCACACCTTATTTAATGAACTCAGAAAGGCTGAAAATAGATTTTTTCAGTATTTTAGAATGAGTGTAGCTTCATTTGACGAACTTTGCTCATACGTCAGAGAGGGCATTTACTTCATTTATAAATAGCTCGGTATCGGTAACATTGTTAAGTACCGTACTTTACCGAGTGTCAAACTCCAGACGGGCGGGAAACACTGGACGGCTTGCAAGAAAGTTAGTGAAAATGCTTAGTGGAGGAGTGATAGCGTGGTCCCGAGCACCTTATCGGTCGACATTTTAACCTAGGATGACGCAAGCAAACCCACACAAGTGTCCATTGTTCTCGCGACAGGCTGCGACCCGAACGCAAGTGTGGCTACCTCTATGAGAAATAAAGGCGAGCGTATTTGTCGTTGCGACCTGAAAACGCTCACGAAAGCGTTTTGAAATCTGTCGCTGTCGCTGGTCGCCAAGCGTGGCCACCCTCATAAGAATCAATGTAATACACTACTGCGACCTGGTCGCCGCGACCAGGACGCTGCGACCAGGACGCGGGGAATGCTTTTTGTTGTTACCGGCCACGCTTGCGACCTGGTCGCCGCGTTTTATGACCAGATGTTATCATGGCACCAAGGCGTGAAGATGTGTTACTAGCCATAGTAGTATCTAATCTTAATAATAGAATTCAATGTAAATGAAATCAATTAAAAGTTGGTAAAAAATTTAGATTTATATGGGTCATAAGACTAATAGGTGAAATATAACATGATTACAATGTATGTATCCTGTCTGAGGTCAATGGACATTATAGGACAATATACTGATTGTATCTTGACAAAATATAAACATAGGTCAAATTACACATTAAAAGATACACACTAAAAAATGTAAGTCAATTCATATACAAAAACAACATATTAAAAAAATTTAACTAATAATATACGAATTATAATAAAGACTGAGTATTGACAATTATTGACCAATATAAAAATGTTATAATGAATATTTACGACAGAGAAGGAAATGTCTTAGCTAAGGTAGTTTTTGATTAATTAAATTGAATTCTATTCTTATCTTGTGCTGTGTTGGAATTCCCTTGTTCCTTATTTAGCTGAGTGTGATTCAGCCCCAAAATCTCGACATATTTCAGCGCATCGTCGGCACCATCCTCAGGACTGTATTGAAGAGAAAAATTCACATGAGTTATGGTGTTAATTTTTCTCTTCAACTATATTGAAGAGAAAATTTTTTCTCTTGCAAACCGAACAGTGTTTTCCGCCCGTCTGGAGTTTGACACTCGGTAGAGTACGGTACTTAGCAATGTTTGATACCGGGCTATTTATAAATGAAGTAATAATAATAATATTTAGCACCGCGTCTTACTACCCATTCGGGTTATACGCTTAAGTACTAATTACGCTAATGGATTAGGAATTGGGAGGGTTGAATTTAGAGGAAGTGAACCCGCATTTGCGTGGAGGGAAAGTGGAAAACCATTTAGGAAAAATCACCCCCAGTTCACCCTACCGTGACTCGAACCTTGATCTCCCCGTCCTCGGCGGTCAAGCTCAACACGACTGGCGCGTTAGCCAACTACGCCACCGTGGCGGGTATAAATGAAGTAAATGCCCTCTCTGACGTATGAGCAAAGTTCGTCAAATGAAGCTACACTCATTCTAAAATACTGAAAAAATCTATTTTCAGCCTTTCTGATTTCATTAAATAAGGTGTGAAACTGTCCATAAGTACGTCTCTGCATATTAATGGGGTGGACACCGTATTTTTTAGATGTACGTTTCTTCTTCATATAACTAGATACTACTATGGCTAGTAACACATCTTCATGCCTTGGTGCCATGATAACATCTGGTCATAAAACGCGGCGACCAGGTCGCAAGCGTGGCCGGTAACATCAAAAAGCATTCCCCGCGACCTGGTCGCGGCGTCCTGGTCGCGGCGACCAGGTCGCAAGCCTGGCCGTAGCCTTAGCGCATGAGTTTACTGTCGTGATTGGTGTATAATCGTACGTTTAATACTGTTAAAATCTTATTTTTAGTTTGTTTTAACCGATATTTATTGTTTCTAGATATAATTATGGGCACTCTCTTACAAAATAACGTATTTATCACCAATTTAAAGTAAGTTTAGTTTTATTTTACGGAATATTGACGCTTGTTTGATCCTCCAATGGAAGCGGTTTGTTACTTTGCGTACAGTAGTAGAATGACGAGTGCGTCAGCAAGTGCGGCTGTGGAAGCTGCTGTGTATTAACAAGTCATATTTTGAAGCGTAGTTTTTCGTCCCGGCGGTTTTTTGACGAGAAAAATAAAATAATTGGAACAGGCAGCATATAAAAATCTTTGACGTTTAAATAATTAATTTTATGAAAGTGTATAGTAAATATCGGTATGTTGGGTTGGTGAAAAATTATATAGTAGATACTATTAACTAATGATAATGGCGTGTAGAATAAATCCGGATTCAAAACTATAAGGCAAGCCAAAGGTCATACTCATTTGCAGGCCACAACCCAAGAGAAAATTTCGGCAATCAAAATTGACCATTTTTGTTATTCTTTTTATTTGAGTTAGAACTACAATTATTATTTAAATAAATATATATATATATATATAAAATTTAATGATTGTGGTAATATTTCTAAGATCACCAATTACTTTGTTTTATTCCGTGCATAGTTTGGGTCACCCCCTTCTTTTCTTCCCTAGAATACTTTTAACTGTACAAAAATATAAAAAGACCAGTGTGATCTTCTAATTATACTAGGGTCCATCAGACCCCCTTTATTGTAGCCTCATTGCTTCCATTTGTCCAGAATTGATCACAAACCACTGATATGCATCATACTTGGCTATAGTTATGCATCGCCCTTATAAGACATCTGATCATCTTTCAATACTTCATACCTCAAAACGTCATACCTATTAAGCATTTGGTCATAATTTATTCAAGATACATACATGAAATTTAATCTTCTCTAATTGAAAGCTTGCACATAAACAGGTTGACAAATGAAATTTAGGATATTTGGACCATGGACTTGTACAGGATAACATGTAGGAACACACGGTTAGTAAGGGGGCTAGGATTCGCATCTATGTTCATAGTTATTGGCGTGTTCCGACTATATACTACCATGTCCTGTTCTTAACATGATGGGCACAGTTATATGTTTGTAGAGTGGATCTCCTCTGGCTCAATATCCAGCATTAACTAATATGGTTACCAAGATTTGTATGGAGTCACCATGGCAATGGTTATGAGTCCAAAGTATTATTGATAACACCATTAGGGTGAAGTGAACCTAAAGTGATACTACCACCTCACCGATCCATTACAATTCAACATTTAAAAAAAAATCAAGATGTAATCAACTAAGGTAGGATTGATACCTTGCATTATTCAATCTGGTGACATGGCTACCAACCAGGATTCAAACCCCTGATCTCACCATCATAAGTAGGCTAGTTTACTGATGGCTGATTTTAAAAAAAAGTGTTCCTAATGTCAATAGATTATGTGAGAACGTATATACTATTGTATTGTACCATATATTCATTATTATTACTATTTTGACTACTCCCTTCATTTCCCCGAATTTCTTAACGTTATTTCATTGAGTATGTCTTAAATTCTGTGGAGGCTAGAAAGCCGTAGATGTCTAACCATGAATGTTTTTCTCAGAGAATCCTAATATTTATATCAATCGGTTTGAATTTGAAGATTAGTGCAAGAAAGGCTTACGTTTGCTTTTCTTTACGTTGCGCAATATCTCACGGCTTTTTGTGCATGGAATAAAGGGGAAGAAAGGCTTATGTAATCATCTCAAAACGATTTCGAGTTGCGTGTATACATTTTACTTTTTAGAGAGCTTCTAGACCGGGGACAATAAAGACATCCGTATTTTTATCCTCCCGAAACCATTCCACGGCTCATATGCATCACTAGCTTTGCTATAAGGGGTGGGTGGGGGTAAGGGGGAGAGAACGAACCTATTTTCACTTTAAATTCTAAATAAAAATTATTTAACACCAAATTAATAATACAACATCATATTATAGTGCAATTAATCTACCGAGCGAAGTGAGGTTTTGTTTTAACTTAAATATTTGGTATTTCGTTTGTCATCTGTCTTTCTATCCTAAACTTTACTATGTAACAACTGTCCAATGCTCGGTCCAATTTCAACGGAATTTGGTAGGGACGTTCTCTGAACCAAACGATTTATGTAGGCCTATATTGTTTTTCAATTTGGTTATTCGTTTTAATAAAGTGGTCACCCAAAAGTTCTCATTTAATAGCTCATCTCAAGTGATTTTAATTTGATGATTCTAAGCAATCGATCGAGGAGAACTACCTTGAGCATTTTTTAAATATATTATTTAATACTGACGTTTTAAACCACGTGAAAAATAGTATTATCTTTGAATATAATGATTACTTTTAAATTTAGTATTAATTTGTGTTCTATCTAACTTATACGTATCCGCGTCACTTTTGAAAAGAGGTAGATGCGTTGAAGTGTGGATTTTCAAAACAAATTGTGCTTTAAGTATCGGAGGTCCTCGCGTACAAAAGGAAGATTTTCCAGGGAGTTCCGGAACCACAAAAAAGGGAAGCACTGGACATCAATCCTGATACTAGTAGTGACTCCAGCTCTATCTAGGTGAATGCCACGTGCTTCTTACTCTAACCCACTACAGAGTCCTGGTGAGTGTGGACACTTTTTGTTTAGTTTCAAAATACCCCCGAGAGATGCTTGAATTATTTTAATAACTTACGTGTACCACTATCTATGGTACATCCAGTGTAGCACCGCATTTGGACCTATGTTATTGTTGTAACTATTCTATAGTTTTTTACTGAGGAAGTTATTCGTAATTGAAAGATTTAGACGTGATGGTAATAGATATAATATGCCATTAGAATATGAACTCAGCCTAGCGCCGCTATTACATGATTGAGAGTTCCATAAACGGAAATGAAAGAGAAAGCAAATAATTACAAAACTCACAGCCTTCTGGCTGACTACATAACACTCTCCCACGCGTAATTAACTTATCATTGATTGCCGGCGCTGCCATATAGAGTACAAGAGTAACAAGAAGTCCTTGGTACCATTAATAGTCTTGATTTTAATCAAGTACAGTGAGCGAGAAAGGAACACAATCAAAGTTCTGAATAGTGCGAAACATAGACAAAATCTGGGCGTCAGGGTTTGATGACCTGACGTCCAGAGCGAGTTGTTACTGGGGCGGCCCCGGGCGATGAGTATGACGAGACTGCTCGGGGGGCAGACACTCTCGGAGACGGTGTGGCAGGTCTCACAGGGGTGTGAGCTGGAGCCATCACGCTGGGAGCCCGACGAAGGGGCTCTGGAGTGGAATCCGTGGAGGGCTCCGGAGCTGGAGATGCTGGCAGGGAGCGGTCAGCAACTGGAGGTGGCTGAATTAGAGGATCCGGTGTAAGTCCATCAGATGTAGGGGTAGGCATAGGTGCTGGCATGGCCTGCTCAACCATCTCCCAAGACAACTAAACTGAAACAGCCTTGGGGTCCCGGAGGCGTAGATGAGATGTTTAAATTTGTTTGGAGCGTCGACCAACAATCACTAGATATGAGACAGTTGAGACTCTATGCTGAATTTCATTTGGAACCACCTTGAGTTTGCGATGAGTGACAGAGCCCACGCACACTAGGTCACCCGGAGAGAAATGTGCGACCTTGGAAGATTATGAAGCAGTGAATTTTACCTGAGCCTCCTTCACTCTTTGCTTGAGAACCATAGACGGGTGGAGAAGTGAAAGCTTGATGCGGGGCTTTCGACCCAAAAATACTTCAGCTGGTGTCACCTTAGTTACGGTGTGAGGTGTGTTGCGATATGCCAAAAGAAAGGTGTCTACTTTATAATGAGGGGTTCTGAGTTTAGTAGAAACATCAAACAACTGTTTCATGAGAACTGTCTTGGTGGTCTTAACGACAATCTCCGCCAAACCGTTAGATTGGGGGTGGTAAACAGGAGAAGGAGAATGTAAAATTCCATTGTTAGATAGTAAACTAGCAAATGCAGCTGATGAGAACGGCGGACCGTTGTCAGAAACGACCTCCTCGGGCAGCCCCCAGGCTGCAAACATTGAGTGCAGAGTTTCACAAGTGTGCTCTGCCAAGGTTCCTTCGTGCATGATGTGGAGCTCTGGCCATTTAGAATGACCATCTACAGTAATGAGTAGAGTCTTACGTTCAAATTCGGCAAAATCAATATAAATCCTTTGCCCCCTTCTAGTAGGCCAGGACCAAGGAATCAGAGGTTCGTGAGGAGCAGTTGATTGGAGTGATTGGCAAACACCACACCTGTTTACCCTAGCTTCCAATTCATCATCGAGACCTGGCCACCACACAAAACCATGTGCTAGGTTCTTCATGTGACTAGAGCCAGGATGAAGCTCATGGACTAGCTTCAGGACTTCGGGACGAAGCGCTGACTGGGTGATGACTCTAGACAACCACAATAAACAATCAGATTTTGCTGACAATTCCAGGACTCACCAATGAAAAGGTCGAAGACCTTCATCGGGCACCACATCAGGTGGCCAACCATTGAGGACATATGTGAGCACTCGACTCAGTATGGGATCCTTCCTGGTCTCAGTGGCTACCTGGACCGCAGTAATAGGTCCCAGGGACACCAAGGAGATCTTGTAGATGTTAGACTCCACCTCAGTCTGATCGGGGAGAGGTTTTCGGCTAAGAAAATCAGCATGAGTAATCAGTTCAGATTTTCGAAATATGATCTTATATTGTAAGGCTGATAACAGGATGGCCCAACGTTGTATGCGAATAGCAGTGAGAGGTTGCATTTTAGCTTAGACCCAAAAATAGACACCAACGCTGCATTGTCAGTGCATAGCTCAAAAGGTCGGCCAAACAGGTGTTTAATAAATTTCTTAAGTCCAATAATAATAGCTGCAGCCTCACGATCGTGCTGGGGGTATTTTTTCTCAGCATTGGAGAAGGTCTTAGATGCGAAAGCAATAGGGCGTTCCGCCCCATCGGGGAAAATGTGGGAGGTCCAGCACCCGCATCATACTGATAGGCACCACTGGTCATTCTAAGTGGCAAGCCAGTAGAGTAAGGAATAAGCACCTGATCGCCACTCAATTCCTAAAGACACTAATGATAAGCCCACCCTCAATTCGCATCCTTCTTGAGCAATGCATACAACGGACAAAACATATTGGACATGTTGAGGATGAACTTTGCGTAAAAGGTTATAAACCCAATGAACGAATGAAGTTCAGATTTTGATGAAGGCTCTTTGGCTTGAAGGAGAGCCTGGATGCAGTCTTGATCTGGATGCAGCCCTTGGGTATCCAAAATGTGACCCAAAAATCTAACCCTTGGCCTTAGGAAATGACACTTTTCTAGTTTGACAGTGACATTATATTCCAGAAACCTTTGTAGAATAACTTCAACTTTACTTAAGCACACCTAAGCTCTGTTACCTGACGCTAATATGTCATCCAAATAAATAAAACAATCAATACCTGCCAATACCTGAGTAATGACGCTCTGAAAGATGGCTAGAGCCGAAGACAAACCATATGGAAGGTGAAGGCACTTGTATGGGCCATACGGAGTGCTCAAAGTCAAAATCTCCTGAGAAGCTGGTCCCAACTATAGCTGTTGGTAAGCCTGGGCGAGATCTAGTACACTGAAAACAGTAACAGTAGACAAGTCATCAATAACCAGTAAAGGATAGTGCTCAATATTTAACTGAGGGTTTACTGTCACGCTGAAATCTCCACACACCCGTGCAGATTTGTTGGCCCGGGAACAATTATCAGAGGTGTTACTCAGGTGTGACTATTGGTTTTCTGAATAAAACAGCTTAATTCCATTTCCTCAAGGGCCTTCTTGGCAGCATTCTTCAAAGGAATAGGAATGACACAAGGACCATAGAATACCGGAATGGCTCCCTCCTTCAGAACTACATTAACCTCCACACCCTTAATGTCACCTGGTACCTCTTTGAAGACTGAGGGATATTTATTCCTGAGCAGGCCCACCACATCACCTTGTACTTGTCAAACATAGTTGATGAGAAAGATAGCATTCCAACCCAGATGAATATGGCTGATCCAAGATATTTCCAATAGTGAGGGTATGGAGCCCCGAACCACTACTAGGGGTAACGTAGCAGACTGCCCCTGATAAGAAATTCTATCAGGGGTTTCCCCCAACAGATCTAGTTCATGCCCAGTGCACCCACGAAGTGGAGTGGTACTCACCAGAGGAAGGTGTTTGAAATGTGCAAGGTATACTGGCTCACCAATAAGACTAGCGCTGGCTGCTGCATCAACTTCCATGGTGAGAGGTATACCATTGACTTCCAATTGAACACTACTGTGAGCTGTTTCCTGACTACTGTTGACCACGTACAAGTCACAAGCTGTAGTAGCTTGGACAGACACTGAAGGTATGTCCTCCTGAAATTGACGAACACCTCCTTACTGCTGAGAGGAATTTTTGACCCTGCGACAAACCTTAGCAATATGTCCTCTAAAATGACAGTTATAACAATGCGCATTTTTTAAGGGACAGTTAGACCTAGCATGAGGCCCACCACAACCTGCACATAACGCGCTTTGAGACGGCTGATGATCGGGTCCTGACGAGAGCTGAGGTCCTTGACTGGATTGGAACTTTTTCTTTAATTTCTTGTTCTTCTGTTGATGAGATTAGTGTTGTCGCTGGCATTGGCCGGTGCAGTGGCTGGTCCAGGGATCTCATAGCGAGTGACGAGAGCAACTATGGAGCTGAAGTGACCCTCTTCATTCCTGATATTGTCGCGAACCATGTCCGACGAGATGTTGTGATAAAACTGTGACTTGAGGGTGTCATCCAGAAATGTTCCGAAGCTACAAGTGGCGGCAAGATGACGTAAAGATAGGCTGAAGGCCACATAGGGCTCTCCTGCACGCTATTTGTGAGAACTAAAGGTAGAACGCTCTTCGTACACTGAACTTGTGGGAGCGTAGTGAGTTTTGAGAAGCATCTATAGTTGGGCAAAAGTCTTGGTTCCCGGCGCGACCAGCAAGCAGAGATCTGTTAAGACCTGGTAGGTGACTGGGCCCATGCATCTTTGGAGCCAAGCAACTCTTACGTCAGCTGCAATTGTTTTAGTGGTGCATAAATGTTCAAATCTGGCAAAATATGACTTGATGTTCTCAAGACGAGAGTCAAAAGTGGAAAACTTAGGCATGTCGAGACTGTTGGCGTACGGAAACTGCACACACGAGAGCTACACACACGATACTAGACACAAAATAAACTCAGGGTTCTTGAAATAAAAACAATAATCGCCAGTTGTTGTAACTTAACTATAGTTTTGGACTTAGGAAGTTATTCGTAATTGAAAGATTTAGACGTGATGGTAATAGATATAATATGCCATTAGAAAATGAATTCAGCCTAGCGCCGCCATCACATGGTTGAGAGTCCCGAAAATGGAAATGAAAGAGAAAGCAAAGAATAACAAAACTCATAGCCTTCTGGCTAACTACATAACAATTATATTGATGTATATAATAAAGGATATAGCGAGCTCAAGTGAGAGCCACTTCAACTATACACGTGCAATTTAGTGTGACCATTATTATTTGTATCTCTCTTTTAAATACCTACTAAGATTTAGAATAGTTCCAAAATTAATTTGTTAAAATCTAAGTAGTGGTCCCCTAGAGGCAAATAGGAGGATGGGTGAAAGATACCCCATAGCCACATTGTCGCAGATGTAGAGAGTGTGGTAATTCCGGTGTAAGCCACACACCCTCCCCCCTGTCTTTCACCCTGGCAGTTCCGATACAATTCCTTATTTTTCGCACGCTTTTCTACATTTTTAGGGTAAATTTAAAAGCTTGTTTGTTTATTTTGATTTCATCTATCCACCAATCTATCTTTATATATTGCATCTATAAATGATTTTAGTTCATCATTTGATTTAATATATATATATATATATATATATAATTTTCATCATATCTTTAAATTAAATAGGTACTTAATTTGGACTTTACAAGAAATATCCCTATCTATCTAATAATAAGAGGTGGATGAACGCTATTGAAGACAACGTTTAAATGTGACTTACAAAATGGTGTTGCAGACAATAATTGGACCCCTAGTTGTATTATTATAATTTTTCTCTTAATATAGAGATCTACTCAAAAGTTAAGGCTTGCTCTAAAGTCTAAGCCATAGCATAACACATGAGTTCCTAAACTTTTTTTTAGACCAAAGGATCCCTCACATTAGAAAAATATAGATATAGACCCCTCATTAAATTTTTTACACTTATGAACATTAAACATGGATAGTTCGATTTTAAAAGTATAAAAGTATAAAACAAACAAAAAACATAACATGTACTTGCTGTACCTTTGGCAAATGTTCTTTATTCAGATATAAGCAAAATGGCAAATCCTAATTACTGATGCTATTTTATAGTGTGAAAAATAAATAAAGAATATTCTAAAATTGTCTCACGCAGCCTTAAATAACTATTGGGACTCCCATTTTAGAAAACGCTGGCCTGCTAACAACAAACAATAAAATTGATTCTGTGGTTTGCAGCGCGATGCATGGCATTTCTCAAACCTAGTAGCAAATGGTAATATTTTTTGGTTAAGTGGATAGTACCATTTTCTTTTGCTTATCGTTTTCAATCAGCCATTTTGTGTTAGCGTAAGCGCTATAAATTGCTGAGACATATGTTTTGTTATTAATAATAATTTCACAATAAGAAAATAAACTTTGGGTTTGGATATTATTGACACAAAAATAATATTGTACTTTAATTTGACTTTAATATTAACTTAAAACAGTATCGCAACTGTTTTTATTCTGCTTGAGAAGCATCAGTGAAGCATTGCCATAGCACTCCTACGCTTATTCATCAAGCGAAAATATAGATTTAAGTTTAAAATTAATAGATATATAATTGTTATTGTGTTAAAACTAAAACAAATTCAAAGAAGTTCGCGGCTTAATCATGACTGATGGACCTTCTAGAAAAAAAGGTTTGTCTATAGAGTATTGAAATTTTTATAGATTAAGCATCATTGTCATGTCAAGCAAAAATTAAGAAGCAAAAGCCTAGCAATGGCTGCTTGTATGTTTCTTATTGTTCCTATCTGAAGCGCGTTCAAATCGAATTTCAAAATTTGAAGCAATTTATTTAGAGCGAAATTTTAATTTAAAAATAGCTTTCCTCTAGAAATGACTATATATTCTGTGAGAATTAATTTATATTCTATTTACGATAAAATCCAACTCTTGGCTTAAGAGACTTTTTGATTTATTTACATATTTCTAAATTTTCAAATACTTAATTTAATTTTACAATGTGTACAATGTATGTACACCCCTGTGATTTAGTTAGGAGTGTGAATATTAAAAGCTTTGTGTGTATCATTTGATTTAGGATATTTTATTTATCTTGGGCTCATTATATAAAACATTAAAATGATCGATAAGGCTGTAAGTTTACTAACTTTGTAACCTAACTGAATGATTCTTACTTAAGTTAGGCTGACTGGATAAAAGATAAGGGGGATAGTACACTTTGAATGCCAGAAACATGATTTTGTCATTAGGTCTACACATCTCTGTAAAAATGCATTTTATTGTTGCATTTCTTGATTATGACACTGTTGAATTGTTGTCTCTTCCCAAGGGTGTAGAAAGCGTGGGGGTCCGGACCCCCCTGGAATGTGTAGGACCCCCCTAAAGGGGAGTCTACATATACATAAAAAAATAAAAAATAAGGTATAGCTTTTTACTTTTACTCCAGATTAATGACTTCAAATACTAGTTAATTATTAATTTAAGAGGTGACCTGATGGTCTAGGGGTAAGGTGTCAAAATTCTGTGCCGGGGCGCTGGGGTTCAATCCTGGTCCCGGCACAGATTTATCTGATTGCCAAACCCTTCCTTCACTTCTGACAAGACGTGTATTAATCACAACTTGTGAATGTGTGGAATGCCAGGCCTCCACCGTGGTTCGGATCCCACGTTAAACTGTAGGTCCTCCATTTCATTTCACAATCACCCTACCATTACACATTAGCGTAAGTGCGTACAACCTGAACGGGTAATAAGACGCAATAATAATAATAATTTAAAATTCACTTACTAGATGCAACTTGTAAAACTTCCGATTGTAAAATTAGCTCTGTCAACATTTCAAATACTATTTTTTTTTCTACATTCAAACAGATATTGGGAAACAAAAGATGTTTCTTGGCATGAGTCAAGTTGTGGTGACCTAGAAAAGTAGGCAAACATTTTTGCTATAAATTATAAGATCTTATTTTAGTAATCAGCAAGCAGAAAGTTCAGCTTAAATAAAAGGATAGTTGTCAGAAATGAAGTCTGCAGCTTATGTAGGTTGAATACCTGGATTTTCCCCATCCTATCTTTCAACACACTTACGCAAAGCCCTATTTTGTAACTATGAATATTTTGAAACCATTTTACAAAATTTGAACACCATCGCACTACTAGTTAGTACGGTGTTGAGTGTATAGTGCACAGTTGTGTGTTGTGTTGGTGTGTGGTTTTGGATAAAGGATTCAGTATTATAATACTAGTGGCTTGTTGGTTGTTGCTAATATAATAAATAAATGTTAGTTAAATATATCCTTATATAAAAATTTCAAGCCGTAAAAAGCGTAAATACACGCTTGACACCTGGTTTGTAAAAGAACCACCACCAGAGGCACCAAAAGAAGTGAGATGTTTTTTCATTAGTTTTACCACCCCAAATTTCACTACCAGTTCGTTTATACTTACTTGTACTAATTATGCTTTTGTTGTATGAATGTGATGGATTTACCTGTGAAGGCTTGTGAATCTTGATCTCAGTATAGACCAGGGATGGCAATACTATGGCATGCAAACAAAATTATGACGAAAAGGGTGAAAAAGATTAAACATTGTATAAAACTTTTCCAAACGTGGTATAATTGTTTGACGTCAATAACAAATTTCAACAGTTATGTCATCTCACTCAGTTATTTTTAAAGTCACTGGCTAGAAATTATCTTGGCTTGTACTTAAGTGCATCTTTTGGCTGTTGAAGACAACACGCTCTGAACCGAAAATAGAATATACGACTATCAAAATGCAATGTCAAACTTATACTAGACTGGAATTCTGATGATGTGGAGATCGAAGTTTAATTCTGATGGGTCTACTGAGGGTGGTTTTCCCAAAGGGCTTCCCACTCTCCTTCCAAGCAAATGCAGATAGATTACCTCTAAAATGTTTCCTTCTCATCCTTACACATTATTGCAATTATCAAATATACGTATAGCCTGGACAGTGTAAGTCGTAGAGATTAAAAAAAGTCTTTGTTTTAAAAACACATAAAAAACGTAAATAATAGGTGACACAATAGACTAGTCCAAAATTCAGCAAGTCCCCTGAGTGGCACACTGGTCGAAAAAGTTTCGCCAAATCCCTGGTCTAGGACTACACAAATGAATTATGAGTGATATTTTCGGAAAGAGGGGGAATTAACCCTCAAAGGAAGTTGAGCATCAATTGTTTGACAGGCATTTTTTATGTATAGGATTTAAAAATTCTGTATTTGTTTATATAGTAGCATATGTCAAGAAAGCTATGGTATATATTTTACAAGTAGGTACATGTAGATTACATTTTTGAGAAAGTAGATGATATTGCTAAAAAAAAGTACTACTTTTCTATTCATATTAGGTTCTTAATATAGTATTTTACATTCATACGCACACAGCTTTGATTAAAAATAATATTTAATACTTTACAATATAGCATACACCCCTGTATCCTTTATTTCACTCCCGACACAACCAGTATCCACCATTTCCGACACCACCAACACTTCACTCTGTTAGGGTCTATGTATTTATTTATATGGTGAAACACTACATTTGTCACGAGTGTTCTTTGTAAAAATCTAAGAGATAAATGTTCGAGGATGTTTGAGATTTTTGCGAAATTCAACCCCGAAGGGGGTGGCTTTTCCGTATCTTCTAAACCGCTTGAGCTGGAAAGATTAATTTTGGCAGGAAGGTACTTTTTATGAAAAGGGCAAGAGTTATTTTTTTCTATTTTTTTAAATTCAATCCTTAAGAGGGTGAAGCAGGTAGGGGGTTGTTTTTCCATATTTCCCAAACCGCTTGACCGCAAAGATGAAACTTGGCAGAGAGGTTCTTTTAAAATAACGAGCCAGAGGATGTAGGGATTTTTCGAAATTCAACCCCTAATAAGGTGAAACGGGGAGAGGGTGGTTTTCCTTTATCCTCCAAAGGGTACAATCTTTCTGAAACTGGGTAAGAAACACAAAATTTGACATAAGTGTCCTTTGTCAAAATCAAAGACAAATGGTTTCTAGGAATTTAGGGATTTTTTGAAGTCCAACCCTTAAGGGAGTAAAGTGGGGAGGGGGTGGTTTTTATGTATATTCCAAACCACTTGAGCTGGAAAGATGAAACTTGACAGAGAGGTTATTTTAAAATAACGGGTAAGAGAATTTTTGGAATTTTTCAAAATTATACCCCCAGGGGTTGAAGCGGGAGTGGGTAGATTTTATGTATCCTCCAAACCATTTTATCTGGAAAGATGAAACTTGGCAGGGAGGGTATGTATTTTTTTAGGTAAAAGGCGATAGTAAATTTATTATTTTTCAAAATTCAACAATTTTTCTCTCCATAGTGAATATATATAATTTTTACCCCATAACAACAAATTAATAATTAAATTACATGCTCTAAATAAAATTATAATATTTAAAAAGTCTCAAACAGAGCTCTAAAATAATTTCTTTTGACTTAAGGATCACAACTAAAAATAAGAATCAACATAGTTTTAATTTAACCAAAGAGCCCCTTTGGTGACCGAAGGGTCTTAAGCGCTGCTCTGGCTGTAGGCTGGACTGCCGATGATGGGGAGATCAAGGTTAAAATCTTGGTAATTTGTTCTAAGGGTGGTATTTCCTAAATGGTTCTCCAATCTCCCCCCACACACATGCGGGAACACGTCCTATAAAATCAACCTTCCTCATCCCAAACATCCTAGCGTAATTATTACATAAGCATATAACAAACGAGTAGTAAGAAACATTACTAAAAAAAATCATCCAAAATAATGAATACTATGACGTTAACTTTCAAGTGGACCCCCTTGGAAAAATTTTCTTTCCACGGCCTTGTCTCCTCCACATGAATAGTGCCATAACTATAATAATTTTCAGCCTGTATATTGATATTTATTGAAATTTTGCTTTAAAATTACAATTTTGTATTGCACATTTGGCAGCTTAACGGCCCTCTGAAGTCATAGATAGCTGTGGTATCTGATAGCTCACAATACATTTGATCTTTCATATGTGGCCAATGATTTCCACACATCCATTACAGACTCAGCCTTAAACTATGAGTGAATAATGACCTTGAGCACGAAATGAATCTCGGTGGTAAAGCATTGGCGCCCTAAGCCAAAGGTCCTGGATTCAATTTGCGTGTCCAGGTGTCATTTAAGAATAATTTAAATTGAGTTTACATTTTTGTAACCAAGTTACTTTGATGAACACTTATATATGGCAGGAACGTAAGTAAATTTGTGCCAGAGTTCAGTAAACTTAGGTGATTCTCGATACATGAAATTTTATAAGAATCTTTAAAAGTTAAGGTCTAATTGTATGAAACTTAATTGACAGTTAAGAATTAATAGAACGAGTAGTTGCCAGGCTTTAAAAAAGTAGGGATCACATCTTTCCTGCTTTTTTTTTTTTCTCCACCTGACAATATTTGTTTTGACGTACAGTAACCTTCATTGTTCTAAACTAAAAGTGGCATTGTGTTATTAGCATGGGTGGAGGGGTTCAATCCCCTCTCCCTTGGAAGTTTTTAACATGAAGCTTAAAGATGGTCTTGTATTAAACTTAAAAACAGCTTATTGAGGCATTCACTTTTCAAAAATTTGCCAGGAAAGGACCACTCCAAATAACTTCTAGAGGCATCTGATTTCTAAAAAAAAATATGTAGGTAGCCACTTCAAATAGCTTCTATATGCTTATAATATTTTTTTTTAATCCAAGGGAGGACCACTCCAATTAGCTTCTAAAAACATTCAATTTTCAAAAATGTGTCGGGGGAAGACCAATTTCATTAGCTTTTATAGGCATCTAATTTTAAAAAATCCAGGCAAAGGCTATTCCCATCTAACCACTTCCACTTAAAAAAAAAATTTCTGATGAAAGACTATAGGCCGTTCCACTCTCAAATTGCAGTTCAGGCCCTTCTGGACTATTATCATCTCTTTCCAACCTACTGATTTCTCCGTTAGCGCTGCTCTTTTTCTACCAAGCGGAGTTGCCATTTTGTATCTTAAATTTGAACGTTGTTATTACTATGAAATAAGCATGGCATATTAAAGAACATTCACTTATGCATCTTGTGAAATCAATTTAAATCACCATAGATGTTTTTAAATCACTATTTTTGTCAAAATATGAAAATATGCATTGTGTCAAAGTTTCATGAGGTTCCAAATGTATCACGTCATAAGTCTCGTTCCAATTGTATGGAAAAGCCCGTTATTTTATGGTGGCTGTTATAATAGTTATGAACGTCTGCAAAGTCTGAAAGGAATATCTTTTACTCATTGTTCAAAAAAAATTAAAACGTATTATACCTTCTGAAATATTTAAAGTAAAACATGAAAAAGTTGTCTTGTTAGAAACTTTTTTCTTTTAATTTTATATAGGTACATTATGTGCAATGTTGCCAAGTCTATAGTCTCTAGCGATAGTACATGGACCTGAAATGGATTGTGTTTTGAATGGTAGGATACTACTTTCTGGCATTATATTGATAAGTCTGCGATTTTCATAAAAATAATAATAATAATAATTAATGTAAAATCTGTTACTCGATAGCATGGCCACAGGATATTACTTTTAGAAAATATCCTAAAATTGGATTGTACACGTGGTGAAATTATATCAAAAGTAGTATCCGGATCATACAGTTGGCTACACTGATTATGTGTAAGAAATGATAAGAAAATCTCATTTTTTTTTTTTTTTAAACACTATGGGCCAATAGCACCCCCGATTTATGTGTGGTAGCATTTTGAAGTTGAAGCGGGTATAGTTCACTTTACTCTCTGTCCGGTCTTGAAGAACGGAGTAATGTAATACAGTTGTAACGTTGAGAACTGAAGTGTTATTATTAGTTCATCCCATCCACATCAAAATTGATAATATTGGTTTCACAAAATACAAAGTTCAGCCACTTATACATTCATTATACTCATCTTCGTTTGTAATTATAGTTTAATAAACAAGGTTTTATTTACTTGCCGAGACAATGTTAAAAATTTGAGAATACATTTTACATGCATCTCCAAATTTCACGACACTATGCTTTTTAATTAAGAAACAAGCAACCCACAGAGGTGGGTGGCTGAGCAGTCTAAGGTTTTACACTCGCATTTACACTTTGCCACTGTTTGTAATCAGTCCTGGGCTTGAATTCTGGTCGAATTCACTACCATTAGTTAACACTTTAGTACAGTCGGTAGAGCGTGAGCCAACTGAGATGGGGGTCTGGGTTACATTCCTGGGATGGTCTGAGATTTATCTTTGGTAAATTGTCAGATTGGGGACTGGATGTTGTGTTTTCTTATTATTGGGGTAATTTATAAGTCGTGTGTTGATATAATTAGTGTGTTCAAAAAGTACATCTACCTAATACAAAATAATTATCTGAGGTAGATTTTAACAAGTTATTTTTCTATAGTCACAGGAAAATACTGGTGCACATATTCTTATCCACTTTACTCCGTTATATTATTGATTCTATTCTATCCATAAGAACATTGATGTTGATGTTGAAATGTTGAGACAAGAAATGCTGTATTTGGTTTTGCAACACAAACACAAATTTGAAAAATACAAAGTGGATGAGATGGCGAAGGCGGTGGCTCGACAAGTCATTCGTTTGCCTCCGTATCATTGTGAACTTAATCCTATAGAGATGGTATGGGCTCAAGTAAAAACATTTATTAAAATGAACAGTGCTAGTTTTAAGGTTAAAGATATGAGGTCCTTAATAGCTGCCGCATATTAAAAGGTTTCTGTAGAAAACTAGTTCAACTATGTAAATCATGTAAAAAAAATTGAAAATAACATGCAAAAAGCAGGTTCAACTATGTAAACCACATCCAAAAAATTGAAAATGACATGCGGAAAGCAGGTTCAACTATGTAAATCACGTCAAAAAAAAAATTAAAATGAAATGTGGAAAGCAGGTTCAACTATGTAAATCACGTCAAAAAAATTGAAAATGCCATTTGGAAAGCAGGTTCAACTATGTAAACCACTTCAAAAAATAATTGAAAATGTCATGCGGAAAGCAGGTTCAACTATGTAAACCACGTCAAACAAAATTGAAAATGACATGTGGAAAGCAGGTTCAACTATGTAAACCACTTTAAAAAAAATTGAAAAGGTCATGTGGAAAGCAGGTTCAACTATGTAAACCACGTCAAAAAAAATTGAAAATGACATGTGGAAAGCAGGTTCAACTATGTAAACCACGTCAAAAAAAATTGAAAATGACATGTAAAAAGCAGGTTCAACTAAGTAAACCACATCAAAAAAATTGAAAATGACATGCGGAAAGCAGACGAGCTGCAAGATGACGAGGAGGAGTTTTTAATAAGATTAACTTCATCATCTTCATTGTCTCCTGTGTCATCTCCTCAACCCATAAGTCCACCTACTCACTCTCAAAACTTTGAGCTACCTGGGCCATCCACTAAACACTACTTTACAATTGATGGAGCCACACCCTTGTGCAGGGACAGCGATGAAGCATTAAGATATTTTTTAGGTTTAAACTAATATGTTATTTACTTTACAGAGAAGGCTTAGATTTGCCTTGAATGGTTTTTAGAACTCTCCCCTCCACCCCCCATTTATAATTACCAGTATTTTAATTTATAAACTAATTGTATTATTATTATTATTATTATTACTATAGTTTTAGCTTTTACTATAGTAAAAATAAATTAGGTAATTGTTTATAAAAGTGCATACACATTCACATGCAAACAGGAAATATTTTTGTAAAAACCTATATACTTGGGAAGGCCATATTTGAAAGATTCAATCTCTAACCTATTCATTGCAGGTGACATTGTACAGTGTTTATAAAAAGTGGCATTAATATGATAATAAACAGAATAATACACAATTCTTGACAGCCCAAACTTCAAATTGATTGTCATAGCGTGTATAAATTTTGTATAATTTATTAAGTTTGAATGTAAAAGTCGTCCATCTGTTTCGTGCGGGTGAGATCTGGCAACTGTGTGCTCCGTAAGACCTGTACTGCAGAGTAAGAGTGGAACGGACTATAGTTCCAAAAGCTTCTAGAAGGATCCCATTTCAAAAATTTGCCACAGGATGACTACTTAAATAGTCTATATAAGTATCCACATTTTAAAGTATTTTGGCAGGAGCGATATTCCAAATAGCTGTTAAAGTAAGTTTCAAAAATTTTCCAAGTGAGGACCACTACAAATATTATCTAGAAACATCAAATTTTCTAACAACTGGGGAGAGGAGGGTAGAAAGTCCCTAAAAAACTTTTTGTTAATTACTCCCACCCCCGTCCCCTCTTAAACAAATAAAGTTCCATCACTTCTGTATAAAATAACAATATTCTTAATTCTTAGGGTTTAATAATAAGTCTTAGCATCATGTCATACACTTAGGATTTTGAATACCCTCCTCCCCCAAAATTAAATTCTCCCTATGCCCATGGCTAGTAGCATACTGGAAAACCAATTAAAATTTTGAAACAGTAACTCATCTTGCCTTATGACTTTATCTACAGCCCAAAATGTTCTCCTTAATCCAATTTGATTTCATTTAAGTTTCTAACTTTGAACACAATATCACTTGTCTATTGTTCATATAAATGAAAAAAGTTACATTAAAGAACTTAATCAACTATTTAGACCCTGCCTAAAATAAGGACTTTTATTAGGCCTACTAAAGGGTATCTACTGGTGTATGTGTGTGTCTATGCGCGCATGCATGTGTGTGTGTTAGTCCGACACCTTGACTCGGTAGCATGCCTGTCTACTAGACTAATGGTCTTGGGTTCGGTTCCTGGCATGGCCAAAAATGTATAGTTGGGGAAATGGGGGTTTTCTCTTTCACAGCACTTGATGAATTAGGGGCGGGGGGATGGATGTTAAGTCTGTTCGAGATTTAAGCTAGTTTATACGTTGTGTGCCAATATAATCACTCAGATTAGAAAGTGCATATTAAATACCTCAAATAAATAAATAAAACATATTTACGATAAAAATATAATTTCATTGCACTATCATTTCTTCTAAGTTATTCCATCTATAGTAAAATAATTAAAGAAAAGTAATCACATCATGAACATGTGGTCTTAGGCTTCAAACTTGTTTAGAACGGTTTACATAGGATGGGGAGACTAGGGTTTGAATCCTGCTTGGGTGTACAGGGGATGGTTTTCCTAAATGGTTTCCCATTCCCCCTTTTTGTAACAGCATGTAAATTTCATCTAAAATTCCGTTCTAATCCTTAACCCCATTAGAGGCTAAATGTATAGGCCTCTAGTCTAAAAGGGTTTTATGTTGCGGGGAGGGGAAAAAAAGGCTTCATTTGCTCTTTTATATTGCCATGTGTCTACATGGGTTTTTTTTACCTCAAAAAAAAGTATTTTCCTTGCATGACATCACATATGTAGTTGGACAATTTCATAAACGTGTACAACCTTTGTTTCAGCTAAAGTAGAAGTCCACAAGGAGGATGAAGACGTCAACTACTCGGTAACAGAAGTGACGCTCAATGAAGAAACCGGTCATTTGATGGCGGGTGACGAAGAGATAGGCTATGAGATCCTGGAAGGAGAGATGGAGGAAGGTGAGGTGATCCAAGACGACCATCGGTACAATGTTATTGCCGACGGCGAGTCTTACTCGACCAGGGGCAGTAGTGAGCAAGACTACAATGATGGCAACCTTGGAGAGACATCAGGTAATGTTTAGGGCTACAACGTTTTTAAATAAACTTCCAAACTGGTTATATTACAGAATTATATACACACACTTGGGCCACTTAGCAATGTTCATAAAATACCCTTGGAAGAAACATAGAAAACATTTATAGTGAACATCTTTCAATTTTCTTTGTGTTTACTTAACATTTCTTTTTTTTAATATATAATTATTTTTAGTGAGGAGTGTAAAGTCAGAAAAGTTAAGAAAGACTTAGTTAATTTAGTAATTTAAAACACCATTCAAATCACTTAGACAAATATCTATAATATTGTATAACTGTCTTATTTCTCAAAGGTGAGGTTAATTTTGGTTTTGAAACAAAAAATATCAAATTTTTCATATTAAATATAATACAAGTATTATATGAAATTTGGGCTAAGTTTGGGCTACTCGAACAACTTGTCAATCTAATTGAGATATGTTTGACTGATACAGGGTATGGGTTGAATGTCATATCAGAAACTCTAGAAATAATAGGTTGAAACATGGAGATGCACTTTCCCCATTAATTTTTAATCTATCCTTAGAATATATTATTAGGTAATGCAAGAAAGTAGGGAAGGGTTTGAATTAAACGGTACAATGCAGCTATTAGGATACACAGATGATTTAGCTTTGTTAGGTAATAGTAAGGAAGCTGTTTCAAGAAATGTTGAAATTTTATTAGAGGCTGATAAGGAAGTAGGTCTAGAAGTGGACCCTTTACAGACCTCGTATATGATTACACAGAGAACACAGACTGAGGACAATAATTTAGAGATTACTTTGAACAACATATCATTTGACAGGCTTAATGAGTTCAAATATTTAGGAATCATTTTAGCTAGCAATAATGAAATTAGATTGGAAATTAGGAAAAAATACACTCGAGAAATGCATGCTATCATTGGGTCACTAAGTTGTTGACATCTTGCCTGCTATCGAGGAATGTAAAACTCTGAATATACAAAACAATAATTTAACCTGTTGTTCTCCCTAGGTGTGAAACGTGGTCTCTTACCTTAACATGACAAAAACAAATGTAGGATGTTTGAAAACAAGGTGCTTATGAAGGTATTTGTACCAAAATGGAATGAGGGTACTGGGGAGTGGAAGAGGTTACAAAATGATGAGATACATACCCGGTTCTCATCACAGGACATTGTTAGGATAATCAAATATCACAGATTATGCTGGGCAGGACATGCAGTGCAAATGGGAGATTCTAGTACATTGTTCACTGGCAAACCCAATGGGAAGAGACCATTGGGAAGACCTAGACACCGATGAGAGGATAATTTTACATGGATACACTGGATAGCACTAGCTCAAGATTAAAGGTACGGGCTGTACTTTTGTAAGTGCGACAATGATCTTTCGAGTTCCAAATCTCATAGCGTACGTAAGCATAGACTTTCTTAGAGAGAGAAAAAAGATTACTTTTTTGTGTGGTTTATGAGTTGAAAAATATTGATGAAATGTTAGAATACATTAACGGCTAGGTTCTTCTAACTTCTATATACTACCACATTAGCTTCATTAAGATATATGCATATAAATCATATGAGAAATCAGAAGCTGTGAAAAAATCATATTTTTATCTTTATTTACTCAAATGGCACATAACGATTATAATCTCGATGACGCTCATAATTGTTTAGCATACCAAATGAAGTCAACTTTGATGGTCTTGGGGTAAAGTGCTCGCCTCAAGACCTGAGATTCGTGGGTTCAAACCCAGCCAAGCTCATTAAATCTTTCCTGAGTGATAAAAATATGTAGCACAACTTCTTTCAGCTTGGGAATAAAGCCGGCAGTCTCATGTTGCTTGTGGCATGTAAAATAACGCAGGAAGGTATGTGAAAATAACTTTACTGGCAAAATTGGTAGGCTCTTTCATGCTTGTTCATAGAAATTCAGGGTGAAAGGCAACGGGGAACCACCACAACTAACAGGCTGAAGGGCTGAGTGCATGCCTAGCAACGGAGAGAGAGAAATCACATCAACATCAAACCAACCTCCAGGTTGTTTACTAAGAAAAAGAAGACCACATTAAAAGCATGTGGTAGAGGGTTACATGGGGGGTCCAGTCCACATACTTCACATTGAAGCTGATAGATGTATACTCTATTCACGGTAGGAATTACTCTCTGAAAGGTCTTTTTTCCTACTAATATCCTACTATATAATAGATTTCTGGTAGGGAAAAAGACCTTTCAGAAAACAATTCCTACGCTGAACAGACTTTAGCTACCAGTTCAATGCTATACAATGACTATGAATAAAGCAATAAATGAGTAGTGAAAATATTTGTTGAATAAGGGTACCTATACAAGTAGAAATAAGGCTGCGGGGCTTACGCAGATAGCTGTGCCACACGCAACGGAATGGGTTACGATGGTTGGTTGTCTCTTTAAAATAAATTTAAGCAGTTTCATTCACATTTGTCAATGTTCAGTGTACGACTAAGTCTTACCCCTTCCCTGCCCACTTCTCTTTTGCGTGATAAGTTTATCAGTCTCTATAATAGTAGCACAATCAAATTTTCATGCTGCTCTAGAGTTTTAAACTATAATTTTAGCGTCTCTTGAATAAGGGTGGATGTAATATCAATTGATATTTAATATACATGAACCATTGTGATTGATTAAAAAATGTTAGATATATGAAGATACATCACTCCTGCTTTTTATAATCGATGCTTATAAGTGACACACAAGCTTGTGTGTGACAATAAAGCCTGGACTGACAGTGCTGGCTGGCTAAGGAGTAATGGAGGCTTAAGAATGTCATTGAAGATCTACTGTCGAAAAATGTTTTGGAATCTCCTCTAGTTAAAACAAGATTATTGCATCCATCCAGGCTGACAAACCATCCTTTCAAAATCATAATTTGGCCCAAAGTATTTTGATGACCTTTTAAAGATATGTCTTGGGCATACTATGTCCTTACAATTCAAATAAAACTTGAACTTATTACTGAGCACAATAGCCATTGCCTGTTTTATTTAAAATAATGTGACATAAATCTTGGCACTTCATCAGGATATTCTGATTGAAACTAATGTTTATGAAGCCGATTTCCAGCTTACTGGTCACTGGGCTATTAAAAGATAAAATATGATAAACTAGCTCCACTTATTACTTATACAGTAGGGCCCCACTCATACGACGGATAATATTCCAGAGCCCCGATGTAAAGCAGGACATGCCTTTTTTTTTTTAACTTTCAAATGCCTATAAAATCATAGTAACAGGTTTACACTATCAAATATCAAATATAAAATGTACAATAGATCATTCAGTTGAATGAAAACTATTGGAAACAATTAAAAACTATTGAATGATCATTTGATAATCGATAGTTAAAAATAATTCGATGCTGCCCATAAATACTGAAACAGACTGAAATGCTGACATAAGATGGCAGCCAAATCTGTGCCCATCATGCAGAAAAACGGCGGAACAGCAAGACAAGCGCAGAACATAGTGGACATGTATATAATTGAAAACCGGTGTGTTAGCGGAGCGCTGTAAAGTGGGACCCTACTGACTTTACAATAGTCAATTATATGAAATTTGAAATTTGATTCTTCTATGCTGCTTTTCTAAATAAAGTATCTGGAAAAATGGGGATTCTATATGGAAAACCTGGAAAATATAGGGAATTTTGTATTAAGAAAATAGTGGAAACTCTGACTAATTTAAAAAAAGTATCAAGTATGATCTGTGCTTCTCTTTTTATTGTATTAAGCTCATTTGTATATACACCTTTTATTTGTTTCTAGTCCATGAATATTTTATTATATACTTCAAAGATTGAAACAAGGTTTTCCTCAAAGAGTCGTGTAGAAGAATGAAACACTTAGAATTAATATATAAGAGGTATATGCTAGCTGTTTTTTTTAACACACAGACTATCAAACCAAGATATTTAAACTCTTTTTGAAAATGTAAATGTTAAATATAAAGGCAAGGTTATTCATGAAAGGTTTTTGAAATCTATTGATACTAAATTCAATATCTATGTCTTGTTTTAAATAATTAGAAAATCAAATTAATAACAGGGAAACACGTGTCATTGTATACCCCCACCCCACCATCAAATTTTTTTAGTTAACCTATTAACAATATTAATTAAAAGATTAAACTGATTAAATCTATGTTATAGTCACTTCTAGTTGCACTGTTATGTAATATCTCACTAGCCAGTTGCTTCACGTGTCATTCACTGTCAATAATTGATTTATGTTTCTAACACATAATTTAACTAACAAAAACGAACAAAAAACATTAAATAAATGGTAAACTTTTGTGAATTTTTATTTACATTAATTTCTCAAATTTTTTCATCTGAATTTCTCAAGGGGAATCACCCCCGGCCTAGTCCCATGAGAGTGCCCCCACCACACTCTTTATGAAAGTCCTTGATCCGTCCCGGATTTATAGTTTGCTGGGTGGTCTTTAAACGTCAAATATAACAATGTTAGATTAATAATAAACTGCTCTTTGTTAAAAATGGTCTGGCAGTTACAGTTTACCACCAGCCTAATGTAATAATTACAACTATAATATTTGTCATGACTTATAACTTGTATTACAATTGTGAACAGCTGAATTTGATTAAAATGTACTCTATTTATATTATCTACAATAAATTTATTTTACATCCATTACTGTTTACAACCTGTGGCCTGGGTCATTTTATTATTCAAGCCATATGTTTTCCACTACCAGCTTGTTAGGCCTGTCATAGCTTCATATGCCTTACAATCAAACTTAAGACTAGGACAAGCACAACATCTAGTCACCGGCCGTTAATTCATCACTGTGAAAGGCTAAACCCACATTTAGCACCGATACATTTTTTGGCCATGCCAGGAATCAAACTCGGGACCCTTATCTCAGTAGAAAAAGACATTACAGAAAGAGTTAAGGTGTTAGACTATCTAAAATAAATGAATGTCCTCAAATAAATAATATTGGAAACAGTGACTATTTGATTATATCATTTATCCCCACAATGTTTGCGCATCTGACCTACTTCTTATATTTCATTGTTCTCCAATCTTCATATTTGAAATGTATAGTATATAAAATAGAACATATATCAATGATAAAATGAACATAGCTATAAATCTATATTACTTACTAAGTCTTTTCATTATACACACATAGATGCTTTGGTACAGGTTTTGTAACTATCTGATATGTTGATTATTTAATTTTTTTCCTAGATTTTGCACATTCCATTTTTTGACATACAATAAGTGTAGATAATTTTGTCACACATTTTAACTACTTTGTGTCATGATTGTAAATGCTATTTCCCAGACAATTTATGTTTTATTTAATGACTAGACTATTGCATCTTTATATTGGACATTAAAAAGTAATTAGCTTTTTTTAGAAGGGGCTGTGCCTTTTGACTACTTTAAAGGCTACCACAATACTACTAAAGTAATTTATACCGTGTAATGGGTCTTATGTTTTGACAGAAACCTTAAAGTTGACATGGACTCGGGGAGTGATACGGATACTCATTGAAGAATATCGCAAGTTGTGGCACCTCTTCCTAGATCCTCATAACAAGCAGAAAAATGTTTGGATGAAACTAGCCAGGAATATGGCCAAACACGGCTACTTACTTACTTGGGACATGTGTAATCGTAAGTGGCGGAATCTTCGCCGGACATTCAAGTGCATTCATGAAAAACAAAAATACTCTCTACCAAGCCGTGGTCATTGGGAGTTTTACGAGACTTTAAAAGATTTCTTCCTCGTTGACAGGCACCCAAAGCTCAAGACGCACCCTAAGGATACAGCACAGTTCCTTTTTAAACCAAGGCATACTTTTGCAGACATAGTAGACGTCCCAACTTCTGAAGGTGGTTCCATAGTTACGTACCCTGATATGATTATACATGAAGATAGCAATTTACAAACTACAGGCAACACTTATTTCTTAAACACGACTGAATCACAAGCAGATAACATTCATTTGGCAGCAGTGGATAAAACAAAATCTTGTGATTCTATTCCACCATGGTTGCATATTTTCATGGACCAAATACGTTCAGATGATGCAGAACGTTTGGGCGCGCTGCAAGAGATGCACGAGGAAGTGGTGGACATGGAGAAAAGGAAGTGTGCAGTGTTACAAACTTTGTTAAGGAAGCTTGAACAGTAATGTCAGTGCTAACATGACTACATGAACATAATTGTGGTGTTTGCAGCATGAGGCAAGTCAAACTTCCCCCTTTACCATGTAGATGTTTGTGTGTTCAGGGTAGATGTGAATTGGGAACGATCCCCACCCAGCTCATATATGTTTACTATGAACACCATTCCCTCACAAAGGATGTCAAAGTGAGATTCTTTTTGCCCTCAAAGTCCTTTACAAACAAGTTATTGCATCCTTGTACTTTACTTCTTTCAGCAGTTATGAATAAATAATATTGCCATACAGTGTTTTGAACTTATGTATACTAATAATGTACTTTATATAATGTTTTATCAATCTTGATTACTTTTATTTTGTTGCAGAACATTTATCATACTTGTTAATCTATCTTACTTTGATAATTAGTTGCAAATATAATATATTTGTACTTGTCACATACTGGCCCTTTCATGAGTAGAAATCGCTTAAATGATTGGTATTACAGGAGCCACCACAAGCATGGAACTTCAGTAAAGCTGGCAGTTGTCCAAAAAAAAGTTTGTCATTTTCTCTTTATCTCGTTTGCATCAAGCTAATACCTGCCCTGGCAAACTTTCAATACATGTATGTATGTTGACTAATTGAAAGATTGAATTTAACACAACAATTTGTGTTAAGTGCACCTTAAAATTTCTTGGTGCTTAAATATTTGGGTAAAAAATTAAGATACATGACTGTACATCATTACCATTTTGCATAATTTAGATACAAGTGTGTGGATTGTTACAATTTTGTATTATGTTTGTCATGTCTTAGTTGTATGCCAGATGCAAGGACCAAAATTTGAATCTATGTTGGTTTGGCCTTTCTCACAGTCAAAACATTAACTTTTTTTCTAAACCTAATTGGACCTAACCTAGTTAAAAAGTTTGGGAATCATTTTATTTTTAAACAATATATTTTTAGCTAATGCACATACACAAAAATACTAATAAATAATACATTTTAAATTTGGAACATAAAAATTTGTACAAAAACAAAATCATTAGTTTCTCACAGGTGCCATATTCACTCGTTAACCCTAAAATGTTATTATACATAAAATTTACGTGATGTGCTTGAACAATTCATCTCTGTTCCCCTCCTTCCCTAATAACAAGATAGTTCCAGCCATTACAAAAACATTTAAATATACCATTGTTTATTGTAATTTACACAGGTTTTTTAAGACCTGATTCTTTTTGTTTGTAGTTTGAAGTATTTAATTTTATGATTGATGTGTGTTGATTTTAATATAAGTAAAAATGAAAAATAAAACAAATTGAATTAAAAAAACTTATAAATAATTAAACTCCGATTACTTAAGAAGCTTATGAAAGGTTTTATCTATCATCATGTCAAATTTACATATCAATAGCAACACAGCACTTTACAATGATGATGGTATTCTAGGTGACCTGGTGGTCTAGGGGTAAGGTGTCAGACTTCTGTGCTGAAGGTTCGGGGTTCAATCCTCGGTCCCGGCACATATTTATCTGATTGCCAAACCCTTCCTTCACCTCTGACAAGATGTGTATTAATCACATCTTGTGAATGTGAGGAATGCCAGGCCTCCACCGTGGTTCGGATTCCACGTTAAACTGTAGGTCCTCCATTTCATCTCACAATCACCCTACCATTGCACATTAGCGTAAGTGCGTATAACCCGAACGGTAGTAAGACGCGGTGCTAATAATAATAATAATAATAATAGTATTCTAAGGTTAATAAAATATAGCTTTTGCATTGCATTAAATTTTATTAATTTCTCACTGAGCTACTGCTTCATTTTTCACTAATTTACTAATAATAGTTGACATTATTTTAAACTAAAACTAGTACACTTTTAAAATTCACTCAAAAGTTATATCACTCCTGAGTTGTTGAGTATTTACTAAAGCAACTAGTCTGTAAAAAAAAAAGAAAAAAAGATTTGTATGTGGATTATCCTTTGCAATATTTGATCTCTTTAAATTATGTAATGTCACAAGGTATACAGTTTTTTTTATCACCGCGTCTTACTGCCTGTTCAGGTTATACACATATATAATTACTCTAATGGGGTAGGTATGAGGAAGGAAGCATTTTTTGTAGAGGTAATCTACTCACATCTGCATGGAAGGAGAGTGGTAAATCTTTAAGGAAAAAACACCCTAAGTAGATCTGACCAAGATTCAAACTCCAACCTACCCGTCAGCAGCAGGCCAGTCCAGCATGAGAATGACGCCTTAGACCATTCGGCCACTGAAGCGGTTTGGCATACACTTAGTTGTGAAAAAGTGCAATAAACAATTTCACAAAATCTTTTGTTGCACAATTGAATGTTTGAGTTAAGGTCACATTTTTAGATCCCACTTTATCTACAGGCCTGACATTTTTAATCTATAGAAAATATAACTTTTAGCAACACACTGTCCTTAATTATTCACTATTGTCCTGGCGGCTTATTTGTTTGTACATAACAAATTCTAAATTTATTTTAAACAAATTATTTAAACTTTTTAAAAAAACTGGAATATTTAGTGTTAGGGTAAAATCTAAAAGTTTATTAGTTTAAGGATACCAGTAGACTAATAGTAGGTGTTGCCTGAAGCGAGCGACAGATAACATTGAAGTAATGTATCTAGTTAATTAACTATAATGTGCAAAATTAGGGGAAAGGGAGGATCTTCAAGAACAAGTCACGCATATACACCAGGGTCTATTTGAAAAGTTATTAAAACTACTATATATTGGCTACATAAAGTAATGTATAATATACATAATATGTAACGAAGTGATATCTCTACTTATATTTATATATATACATGCGGCCAGATGGAGCGATATTTCACGCCTGATTCAAGTCATGTTTCATGTTTGTATCCAGCCATGTGCTGCAATTTTTGTAGTAAGCATTATTTGTGGTTCCACCTCAAGCAACATTTACTGTTCATCTGGTCGCATCCTAAGTGATTTTTATTTATTTTCATATAGTGAGTATTTCAACAATTTTGACTTATTTAAAAATCATTGTTTCTAATTTGGGCTAAATTCTTAATAATATATATATATAATTTTTTTTTCAGATGTAGAGCGTCTCTTCTGGACTGAGCGAAACACTAAGAGTCTAATTCAAGAGTACATGAAATTGTTGAAACTATTCAGAGATCCCAGATGTAAGCAAAAGGACCTCTGGTCCAAGGTCTCAAAAAATATGCGTCAAAATGGAGTGGATGTGACTGCCAACATGTGTGATCGCAAGTGGCGTAATCTTAAACAAGCCTTTAAAAGCAATTACTATAAAACCCTCAAATGTCCGTCGACAGTAATTAAGTGGGTATTTTATGACGACATGCTTAAAATACTGGATCCAAAGAAATATAAACCTGGTCAGCGTAAATCTTGCACCATTCCACTACTTTCAGCAAGTAAAAACAATCAAACTTTACCAAAAACCATAGTCCTTGGTTCCAAATTAGGGGAAAACCATTTTGTATTCCCATTTGAACAAAATGTTAACCAACAGACTGAAAATAATGTGAATTCCTCAAGTCCCTTGATAAACAACATGAATATAGTAAAATCTGAAAAACAAGATGATTCATATCAACAAGTATTGATCTGTGATGATGGCTATTTTGTTAACGATGACAGTATAGTGTATCAAGTGGAAGGTTCTGAGGCAGTGAACTGTGTAGTGGATCCTATTTCTGGACAGTTGGCTGATAACAGTACTTCACAGACGGAGGAGATTCCTGTGTGGTTCCAAAACTTTATTGAGCAGTATCGAATTGATGAAGACAATAAACTTGCCGCTATGAAGAAAATGCACTCAGAGCTGATGGAGGTAGAAAAACAAAAGTGCTTACTTCTAGAAGCATTGTTAAAAAAATTTGTTTCTTGATAAATAGAACACATATATATATATTTTTACACATATACATGAGAGTTTCATATAAAATGTAATTAAAGGAGTCAAATGATTGCTCGTCTACAAGTGCATGTGTATAATATTGAGTTTTTGTCTGCCATATAAGGTTCTATACATTTTCATTCGTGCTTATTTCGTCCTTTATTATTACTTATTAAGTTCTTTAGTTGAAATTATATATTCTGATATTTTATTGTAGACATTCCCTTTTGAATCAGAAAATAAACCCAATGAATCTTAAAATTGTGCAACTGAGCCATGTTTGAAAATAATATACAATTTTATTAAGGATTAGACAACAGAGCTTGCATACTTATTAGAAAATATGGCAAGTATTAGCATAACTCACACGCAAGAGAATACAAGATCAGATGATCATAACTATAATTTTCCATGGAACTAAGAGGAAGCTTGTACAATTTAATGCACATGACAAGCGAAGCTTACAAGACAGAAAGAATATAAGCCATATCGAGTATTATATTAGGGTTCATTTCCCCTGTCCAGGTTTAATTTTTCAAAATTTACTAATATAATTTTCTAGTTTATGTGTTTATTTACCAAATAATAAAATTATCCAGAATATAAGACCACCTCTCCCTAATAACGAATGTTATTACTTGGTAGAAAGGATATTTTATAAATGTAAACATATTTCTTTTGCGGTCAACATTAATAACATAATGTCTTGTGACATCTTTAGTTTACATAACTTAAGGTGGGGATGTAGGGGACTCAAGAGAAGGTAAGTTTTTTTACAGTTTTTATAGCATAACACTTTTTTTGGTCGAAATAAATGAAATATTGTTCACAAATATAATCTAATTTTCTTCACACTGTAATCTCAACCATTCTTGAATATCTGTAAAGTGTGTCCTGGAATTTAACAAATTTTTCTTCATTTAAAAAGTTTGTCATTTACATCTAATTATGCTATGCTCATGACAGATATTCAACAACAGTTGTTGATATCCCCATATGAAGAAAATTAAACTCTATGTTTGTACTGAAGCAATATTTTATTTATTTTGACCAAAAAAAGTTTTTCTATAAAAACTGCCAACACACTGGTCTTTTCTTGTGTTCCCTACATCCCCATCTTAATGTATGAATACTGAAGTAGTTTTAGTAACTTTATACTTTAAAATACGAGCTTTCCTACCATAATCCATTTTTCTTAAATTTACTTTATTAATAAAAATGTATATAAAAAACATAAATGCTTAAACCATATTAATAATGGAAATCTACACATAAAATAACAAAGCAATTAAATTATACAAAAAAAAGTTACTTTTTCAACATACTGAACTTTAAAAAAACTACACACCAGCAAAAAAAAAAAGATAACCGAATTTAAAAAAAGTAGACCGCCATAATGACAACAAAGCTTATTTTTCCACATTGCTAAATGAGAAGACATACTTACACCTAGAGCCTTGATCTGTAGTAAATCAAATTATTGCATTTCGTTAATGTTGACTTTGGTATTAAAAGCTGATTAATGAAAGGCATTTTTTGGCTAAAAATTACTAAAAAATTTGACTCAAATATAAGTGATATACATAGTTAGTAATATGGATAGAAAAATTACGGCTAAATTTTAAATATTGGCTTTTTGTCACAATTTAACTGTCATAATAATCAGATCAAACATATATTTTACTTCTTTACCAATGGTTTTTGGTGGAGGGAAATATTTTTTCTGGACTGGAAACTTTGATTTTTTTAATAGGAATATTAATAAGCAGATTATAATAGTGCAGTTGATACTATTTTTACTGGCACTTTTAGGCAAAGAACAATATTATCAACCGCTTTGTGGCCGCATGGTCTAAGGCGCTACTCTCACAGTAGACTAGACTTCCTATGGCGGGGAGATTGAGGTACAAATCTTGGCCGGGTGTATTTTCCAAAATAGATTTCCATTCTCCCAGTACACAAATATGGGTACACTTCCTCTAAATTTAACCTTCCTCATTCCTAAAACCCATAGTTTAATTAGTACAAAAGCTTAGATGCTGTGCTTTTAAGGTGCGGCAGAATAGAAGACCAAATTTCACTTTGGGTCTTATCTTCCTTCTCGAACTGAGTACCTGCTTGAGGAGAGGAAATACCCCCATCACACTATTACTTTCCCCACCCTGGCGTGTGTCACTCTTATGGTCGATTGGTTTTCTGTATCCTGAATGACAAAGCAAGACCGGCCGGCCACCTCTACCTGAAGTTTTGGGTTTGTTACTAATTGTATAGTATAATGATTCTCTAGATTTTAAAAATCAATTGTAAAGTTACTCATGCACCTTCTAAACATGTTGAATATTGGCTATATTAGCATATAGCTTAGAAACTTTTTTAAATTATAGTAGAATAATTATTTATTGTGCCCTTTCTGAATACCTACACTGGAAAGTGACTATACAAGCCCACGACTCACAAACTAGCGTGATCTTAGGACAGACCTTGAGGCTATAAATTAATTAAAATATATAAATATTACTTTCCCAACGGGAACTAAACATTTAGCTTAGTAAGAGGATGCGCTAAATATTCGGCTCAATTACTAAAGCAGTGGTTCCCAAATCGTGGTACGTACACTTATTCCAGGTAGTACACCATGAGAAGCCAAACAAAACAAGCAAATTCAAGTTGTAAAAATATAATGTCTCATCAAATACCATAAATATATTACGACCAAGTCAAACTAATAGGAAAAGAGATTTAAACAGTTGTTGAGGGGTAAATATGAGTATTTTTTATATTTCTTTGGTACTTATGCCCTATTACCCATATTGATTAAGTATAAATGTTAAATAATGATAAATAAAAACTGTTAATCTATAAATGGTGGTGTGTCATTATATTCCTGGGCGCCATTAAAATATACCTAAATATTAAATATTCAGCACTATCTTGGTGGTACTCCAAAATATGGAAATTGTTTGGGTGGTACGTCATTCAACAAGTTTGGGGAACCAATGATGAAAATAAAATATTATTGATTATCATTTTATATACTTTTTACTTTTTTAACATGTTTATATATTTCAAGTGATTTTACATAAAGGTTGCTACTTTTGTGATGTTTTAATATATTTTCATACTAATTGAAAATTTAAACATTGTTTGATTTGGTTTGGTTTGTATAAATCAGCTGAAAGGAATTTTTCAACTAACTATTGAAAAGGGTAAAATCCAATCGGGTAGTCAAGTGTTTTTACACTAAGTACATGCCTTCTCTCCTCACAATGAACCTTTAAATGCAATTTTCAAATAATTTTGCAAACAGATAAGGAATTTCGTAGTGATGGTCGGGCAGCAAATATTTGTATCGGACGGGCATTACAAAATTACACTTGGGCACGGGCAGATTCGGGCGGGCATTTCATTATGCAAACAACTTTGTCACAGGCCTATAAAATTTCAAAATTATAAGTTAAAACAGTCACATTTGATTAAAAAAATAAATTTAAATGGTTAGTTTATGCTCAAGAATTTATAAAACAGATTTCGCTTTGCTTTGTGAAAGATCTGTTGGAGCATAACCAGTTCCTGTACATTTTCTTCGAGCAATGACTCCCTCCATCTAGTACACACATTTAATAAATATTTAACAAATAGTATTTATTTACTTTATAGCACAATTTAAAATTGATTAACTACATAACTGCAAATCAATATTAATAAAATTGAAAGGATACAGTTTGCACAAAACTTGGAACATACAGAAATCGAAAACGTGTTTACTTGAAACAAAATGACCGTTTCCTAATTAATGTTCATTTGAGGGTGACCTGGTGGTCTAAGGGTAAGGTATCAGACTTCTGTGCTGAGGGTCCGGAGTTCAATCCTCAGTCCCAGCACAGATTTATCTGATTGCCAAACCCTTCCTTCACCTCTGACAAGATGTGTATTAATCCCAACATGTGTTTGTGAGGAATGCCAGGACTCCATGTTAAACTGTAGGTCCTCCATTTCATCTCACAATCACCCTACCATTGCACTTTAGCACAAGTGCGTATAACCCGAACGGCTGGTAAGACGCGGTGCAAATAATAATAATGTTCATTTGATGCATACTTTTATATTTATATATTAACAAATCTGGCTAGTAATAATAAATTAAAGAATTGTAAAGAAAACTAATTTAAATAGCTGAAGCTATTATATGTGCAATTTAGAGAGGAATACTCCATTTAGATTTCATATTCTAAAATTTGAAACATGACACCTGGACACGGGAATCGAACCTGGGACCTTTGACTTAGTACACCAATGCTCTAACCACTGAGCTATCCAGGAATCGTCCCATGCCCAAGGTCATTCTTCACTCATATTTTAAGGCGGAGTCTATGATGGACGTGCGGAAATCGTTGGCTTTATTCACGAGCTATCAAATAACGCAGCCATCTTTGACTCGGTAGTTGGCTTATTACTGCCACATGTACAATTATTATAATTGTAAGGATGCATATTAAAGAATCAAATAGCCAAAGCTATTACATGTGCATTTTAGATAGGAATACTCCATCTAGATGTCATATTCTAAAAATTGAAAAATGATACCTGGACACGGGAATCGAACCCGGGAATAAAAAATATATCATTATTGCTCCATCTAGAATTTCAGTCACAAATTAGTCATTTTTACTGTGTATTAATAGCTATGCGACCGCTCATTAAATAAACATTTACTGACCATTATTAACACATATATAAAGTTAAGTAATCAATTTCACAAAAAATATTGTATTCCATTTTATTTCTCATATGTATAACACATTCAAAAATACTACAGTGAACTTGACAAAATTTTGAAATTTTTGTGTCCTTCCTATACATACCCCTTTACGAATTTACAGCTAGAAAAGCTACTAGGTCTACTTTCTTTCATATAAATAAGTCATTTGTCTGAAGCTGTCACTTTTGATAGGTATTATCAATACCTCTAAGATTACATTATAATATACTAACATGATATCACTGTTGACTGCAACAAATACTTTTGTACTTTCTAAAAGGTTCTTCAAATGTCCCTTTGTAAGAAATCAAAATTGCTTTGTCGTTATCCATGATGGCCATGCGCTCGGTCAGCCAACACTCAGCAGCAGCACTAACTGGCCCAAATATGTATTCTAATTTAACTAATATCTTAATTTTTTGTGTTGTGACCACAGGATTTTATCATGAATTTTTATCTCACAGCTCATAGCTAGGACCCTATGGTTTTAATTTAATCTAGTTCTCCATATTTCTATGGTAAAATGAAGGCGTTTTTTGACAATTGACAATTTTTTTCTCTTTGAGGAAAAAAAAATTAAATCATAAAATCCAAGAGACATTCTTAAATCTGTTGGATTTTTTTTCTTCTTCAACATACTCCTATTAATTGTTGATAAATTAGTTCAATAAGACGCACATGTTTCGGTATATCTTTCGAGTAGTATGATGGCCTCTTAACGTCGTTTATGTGTTTAAAAAAATAAAATTACACAAGCTTTATGGTGCTATCTGTTAAAGAAAACATGAACTGTAACTTAAAACATATCAGATGCACTCTTGTGGTGCCATCTTGTAATTTTATGTTGTTAAAATAAAAGATATGGATTAGTGCGCTTAGTTTTTAAGGGTTAAAAACACAACACCTTTCATTGAGTCTAAATAATCACAGATTTAATTTTTTGTTTTGGGAAATCTGTAAACTATAAAATAAGGACAATTATGGTGTCTGTACAGAACTGAACAAGAAATTACTATATTTGTTTTGTTCCAATTTAAAATCAAATCAATAAAGTTAAAAAAAATCATATTGATTATTCAGGGCGGCTTTAGACAGGGAAAACCTGGAATAGTCAGAAAAAATTTGACCAAGAAACAAAGAAAATTAAGCATTATCTACATTAAATCAAAACAAGAGAAACTTAATTATTTCATTTAGTTAACTCCTCTTCAATATTGTAAACAGCAATTGATGTTACACAAAATAATAATAAACCTTGGACACATTGTGTTGCTTTGATAATTTTATTCACCTTAACCAAGGTGATATATTGCGCACTTACATTCATTATACAATATCCTTGCAAGTATTTCATTAGATTTGCTTGTGAGAGTAATGATATTGTGATTTAATTTGTTCATACTCATTCCTCACTAAGATTAAACAAATATTTCTAGTTTGAAGAAAACATTACATTGATTATTGAATCCTCCTATTGTGATTATCTTTATTACTAAGCATGTGATTGTGAACTATAAAATAATAGTTCTTTAGTTTATAACATTTTGTATACCATACTGTACAGCTAATCTCCTTATACAAACGGGTAAAATATGATCAGAGAAAAAATTTAATTTTTTTTTGGAAAAGTCAGGGAAAATGAATTCCTGTGGCCATCCTGTTATTGAAATAACTGCCTTTAAGCAGCTTAAAATTATATCATAAGAGAACAAAATGAAAAGGGTTAAGTTCAAAAAATTTTCCAACACTCCTTACTCCATGTGTTTGCTAAACATTCCTCTCCTTTTACCATTTTCCCTCCGTGCTTGCTGTGTGGTGATAATAGTTGATTATGTCCTTACAGTTTGTTGCTAACAGCTCTTTTGGTTGGAATTTATCACCATGATCAACTGTTCGAGCCAGTCCTTGCTCAGATAAGTCTACAAAAGTAATTATTCTTTGAATAGGCTTGTGTTGGTTTCAGATAATCAATTTAAGAAAGGATGAATTACTCCATAGTAGCTGCACAATAACTTAGAGGTAAGACCATTCTTGGAGACAGCTGATAAGAGACAAGAAGTAATACGTTTCTAATGTTCGAATGGTGGTACATGATTGAACTGTAGAGTCCATAATAAAATAAATTTTTATCATAATAATTTCAATATTTCCAAAAACTGAAAAAAAAAAGTATTTTTGGGTACTTTATTCAAATAAGTTTTTTAGCACGCCTCTTGCTACCATTTGGGTCATATAGACATGTACTAGCTATGCTAATGTGTTTGGGGTGAGGAAGTATACCCACATTTGAGAGTGGGAGGGAGAGAAAGGAAAATCACCCTCATTACACCCTACTGGAATTTGAACCCTAATCTCCCCATCAGAAATACAGTCTATCGCGAGAATGATTTCTTATTCTCTGCAGATTGAAGCCGTTAATAAGAGTAAATAAACCACTTCATGTTTTACCTCTAAACAACTGACGACCAGTATTAAATGACATCATGCATAATAGCCAAAATATCAGTTCCCTCCTTCCCTTCTCTTTGTTTTAGGCAGGTTGGTTAGTTGACCCATATAAGGCAGCTTGTTAAGTTGGGAGTTATTTGATAAAATGTTATACACTTAGGAGCCCAGCTCGCTGCCAATCTTCCATATTACTTACTCTATGACATTAGTAACTCGCAAGTTCATTGCAGCACTTACAAAAGTATGCCAACTATCCTATCTTGATCTAGTTCTATCCAGTCCATCTCACTACACCCTATTTCGTTTAGGTCTATTCTAATGCCATCTGTGAACAACCAGTCAAACTACGGCTTTGTATATTTTTCGTTTTACATTTCTTGACAGCAGGTGAGACACCAACAACTTACTGATCGAGTAATAACAAGCATTTACCGACTGTATTCTTTTCCTAGTTTCCAATCTCTTATTGTTATCGCTAGTTAAAATTGTTCCTAATATTTGAATTTATTAGCCATGACAAATGGTAAGTTGTTTGTTGTAATATCTAAATTATCGTCCTCAATCTGATCTAAATTGTATGTCAAAGACCTATGAAAATGTTGTCAGTCCCGATGTCATAGTTAAAACATTTTGATTTGAGAAGTTGTGCTAGTACAAAATGTAATACACAGTCTGTTGAATTTTTTTTTTATTTATAAACGCCATATATTTTATCATTACAACAATTTTGACACACTTTTTCAAATTGAAGTAAATATAATTTTTTTTATTCATATAACTTTATCAATGTTAATAAAATATCTATATTACATATGTACATCTAACTCCTAAGAACTTTCATAAAATATTGGTTTTAGAATTTACATTCAGGATGTATATTTTACTGGCAGTATATTTACAAAAAAAAAAGTCATTTGAGTCAAATAAAAGGCAACATTTACCTGTAGTTGGATTAATTATTTGTGTGACAGTTTAATTCAAACTCTAATTTTGTTGTAAACACAATGCTAACTACACATCTTGCTGCATTGTTATAAAATATATTCTCCCAATAAATTGGTTGTTTCTGACTTGTGTTGCAATTATTTTTTTATTTCTCTTTAAATATTTTTAAAAGTTCTAGCAATTGTAATAAAATATAGATATATACTTAGTTTAATATTCTAATTATTAGTTCTACATAGAAATGTGTTGGCCTGGTATGCGATAATTTAATCTACAAAATAATATTTGGAGAAATAAACACTTATTTTCTAATTTTAATATAGAACATTATTCCATTTTGTAATAATACATGTTTAATACCAATTTTATTAGTTTATTTCAGTTCTGTACCAAAATTTAAAGTTAAAAACTCATTTAATTCCGTTCTGTCTGTGATATCATTTACACCATATTTATATTAAATATTCTTTAACTAAAATTGATACTTACAATAATTTTACATAATAGTTACAATATGTAATACATTATTACACTTTAAACCTATATTAAATTTACATAAGTCTCCTTAAATGATTCACCTCTCATTTCCTACAAGTTTATTTTACAGACAATCCATTCATATTTATATCATATGATTGATTACACAAGTCACAAATAAAAGCTTATTTACTACCATCCGTTCACAGTCGGGAGAGCAAATTTGAACCATTCATAGTCTTGATACAATTCTCTTGCAATTAACTGCTGCTTGGTTAAAATTGTACACACTTTATGAGTTAAGGCTTTATATTTTAAAACCTAATTTTTATCTCATGTCGCTATTTGATGGATAGTGAAAAAATTTAATTCTTTCTTGACAGTCTACTCTATGGTAACCTCTTAAAATGGAAAAGCCAAATGCACCAAGCTAAGCAGTTTGATTTGCAATCTTCTTGACTTGATTATGAATATGACTTTATATTAATAATATTTCAGTTTGCGTATTCAATTTTAGAAATGGTATTGATTACATCAGCTACACTTTATATATTTGTAACGTCACATTATCACAAGTCATCCTATCACAAGAACTGATAAGAAAATCTTTGAAATGAATCCAAACATTTAACTATATGTGTGGGCAAAAAAGATCATTGTAAAATTAATATGTTAAGGAAAATAAAAATTAGTTGCTGATTTTGAATATCTTATAACAAATATCCAATATTTATGGCAACCATATATGATATTGCATATTTTCTGTTGTAATTTGAGTAATTAATTTGGTATGAGCGTTTTATACATTGTAAAACTTTTTGTCTTCCACATATATCGTCTTTCGATAATAAAGATCTTTCCTCACATTAAATTTTAAATTTTTAGAATGTTTATTTTCTAAAATTCTTTTGATGACACATCACAATATTTCTGTAGATTTGAAGTGCTACACATTCATTTGCAAACCAAATCTTGCAGCCATGCTTAGTTAAATTCATCTCCTGCCAAAGCTGAAAAGTCTTCCTTTCATGCAGTGATGCTGGTATATGAAATCACAACCTCAAGTCGCACAAATCTAATGCTTTACTGCAATCACACACAGCTGAACTTGACACCTGGAAAAAAAAAAAATTCTAATTTATTACATCAAACCAATAAGTCAAAACTTCACTATTTAATTCAATTTGGAGTTGAACATTTCAATCTTCACTGGGAAGCTTGGATTGAGTTTTGGTAGACACTATGAGTGGTTTGGGGTTTATTACAAATTATAATTTGTTCTAGTAACCCAAGCATGTTGAATGCCAGAAACATCAACTTAAATAACTTAATTTATCCATAAAAGAAGCCTAGAAACTTGTACCTTATCCAAAAGAGAAGAAAGCTCTATACAAGCCAAGGGAAAGAAATTTTTTCGTATCATGATGGAAAAGACTGAGAGAGACAAAATAAGAAATGATGTTATACGAACACAGATTAAAATTAAAGAACCCTTATGTGAAAAAATCGCCAGATCAAAACTTGTATGGAGATTGGAAGAGTGGCAAGGAAGTGGATGAAGGAGGTAGCTGGGAGAAGACCGAGAAAAGATGGACGCTGTATGGAAGGCATCCAGAAGAAGGGTGACTGGAGGACCATAAATGAAGAAGAAATGTATCTAGATAGAAAGAGATGGAAGAGACACACAAATTGTACCCGGTCCGCTGGAACAATAAACTGATGATGAAAAGAAAATACAGGAAAGGCCAAACATAATAAACCTTCCACAATGTAAATCTAAAGGAATGTTATTCTTTACTGATTTTCTCTCTATTGAAGAGTTTCAATAGAACAAAACCTTAATTGAAGGATTGCATGGCAATATTTTTCTCCAATGGCAAGAGTGTGAAGGGTGACCTGGTGGTCTAGGGGTAAGGTGCCAAACTTCTGTGCTGGGGGTCCGTGATTGCCAAACCCTTCCTTCACTCTGACAAGGCATATATTAATCACAACTTGTGAATGTGTAGAATGCCAGGCCTCCACCGTGGTTTGGATCCCATGTTAAACTGTAGGTCCTCATTTCATCTCACAATCACACTAATTATTAGTGTAAGTGCGTATAACCCGAACGGGTAGTAAGACGCAGTGCTAATAATAGCAGTGTGAAGTGTGGAACTTTGTGCCTTATTGTGTTTGTTCCCATCTCCCTTTAATATACCTCTTCAATTGCTCTATTTTTCTACTATTATTATTAGCACCGTGTCTTACTACCCGTTCAGGCTATACACAATTACACTAATGTGTAATGGTAGGGTTATTGTGAGATGAAATGGAGGACCTACAGTTTAACGTGGAATGCGAACCACGGTAGAGACTATTTTTCTACTGTCTGACACCAACTTCTTCAGAGATGGCCAATGTATCTTAATTAATAATAAATTTACTGCAGTAAAATGCTCAAATACAGATGACTTCATACGAAGCTTCCTTGAGATTAATATTTGAATGAATTTGTCAATCCAGATTACAAATATTGGTCCTAAGGAATAAAAAAAGTATTAAATTAACAAAATTTATTTACCATAATAGATTTTAATAATATTATGAGTTTTTATTTTGCAGTCTGCGTGAGTACATTTTTACTGACTCCACAGCTCTGCTATATGCAGGGTAAAATTTCTGTTTTTTTAATGTGCTGACGCGTTATTCTGTGAAACTTTATATTTTTTAAAGTGATCGGAAAGTACTCTGCTTAATTAACACAAGGTTATTTGGAAATCAAATAAAACAGAATTAAAAAGGTGTGAAGCTACTAACCATCATCGCTGGAGTAGCAGTTGTGGCAGTGCAGTTTGTTGTTGCGAACTCTGACATCTGTCCCCATGAGCCCGTCCCCTAACTGAACATGGCACACGCAACACTTGAAACAGTCGATATGGTAGAAGAGGCGTAAGCTCTCTATGATCATAGCTGCGCCTCGACCTGAAGGTTCATATTAGATTAGTATAAGAATAAGAAAACAAATATCTAGTATGTATTGTTTTATTCTCAAATGATTTTTAATTTTATATTTTTGGTTTGTCTTACCCAGTTCTTCGCCACAGTGAGAACATTTTTTTTTGCCGCTGACACTTAACATTTTCTCCTGGTTGTCCACTTGAGCCCACAGGTTGCGGGATGTTGTTTGCAGGGGGTAGTGATTGAACAGGGGCCTCTCGACTGGGACTGTCTTCTAGCCTGAAGATAATACTTACAATTTTATTACAAAGGATAAATGGTGCCAAACAATATATTAAATTCAACATTGAAAGGAGGATAGAAGGGCAAGGCCTACGTACTTGACTGAAAACTTAGACCTGGCAAGTAGTAGACCTTGCCGGTCTATCCTCCTTTCAATGTTTGATTTTATTTTATTTAAAAAAACAAAACAATATGTGTGCTGTGTTTGTTTTTTAATCATAATAATAAAGATGTGTTAAATTTGGCTCTATTTTTAAATAAGAATACAAATCTTAACTCATCTATTTCAAATCTAAATTGTAGACAACATGCTAGGCATTATCTACTAACTGTTTCTGCAGAGATCTTTAAGTACAGGCATACCCTACTTAACGACACTTCACACTTGCGTCGCTTTTCAATTGCTTCCATACCTCTAACTCGAGGTGTTTGCTTAAATATAACACTGATGACACTACTGCTCGCATCAGTGTCCAGTGATTTGTATGCTTACTCTATTTCTAAATATAAGGTCTACAGTATTTAGTTTAGTTACAAATTTGCTATTTATGACAAGTTTGTACATGAAGATTCCAGTGCAATACATAAATTGATAAGTGAAAAACATTACATAACATATTCAAATTCACCGAGGACAAGGAGATTGAGGTTCAAATCTCAGTCGGGTGGATTGGAGGTGGTTTTTCCTAAATGTTTTTTCCACTCTCCCTCCACGCGATGCGGGTTCACTTCCTCTGATTTCAACCTTCCCAGTTCCTAACCTATTAGTGTAATTAGTACATAAGCGTATAACCCGACGGGTAGTAGATGCGGTGCTAAACAAAAAACGAATGCACAGTATACTTTCTTCCTTTCTGTCATATATTTCTCAATCACTTGTTGCAATGTAAATCTCTACCTGCAGGGCTATTATGGCCATTCACCGTAAATTTAGTTGTTACCACTAGTTAGCTTTGCTTTTGAGAAAAATATAGCAGTTGAGTTATTATGACCACAACACTTTGTATCGTCCACTAGTTCTAGCTTTGCCTTTGATTCTAGTGTCAATGTACAGAATAAAACCAGTTTGCGTCAACAGTTGGCAACACTTTTCCAAAGTATTGGTACCCATGACTAAGTGTTGCTTAGATTTTCATACATTATTTAGTATAATTAAGTTGCAGCCTTGTTGATTATTATTATTATTATTATTATTATTATTATTATTATTATTATTATTATTATTATTATTATTACACTAGTGAACCTTTTATTTAAATATGGAAATATAAAACTCTAGCTTGTGGATAGCTGAAATATATATAAATATACCTATCAGCCTAGTTTTAAATAACAAATAATAGCTAGTACATAAGTATTTTGATAAAAAATAACTATTAAATTAAGTCAAATATAGTAAGGTATGTAAGTATGTTTTAGCTGAAAAGCTAAGCCTACTTTTAGGTTTGAATATAATAGTATTAGGCATAATGCTTGTCATATTTTTACTCAATTATTCTAAAACAGTTTTTAAAACCTATCTCGAAAATATCTTTTCTTAAACTCGGGGATATAATTCTAGAGGATAGAGGGTGTAATTTAGTTTGCAATACTTTATAAATAAACTAATAACCTACCTCAATGTAACTAAAAAAACACAAAATAATAATATATTAACCACACACGTGCAATAATATTAACTAAACACAAAAAAAAAAAGTTTTGGGATTATAATATAGGGCTAGTAAAATAGCAAGTTTAAATCATTTAATACAAAACATCTAATAAATTACAAAACATGGCATATATAACCTCGTAACGCAAGCCAAAGGACAAGTAAAATGTCTTTGTACAAAGGAACGACAGCATTCTTCCAGTCATTAGAAATATTTTAAATCTCAGCACACACATTAAACAACCTACACAATCTGGTAAAATGTATCATGCCCCCACACTTAGCATTTAACTTGTGATCCCATCTATGCCCGCAGGTTTGCCATTCTTTAACACTTTCATAGCTTTTAACACCTCATTCTTGTTAATTATTTCACTCATAAAACATTCCCTCCATCACTTTTATACAGTTTTCAATCCAGATCATCTCACTACTTTCATTCAGAAGGCCATGCACTTCTGTTTAGTACTCTTTACCAACTTCCAGAACAGCTTCTTATTTCTTTCAAAATCATTCTGCATTCTTTCGATCCCATTTGCTCCTTACTCTGCATTTACTACTTTCCTTGCATTCATCTTTCTATCTTTGTATTTGTACACCTCTTTCTTTTCTCTCACAGCTTCTTTCACATGTTCATTGCATTCCACCATGCATCTCCAAACTTCCTACCTCCGCAACTCCGTGCGCGCACACACACACACGCACACACACACACACACACACACACACACACATATCTTTCAGCCACTCAAATACGGCTTCTTTTATTCTGTTCCAAGCACTTTCTATATTATTAGCATCTATTTCAACATTCAATTCATGACCTTTTAAATCTCTACTATTCTGTTATATTCCTATTTACTCTTGCGCTAGTAATTTTTTACAAGCTTTGGGTTCGAACTCAAGATCCGGAAGATGGTGGTTTTGACCCATCTTTAATTTTCAACTTTCATAAGTATAACAATCAGTAAGAGTGAAATAAAGGTTGCCAATACCTCCTACGAGGGATGTTCTTGTTATCAACCAACCCCACCCTGTTCTGCACCCTCTGTGTAAGAGTCTGTATGATGGAGTCTGGCAGGGGCTTGTCTTGGCGCGGAGCGAGCTGAGAATTCCACACCTGTTGTTGGATCGGAGGAGGAGGTCTCCGTGGAGCACGTTGTTGCTGCTCTGTTATGCGGCGGTGCTCCGCTTCCTGCAAAAAACCCAATACCTCAATGTTGTAACATTAAACAACACTATAACACTATGTGATGATGTTTATAAGGCTCTGAGAGCTCTCAAGATTTTTTTTTGAGTCAATTTTGAGCGAGTTCCTTGTAAAGCTTCCTAGTATTGAATCGAGTCGAGTTTGGGTTAAATAAATAGAAATTTATAACTTAACTAAGTAAATAAAAATAAATGTTTTAAAATGAGATTTTTAACTATTTTTTAGTTAAATTAAGACTCAGATATTTTAAACATACATGATTGTCATAAATACATAAATATTCTTTTAAACTGAAAATAATATTTGTTTAAAATTGTCAGCTAATTTGTTTGTGCGTATAACCCGAACGGGTAGTAAGACGCGGTGCTAATAATAATAATTTGTTTTTAAATAAATAAACAAAATTGAGCAGTACTAAATAATAGGAAATATTTTAAAATATATTTGTGATTGTAACCTAAAAGTTAATTATAATTTAATCTTATATTCCTTGAGTTAAGTTTTGAAAAAGCTGTCACGAAAACTGTCTGCCAGAGAGATAAGTTAATATCTTAGTAATTAATAAAGATCTACAAAGTAGCCTACATTTTTGCACTAAGCTATTAACATCATGAAGTGATGGGATGATAAAGGTATTTGGAAGTGCAATTGCATTAGCAAGGAAAGACTATGGGAAAACCACTCTCAGTGCAACCAGACAACATTGAACCTTGATCCCCCCATGACTGAAAGTCCAGTACATTGCAAGGAAATACCTTTGATGGCCCCACTACTGATGCATACGGGACAAATCCCTAAATTAGAGCAATGAAAATAAATTTATAGAAGATTTGACTTTCAAATGCATTCAATTGTTGAATCACCTGCTTTGGTGGCCACATGGTCTAAGGTGTCACTCCTGTGTTAGACTAGACTGCTGATGACATGGAGGTCGAGGTTCGAATCCTAGTAGAGTTTACTGAGTGATTTTTCCCCTCTCCCTCCATACAAATGCGGGTACAGTTAATCTAAACATAACCTTTTTCATCTCTAAAACTATTTTTATTATTATTATTATTATTATTATTATTATATTATTATTATTATTATTATTATTATTATTTTTATTTTTATTTTTATTTTTATTTTTATTTTTATTATTATTATTATTATTCTTATTATTATTATTATTATTATTATTATTATTATTATTATTATTATTATTATTATCATTATCATATTATCATCATTATCATCATCATTATCATCATCATTATCATCATCATTATTATCATATCATCATCATTATCATCATCATTATCATCATCATTATCATCATCATTATCATCATCATTATCATCATCATTATCATCATCATTATCATCATCATCATTATCATCATCATTATCATCATCATCATCATCATTATCATCATCATTATCATCATCATTATCATCATCATCATCATCATCATCATCATCATCATCATTATCATTATTATTATTATTATTATTATTATTATTATCACCACGTCTTACTACCCGTTCGGGTTATACGCACTTACGCTAATGTGTAATGGTAGGGTGATTGTGAGATGAAATGGAGGACCTACAGTTTAACGTGGGATCCGAACCACGGTGGAGGCCTGGTATTCCACACATTCACAAGTTGTGATTAATACACGTCTTGTCAGAGGTGAAGAAAGGGTTTGGCAATCGGATAAATCTGTGCCGGGACCTAGGATTGAACCCCGGACCCCCAACATAGAAGTGTGACACCTTACCCCTAGACTGCCAGGTCGCCCATAATTAGTACATATGTGTATAACCTGAACAAGTAGTGAGACGCATTGCTAAAAAAAATTGAATCTACACGTGTTTAATCTCTCACGAGAAACAGGGAATCAAAGATCAATTGACTGATCTTTTACACAAGTATTGTTGCTACAAATCTACTTTCAAGTGAGCATGTACTCAGTGGTTACCTGTACTAGCCAGTGTTGGTAGTTATTGTTGCGTTGACCTTCAGGTTTCCTCTTGGCCTGCATCCAATTGTCGGTGGATATGAGCCGCGACCTTGGAGCAGCGCTAAGGGCTTGAAGAGTCTGCCGGCTCATCTGTTGGCTGCCTGTTTGTGCGCCAATTTGAGACGGGACAGAGCCATTAGAAAGAAGATGATCTGCCGATGGAACACGGCTGCTCCTAATAAACCATTACAAAAACAATATATAGTTACAAAAAATACATTTTAAACACTTAACTTTCGCCAACCACAAGTGGCCTCCTCAAGAAGTGAGATCAAACTATCTGTTAAAAATACTGATATTGTTCCAAAGAATGGTGCTAGGTAGCAGTAGTCGTTCAAGTTTGAAACACTGCTACACAGTTTTGTGTTTATGTTAAGTGTTTGTCTCAACAGTTTCTACTCTCGCACTACTCAGGTAAGTATACTGGCTATCCTCCCTACTTTCAACCTCAATTCAGCCCAGTGATCTATTCAAACCAAACAAAATGAGATGTTAATTGCAAGAGTTGACACCTTAGATCAGTCGGTAGCGTGTCTATACACTGAGCTAAGGGTCCTAGGATCGATTCCTGGCATGAACAAAAAATTTATCAGCGGTGAAATGTGGATTTACCCTTACAAAGTGATGAATGAATGGCCAGGGGCTGGGTTTTATGTCTGTTCTAGATTTAAATTAGTTTATAAATTGTGGGATGATATTTTCAGTCGGTTCAGAAAGTGCACGTTAAATACCTCAAATAAATACAATTTTTTAAAAATTGCTAAAGTTGGGGTAAAGCAATTACATGTGATTGTAGAGGAAGCAAAAGTGAGATGGTATGTTCATATAATGAGGCTGGAAAAGGAAATAATTCCAAAGGAGAATGATGGAGAGTATATAGGAAAAAGAGATTGGAAGGAAAGAGTAAAAAAGAGACATTTTACCTAACTGACTAGGCTGGAAACAGTTCATGATCATGATCATGATCATGATGTACAAAGTAATTGGTGAAAAAACAAGTACAAGTTGTAGAAAAGAAAAATTGATGGAAACAAAACTCAGAAAAATTTCACTTTAAAAAAAAGTGGCAACAATTGGCTAACATTATTTTGAATCTGGAATGGAAGGAAAAATAACAAATAATCTACTAAGGAGTTAAAAGATGGCCAAACTTTTTCCCTATGGTAAGGATGCCTTGCTTACATGACATATCTTGGAGACCTTGTTTTAATATCAGGTTAAAATTATTATTGAATTAAAAATTAAGGGTGAAGACACTAAAAGATAATAAAACATGTAAAAACAAGACTGTAATTTTCAATAATGATTTTGCATCCTTCAGGTTAATAATGCTGTTATATTACTTAAAATTTACTCTCCTTGTAATATGTTAGAACCAATTGTGGGTTGCTTGAACAGGCAGTAAGGCACATAGTTCTAGTATTGGTACTTATAACTTATCTAGTTACAATAATTACTAATTGAATATCAAGAGGACTGGCTGGAACTGTGCCAACATTACAATATGAATGAAGCTATTGGGCTACCTACCTGATAGATTCGTTTTGCTCTTGACTGACCACTCTCAGAGGTTTAGCAGGAGGTATGGGTGGCGGAGCTCGTCGAGAAGGACTGACTCGGGTGGTTTGTATGCCGCCATCTTGTTGCAAGTTGGGGAGTGAGAGTCGGTAGTTGTTGATAGGAGATTGAGTCAGGTGCTGAACTGGGGCTGGTGCTGGTATGGTATGACCAGTCTAGAAAAATATCATTTCAACACAATATTGCATTATACACATACTAACTTTTGTTGTGGAAATATAATTACTAATAATTATTTAACCAATCAAAATATATTAATGGGTGATGATGCTTTTGTGTGTCTTATGGAATAAATAATACTTCAAGGTGAGTGTTTTTTGGAAAAAAAAGCTATTTTATAAAAAGGAATCATAAATGTTCTCTACCCAAGTTTTGTTCAGCTTGATTGTACGACCTGCACTTAAGTGAAATATTGAACTTCTAATGGATTATCTTACAAAAATAAATGGTACGGCACACCACACAGACTTTCTCTCTCTTTCTATAAACTCGTAAGATTTCTGAACGGAATAATGTACATTGTATCATCACCACTCCACATAAGAACACGCATAAAATAATATACAATGATATAGAATCAATGAGAAAAGAGGCGCATCTTTGTCCACCTAAGAGCATTTCAAACAGTTTAATGTCTTCCACAAGGGTCAACACTTCGTATTACAATTTCGATTTCTGGTTAAAATTTTAACATTTTATAAGGTGTTGCAGATCTTCAAGTCATCGCATTGATATTTAATTATTCATTTATACATGTTGACCAATAAAAAATGTAAATATTGACTATTGAGTCTAAAATGGAGATAGATCATTGTTATGCAAACATTTCTCCTAAGAGATTTAAGGAAAAATAACATACTTTTTTAGATACTTATATTTAATTACTCTATGGCATTGGAGAATTATTGCGTTAAGACTTAAGTAGTATATGTTTACAACTAAAGCTCACAAAATTGTATTAATATATTTGCAAATATCTCAGAAACTGCTGCTTTTATAAAAATATATGTCAAATAAATTTTTTTATTTCTGATAGTCCTACAATTTTGCAATGATAAGTTGTTTAGTTTCTCCAATAGTTGTGGAGATACGGAAATTAACGCTTCTGTAAAGTACCCTAAAAATCATTTTCATAGGAAAATGAAAATAGCCAGTTTATTTATAATCTTAATCAACGCCTAGATACGAATTTTAATCAAAATCGTTTGAGTAGATTTTGAGAAAACCAAATTATTCTCTTTTCGCCCTTCAGTAAACTACCCTTAATTTTAAGTTTTTATAGACACACAGATAGACGGCATTGCAAATACTATTTTTAGGGTTCGGGGGGTCATGAGACGTCGACATCCATCAACATTTCAGGTTAGTTTATTTTACGGTCGCAATACTTAAACTTTAATGTCCAAAAAGTTAAAAAAATTCATATAATTGCGTATAGATTGAAAGTTATTGATTTTATAAAAATATGTTTCGGATAATATATCTGTATTATAAATATATATACATATTTGTAATGCTAAGTAATTTCATATCTCAAATAGTTTCGGAGCTATTTAAAAAAATGTTAATTTACGCATCAGACCGGAGCCCTTAAAGCGATTTTGCCGAAATATTGAGGGTAGCCATTTTGTTTGGAATATTTATTAATGTTCATAAATGAAATTTAATCAAAATCGTTGTAGCCGATTTTGAGAAAATCGACTTTTTCTCTTTTTGCCCTTCAGTAAACTACCCTTAATTTTAAGTTTTAATAGACACACAGACAGACGGCATTGCAAAGACTATTTTTTAGGGTTCGGGGGGTCATGAGACGTCGAAATCCATCAACATTTCAGGTTAGTTTTTTTTACGATCGCAATACTTAAGCTTTAATGTCCAAAAAGTTAAAAATATATATATAATTGCGTATAGATTAAAAATTATTGATTTTATAAAAATATGTTTCGAATAAAATATTTGTATTATAAATATATATACATATTTGTAATGCTAAGTAATTTCATATCTCAAATAGTTTCGGAGCTATTTAAAAAAATGTTAATTGACGCATCAGACCGGAGCCCTTAAAGCGATTTTGCCGAAATATTGAGGGTAGCCATTTTGTTTGGAATATTTATTAATGTTTCATAAATGAAATTTAATCAAAATCGTTGGAGCCGATTTTGAGAAAATCGACTTTTTCTCTTTTTGCCCTTCAGTAAACTACCCTTAATTTTAAGTTTTAATAGACACACAGACAGATGGCATTGCAAAGACTATTTTTTAGGGTTCGGGGGGTCATGAGACGTCGAAATCCATCAACATTTCATGTTAGTTTTTTTTACGATCGCAATACTTAAGCTTTAATGTCCAAAAAGCTAAAAATATATATATATTTGCGTATAGATTAAAAATTATTGATTTTATAAAAATATGTTTCGAATAAAATATTTGTATTATAAATATATATACATATTTGTAATGCTAAGTAATTTCATATCTCAAATAGTTTCGGAGCTATTATAAAAAATGTTAATTTACGCATCAGACCGGAGCCCTTAAAGCGATTTTGCCGAAATATTGAGGGTAGCCATTTTGTTTGGAATATTTATTACTGTTCATAAATGAAATTTAATCAAAATCGTTAGAGCCGATTTTGAGAAAATCGACTTTTTCTGTTTTTTCCCTTCAGTAAACTACCCTTAATTTTAGGGGTAGATGTCCAATTCCAAAAACCCCTCGGGGCAACCCTATGAAAACCCAAGATATCAAGTTTCAGCTCAATCGGTAAAATAGTTTAGGCTCTAGTTGGAGGTACAGACAGACAGACAGACAGACAGACAGACAGACAGACAGACAGACAGACAGACAGACAGACAGACAGACAGACGGAAATTCAAAAACCACTTTTTCGGATTCAGGAAGTCATGAAACGTCAAAATTCATCAAAATCTCGACTTCGATTTTTTTGACGATCACAATACTTTCTCTACCTGTAAGATAGAGAGAAAGTAAAAAGAGACATTTTACCTAACTGACTAGGCTGGAAACAGTTGATCACCATGATCATGATCATGATGTACAAAGTAATTGGTGAAAAAACATGTACAAGTTGTAGAAAAGAAAAATGGGTGGAAACATAACTCAGAAAAAAATTTTAATTTAAAAAAAAGTGGCAACAATTGGCTAACATTATTTTGAATCTGGAATGGAAGGAAAAATAACAGATAATCTACTAAGGAGTTAAAGTTGGCCATAATTTTTCTCTATAATAAGGATGCCTTGCTTACATGTCATCTCTTGGAGCCCTTGTTTTAATATCAGGTTAAAATTATTAATGAATTAAAAATTAAGGGTGAAAACACTAAAAGATAATAAAACATGTAAAAACAAGACTGTAATTTTCAATAATGATTTTGCACTCTTCAGGTTAATAATGCTGTTATATTACTTAAAATTTACCCTCTTTGTAATATGTTAGAACCAATTGTGGGTTGCTTGAACAGGCAGTAAGGCACATAGTTCTAGTATTGGTACTTATAACTTATCTAGTTACAATAATTACTAATTGAATATCAAGAGGACTGGCTGGAACTGTGCCAACATTACAATATGAATGAAGCTATCGGGCTACCTACCTGATAGATTCGCTTTGCTCTTGACTGACCACTCTCAGAGGTTTAGCAGGAGGTATGGGTGGCGGAGCTCGTCGAGAAGGACTGACTCGGGTGGTTTGTATGCCGCCATCTTGTTGCAAGTTGGGGAGTGAGAGTCGGTAGTTGTTAATAGGAGATTGAGTCAGGTGCTGAACTGGGGCTGGTGCTGGTATGGTATGACCAGTCTAGAAAAATAACATTTCAACACAATATTGCATTATACACATACTAACTTTTGTTGTGGAAATATAATTACTAGTAATTATCTAACCAATTAAAATATATTAATGGGTGATGTGTGTCTTATGGAATAAATAATACTTAAAGGTGAGTTTTTTTTTGAAAAAAAAACTATTTTATAAAAAGGAATCATAAATGTTCTCTACCCAAGTTTTGTTCAGCTTGATTGTACGACCTGCACTTAAGTGAAATATTGAACTTCTAATGGATTATCTTACAAAAATAATTTAAATAAGCCCTTCATTTATTTAGTAATTTTAAATGTTACTATTGACATCAAAAGCACTTATTTGTTTATGTTGTCTGTTCACAAAAAAAAAAAAAGTTTTATTCATCATAAAGTGATTCACTATGCCAAAGAGTTAAAACATATGTCTTAACTTTTTTTTTTTATCCTAGCGTCTTACTTACTACCTGTCCAGGTTATATGCTCATGTACTAATTACGCTAATAGTTTAAGCGATTAGGAAGGTTACATTAAGAAAAGTGTACCCGCATTTGGGTAGAAAACCATTTTGGAACAACTACCCTTAGTACATTCGACTGAGATTCAAATCTCAATCTCCCCGTCATAGGCAGTTCAGTCTACTGCGAGAGTAGCGCATAAGACCACGTGGCCACCGAATGGGGTAACTTCTAATTTAATTAAGAAGTAAATATCATAGTAACATACTGGGTGCTATTATAGTGTGTTGTCTACAGAAGTATCAGCTTTTAGTTGTTCTTATATAATTATTATTTTAACTTTTATATACCCACACTACTTTGAAAATTTTCCAGTAAGTACTTCACAAAAGGAACTCTTATAGTGAAGTGTTTCCCAAACTTTAACTAATTACGTACCTCTTTTGGGAGGCCTAATCAACATACCCACTTCCCGCCCGCTATTCATTAAAAAAAAAGCCATGCCATTTTTAAAGCATAAACGATAATTCTAAATTTTAATAAAGCCCTAGTGGTAAGCTAAATTAAGCTAGGACATGCCGTCAAAATATGTGTTAATTTGTTTATCAAGCTTGTTATTATAAAAACATATTTGCGGTGTGTTGTGAAGCCCCTGAAATACTTCCAGTATCCTCGGTTTTAGGGAACACTGTTATAGTGCATTTACATTTGAGGCATTAACGGCAGAGTCTCAAGTTTATTTCTTAAGATGTAAATGAGAAAATGTGTACTTTCTTAACTAGTGTTAAAAGTGTAATCGACACACACAAAGCTAGATGCATGTTAAATTACCCCTCCTACACCTTTCTATCTCTTACTACTCGTACTGAGATGAAGCATGAAAAAGAAAGTAAGCAGCCTCCTACCTCTGGCATAATCACCTTACTATGCCGCTGTGTGGTGTACCAAATTAATTTAGTTAGTACTTACTTCTGTGGCCGAATGGTCTGTGGCGCCACTCTCGCGATAGACTAGACTGCTAATGACAGGAAGAATGGTGATCAAATCCTGGTCAGGTGTATTGAGAGTGGTTTTCCCTAAATGGTTTTCCACTATCCTTCCATACAAATGTGTGTACACTTCCTCTAAATTCAAACTTCCTCATCCCTAACACATTAGCATAATTAGTACATATGCATATAACCTGAAACGGTGGTAAGACGTGGTGCTAAAATAAATGATTAAGTTTTGTGTTGATCTAATCCAATGTTCAGGAAGTGTACATCAAATCCCTTGACGTTACCTGATGAGATATATCCTGCAAGGAGAGACGTGTCGAGTCCCATCGCTGGTTCAGAGGGGGCAAGGCACTGGTGCTTCCCCAATGTTGTTGCTTTGTTTGTTGTTTTTGTTGCTGTTGTTCGTACAGCCGCAACTCCTCCTTTTGTCTTTCCAGAGCTTCATTCTCTCGCTGGAGTCTATCTCTCTCTGCTCTTAGTTGCTCCTGTTACCACATCAAAATAACCATCAGCACAAACAACATGGTCATGTGTGCAAGGTTCAAGATCCATGTGTATGGTTTTGTTCAAAGTGTGCATTTTAATCAAATTCACTCTCTTCAATCAGTTCCTTTAGATAGTTGATAGTTTTAATAGTCAATAGTGTAATTAATTTAATAGAAACAAACAAAAGAGAATTGCCGCTAGGTCATAATTAAAACAAACAAGAATGATTTAGTTTAAATTTATAACATTTTCAACATACAATATCAAAAGTATCAGAACATGATAACATATGTGTGCATTTTTTTCTAGTAAACATGTTTTTTAAATGAAATTATATTAGTTTATTTGTGTGAATTGTGCTACATAATAAAGACAAATGTAATGCAAGAGTTTGAATTTTGATTTATTAATATAATTTGTATGTGTTTAAAAGCCAATTATGTATACCCTCACATATAGGCAGATTGTTTAGAAGAAAATGTTAGAAAGTAAAAATTGATGCAAAAATAAAAATCATAGCCACACTAATTAAGCTTTCACTAGTTTTCTTGATTGATATTAGTACAAACTTGATTTAACAAAAAACATATTTTCCATAAAAATACACATTTTAATTCAACTAACAAATGCTAAAATATTTTACATGTTTGATATCTCTTTTATCAACAACTTTACTCTGGAATTAATTTTTTTTATTTATTATTTTATATTTCTTTATGTTTGTTATCTTGGGAAAGCAACATTAAAAATAATAAATTTTTATACAAAAGTGTTCATTCTTATTCATGCTTCTAAACAATATCCAAGCAAGTAAATTAATAGTCAAACAACAAAACAAATCTTATATCTTATACAGCTGCATCTGTTTTGAAAAATAGTTGGCTTGATAACAGGTGCAACAACAAAGAGGAAAAGTGTGCCAGTAGATATTCCCACATTAAGAAGAAGAAAATACCACCAGACATGCAAATGCAAACCTTTGTTAATTATTTAAATAATAATATTTACAAACTTTAATCATATAAATTTCTTTCAAAACAAATACATCAAGATGTCCTTAAATAACTCTCTAGCCTAGGCTGGTTCTTTTGTCCAAAAGAATCATACAAACGGTTTTGACACAATGAAAGAAAGCAATATTTTGCTCTGTGTTTATGATTAGGTATTTAATAGAGGTGTACCAATCCAGTAAAACCAATTACCGATACCGATTGTTCAAAATAATTGTTCATACTACAATTATTTACATTGATTAGTCCTGATTATTGATTATTTATTAATAACTATTGGGAAATATGCTTAAGAGAGTGATAACGGTTAATGTAATTAATGCAAAAAGATTTTATTTAAAAATCAACAGTTAAGGCTTTGATAATCTTGATTTTTTATTAATCTTTGCATATCCGGCGAAAGTTGGAACTAGATTGTTGGTTTTATCAATGATATGAACTTATATTTCTTTACCTGGCTATGTAATCTTTGCATTGCCCACAACCCAGAGGCAGTGTGTATATAAGTGTTTTTTTGCGATGTTGATACCTAAACTCCTTCCTAGAAAATTTTGCTTTAAATTTTACTTAAAAAATCAATTAATTGGCATAATAATTGCCAATTACGATTAGTTGCAGATGCACTAATAATCGCCCAATAATAATTCATTGGTATCTGTATCGGTACATTTAATAATATAAATTGATTTCTATATTTATATAGAGTAGTTTTCCCCCAAATGTGTTATGTAAAATATTTCAAGGAGTTGGCAACATACAAATTAAATAATTAAACATTTTTTTATATTAGTAAGTATAATAAACAAATTAAATCAGATGTTCGTTTACGACTATAGCATTATTAAAATTTGGAATGGTTGTTTATGCTTTACACATTAGTAGATATTTATTTTATTTTTTATTTTATATAAATAGGTGGAAGGAGTACGTTGGTCAAAGAATGGCCCTCACAAAGTGTACATAACTGGTAAAAGTTTGGGAAACACTTGATAAAGAATCTGATTTTTCTATCTTTAGAAATTATATTATTTGTGGCGAAGAAGTCTGTTTTAAAATATTAACCCATAATTTAAGTAAATCCTCTTTTACCTACGGTATTTCGTATAAAGGTTTTTATGGATGGGCTAATAGATAATATATAGATATTAAAAAAATTCAAAAGACATAATATAAAACTTAAGTTACTTCATTCTACACTTAAATTTTGTTTTTTGTTTTAAATTATTGGTGAATTATTACAATCAACTTTGGTAACATAAACAAACCTTAGCATTTCTAACTTGAAGAGTCAAATCTATTGAGGTCATGGAATACACTCTTACTAATTTTCTAGTGAGAAGTAAGCCTTTGATAAAATTCCCAATAGAATTTGTGTAAAAGCATGTAACATTAATTACCAGGCCCGAGATTATGATGATTCCCCCAGCCCATAAAGACAATGCTCCTTGGTACATAAGCTATGTTCATGATCCCTTGTTGTGTCATTTTTTAAGTAATTTTTAGGGAATTTTGGTAATTATTTTATACATTTTTCTAGGCATTTTTAGTCATTATTAGGGATTCATGTTGAATAATTATATTTTTTAAATACTATCAATATTTCATAAATGCATTAATTTTTCCAACACTCAGTTGTCAGAAGAAGTAGATAATGTAGGTAATGAACTTTTTATCCTCTTTGCTTGGATGGTTGTAAAATACACATTCCTGGTGAGAGGGTTGTGTTGGGAGAGGGTAGCTAATACTTATGAAGCCGATATTTTTAAATCAATATTATATTTACTGAAATAAATGAGTCAAGTTGCTAAAGGCTTTTCATTGCATATATATTTTTCAGTTAGGTGAAGTACGTGTTTGCTTTAGTCATGTGAATTTATTAAAAGTTTATGTTCATCAAAATCTGGGCCATGCTAATTACTATTATTGATAATAAATTTAATCCCAGTGATGAAGTGTTTAGTAATGTGGCAGCTCACGAAATGTTGTCAGACGCGGCACAACTTAAAAAAATAGTAATAAAATAATGTGTGTTCAACGGCTTTTAGTTGTTAAGTAACGGAAGGAAACGAACACTCTACTAGTTTAATTATGACATTGTTAGCCTTAGATTGGCAACACTTCAAAAGCTGACACAACTTTTCTATTGTTTACATGTTTCATAAAATGATGTAGCTTGCACACAAATGCATAAAGTCCAAATTTATCTTCAAAGATCTGCATTTATGTCAAAAATTTAGAAGAGATGGGTCCAAAAAAATCCTCAAATTCTAAAGTTAACTCTATCTCTTGATTTGAGGTTTTGAAAAATGTTGAACTTAGAATCTGAAAAGAAATATTCAAATTTATAAATTGATTATTTGGGTTAATTTGCTAATATTTTGTGGATTATTCCAACAAAATGTTAGGGCAAGTTTAAAAACCAGAATATGCACCATTAATTTACCAGATGCATAAATTAAGCAAATGTGGAATGTTGACCTTTAAAACACCAAATGAGTGTGGACCAACATTAAATAAAAAACAATTTTGGTTATCTTCATGAAGGAAAGTAAAACTTTTACGGTTATTCTGTTATTTAAGATTTAAATATATAGATAAAATAAAGATTGGACCCATCTCTAATATTTAGCATTGTATGTTTTATTGATTCTTCACATCATACATAAGAGTGACACTGCAAGGTGCATATTTTAAAAGTTAAGTTGCCCTCACCCCCGATTGAATGGTGTTACTTTGAAGAGAAGTCAGCTCAGGACTACCAACACTTGCCTGAAATAACACACCAACATCATCTCTACTCTACAAAAGTATGTTGTTCTAACATAAAGCCTCAGGTCATGCATCGATTTTACATGATTTTTTTTTTTCAAATGAAGACTGCAAAAACCGCACTAAGATACATTTTCTGGTCAAAGCGTAAATGTGCATCTAATTTGCGGGTTAATCAGTGAGGTTGCATGATAATAGTTACATTTATTCTATATTATCTTTGAAATATATTGTAGTTATGTGTGTTTTTAAGTTTTATGGCTATCTTGATTTTCATCACAAAACTTTGCTCGGTTTGTTCATCTACAATAAGCTTTATTTCACCTGCCTTTCCTTAAGTGCCTTATCGTAATGATTCAAGTCAGAAGATATACCCAATAGTCCATAATTTTATATGACAAGGTGATCAAGAATGAACTATTGTTCTGACAAAACTCATTAATTAGCAGCGTATGTAGGTTGGGTAGTAAGACACGTGGGAGAGGAAAATAAAAGGCCAGTGTGTTCACTATTCTTAAGAAACATCTTTGCAACCTTGTTCTTTGTAAGAAAGACTTCAAACAAACAACACTACAGGGTGAACTGTATTTTTTAAATAAAACTCATGTTAATAAGTGCATTGTGTTTTACCCTACTATCATACATACTATGAGAGGATGAGTGGATAATGCAGGTTTTAATATGCTCTTTTGAATTATAAAAGTGTGTTGGACATTATCACTCATTACTATATTATTGCTGTGGTGACATGTAAATTTTAAATTAACACTCCAGTAATCAAGTGCTGTATAGGGTGTACTTTGTAACATATTCATGCATGCAGCAGACATGGACATTGGATGTAAGATACAAGGAAGGCTGAGGCCTTGAAATTAAGTTTTGGAGGAGCATGCTAGCTGTCACCAGAGAATAGTATTATAAATGAAGATGTTCCAACAAGGGTCTGTTGGGGTAATTAGATGATGAGAGGATAATTATAATAGACAGTATGGACATATAATGAAATGTAAAAGAAAAGAATCCCGAGGAGAGTAATGGAGTTGAATTTTTCAGGGAAAAGACCACAAAGGAGAGATGAGAGGAGCAGATAGTGGCAAGTGTGTCGAGCGAGAGGACAATAATGAACAAGAATAAGGGAGGAAAAGGGCTTTTATTTTCTAACACCACTTCTTACTACTCGTGAGGGGCTATATTTAGAGAAAGTATATCTACATTTGTGTGGAAGGAAGAGTAGAAAACCATTTTGGGAAAACCACCCTCAGTACACCCAACCAAGATTCGAACTTTGATCTCACCACCATCATCAATCTAGTCTACTGCAAGAATAACGCCTTAGACCACGCGGCCAACCAAAGCTGAATGCATAAAAGATAGAGGAATTTTAATAAACTGACCCGACCCCAGGCTGGAAAAAGTTTGATGATGATGATGATTTCATTTCTAATCCTGTTTACAGAGGTTGGCTAGTGTGACGATTGTAAAGTAATTGAAATTAAATGTTTACTAATACTTTGAGTAAGTTTGGTGCTCTCATGTTAGAGTTAGTCTACACGTAAAAAAGTACATATTATATTAAAATATCTAATAATAGTTATTTTTATTTGGTCTTCAAAAAATTTAAGTTATCTTTAACATCTTATTTTATTGACAGAAAATGATTTGTACTTTCTTGATTAATAAATTCTTGTTTTAAATTCATTAATATTGGGGACCTTTCTTAACATGTTTATTGTTATAAAAACAACTTGAATATAATTATATATAAGGTTTAGTGAGATTTACTAATAAGTAATAAACCAATAAATTGCAATAAATATAGTATTTTTGCAAAGGAATAAAAATATTAAAGAAGTTCTAGAGTGCACAAATGGTTACCAACGAAAAAAATAAGTTGCTAAAAATAATTCAAACTAGCTAAGCCCTATTATTATCTTCTTGGCCTAAAAGTATTAATTAACTGTAAATGTGGCCTTCAAACCAAAATTAACCATCTAGTTTTTATAGTTCTTTAAGGAAAACCTATTTTCACTTTTGGAGGAAAGAGGAAGAGAAAAACACAATATAGGTTATACAATGCAAAGAAGGTTCACACATGTCCAGTGGCAGCAGTGTATATTGTGAAATGTGTTTCACTTTTCAGTGTAAAAACTATACTGTGTTTTATCCTTTTATTTTTTACTTCCACTATTACTGTGTCATATAGTTTTTTGTAATAATTTCATAAGAGATTTTATTACTTCTTTAAGGAAAACTTTTTTTTTTCCAATTAATTTGGTATATGGAAGACTGTACAGACAAGTGTAATATGGATAATAGTTTGATAAACATATTAAGGTGGAAGTGCCGGGAAAACAAGAAAAGGTCAATCTCTTTGCAGTTTTTATAATGAAACATTATTTTGTTCAAATAAATAAAATATTGCTTGTTTAATAATTTTCACATGGTGATATCAACAGTTGTTAAATATCTTGAATGAGTGTCCTGGAATTTAATGACAACTTTTTCACTTCATTTAAAAAAGTATCTCATCTAAAGCCGATATACTCATGACAGACTTTCCCAACAACTGTTGACATCACATGTCAAGAAAATTAAACTCTATGTTTGTAATGAAGCAATATTTTATTTATTTTGGCAAAAAAAGAGTTTTGTTATAAAAACTGCAAAAACACTTACCTTTGCTTGTGTTTCCTACAGCCCCACCTTAACCATGCTCAATGAGAAGATAAATCCCTACAGCAGTGTAGATACATCATCTGTGTTCCTCTTTTTACTATTCTGGTGCTGTATTTGTTTTGAATTTGTTATTATTCTTTCCTGTCCTTTCTTCCAGATAAAAAAGTTTGATAGATCCAACTTAAATGTTATATAGCAAGGCCAACTAACCAGCTTGAACACGTGATATTGGTGTGATTACTTGTAAATTACAAAATGAGAACATTTTGTACACAGAAGAAATTGCAAGAAAGATTGTGTTAGTAATTTATTTGTTTCTGTCATTCTATCCTACCTATAGCTAAGTATAGGAAAGGATGGAAGAAACAAATAGAAAGCTAAACACATTATTTATTACATGTATATTCTTCTGTGTATAGCATCATGCACCTCAAAAGTGAAACCAAGTTTTTATTAAAGATTTAAAATCAAGAGATCAGAATTTTTAAACTGTTAAAAAATAAATCTCTCTAACAATAAATTGTTTTAAAGGAAATTGAAGCTCAGTTAGTCAGCTTTGATTTTACAAAATCTATTGAAAATCGTTTAGAAACTTTTATTTATTAATAATATGTATGAAATAAAGTGTATTAAGCATAATGTAAAATATGCAATTAAATAAATATGATAGATTTGCAGAAAAAGTAAAAACACTTAACACATATTTATTTCAATGCTTTGATAGCATCTTCCTTAGGAACAGAAGCATCAAAATATTGAAGTGTTTGTAAAACATGTGTCCTTTTACTTTGATTTGTGCTTCATTTTTCTACAATTCTATCATATTTATTTAATAACATATTACATATTAATAAGAAATAACATAAAAAGCTCCCTCCAAAATGTTACTATACAACAATTCAATAATGTATTGTTTTATATGAATGGTATTTTATTTCGAATTACACCTAAAACATTTTCACAAGTAAACTTCTAATCTTTGAACGAAAGTTACTAACATCCTAAAATAAACCTTTATATATTCTATCATTTTATGAAATATGTTTTTGTAACTAATCTATAGCATAAAGCCCAGTTTTAATTAAATCCAATAGAACCAAAAATTTGTATTTCTCTAAAAATAAAACTTTATCAAAGAGGAACTTTAAAAACCTAGTCACCAAAAGAAACATCCTTAAACAAATAACCAAATACTTCAATCTTACATTTTACTTTTAATAGCTAAGCATTTATTTTCATGTCACCAATAAATTTACTTTGAAAACATGTGAGCTAAACACTTTCAATTGATTTTGAACATACTTTTTTTCCCCAATACATCACTTGAAAAAATCTTACTTCCTACACAAAATCTGTAAATATTATATCATACTCCCTTGATGCATGCATCATTAAGGACTAACATTGTATCCAAATTACTTTTTTTCCCCCCTTCATATATATCAGTGATTAATGATTAATAAAACTTCTACAAACATCTTTCTTTTAAATGGAAAAAAGGTTTAGTTTGTTCTACAGATCTAACATTTGTTGTTATTACATTATTTTCAAGAACAAGGCAATATTAAAAATTTGACCAAATTATGTCACATCAATATGGATTTTCACAAAAAACATTAAGAAATGCATGCTTACTTTTTAAACAATTAAATATTTTAATAGCTTCTTAGAATAATAAATTATATAGTGATAGTAAGAGCATAAAAATATATACTATACACATTTATATATACAAGGAACACTGCTATTTACAAAACAATGACATACAAATAGTTTGTTACAGTATTAAATGAATGGATTGTATATTTCTTTTTAACTTGTGGAAGAATATATGTATATGTGAAAATATTTCTACAGTTTCGAGTAAAATTTTTAAGAAAGAATTGCATATATTTATAAAGGAACAAATATTTGACACATATCACAACTTATTTGTCTGAGGTAAAATTGTGTGCGTGTGTGTATAGCAGATAAACTATACCAGACTTACAAAATGAGTTAGAGGGCAATGCTGGGCTTCTGAACATTCCTCAATTATTTAACATAAAAATATTGGAGTGATATTATAATATTGTGACATGAAAGTATCATGCTGATTGTTACCAAATTAAAAAATCAACATGATTTAAAATGCTAAGGAAGGAAGCCAACCCGAAAGGATAATTAGGTTAGACCTTGACACAAATACATATTGACCCAATATAATACATTATCGCACATAATACGACCCTAATATTTTTAAGGTGCTCTCAGAAATAAAGTTCAAATAAAAAGTAAAAACTTAATAAATTTGACACAGTTTTATTAGGCCTCTGAATTTGCAAGCATTCCTAAAATTTGATTAGTAACAGAAACAAAGCACAGATTCTTACACGAACTAACACTGACCTAAATTATCAATACAGTTACTCTGAAAGGTAGAAATCCTCCCTTTTTATTTGTTTTGACCAAGAGTTTATTATTAGATGTGCAGGAGAATAGTAAATTTCTATGCCACTTGACAGCTATTTATTTTATAAATAAAATATAAATATTTGATATTTCTGCTGATAAAAGATTCAAAAATTCTTTAAAAAAATCCCTTCTTTTATAATTTAAAAAATTCCACTTTGACAATGAAAAAGTGTTTAGTTTTTTTATTTACAAAACATTTAATGCAGAATATGAATAAGTGTTAAATGTATAAAGGAAAAAAAAAAGTGCATCAAATGGATGGGTTCAATAAACATCGATAGGGTGATGGAAGAACTAGGCCTGCATCCTGTCAGTCTAAAAACAAGTTTACTTTTAAAAACAGACTACATCACTGTAATTTTTAGGGCACATAAGATCCTTTTATACAGATGATGAAATTCGTGTGCCCCCAAAATTACTTTGTTGTGTTAATTTAAATATGATCTTTTAGACCTACAGATTCTGGTAAGTATGCAGTTCTCATCCTTCTTTACTTTCAATATCTAAATGTTAAATATAAAAAGCTTTAAGTAAAAATATCACATTAATGTATAATTGGATTTAAGAGTTTGGCATTCAGTCACCCAGTTTAACATGTTTGTTTGGCCCTACGACTATTTAATTTGTACAGCCATGCTGGTTATTACAAGTCCGCTAGTGTTTGCAGTGTTACCTCCTGCTGTTGCAGTTCATGTTGGCGGGCCTGCAGCAACTTCTCCTCCTCAACTTTCTCCCACTCAAGTCGCTGCTTTTCTTGCTCCAGTTGACGCAACTTGGCCGCTAGCTTCTCACCTGCGCAGCCGACAGTAACCAGAATTAAAAATTACACCTTGTGTACAGTACACATACACTGGCCACATTATTTTGTTATCAAACTAACTATTTTTTATATATAGTTTAGTTTTAAAATTCAACAGGTAGTTTAAAAATATTCTGTCAAACAAGGTATAAGGGAAGCTTTTTTTTTAAAAAAAAATCAGAAGGTAAAATTATATAGTTAATGAAACAGGTTTAGTATGCTAAGCAAGAGTACACAACTGCTTAGGAGGATTAATTAAAAACAATGTCAGAATTATTATACCTAAAACTAAATGATCAGTCTGACGATTAAGTTTAATCATTTATATGATTTTATTCTAAAACATTTTGAAAAAGTTTCTTTATTGTGGACGTTGGGTAAAATTGTTCTAACATTTTATTTACCTATATCGTTTTGTTCAGAAGTTGTACTACTCCCATACCTCCATTTCTTTCCTTTCTCTAATATTTCGATAATTTCTCGTTCTCGTTTACTTATTTCATCTTCTTCTGATGTTATACTAGCATTTCCATACAGCTGAAACATTTAAAATTGCCATACAAATCTTAAAAGTAGATATGGGTCAAATCCACTATGTTAAAAATTTGAGGTTTTTTTCTTTGTTTTTTAACTGCACTTTCTGAACCGACTGATTATATCAGCACACGAGAATTTCTATGAGCGAAAGCAAAAGGTCCTACCAATTTTGCTGGGAATAGTATTTTCAAAGTATTTTCAAATACCTTCAAAGGTTCTTTCACCTGCCACAATCGACATGAGACCGATGGCTTTACTTCCCCTCCTAAGAAATTCGTGCTAAGGATTTTTATCGCTCAAGAAAAATTCATCGATCTGGCTAGATTTGAACCCAGGAACATTCGTACTAAGGCAAGCACTTTACCCCAAGACCACCGAGGTTGACAAATCACAAATATTAATTTACCTTTAAATAATGAATCTTGAATCTGACTCCAAATCTTAGAATATGTACATAATAAACATAAGCAGTTTAATTTACTATACCAAATCTTAATTTTCCAAAGAAATTAGAAATATTAGCTAGATGTTAACATTTTGTGTTATAATAAATTCACTGTAACATTTATTTTATTAAGTTTTGAATTAATAGTTTGGGGTCTGTTTATTTATTTTGTCTTATAGCTATGTTTAGTGGTGTGGCTGCACAGGGCCCCATACTTGCTTAGGTAACAGGGGAAAAACAGGTTGGGGTGGAATTAATTGTGTGCTCATATAGTAAGCGAGCTAGCAAATATTATTAGAGTGTAAAAACAAATAAAAACATAATAATGGTGTTTGATTTAATGACTGGGTAAAGTGAGTTCTCCATTTTAACACCATCGATTTGCATTTGTCTGTCTTTGGTGGATATATCTCATTAACACATTAACCGATTTAATTAAAACTTGCCACAGATGTTATTTGTAGCTTCAAACAGATAAATTTCGTCGGGGAGGAAAATTGAACAAAGGATTGGGGAGAAATCAACCCTTGTATGTATAAAAACACAGCTTCTAGCTTTTATGATTATATTTATTTAACTTTTAGGGTATTTTCTTATTCCTTTCACGGATGAAAAATGGTGTATATAGGTGCTAAATACTGTAATAACACTAAACCAAAATTAAGTTTTTGCCTTTATTTGGGGGGGGGGGGGGGGGGTAAGAATGGGGGGGAGGTAACTGCGGACCCTGTAAACTAAGTTTGCACAGGGCCCCACATCTGCTAAAGCAGCCCTAGATCAGTTGGGTTAAGCCACCAATAATCAGAAAAAGGCACTCTAAAACAAATTCCAACCCAAAATTTGACAAACATATTAATTTTTTTCGAATCATGACTCCATTGTTTTCCAATATCCTTGAATCTCAAATAAACTTAAGGATTCAATGAATGTGGAGGTATGATCCCTAATTTTATGTATCGACATTGTGCTCCTCACTTTTAAATAAACTTTGTGGAGAGTGTAATTCTTATAATTTAAATCTGGAACATTTAAAAGTTAAAATGTCCTGGAATATGAAATATGTATTATTTAATTTGCCAATTATTTATGTTTTGAACTTAAACATGAAAAACTTCAACTTAAGACACCAAAATTATGAAACAAATCTAATAAAAAAATCAAAATGTCAAAAAATAATCACATGAGTGTAGCAAGTTTGGGAAAATCAATTTCTTTTTAGATTTACCGAATTTGTATATAATTTCCCCTTCTTTAAAAAGAGTATTATAATCATATTTCACAGATTTATTTACATTACACATGGTCAAGATTCAAGTCAGCCTTCCTATCACCAGAAATACAGTCTATTGCCAGACAGAAACTTTAAAGAGTGTGAGATCAGTGCTAGTATGAAAAGAAAAAAAAGGGGGAGGAGGGTCAGTATGTAAAATGGAACTTGTACTAAAAGTATTATGATATTGTTTTTCTAACCCTTTTGATTAAAAACCAACCCCTTTATTTAAATTAGTTTCCAGATGATTTTATTCAATTTTAAATTTGACCCCCTAGATAAAGCTAGATTTTAATTTTAATCAATTTCATATGCACATGGATTGAAGTTTTTATATATAATTTTTTATTTTCCATAGTTAAAATGCACTTTTGGAACCGACTTTATTATATCAACACGGGACTTAAAAACTAACTTAAATATAGAAAAGACATACCACCCAGCCTCCCAGCCATTAATTCTTAACTGGGAAAGGGTAAATCCACATTCCACCAATGAGACACTTTTCGGCCATGCCAAGAATCAAACCCAGGACATTTAGATAGTAGAGAGACAAGCTACCGACTGAGCTAAGGTGTCGTACTTGAAGGTTATAATTTGTCACCACAACGAGTGACCATGTTAACATTTTAGAGAAGTAGTTAAGTTGACTTTAAGTATTAAAAATGAAGAGCTTACCTCACTATTCTGCCTGCTGTGTTGCGACGAAGATGGACTAAACGCCGGCTGACTTGTGGTCCACATGTCATCTGGGTGTCCTCTGTCCAGCTCCACTCCTGAGTCGCGACTCTCCGTTGTCTCTCCCAAGGCAGAGTCGCTTTCAGAGCAAATGGATTGTCGATACATTTGCTGCTCAGAGCGACGCTCTTCCACTAGGAACATTACCATGTCCGGGGGAGGGGCCAACTTCAGTTCTTAAAAAAAAGTTTTTTATAATAACATTTTATTTGAATGTCTGATGATAAAATGTTGATGGTGATTAACACGAAATTAACTATCAAACATTGACACACTGATGGTATAAAATACTCTTTATTTGTCCTTGATTAAGAGCACTGGGGCTATTATTTTCAGAATCATAGAATTCACCCTTCTCATCCTGATTCTTTGTTAGTTTCAAGTTATTGAAAGCACTATAACATACCAATAAAATAGTGACACAATTGTGCATACTTTCTCATATAGTCTAATATAATTTGAAACATTTAAAAAAATCAATAATAGTAAGCCACCCTTAATTAAGTTGAAAAACAGAAATTTATTAGTTTGTCACTCAAATCTAACACTCTTCAGATATAAATTTAAACAAAATTGTTAGAAATACAATTTAAAAGAATTATTAGATTTACAAAATTTATCATTAATAAACTAAGTACCCAATTTTTTTAACAACAAACATACACTCTCATTTAGCAAAGATAACAATTCCCAAATAACCACTTATAACACAATTGTGTGAGGCATTTTCCAACAAATTATAATTTTCAATAGTTGGGTTATGATTAAATTATCCTTAAGTGAATTTTTCTCTGAAATATAAGTATGCAACTTTTCTTTTAAGAAAATTTATTTCAACTGTATAGTAATGAATATTTATAAAATCCTAAGTGAACAAGGAAATATAATATCTAAACAGGCAAGAATGGAGGTTTTTTATATTAAAAAAATGCTCCTAGTCTTAGATAAGGGTATCTGGCTTTAAAAGTTACACCTGTCAAACAATGCTTGGCAAAATGACAAATAAAATTAATCCCTTTGGTTATTTGTGTCTAGATAAAATTATATGACACAATAATACTGTTTCAGTACCATCATATACATTCATTTTAAATTCTTGCAGTAGTTTATCTCCTTCTTTATCAATAGATTGTACAACCTGAGTTTGAGGCATATTGAACTTACACAAAGACATATATTTATACTTAGTTATGAATTTTATATATATATATATACACATACTTACTTACTCTATGGCATTAGGATCTCGAAATTTCATTGCCGCACTTACACAAGTATGCCACTATCCCTACTTGAGCTAGTTCTATCCAGTCCACCTCATTACACCCTATCTCTTTCAGGTCCATTCATTTGTTATCCTCCCATCTCCGTCTAGGTCTTCCCATTGGGTGTGCCAGTCAGGATCCTGAACACGATTCTAGATTCTTCCATTCACTCTGCATGTCCTCCACCGTAATCTACCCTAACAATGTCTTCTGATGAGCACAGGGTATGTAACTCATCATTATGTTATCAACTCCACTCCGCAGTAGTATCATCCATTTTTGCCCCAAATCTTTTTAAGAACCTTCTGTTTTCGAACACCCTATATTTATTTTCGTCGTCGTAAGGTAAAAGACACATGTTCTCCCCCCCAATTAAGATTTTTTTTTTACTATTCCGAGTTTTACATTCCTTGAAAGCATAAATGTGAAGGTGCCTTAAATAATATTCAATTCTAGCGAGTTTTGATATTTAGGATTGTCAGTAAAACATACCTGGCTCCAAATAACCATCGTCATTTCCACCTTCAATCCCAAGAAAATCTGATCGCTTCTTCCTGATCTCTTTTTTGATCCTTTTTGTCGAATCGAGTCGTTTGAGAGAAGTCACCTTTATACAAACATATGAGAGAACAGAGCAAAAAATCAATTGCACATCAACTAGCATTTAAGATGTGGGAATCTCACGACTATCCTTTAAACTTGGGAATAACACGTCTATCCTTTAAACTTAAGAACATCCTCTTCTGTCATATTCTAAGGGTTACCATTACATTCAATAATTTGGTTAAGTTAAACATTTGTACATAGATTTGTTTTTAACATTGAACCACTAAAATCAATCATTATTGCTATGGTATTATTACTCTTTTATCATTTTACATATTTATATATATATGTGTGTGTGTGTGTGCGTGCGTGCGTGGTGGGTGCGTGCATGCGTGTGTGTGTGTGTGTGTGTGTGTGTGTGTGTGTGTGTGTGTGTGTGTGTGTGTGTGTGTGTGTGTGTGTGGTGTGTGTGTGTGTGTGTGTGTGTGTGTGTGTGTGTGTGTGTGTGTGTGTGGGGCTGGCCTGTCATTCTCTGCTAATTTATTTGATCCCTTTTGTGTTTTATGGCTGCCTCTATTACCTGTAATATACAGTCCCCGGCTGTTGATTCATCACTGTGAAAGGGTAAAACTACATTTCACCAACGATAAATTTTTCGGCCATGCCGGGAATCGAGCCGGGTGGTCATTTTTATCTCTCATTTCCAATTAACAAGAGCTAGCAACATTTATGACCTTCTATATGGAAAATTTATTTCTGCTTTTTGAGAAAGGAAATTTTCTTTGCATGTTCTCATCTAAATGTCCTATCATTCTTTACAAATTTCCTTTTTCTCCCTTTGGTTTTTTTTGGTTCTTTCTTTTAGGAAGTTATGTTGCGCATTTCAGACTCCCTCATGATGAGTTCCGGTTTTCTTCAAGAGGAAGCCATTACCTCTTTGTCTACAATGGCAGCAAAAAAAAAAAAAAAAAAAAAAAAGACGTAAAGTGTGAACTGTTTTATTCTTTTTGCTGTAAAAGCCATATTGTGTGTGTTCCTTTTATATGTTTCAATCCACCTTTCCTATACCTTCTTACAAATATAATAAAATTACATCAATTATTGTTATTTTTGGGGTGTTTTCCTGGTCTAACCCATTATTGGTCATCTGTGACTGTTGGTGTGAAACGTGCAACACAGAAGAGGAAACCAAGAAAACATTAAAAGGGAGAAAATGGAAATTGGTAAAGAATGATAGGACATTTAGATATGAATTTATATTATTTAGATATATTATTAAATATAATTTTAAAATATTTCCCCAAGATTATCAGTTTCTGAACACTTCCTATGGAAAATCAGAAATTCTTAGTTTTGTAATCAATGTTTGCATGTCTTATCTCTTATCTCGGGAGCAGATAATGAAGGTCGTCTAAATGAAAGTTTACCACCATAAAAAGTATGCAGTAACCTAGACAAATATTACATTCATATTTCATATATGTCACTCAAACGAAAATGAAAAGTGCAAAATAGCAATTTCTATAAATACTTAGCATAAGAGTGAATATGTATGACAGGTCCACGGCTAAGTTTAATCAAATGTGTTGTATGTATACAGTGAATGAACTGGAACAACTTATTCCAGTGGCTTGGTTTTCATTTTATAATTCTGTATTCCAATAAATCTCTGGTAAATAATTTTTTTAATCAAGATTTATGACATCAGGAACTTAATAGACCTTTTATCAGCTATGATCGCTTAGAAAGAAATCAAATTACTCAAATTAGTTGATAGTTTAAGGTTCACAGTAGGAATTCAAACAAATTCACCTTCCTCATTCACACTTCACTGGTGTAAATATGTGGATAAGCTGAACAAATAGTAATATACGGAGTGCAAAAAAAAATCCGCTGTTATATTTAAGCAATCAGCAACAGTAATAAGCATGACATCCTTAAGTTAAGTAGGGAGCTTAGCTAATTGAGTTTAGAATGTATAATGAAACGCCCGAATAAAATGCATCTCAAATTAGAGATATAAGCCAATGCCATGTGAACAGTATAGGGTTACCACTATATCCTTAGTAAAAAGACCCCAATGTTTTTCAGATTTTCCATAAAGCATTTACATGTATCTATACACATTAGAGAGTAATATTGAGGAAGGAAATTTTATTTTTCATAAAATTGATTAAAGTCAAGTCATACAAGTGGTGTTTAAAACATAAATCTTTATGGGGTAGATTTATGCAGTTATTGCTTTGAGATTTAATAAATGTATTTTAATTTTGACTTATTTCTTAAATCCACATTTTCTTCTTTACAAAGACCTACGATTTTAAGCTTGCAGTTTGATGTCCCAAATTCATAAATTCAAGTATTTCAGTTGTTATTTTTTATGAAAAGTATTTCAGTATTTTGTGAAATTCCACTAAAACATCTCAGTGTTTTCTCAGTTTTACAGGTTAATGGCGACCCTGACGGTAGCTCAGCTCAGTTAAGTGGTGAGATGGTTTATCAGCTTACCGGTGGTGGCATATCTTCATCACTTAGGTCAGTCGGTGGTGGAGGGGGTTTTTCTTTAGGGGGCTCCGCACTTGTGGGGGGACCAAGAGGGAAGGCTAGGTCTGCTATGAACTCAATGTCACTCGACAGGTTTAGCGTTGGAATCTAAAACAAAGCAATCAAGTTGAAAAATTAAAATCTTAAGTATGAAATGAAAATTATAGGTACTTTGTTTGAAATACTCATAATATGTGACTTTATAAACGCTTATTTTAATTTTAAAACAACTATCTTTACGTGCTTTTACACAACTTGATAAAACTTACTATTGGTAGTTTGCGTTATATTTCTTTAAACGTAAAGTTTGATACCTAAATGATACAAATTTTGAAGCCACACTCAAAACAATCAATACCAAGACAAAACCAATTTTATTCCAAAAACTCATCATATGTATATTAGATTTTATTCAAACTTTTATGTACTGGGCACATAAATCAAACTTCTTTTCCCAAAAAATAATAGCTACTACAATGTGTTAAAAGAGAGCTAACAATTAAAATGTATCATTTTAATCCACAATTTTATACCTACTTATCGTCCACTGTTTTTATAAGTCAAACAAGATCTTTGAGAGATAATATTTTACCTGATTTGCAATGGAGTATATAACATCCTTCTCAATATTAGATTGGTTGGATGTGTTGAGGAATGACACAGAATCATCCTTTTGTTTTTCAAACATTAATGTATTTGAATAATTGCCAGTGACTTTGTCCTGTTCACTGAACAATTGAGAATCTTTAATATCCTCTGAGATGAAATTTCCTCCTTCGATGACCAGCGGTTCAGGTTTGTTCTCATCCTGAACTTCACTTGGAATCCCCTTGTCCAATTTGTCACATATTTCCTAAGAGGAAAAAAACAAGTAATTTTACTAAGTATCTACGGGTATTTCTGAGGCCAAGAGTGCTACGGCGTTGTTTTAAGGTGGGATGGAAGGGTTCGCGAGGAAAAGCCAATGTTTTTGCAGTGTTTATGGCAAAAAAAATTGTTTTTGGCTAAATAAAATATTGCTCCAGTACAATCAGAGTGTTTAATTTTCTTCACAAGATAACCTCAAAATTTCTTGAATATCTGTCAAGGGTGTCCTGGAATTTAATGACAACTTTTTCTCTTCGTTTAAAAAGTTTGTTAGATAATGGCACCATGCTCATAACAAATATTCAGGAACTGTTGATATCAATATGTGAAGAAAATTAAACTCTACTGGCTACGCCCCTGGGAAATGTATCCAAATTTGTGTGGAGGGAAAGTGGGGAGCCATTTAGGAAAAACCACTCCTAGTACACCCGCTCGAGGATTGATACCTGGTCTCGTCATCAGCAATCCAGACTATTGAAAGAGTGACACCTTAGACCGGGGGTCTCCAACTTAAAAATGCCCAAGGGCCACAAATGAATCCATGAGTGTAATAGCATCACAATCAGCTAATTTTTGTCAAAATATGCAAAGACAAGAACAGGTATTTAATTGGGAATTAAATAAGAAATGATAATAACAAGTTTAATTACATGTTAAATGAATTTTCCAACTAAAATATACTATCTTGATAAGTATTACTCTTTATGTTTTCCCAGGCAAATCAAAACTTTTCGTTTCTCGGCTAAAAAACATCAATTTTACTATAGTGGATTAATTTTCCAAGAAACTCTGTGACCATTTGAGCCCTGCCTTAGACCATGCGATCATATTTACAAAATATAAAATATTTAGAGTCCAGTGTGACCTGAGGTTGCAGAAATGTTAAATGCCAAAACAAATGGCATTGAAAAAAGTGATAATATAACTTATATAGATAGTCTATTTTATTTTTCATTATCTCTGAATAGGGTGGTCTTCTAAAATGACACCACTATCAAATATCCAATTTACACAATGGCATACAATTCTTCTGAGAAACAGGTTTTAGAACCAACAGTGTTAGGTGAGTGTAAATTCTAGGTCAGATTTCGACACCCACTGGTTTAACCGAAGATGGTTTTTTACGGTGTTTTTCATCCCCGCTTTAGGAAAAAAAAAAAAAAGTAAAAATGGTAATGTGGCTTAGAAATTTACCTTTATCCTAATTGCTTGGGTTTATAAAGTTTAAATCAATGAATGATTGCCTCAAATAAAGTGTATAAGTTAAAAATAACTATATATCTATAAGTTTGTTAGTAATGTGCCATTATAAACTTGTTTGGAAAGTGCATGTTAAGCAATAATAATAATAATAATAATAATAATAATTCTGTGGCTACAAATAAATTTACAAAGGAGGGTAGGGGGGAGGGGAACAGCTCACTAACGATTCATACAAAGTTATAGTAAGATTCTGTTGGTTACAAAAGTTAATAAAACCACTCTAACATATTCATGCCTCATTCACGTTATCTGTAGCTGGTGGTTTTTATAGGCAGTAATAAAATAAAATGGTATACTAATAAAATGTCATCAATCTTGTCCTTACCAGAGTTTCAATGTCCGCATGGTCTAAGGTGCTACTCTCATAATATACTAGTTTGCCAAAGATGAGATCAGGGTTCGATCCTTGTCAGGTGAAATGAGTTTTTTTTTGTTTTTTTTACTAAATGATTTTCCACTCTCCATACAAATGTGGGTACCCTTCCTCTAAATATAACCTTTCTAATCCCTTGAATATTAGTGTAATTAGTATATAGGTGTATAAGTTGAATGGTTAGTGAGATGTGATGCTTAGAAATAATGTTGTTCTTAAAAAAATGTTTGTATTTTCTAAACTGTTGTTCCTACCAAAATCTTACAATTCATGTCCTCCCCCCCCCCCATCCCATGAATCTCTTACCAGACATATATTATGTGGGAGTAGACATTTTAAAATATAAATTTTTCATCTTACATCATAATAATATGTAGCTATAAAGTGTATCCGATTTTTACATTAATAAAACATGATTAGCTTAGCTTTCTGGTGAGACCCAAAACCAAAATAAAATTTCCCTACCTTGCTTAAATTATCCTCCACAAAAACATAGTTAGACTTGTTTCCATCAGTGTGTTCCATTCTGCCCGAGGATATAAACATGTCTTCTTGTTGCTCCAGCTTCCCACCAAGTGACATAGCTGACTCCTACAAGTTAGAAAGCACAGACTCATCAAGTTATATTATCACCAGCACTGTCAAGATAGGAACTAAACACACACACTCACTCTCACTGTCATTAAGACAGGCAAACCTTTCACATGCACAAACCTGCTGATATGTTATCTAGATTCTCAATATGACAGCTCATTTATTTGATTTATTTTTTCATGAAATATTTAAAGCAAATATGGAATTGATGGGTGATGTTGCTGTTATCGGGGTCTTAAAATAAATGTGTGTACATATTGTTCAAATAAAATTTAGACCTCCTTCAAGTATGAGGTCCTCAAGTTTGAGGAACTTGGTCATTGAATAAATAGTTGATGGATGAGTGAATAAGTTTTCCTGCAGAAAAAAGTGAGTTTTTTTTTTTGCAGTGTTTAAGAAATACTGGAGTTTTTCCCAATTTTAAGGAGTCTTATAATTTATATTTGAACAAAATGTGCACTCAAAATGTAAGAAAAATTCACACCATGTTTCCCAAACTTTAGACAGTTGTGTATCTTTTCGGAGCTATGGCCTAACCAACATACCACTTCCTTTCCTTCATATATATCAGACTTACCATTACTAACAAATATTTACCACAGTTTAGGAAGCACCAAGTAATACTTTAAAAAAAAGATTATTCTAAAGTCTTGTTTATAAGTGACTAATATTGCGATATTTTTTATTTTTCAAAAGTTTTAAATTCAAAAATAGGCAGTTTACTATGTTTAATTATAATTGATCTAGGGAGTTAAGTATCCTATATTATTACTTGCTTGTAGCTTATTACATATTATATATCAATTAATTATACTATTTATTACCAATCTTGAAATAAGCCATAAACATTAAACTAAATAAGTAGCCATATTAAAATAATCAAAAAATGCTGTACATAAACAAAAGCATAATTTAATTTGATATGATTAATGTCTCACCTGAAGTCCACTGTTAACTAAGTTTATTTTAAATAGCTACAAAAACTATTATCACACACATTACAACAAAAATTACTTCTCTTAGACAAAAAACTTCTACAAAAGCAGTTGTTTTATTAGTAATTATTACTATAGCTGTTCATTCCAAAACAAAATTCATGCATATTTTCTTTTTGATTATTAATTATATTATAGTTAATAGCTTATTAATACCAGTAGAGGATATTAAAAAAAGTAATATTACTAACTAAAAATATATTCTATGTTCTAAAAATATGAACACTATGCAATGGTTAGTTGCAATCCCTAATTTTTAATTTATTGTCGTGTTAGTGCATAAAATACTCAAGCAACTTTCACTAACTTTCACAACACTATACAATAAGCTTTGTTTGATAAACATAACTGTCACAAGACATCTAAACACTACATACACAAAGTAGATTACTACACAGTTACAAATTAATGCCAAAGTTAAAAACATACTTCATCAAGCACACTTTTACTCTAAGAATTAAATTGCTATTTAAAACAAAATGTACCTTTTGACTTAAACTACGAAATGTATAATCACTTCACACACATATAAGATTTGTATCCTACTAGCATGAATCAATGTTAATCATGCAATATAGAAGACAGACATGTACCTACTAACTGCCACTAATGAGGTTCATTAATATCATTATTATTAGTTAGTTAGATGTTAATATGATGACTGTTGTGGTTGAACATGACTCCTCTCATAGTAATAAAACTTACAATGTTAGTTTGTTCGACACGTTGGATGTTCCTCAATATTTTGATTAGTGACTTGCCTCCGAAAAACCACAAACAATTTTGTTTTTAGCATTAGTTTTAAACTAAACCATAATGTCTAAAGCCTAATTACAACAATGTAAGATAGTCATCAACATCATCATCAACTGTTTATGCCTATGGCCAGGTAAGTTTAGTAAAATGCCTCCATCTTCTGCTATTCTTCTACCACTCTTCCTCCTTCTCCTCTCACTTGAACACTTTCTGTTAACTGCTCCTCCCATCTATTTCTTGGCCTCCCTTGCGGTCTTTTTCCTACATACTTCATTTCCAACATTTTCTTCAGCATCCTTTCTTTTTCCATCCTCATCACATGCTCATACCATCTCATGTACTCCCTGTACCCCATCTTTCCCAGATAAACATTCCTAATCTTGTTTCTCCTCGTGGCAGCTAACATGCTCCTCACAACTTATTCCCATGGCCTCCACTTTCCTAGTCTCTCTATACATTCAATGTAAGATATCCCTTATTAAAAGTGATTTATGTGTGTGTAATTTGCCCCTCCAATCAATAATCTATATCATATAACATTATCTGAGCTAAGTTATAGAAAATTTAGCATAGTATATAGGTATACATTTTATGGAGGAATTGTGTGGTTTTCATTAAAAAGATGATGGATGGTTTCATTCAGATATCAGCAAAATAAAAACAGAAAAACGAAAGTGATTGTCTGGTAACTTCTGAAGCAACCAAAACAAATATGATGTATCTTTATCTGATTTAAATTATTACACTCTATAATTTCTAAACTATTGCGTAACTCTAAATTATCTATTAGCTTAAATGAGAAAAATACCTTTTCAACTTTAATCTATCCAATTAGATAAAAATGTAATATTATTAAAATTCAATCATCTAATATATTGCTATTGTAATCTTTATTTGCTATAGGAATCTTCTGAAAGGAATTGATTCCTTTGGTAGGTTTATTAATGAAACAATAATAACTGTAATGGTTAACCTATAATTAAATATGGCTTGTATTAGTTTGTATGAAAAATAAACAAGATAATTTTGTATGATGTTTAAAAAAATATTCTTTGGATTTGTTAAGATTTTTATCAAATCCTAGAAGGTATTTTGAAAATAATTCCAAATATTTTTTTATTCAAACAAGCAAAAGATAACATTATCATTCTCTTGCAAAAATAAGCCCTAAGATTATACAAATAATGATGTAATTTCCTAATGACACATGCTATTTTAACATTTTCTCAGCTAATGCAACTTCCTTTAGACAACAAAGATTAAAATTAAAGGTAAAATGGTTTGAGTTTTCAGATTAAACATAAATCGGGTGACACTACTTTATAGAGTAAAGAAAAATGAAATGTCATAAATATAAGATTTTTAAAAATATATTGAAATTTTTGCGGAATTAAATATAATAGCAAAATTCAACAATCAAAAGTAAATTTAAAAAAATTAACTATCACCCCACCGATAATATTTAGCTTATATTGGTAATACGGATAGAATCAGATATCACATTCTGGTGCGGGTTTTTTTTTGTATTCCACTTGAAAAATCAGTGGCAGTGAAATCAGCAAAATTGTATTAGCATTTTTCTCAAATACAATAAGATTGATTTTGTTTATGATAAAAACTATTAAATTAATTTAACTCCCGCAGTTATATCTGGAGTATATATCCAAGATTCGAAAGAATCACAACAAAAAATAAATTCTAATTAAAGCATGATTGTAATTGGTAGAGCCAATATTAATTATGTAGTCTTGTATAGTTGGTAAAACAACATATTTTAGTTTTGTTTGGCTAAAAAATAAACAAAATCAACAAATTGTACAAAAATAATCAAATCACTAAAAAAATTTGCTCTTTGTTGGTTTTATTTTTATAATGAAACAGATATTCAGTGTCACCAAACGTTTATCAAAAAACATGTTTTGAGTGGAATGCTAAAAGAAATCAAATTTTCATTTTCTTTATTTAATAAAATTGTATATTTCTAAAGACTCAAAAGATTCAACTCTGTATTTGAGATTCAAAAGAAAATTGCTAGATTCAAATTCGATAAAAATCAGATCTGTCCCATTTCTAATTATTTTATAAAATTATTCTATTGCAACAACTCAACATTGAGTAGTTAGTGTGTCTTGTTTATAATTATTTTAAGATGATCCAATATTTAATATTCAAACAAGCTTGCTAAGCATAGCCCTTCTTAATTCAGCTCCAATATTTGATAATATTGATGGTCCATAGTTCATATTGTTTCCAAACTCTTGTCCTCTTGTCTTGGCCAGTATTAAAAATTACTAACACTTTTTACCCTGTTTTATCATTATTGCTGTGTTTATAAATGCACACGAATATTATAGCCTAGTGTATAGACCGAACAAGTAATATGACACGTGCTATTAAAAAAAAATTAAAGCCACTATTACAACTTACGGTTACTTATTCAACTGTCAGTTCCATCCTCAAATGTCCTCCAGAATGAAATAATAAACACTTAGGTCTTCTTACTTGAAATATTTGAAAATTAACCAATATTTGAGTAGGGTAGTAGAACTCAATAACATGGAAACTCCCAATCTTAAAAAAGTTAAACTTCCTCTCAAAGAAGTCAACATTAAGGTGGATTGGTAGGAATTACGAGTTAAGGTAATTAGTTCTGCAGTTTTTATATGAAACTTTTTTTTTTCCAGCAAAATAAATCTAATATTTATCCAGTAGAAACATAAGTTTAATTTTTTTCCCCGTGGTGACCTTGACAGTTCTTGAATATCTATCAAGGGTGTCCTGTAATTTAATGACAACTTTTTCTCCTCATTTAAAAAGTTTATTATCTAATGTCAATATGCTAATGACAGATATTCAAGAACTGTTGAGATTACTTTGTAAATAAAATTAAACTACTATGTTCCTGCTGGAACATTTTTTTTTTTGGCTGAAAAAATTGTTTTCTATAAAAATAGTAAAAACACTGACCTTTTCTTACATACCTTTCCATCCCACTTTAAGGACTAAGGGTTTGATTTTAACAAAATAATGGTGTGATTAGTGATATTGTCGGAATGGTGGGAAACTATATTTAAAGTCCTTGTGAGACACACACAGCTCACTATTCTTTTTTGTCATTAGTAACATGATACTAAATTTTAAATTAGTACATACATTTTTAGATGTGGTGATATTAAGTTGAAAAATATTTCATGAATACCAATTATAAATATGTCTCTTTTAGGAAAACCTCTTTTCATTTTTTGAGCTGTTTTGTTATATTTGGAAGAAGGAAATGTGTAAAGAAACTTATAAAAGGGAACAAACACAATATGGCTTTTATAATTAAAAGAACATAGTTCACATTTTACATTGCTGTCATTGGACAAAGAGGTAATGGCTGCCTCTTGAAGAAAATTGATTATTACCACCCAATCCCTTGACCTAGGTTTCATTCTATCAGAACTCATCAGGAAAGAGTGTGAAACGTGCAATGCAACTTCCTAAAAGAGGAAACTAAAAAACAAAAGGGGGTATTCAGAGCAATGTTTTTCAACTTGGAGCTCACTTTTTCCCTCTTAATATTATAGCTACCTAGCACATTACCTAAAATTGAAAAATTACACCTGGAAACGAGAATCTAAACCGGGACTTTTTTCCAATTCAAAATATGTGAAATTTGAATGCAGGTATAGCCATACTTAATACAGTAAAACCTTGGATTGCGAGCATAATTCGTTTCGTAAACGTGTTCGTAATACAAAGCACTCGTATATCAAAGTGAATTCCCCCCATAAGAAATAATGGAAACTCAGATGATTCGTCCCACAACCCAAAAATATTTAGTCTAAAAATGATTAATACCTTTTTTATTTTCGTTATTTAAATGTAACTCTACTGTAATCAAATTTATTTATTAAATTTAATGGTGGCTGGTGTGAGGTGGACGAAAGAGATAGGAGGAGGTGTGTTATTGTTTAGGACGACTTTCACTGTCACTAACGGAATCACCGCTATAGGCCTATGTTGGTTTACTGGAATATTTTTCTTTTTGTGCGACTTTAACAAAGAACCTATCCAATGACACTGCTCGGCAGACAAAGCGTAACCATAGTACTACTCGTATTGCAAGATATTGCTCGTTTATCAAGTTAAAATTTATTGAAAATTTTTGCTCGTCTTATAAAACACTCGCAGACCAAGTTACTCGCAATCCAAGGTTTTACTGTAACTATAATAACTTGGCTATTTAACTCATTAGGTGTAGTATTTAAAACAAAAAGTGGCTTACATTGAGCAGTGATATACACTTTAGTGGAATATTCTAATTTGTGATTTTGCATGAAAATGATTGAGAAAATATTTATATATAATTTTTATTAACAGATGAATGTATTGACACTATGATGATAGGATTCTCAATGCCATAAGAATTTGGCTGAGATCTCCTAAAGAGGTCTTTGAGATGTGGATCTGTACAAATATCACAAAAGTCTGAAATAAACTACAAACCCTACGATATGGACAAGAAAGAAAGTTGATTTGGGCAATTTTTTGCCTGGGTACCTATCTAATTGAATTAGCTTAACAATTTTTATCTGTTTTTTTTAAATATGTAATTTACTGATTCCTATATCAGTTTAGAGAGTCAATAACAATGAATGTTGCTGGCAGGACTAGTTGCAAAAAAAATGTGCCCTCGATTTCTCTAACCAAGTAAATTAGGGTTGGATTAATATTCATATTTGGAAAAGTATGATAATGATTCCTAGAGGGTGCAGGAAAGATTGATAGGAAAAAATATAAGAATAAAGACACCTTAATTATGATATTTTATTCTTATTCTATGTATGTCAGCCTTTCATTATTTGCCATGTTAATTTTATCTTTTTCCAAAAGTTAAATGGCAAATGAAAATATTACATATACTTTAAATTCTTCCAAGTGATCTAAACTCATTCATTGAAGGGTTTTCAACATTAATTGTATTACATAAAAGATAGGTGAACTGATAAGACCCCAATAGAAACTGTAACTGATGGCCTAAAATATCTTGTTTCTGCTAGGGAACATAAGACCTAGTAGCGCTATTAGATCCTTGATATTTCCCATAATATCCTATTAAGGGCGAAAATATATGTCAATATATATTTTAATTAAGTACAAGCAGGCACCCTGCATAATAATACCGCAGATTTTTACCCTCGTCTTTAACCAAGAGGTTTTTTCTTGCTTATACTTCCGCTCAGCGGGGTAGGTTTGGTGGAATTTATCTTATGTCTGCTGGGAATCCCCTATCCTTCTCTAATCCATCATTACCATCAATCGTTTCCAGCCTTTGGCTGGGTCAATTTAGTAAAATGCCTCCATCTTTCCATCTTCCTCCTTTAATCGCTTCTATTCTACTCCTCTCACTTTCACATTTTCTGTTAACCGTCCCTCCTGTCTCTTTCTTAGTCCCACTTGTGGTCTTTTTTCTACATACTTCATCTCCATTATACTCTTCGGTATTCTCTCCTTTTCTATCCTCATTACATGACCATACTATATCAGCCTTGCTTCCTCTACTATCTCATGTACCCCCTGTCCCCCACTAATTAGAGTAATATATTCTTTTCTTACTTTCCTTCGTGTTAAAATGCTTAAGCTTAGGAGTGACACACAAGTACCCCACCTTAACTTAGCTTAGATTTTTATGTGAAGACCCGCCTCGGTGGCGTAGTTGGCTAACGTGCTAGTCGTGTTAAGCTCGACCGCCGAGGACGGGGAGATCGAGGTTTGAATCTCGGTCAGGTAAACTGGGGGTGGTTTTTCCTAAATGGTTTTCCACTCTCCCTCCACGCAAATGCGGGTTCACTTCCTCTATATTCAACCTTCCCAATTCCTAATCCATTAGCGTAATTAGTACTTAAGCGTATAACCCGAACGGGTAGTAAGACGCGGTGCTAAATATTATTATTATTATTATTATTATTATTATTATTATTATTATTATTATTATTATTATTATTATTATTATTATTATTATTATTATTATTATTATTTATGTGAAGGTAATAGTAGTAGAGTTGACTCTCACACTCAGCAGAGAAGGGTATATGGAGGCCTACCTTTCTGCTGACCAATTTAGCATCCCTAAATAAATAAACTTTTAATAGCCTTGCTCACAACTTCCCGTAAAAAACAAATTGATCTATGAAATGACATTATCATAGATATTGGATGATCAGTTCCAAACAATATTAGTGGATTCATAATGATAAGAAAAATGCCTAAATGACATATTTCTTTACTGACCATATTCCCAAATTATTAAGAGTAAACTACCCAAGCATGCAATGGTTAGGAAAGAGATGAAAACTTTTGAAACATCTATGCATAAACTTTTTTATTCCATTTGATTGAAAAATGTTATTTTTTTGGCACAAACCTAGTTATCCATTACAACAATCCATGCAAAGAAATAAATAAAGAAGAAAGAACCAATTAAAACATAGATTGAAAGAAATAGCAACAAGAAGAATCAATAGTAAACATTTATGTTAGTAACAGAATATATTTACAAAATATGCAACAAAATTACAAAACTGATATAATATCATTAGTATATTTGACTGAGTAAGTTAATTTAAATGTTGCCATCAATGTTATGCAATGTAATAACAGACAAAACACACACATCAATACACAATAAATTAATACTGATTTCACACATTTATAAAATTTATTGATAAGATTGTAAACTCTGATTGAGAAGTTCTATATGATAAATAAGCAATTTAAATAATATTTAGTTTTCATTCAACAATACAATTTTATATTGTTTCATTAGTGCTTTTTGAGATTGATATAAAATGAAAACAAATGATGTAAAACACTTGCATGGAAATCATGAAAATAATAGATTAAAGAGATGAAATACAATCTCATTTAAATAGAAAATGATATGAAATTAAAATTGCATATTCTATACAAATTTTCAATTCACTTTGAACGAAATATAAATAAAAAATTTAGAGAAAATATAGTATTTTCAGTTAGTCTAATCTTAGCCTAATTTGTGATTAACTTTCTAGCAACATTTTCTAAATAATAGCAGTGATAAAAATTGAGAAAAATCCAAAAGTAATTTTGATAGGGCGTGCAAAATTTCAACAAATCTGCTATAATTCTGACATTATAGAAAGTCTAGAAATTTCTTAAATATTAACTTTGAATAAAAATTAGTCAAAAAATTGCACTTCTTCAAACAGCAAAGCTTCAGCCTTAGTTTTAATATAAACTTGTGTGTAAACTTCACAATACCAAACCAAAATATTTGCTCGGTCTTCACATATGCCTAGGATTCATAGACCAAATAAAAATGGAATAAACTTGCTTATAAAGTCAATTACAGAGAAATATATTTTAAAGAGATTTATTATTCATGACTAATAATTGATGTAGGCAAATGTGTAACAACCAAACAGGTAATAAGATGCTGTGTGAAAACAACAAAAACTGTAGATGTATTCAGGTAGTAACTCAATTATGTCTTAGTTTGGTGAATTTGAAAATCAAGCTTAGAACTTCAATTTTTTTTCTTACATAAAAGGAAATATAGAAACCCCAAAGAATATAAATGAAAATCTGAATTTGGCAAATTATTTCAAAATTAGAGATTTTAAAGTGCTCCTTCCCAAACTTGACTGAAATGGGTCATTTTCATAAATAATTCAAAAATGTCTTGCACACCACTAAAGTTTAGTTAATATTATTTTTATGGGTGTTAAAAGTTTTAGAAATGTATCAGTTCCAACTTAGCTTGAAAAAAAAATCTGGCTTTGAAACAATTAAATAGGAAGCTAAATTATTTTCAATTATTGTCATTCTGAGCTATTATGTAGATTAAATCTAATCTTCAGGAAAATAATCTGGATTAATTTAACTGCATTTAAATTTAATTAATTAAATTGATCTATAAGCTTAGAATAAAATATGTCAAACAATTTTGAAATAAAACATTATCTAAATGGTATTTAGAACATCTTTTTTTTTTCCCCCAGCATAAAATAACAAAAGCATTTTAACTTTGATTTAAAAAACAGTAAACTTCACACGCCCCTAATTATTTTTTCTGAACGTTTAACTCTCACATTTTTCCAACTCAAGAAAATACTGTTCACACTAAGTGATTACATAGCATAATCCAGAGTAAACCCACAAAGTTAGCAGCCTCACGTAATTTCAAGACACAATGGGTACAGTAATACTCTAATAATACTTTTATGTAAAACATTACAAAAGTACAAGAAAACACATTAAAGCCATTTAAAAAATTGAATATTTATGGAAATATGTAAAGGTTGTTATGATTCTATATTCTAAATTAAACAATGACTTACCTATTAGTAGTTTCAAAGTACAATGAATCTATAAATCGAAATAGCAGCTAAAGCACCCCAAATGTTAATTTTGAGTACAGCTAACTCCAACAATACATCATATATGGATTAGTTAACTAGTTTTATGGCACAATATGATAAATAAAATCACCTCATTAGGCAGGGTAGGACTATGTTAAAACAAAATTATCAAACTTTCCTTTGAAAAAAAACATAAAAACATTTTTCACAGTAAATTTAAACCCATTTTCAAGTTAAGTAATATTATGTAAGAATAGCTGATTAAACTTTTTATACACATGCCTATAATGATGGCTGTTTGAAAAAAAATCCAAATGTAAACTTTTACAAGCCATATACAAATCAAACTACATAATTTAAGAACTACCTATTCTAAAATAATGTTTTTTTTAGGTATTGAAAGGGCCCACAAATTTTGCAGGGAAAGGTATTTTCACATACCACCCAGGGTTCTTCTACATGCCACAAACGACACAGGACTGATGGTTTTACTTTCCCTCTGAAGGAAGCTTTGCTACAGATTTCTATCGCTCAAGAAAAATCTGTCGACCAAAGCTGGGTTTGAACTCAGAAATATCGGTTCCTTTACCCCAAGACCACCGAGGTCAACATTTTCATTTTGAGGTTGTAACGAGGAGTTTAGCCCTGTGTTACAAACCAAGAAAGAAGTCACCAAGATGCAACAGTGCGAGAATCGGTTGACAGCTTTTAGAATAAACCCTATGTGTAAAAAACACAGTGTTGTTTTTTTTAGTTTGAGGTATTTAATGTTCACTTTCTGAACCAATTGATTATATCAGCACACAGCTTAACTAACTTAAGTCTAGACCAGACAAAACATCCAGCCCTTGTCTATTAATTTACCAGTGTGAAAGGGAAAACCCACATTTCACCATGCCGTTAATCAAACCCGGGACCCTTAGCTCAGTAGGCAACACACTAGCCACTAAGATTAAGGGTCAAACCACAGTTTAGTTAAAACATAGTTTGAAAAAAATAATGATAAAGACCAGGCTCTTGTGATCCAATTTAAGTGAAAGACTAGCGACAGATTGCTAATCAATGAATGACCAACATTTATTTAACTTTGTAGTGTTTGGAGGTATATCATGTTTTGCCATAAGATATTAGTATATTGTAGCCTATAATAAATAGCGCAGAGAGCAGAGACGTTTTAAAGGTATCATACATATACTCCATTCACGTAGGAATTACTCTCTGAAAGGTCTTTTTCCTACCAATATCCTACTATATATAGCTTTCTGGTAGGGAAAAAGCCTTTCAGAAAACAATTCTAAGATGAACAGACTTTACTCTTTAACACCCATGTAAAAAGACCAAAGTGTGGACTAAAATAAAATGATAAAATTATATCCTTGTTTTATTTTTAAATCGATTGTTTTTAAAAAGAGTTCAATAAGAGAATTGTAATTTAAACCGTTTGAAATATTTAATACATAATTTATAAGTTCCCTTAAATGATGGAATCAAAACTATCTTTTAGGTTGGAAGAACTACACCTACAAGACAAATGATTATATATATATTATATTATATTACTATGTAGGTATAAATAGGGGAAAATTTTGGCATTTTTTTAAATTACATAAAATAATGGCACAAATATATTTTCTAGCTTAAAAAAAAGGTGAAAGAAACTAATGTTATGAAAAAAAGAGGGAATATTTACTTGTGCTGTAATGTGTCAATTTCTTAATTAATTTGGGCAGTGACAAAGAAAAATTTAAAACCCAATTAAAATTTAGTCAATGCATTTTTTATTTTCCAATTACAAAATTTAAAACGTCTTTGCTACCACTACTAAATATTTTCTTAAAAAAAAGGCCAATGCAAATAAAAACTACGCTTCTTAATGTAGACTCTGCAAATCAAACCGTCCACCAGGAAGTGTCCTGACCTTAAAATTGGCAGGAACGTTGACGTAAGGCTGAGGTGACCTTACATTGTTGCCATCATGAGCCTTCTTGCTCATAAAATATTCTGCTGATGCACTTGAGACCTTGTCTCGAGAGCAAACAGCAGCCACCGCTGCAGCCATCTTCTCAGGTACTTCCATGGGCAGGGATTCAGGTGAGCTAGCATTGCTGCGGCAACTTTCAAAATCTGTAGATCCCACACTCTCTGGTTGGAATTCATCAAAGGATAAAGTTTTGATGTTTCGAAGCTATCTTCTGACATATCAATGGATTCATTGAAAGCTGGTAGCACATTTTGTGATACATTAGCAGGGTTTGGAACATCATTAGAAAAAACAAATTCAGATGTATCGACCACAGGTGTTTGTGGTTCTTCTTCGATTTTATCAGCCTCTAAAGTGGTTTTTTCCAATATTTCACAGGAAGAGGAAGTAGGAGAAGATGGTAAATGAGCAACCTCCACCAAAAGTTGGTTAGTTTCTACAGACATAGTCCCCGACAAATCCCCCATACCAGAAATATCTACCACCTCACACCCATTACTTACAGGCTCAACTAGACTAATAGTGTCATTCAAGGAAGAAGAAGAGTATGTCGTTAGAGAATTATAATTATCAAGAAGGGAAGCTGTGTTTACGGAATAAGTGATAGCAGACCCATCGCCAGAGGTCATAGGCAGCAAAGGAGAAGTAGGAAAATTTTCAGAACTTACAAAATTGTTGATATCTTCCACTTTTTGATAAGATGGCACATCTATATCTTTACTTGTAGCTGGTAGATTTGAAGCATCACAATCCACAACACTATTGAATTTTGAAGTATCTTTATTTATGTCTTGATCTTCGAGGGGGCTTTCTAAAATGTTCCTGTTCTTATGTATACTCTGAGTTCCGTGTTGAAACGCATCAATGCTATTAGCAACAGACTCGAGAAGAGGCGCCAAGTTTGATGTAATTGGTACAATTTCAGAGTCCTCCACAGGTTCGTCTGCCTGACTTACAGAACAGGAAACATCTGCTGTGTGAATTCCACTATCCTCTCTGTCTGTATCTCCACTTTGTGTTGAGAGTGCTAACATCTCCGTTGAGGAAGATGAAGGAGGATAGTTTCTAGTATTACTGCAACACTCCAAGTCCTCAAGACTTTGAACTCGCTCAAATGATGTGTCATTTTTTTGAGTCTCATTGGATATCTCAGCATCCAAATTATCGAGAGATCGATGAAACTGTTGTCTTTTTGTTTGATAAATTTCCTGTTCGGGATTCATCAATCTATCTGGATTAATAGTATTAGGAAAAAATAGTCTATTGTCCATTTCTTCTTCAAACAGATTAGTTTCTGTGTTTCTAAAGTTGGCAAGCTTTGTTTGGAAGCTCGGATCTTTATCGGGTGTTAGTTTACTTCCGTTTTCTCTATTTATTGCAGAGTCTAAATTTGAAAGTCTGTCTTTAATGCTGTGAGAAAAATCTTCAGAAAGCAGTTTGTTTGGGGATAGTTCTCTATCACTGTTTACATTTTTTTCTAGGCTCGACAGTCGCTCCTGAATAGACTGGGATGAGGAACTATCCCCAGTGGAAATTCTATGTATGAGTTTGGGAGACTCCTTCAAACTTATATTCTCTGATGATTTTTTGAACTGGGACAACCTGTCTTTAACCGAAGAAGAAACATCAGTGGAATGCCTTCTTTTGTTGCCATTTGCATCTTCATTATGTTTCTCTAAATGAGAGAGCCTGTCTTTGATGCTTTTTGTTTTAGAGAAATCCCCAGAAACCCTATTAGGTTTGGATGCTTCTGACTCGGATGCTTTCTCAAACAGTTCTCTACGTTTCAACACGTCGACTTTTTGTAGACCAAGTTTCTTGGTAGCGTCTGAATCTATACTACTTCTTCTTCGTTCCAGTGCTGAAAGCCTTTCTTCTATTTTCGCTGCAGACTCTTTCCTTGGCGCCACAGGAGGAGGTATCTTCTTTGTAGCACTTGTACCATTTGGTAGCTTTTCAGCATTCACATTGTTGGTTAACTTTTCATTCCCTTGATTTCCATTCATGTTATTGTTTATGTTGTTCATTGTCCTGGATTTCACACGTGTCTCTGTAAAGTTAACATAACTTTGTATAGCGCGTTCGTATGTGTACTCCTCGGGTTCAGGGGAAGATATTGTCGCTGTTGTTGATGTGTCATCATCGTGGTGACCATTCAAACCATTTTTTCGCTCTTCACCATTAGGAGTCTCATAGTGGTATTTGTCTAAGTGCTCTCTGCCATCCTGAAAATTGTGTATTAAAATTTAACAAAAATATGTAATTCCTCATTTATTTAGAGTGTAATTATTTTAACAATAAAATGTCAACTACCAGTACTCTGCATTAGTGAAGGCCTAAATAGAACCTTATTTGAGCTATATTAAGAACATGGCAGAGAGAATCTTTTAGAAAATACAAACATATTTGTTTGCAGTCAACATGAATAGCATTTTACTATGTTTTTATAGTTATTTTATAGATATTGGTAATATATATCAAAAGTGACATCTTCAGATCACATGGCATGATGTATGGATATATTACAGCTGTTTTAATAATTTTGTAACTGTCAGATTCTGTCCTTCCTACCGTGTTCTTGCTCTAAACTGAAATTCCTTAAAATACATTTTAAAACCCTCAGATTAACTCAGCGGCTTCCAACCTTGGGGTCGCAGCATGTTTTGGGTGGGGTCACAACTCTTGTTAAGTTTGTGGCTTTGTATTTAATTTTTTTAAAATTATTATAGTGACTATAGGAAGGGACAGAATTCAAAAAAATTTAACCAGTTAAAAGGATTAAAAAATGTTAAGTAACTTATAGGGTTCCTTTTAGTTATCCAACTGTGACAGTTGCTCACTGGATTAAGTTTACTGTAGCAGTCTTGTATTTGGGCAAGGGGCGCTAGCATAACTTCAAAAAAGAATTTTCCCTAAATGGTTTTCTCCTCTTCCTTCGGGCAAATAAGGGTTCATGTCTTCTAAATTATACCTACACCACTGGTGTAGTTAAATAAGGATAGCCAAATAGGTAGTAAGACGCAGTGAAAAATAATACTTTGGATTTGAACACTTGTAGTGGGTTATCGAGAGGTTGCAATGGCCTCGGAGACCAACACTGGAGTCAAACCCCGCAAAAGGTTGGAAACCACTGGATTAATTAAAGGGATTGTGTCAATAACATCAAGTGTTTTATCACACTGTTTAGTGTGATATGTCTTTTTAAATTAATATAGTAACAGCAATAAATTTAAAGATAATTTTAAAGCCATTCAAGTATTTAATAGACTGCAATAATTATGATAGTGCAAAGAGGTTTAGAATTACTTCCTCAAGAGTAAACAAATATACACTGGAAGTACTGTATTAAATTGAATGTACAGAGGATCAACCATCTTAGGAGAAATAGTGATCAACCATGCTAGGAAAAATGTGTATCATACTAGAAAAAACAGTTAATCAACCATGCTAAGAAAAATGTGTATCGATCATACTATAAAAAAAGAGTGGATCAACCAAACTAGGAAATAAGTAATCTTTTTATACAAAAGTTATAAATCAAGGCTAAGTTTTCAAATAAAGTCGCATCCAAGAATGCAACGGTGGTGGAAATCCTGTAGCTCTGAAGCACCAACAACTATGGTTGTGTCGAGTGCACGTGGTTAGAATTTATGATGACACATTTTTCTACATTGTTTGTCTAAATAAATATACCAAGTGCCTATTATTATTTGTATTCTTAATTTTGCTCTGTTGTTACCCAATACGAACAAAAATTGTTTACACTCCCACATAAACAAGCACATATCTTTTTATAGTGAAAATGAAAATTAAAGTATAATGAAGTAAAAAAAAGTTGTTTTTTTTAGAAATAGTGTGCAGCATGTCATGCATGATATATGTATGTATAAAACAAGGAGCAGTGTTGTGACCAGTAATTTACTAAACAATAACGTAATGTTAATGGAGATATTCTAATGTTTTGTATCCTCAAGTTAATTATAATTATCTCACTCATTTTACCTAGCTTATTCTTAAATTTTTGAGACGAATTTTACACACATTTAGTGCACTTTTTTTTATGTTAAATTTAAGATCAATGCAATAAAATATATTTTTGTTTGTTGGTAAAATATCTGACCAATAGAAAACATATAGATGTCAGTGTGATAACAACACATACAAAATCAAATATTGGCTTGTGGATTTAAGGCAATGAAATAAAATGGCTGTTGTATCAGCACACAGAAATTTTGAGTTAATGTGAGCTCAGTAGTTTTCTAGCCTATTCAGCCAATGGCTATAAATTAAAAAGGGCCCTTCTCTGGTTAACTGTAACCTTTTAAGAGACAATGATTCAAATACCTTTGGCTCAAAATGTAGTCTTTGTGTGACATAAAAGCAAAGAGGTACGAGTGACAGGTGACTCGAATTTAATACGATTGAAGTTTAAAATCCTAAAAACACCCACTTGTCTTATGTTCCTATAAAAACATAATACTAATAGAGGGGGTAAAATTGCTCATAGAATGATATCCGAGCCCTGATTTTTATATGAGGCCCACTTCCGACCCCCAACATTTATTGAAAGTCACCAACATTTTATTTTGACCCTAGAAATATATCCTATTTGATTTTTAGTTATAAAGTTCATCTAAAAAGTTATCAAAAGTTTTGTTTAATATTCCTTATAGATTACTATATAATTTTTCATTACAATATTAATTAACTGACTACGAATGTAAATACAATTGTAATATTAGCTTTTCCGCCACTGTGGCAAAAGGTTAGTTTTCAGATAACGGGCTTCTTATGAAAATGAACATTATATTCATTAATTGTTAAAATAATTCAATCTTGTGTTAGTACTCACCACACTAAGGTTGTCATCGTGGTTGTAATCCTCACTTATACTGCTCTTGCCGCTGGATGTTCCTATTCCAAGGTCACTCAGATCATTGGCATCTTCATCTTTAAAAACTTGAAGGCTTAACTTGCGGCCAGCCCGATTTCTGTTAAAAGTGCACAATGAACATGTAACGAGTTTCATAATAATGTCAAATAAATAATTTCTCTAATTTTGAACATTTTAATACATGCGTGAAATATTTAAAAATAAAAATACATCTTTGAAACATCAACAAATTATATAAGTTTAAAGGTTACATTTAAAATACATAAAAGTTAAAAGAGAAGTTTAAGGTAATGTTTAACTTGTGTACGCTCTACAAATGAATCCCACAATATACGGCCAGATTCAAAGTCAGACTTAGCGCACGTCAAATGTGGTTTGAAACCAAATATAAGACGACACCTACCTGGACTAAATGGAATGACAATTAATCCCCCTTACAAACTATGTGAGCGTGGCAACTTTTCCTGATTCATGTCGTTCCTGAAATATGTTTTAGACATTTTCCTGAAGTGAAAAATATTGTGTTTCTTTTGTGTTGTCATACAAATTGTAATAGTGATTTTAACAAGTTTAAAGAAAGTTAAGTACTATTGATATATTTCAGAGTTCAGTGTCACCATAAGTTAACAACAAATTGCATTACAAAGAAAAGTTTTCAATAAAATATGTTCTGTTTTGTGTGAATAAAACCAAACTTGACAACAATTTATCTATACACACATCATTCTTTTACTGCAAAGTAAAGTTCATGTCTAGCTTCTCCTGTTGTAGATCGTGTTATATTTTTTTCCCCATTCTTGAAAAATAAATAAATAATTGATTAAAATTAACTAAAATAATATAATAAATATATTTTTAAATGTACTTTTGTTATGTGTAAAATTTGAAGAAGCCTGCTTTGGTGGTTGAATGGTCAAAAGGTGTCACTCTTATAATAAACTGGGCTGCCGATGACGGGGAGATCAGGGTTGAATCCCGGTCAGGTGTACTGAGGGTGGTTTTCCACTTTACTTCATGCAAATATGGGTGCATTTCCTCTAAATTCAACTATCTTATCCCTTACTCATAAATTTAGAGTAGTTAAATACAAGCATATATCCCTGATGGGTAGTAAGACGAGGTGCTAAAAAAATGAGGAATCATTTTACTATAAATCATAAGAGCCAATGTTTGTATATTTTACTGACCTGTCTTCCATCATCTCGTTGAAGGTCTTACTGCGGCGTCGGTTGCGGTCGTGTTCCTCCAATTCGAGCTTCTTCACCTCGACCACACGCTCTATGATATGCTCCTGTCTTTTCCTTCGACTGCTTTTCCAGTTGTCCAAGTTCTAATTTCATGACATAAAAACACACTTAAAATCCCAATTTCACAGTTTACCTGTAAGTAGAGCCCTATATGAATGTTATATCTGTGACAATATCAAGCTGGATAAAAATGGATAAAGCATGGATTATTGATAAAACTCTAATAGAGTTGTATACAAATATTTTTTTTGTTTTATGAAATAATTGAAAAAATAATCAACAGTTTGCCTGAAACTGTGTGCATCAGTGGTGCACCCATGGGGCGGGAATCCCCGCTACCCTCCCCCCCTCAGACCAAAATAATTTTAATAGAAACTTAAAATATATCAAGTTGCACTATAAAACCAGCACTGAAAATGTTTGAATGAATTTAATCTATATTTTTTAGTATAATAGGCAACTAATTTAAACAATTTTCCAAGTTAAGATCACTCCAAATAGCTTCTAGGTGCAGTCAAATCTTTACTTTCTACTGGAAGGGTTCTGGACTTCTCTTTGGGATGGAGGGCAAAACTCTTTAAAAAAAAATCTTTATTTAACTAGCCGTTCCCCCCCCTCCACCCTACCCTCGCCTCCACCAAAATGTAATACTGGCTACAAACTTGATTATTTGCCCGCCCACACCCCTACCCCTCAAGTAATTTTATCAGTGTGCCACTGATGTGCATACACCTGTCGTGGAATAGATGTTAAGCAAAAGAAATCAATTAAAAATTGGATATTCATCTAACAGTATTATTTCTAACATGCCTTTTGGACATTTGTATAATTTAATTTAAAATTATACAAATATCGATTTTATGAATTTAATTTAGATTATTCTTTTATAAATTAACTGGTATTGTGGCTAAAAATCTTACGAAATGTTACAATTACCATGACATGCAGGTATTGAGCGAAGTTTTTAAATACAAATTTGTATTTGGAAATAAAACTGATAGTTTGCACTGTGTCACACTCTTCAACTTTGTATTTTGTAAAGATAACAATATCTGAAAGCTCCAGTAAAAGTTCCCCGACTTTCTACTGTCGCGTGAAATTCCCTGACTTTTTCAAGTTTTACTTGTTTTCCAGGTACATTATAATCAATCACTGTATCCATCTTTCGGCCGGGTCAGTTTGGTAAATCGCCGCTATATTCCCTTGTCTCTCCACCATTATTACTTTATTACTCTATCCCATGCTTCTCCCCTTGCTTCTTCTTCCCACCTTCTTCTTGGCTTGTCTAGTGGTCTTCTTCCCATATCCTTCTGCTCCAACATTATTTTCGGCAATCTCTTTCTTTCCCATACCACACCTCAGTCTTGCTTTCTCTCTTTCAGGGCCGGCTCTAGGGGGAGATTGGGGGTGCAGGGTAGGCAGTTGCCTAGGGCGGCAAATTCCGAGGGACGTCACAAATGTGATATTGCACTTTTTGTTTTTAATTTAATTTATTTACTACCTAATGGAATTTATAGCTTTAAAATTAGATTTTGAATTGTAAAGAGTTTAAATCTGTCCAATTTTTTACTGTAAGTTTTTATTTGCAAAAAGATTGTTGTTGAGAAATTGATATAAAAATAACATAAAATCCGGTTGATTTCTTCTCCTTCGTTTGTTTTCAGAACTAATCAAAAGAAAGGAAAGAGGTAAGGAGCTTGTGACACAAGCTAAGACCTGCACAAGTAATGTATGATCTGTACAGTCAAAACCGACGTGAGCAAACAGTAGATACAAAGAATTTATTGTTCTTACTCTTTGATGTAATTTTTATTTTTGTGTGATTGTTGTTTTTAATAAAAATAATGTTTTTTCTTATTTAAACACATTAAAAATTAGGTTTTTATTTTATGTTTTGAGAGGGGAGGGCGGCATTTTCGTTCATTGCCGAGGACGGCAAACGGTCACTAGCCGGCCTTGCTCTCTTTCAGGCATTGTACTGCTCTTTCTCGTGCAACCAATGTTTCTTAATCTATCTCTCCTGGTGACATCCAGCATGCTCCTCATGAACTTCATACTCATCACCTATACTTTCCTGTCATCAATTCAGGATGTATCAACCAATAAATATCATTACCAAACGAAACTAACACTTTATCTAGCTAATTAAATAATCATGAATGATAGGACAGTCTATCTACGATAGCAGTGTAGCTAACCGACAGCTAGCAGAAGTTTTTCCATTGCGAACATTTACTAGGAGTATTATTATAATTGTTTGATATCACTTTTTATAATAAAAGAGAATTACCAAGCACATAATAGCTATTTCTGAATAGGTTTACATTAGTGACTTTCAGCCAATGTTTGCAATAAAGAACCTAATGCTAGCTTACTAGCTAGCTGACTTATCAACACTCCTACCGTAGATGGGGTATACATTAGTTGATGTAGCAGTGCACACTATTTAAAATTAATATTATTACTAAATTATTCAATTTAGTAATTTTCTCCCAATAGGGATAATTTTGAAATGTAAATAAAAAGAGAAAATATAATAGCCTTAATTTATATTTATTCAAAAGAAAAATTATTATTTTCTAAATAATAAAAAACAGTGACCAAAGTTATACTCAATTAATGTAACATTATGGAGAAAAATAAATCTCCAAATACCAATTTTAATTTTATAGTTTAAAGCAAGCCTACCCCACACATTGTAAATTTCCATAAATGTTTATTTTTAAGGTAGCCCAACAGATAAAATGGGGTGTACAGTTTTGATGAACAAGGACACATAAAGTGTAACTACGCACCGACTGCCAATCTTCTTCTTCATTTCTGACCTCTTCTTTCAGTTTCTTGACTTCCTCCACCTTCTTTATCTGTTCCTGAGCAGCCTTATATAGGTTGGCAGGCCCCACCTTGATAAACTGCAGCGGATTGGCTGCGGGCTTTGACGCTGACACAGTAGCAGTGCGTGTAGGGATATGTTCTACGCTCTCAGAAGAAAGCTGAAAAACACAATAAAACTTATTATTATTATTGTTTGCACTAATGTCAGCTATGGTTATCAGCTACTTAAACCATCCAACCGAAGGTAACAGGATGGAAGGGTGAATTTTAAAGACATGAACCAGTATTAGCCTGAAGAATCTTGTAAGGGAGGGGGGGGGGGGGTATTTTAATGCAGTCAATTGGAATCAAACTCCCAGCCTCCTAGGTGGACAGGACAGCAAGCATGGACAGAATCAAGCAAAAGTAAAATGCATTATTTTGAAAGAAAATTAAAAATAAATTAACTAAATCAGGGCAGGTCTGCCCTCGTTGCTGAAGGCGGGAACTAGTTGCTATAGGATTACATCCTAGAGAGCTATTCATATTGTTGTGCAGTCTTGAAAATGTGATTAGGATAGTTTCGAAATTTGCTCTAAGTGGGCGGGGTAGATTGGTTGGCGTCTTGGTATGGAAGGAAAACTTTTTTTTTATGAAAATGGAGTGAGATATTCCTTATTAGATGTCCAACTAAAAGTTGGCGCAGCATTATTCTTTAATGTTTAATCAAAATATCTGTATAATTTGATTATTATTATTATAATATGGGAGGCGCCGGTGCATATTGACATCCAACTGCCTCTCAGTTACAAATATTACGTGTTGGGTATGTCTTGATAGCCATACCCTACAAGTGATTAACACTCGCATGCCATTAGAGCGGCAAACACCCTTTAATTAAAGCAGAAATTGTTGGAAAAATATACAAGTACAGAAACAATTATAAACATTCAGTGACAGTTTACTTGTTTACATCTAAAATCTAATTGAACACTAAACGCTATTTCATTAAATACATTTTGAAATTAAAGCTATTGGTTCACGCAACATTAATAATTAGAAAATAAACTATTCAAATGTTTTGACGTCAATGAGTTTCGATAAATTTGAATTTCGCACCTTTTATCGAATATTTTTATGTGTGGCGCCATCTGTGGAGAAACTAAAGAACTAACAGCCCGCGATTTACAGTATGTTTATCTTGTTGTAAAACAATTACTTGAAAAATATAAATGATCAGCGAAATACTACAATGGACTTCACCAATGAAAAGAAAGAAAAAAAATCAGTTACTTTCAAATACAGTCCGTTCACGTTAACTTTGACCTATCTTGACAATTCAAACATTATTCTAAACAGTGCTGTATTAGTCCGCACCTATTCTTGCTAACCGTTCGGGTTATACGCTTGTGAATTAATTACGCTAATTGCCTTAATGATTAGGACGGTCATATTTAGAGGAAATGTACCCGCATTTTCGTAAAGGGAGAGTGGTAAACAATTTTGTAAAAAAAACTCTCAGTACACCCGACCGAGATTTTTAACCTCGATTTCCCCGTCATCGGCAGTCTAACCTACTACAAGAGTAGTGCGTTAGACTATGTGGTCACCAAAGCGGGTTTAATTTAATTAAATTCTGGTCCCCTCCATACGGACATACTCGTAATTATAAAATTTAACGCAAATTTTGGCAAAATGTTCCATTAATATTTCTTTTATATCCTTTATTTGTTTAGATTCAGTACCACGAGAGATTTATTAAAATTGGTAGCGAACCTTAATTACTTAAACGAAAGAGCAGTTGAAAAGGCAAGGAACGCGTGTGGCGAAAATTTGAGAAATACTGTGCAAATCTACCCGGTCTGAGTACTCTCAATGTCGTCTCGAAATTCCACAACAAATATGGTTAACAGCGCACTCAATACATCATAAAATAGTTTACGACAGCTTTTTTTAAAAAAAAACCTTGGACTTTTCAGCATTGTAATAGTACTAATTCATTTCCAGGTGACCAGCCTAAAATTATCGTATTTTCCATTCCAAGGTTGTTGCTAATCGTGTCGATAACTGAATTGATGTTTTTAAGAGGAGTGTAGGGTACGCGAGAAAAGGTCACGTGTTTTTGCAATTTTTATAACAAAACTTTTTTTTTGCCAAAATAAATAAATATTGCTCCAGTAGAAAGATAGAATTTAATTTTCTTCACATGGTGATATCAACAGTAAAGATGTTGAATATCTGTCATGAGCATAGTGGCAATAGACGAGAAAATTTTTAAATGAAGAGAAAATGTCATTAAATTCCAGGATACCCTTGACACATATTCAACAACTGTTGAGGTATTTCGCCTTAACTCGTGTTCCCTACACTCCCACCTTAACCACTGGCGCTTATGATATTTAAGGACCTATTTAATAAAAAGGGAGTGTACATATAGCTCCGGAAGTTCCGAACTAGAACAGTGAGAGGTGGAGGGAGAGGGGCGGAGTCACGCGCGAGTGAGTTGTCACTTCCGAGAGCTTTGAATGCGCACAAAGGTAACTCGATGCAACCTTTGGCAACATCTACCGACATGATTTTACGGCAGGAACTTGATTCATTTTGGCATGTGCTGAAACCCACATCGATGAGCTAACTCTCGCAACAGACTGAATTGCCTGTGACGGGGTGGTCGGGACTCGACCCCCCAGTTGGGTAAACTAAGGGCGATTTTTTTTTCCCCAAAATTGTTTCTCTCTCTCTCTCCACGAAAATGAGGATGCATTTCCCCTCTGTTAATTTGTATGAGCTAACAGGTCATTAGTTGAAGTTTGGTGGGCTGGATGAGCCCATCCCTGCCCCTCCCCGCTGATAACTGTCTCGCACACTCGACCAACAGTCCAGGAGACCCTGGTTTGACTACGGCAAAGATATGTATTTGTTACATTGGAGTTCGTTCTGACAAACAATTTGCTTTATAAAAAGGCATAGACCTAATGTCTTATGTTAAATTAGTTTACATTTAGATAATTTGACTTAACTTTTTCATATTATTTAAGAAATTTAACGTGCACTTTCTAAACTAGAGATGGGTCGATACTTTTCACGATACCTCGATATCATCAATACTTGGGGGTATCGAGTATTGAGTGGGTCATTAAAAATAGTATCGAGTATTGAAAAAATAAAGATATCACAAAAAATCCTTGTAAAAATAGAATAAATCGCAATGAAATCTATTAAAAATTTGTTTGCTAGCCCACGGCAATAGAATATAGGGATTGTAGTGTCGCCACACTTAATTGGTATGCTACAATATGAAAAACAAAAAAACTTGGCGATAATCCATCAAAAACTGCGGCCGCGGTGTAGAACCGGCATAGTACTTACTACTACTCGGCTGCCTGGTATCACAGGCCTACGCCCGATGCGATATATCACGTGTCACGTCGTGAAGCGGTTCTTTGGACTTTGTTTTCCACTGCCACGTGCATAACGACAGTAGCAGCCAATAATAGCATGTCAAAGAGGAGGTGTCAAATCTAAAAGGAAGAACTTACAGCCGATTACACGGAGTTTTGAGCTGATAAAACGGATTATTTTCTACATCGCGGCCGCTCAGTGTTTGCGTGGTTTTTTTTTGTTTTTTTTTGCGTCGAGAACGGGTAATAATAATTAATGTGAGTGTGGTTAATCCTATCTAATGGGCTGTATCGACATTAGTATTTGTATCGAGTATCGTGAGAAAATTGTGTTATCGATATCAAGTATCGAAAAAACGGTATCGACCCATCTCTATTCAAAACAAAAGGATTATATCAGCTGTGATTTGCTACCATAGTGATAGTTGGTAGCTTGAAGACAGGATAGTTTGTACACTATTTTGTAACATTTTATTTACAGTGCAAATAACTTTGATGTTTTAAGAAATGTTTCATGTCACTTGTGCTTGTAATAAAAATAATTTTTATAAGACGATTTATTCGTTTGCTAGAACCATACTTTCTCAGCATTTCAAAAGTAACCACGTAAAGAGAAAGCTACAATGGTATATTTGATTTGTTCTAGAATCTTAAACAATGGCTATAATTTCCTTACTACGGTTGCCAGTATAACTAAAATAAAAAATTAAGTACTTCTTTACTCCCCAATAAAATAATACGCACGAACAACGAGCGTGCAAAATATACTAGAGCTATCAAGATGTACGTTTTTTCAGCACCACGCATTAATACCTGTTCGGGTATACTATATTATATACTAATTACGCTTGTGGGACAGTGGTGAGGTAGAAGTGTACCCACATTTACGTGAAGGGAGAGTGTAAAACCACTTAAGGAAAACCTCCCTCAGTAATCCAATTAAGGAGTGAAATCCTCCAACCATCACAGGCAAAATATGTTTCAATTTTTCAATAAATGTTATTCAAACCGCGCCAGTGACGTAGACAGGGGAAGGGTCCCTCCCCCCTCTCCCCGATAACTCGACTCACAGGCGTTAACTCCCTCCATGTTGCCTGTTTGAATTTAAATAGTTACTTAAGTCTGTTTTATTTCATTTTGAACTTTTACTTATTGTTCTTTGTGTGTTTTAGTTTTTTTTTTCATTTTTCTTTTTGTTCAAAAATGATAACATTTTACTATTATTATTAGTGTTATTTTATAGTTATTAATATATCCATCAACCAACCAAGGTCAACGGATTTTTCTTGAGCGATAAAAAATCCGTAGCACAACTTCCTTCGGAAGAGAAGTAATGCCGTCGGTCCCATGTCGATCGTGGCATGTAAAAGATCCCTAGAAGGTATGTGAAAATACCTTTCCTGGCAAAATTGGTTGGGCCTTTCGCCAATAAAATTATAATGTGCTGATATAATCAGTCTGTTCAAAAGTGCACGTTAAATAAATTAAATAATATCTATCAAAAGTGACAGATGCATGTCACATGATTTGAAGCATGAATACGTATGAGTAGATATAATAAGAACTTTCGTAATCGTCCGATTAAATTCTTCATAAGAGAATTGAACTGTACACTACGCATTATTAGTATTATATCAACAACGTACCTGGCACATAGCTACGTTTCAAAATAAATCGTTACTATGCGTGATATAAATCTTATTCTTATTGTGAGGTGATATTCTTGACAGCTCACCTGTCGTAAGTTTGTGTCCGGCAGCGACGTGTCGGATGAACTGCTGGCTCGACGGTCCCTGTACGGAGCCACCGAGACCGGCACTCGAGGGGAGCCGGTAGTTCCGTTACTGCCCGGCATAGTGCTAGCTGTCTCTCTCTCTTCCTTGCTTATAGATGACACGTTCTCTCTTCACATCACGCCTATGAATAAACAACGTGAGATTAGATCATGTTTATTTTTTATTTGAGAGGTTGTAAGTAAGGGATTAAGGTGGTAACAGAGAGTTTTAATTAAGTGGTGATTAGGTTTTAATAATGCGATTAATGATTGCGATTTTTCCAATTTAATTTAATGTAGTCCTCAAGGCCGTAGTCAAGTTTTTTTTGAGGGGGGTTTAATCCCCCATCCCAAAATTTTATAACAAAATATATATGACTTTATTTATGGTTCAAACAATATCGAAATTATGATACAAGTACAAATTAGGGGGCTGTGAAACCATAAAAAACACTTCAGAGAGCTTCTAGAACTGTTTATCATTTATAATTTTTTCTAGCTTCTGGCAATTGGTTGATGTGACCACCAAACCCCCCCCCCCCCCCCAAATTATTGGCCTTGGTAGTCCTTTAGCCGTGGTAGAAGCTGCGAAAAGGAAGAGGACGCGGAGATGAATCGTTTGCTCAAACTCAGAAGTGTGAGAGTCCAATTTCACCCCCCCCCCCTCCATCCACCAAAAAAACCTTCCCATTGTAGTAATCCAGTTTACTGCAAGCTCGATGTCTTAGACCAGGGGTCGGCAACCTTTTTTGATATCACGGGCCATATGGGTAAAAAAAAAGATTGGTGGTTCAGATAAATAGAGAGCAAGAAATTTCAACTTTATATTTCTAATGAACACAATTGCTAAATATTTTGTGGACCAGATAAAATCAGTTGGCGGCTCGGATCCAGAACGCGACCATTATGACTTAGACTATTCGACCACCATTTATACACCTGAATTTCAAATATTCGACCGGTATTTGAACAGAAGCCTCTTTAGAACGCTCGGAGGTTTATTAGGTCGAAAGGACGAAACGTGATCAAGACAGGTGGCCAATAAGGGATACGGATTTTCGGAGGAGTAAGAGATTAGGCATACACCTACACACGACAAAGCCGCCTATATGAAAGTTTGAAATCAATACGATAAGGTGCAGTTGAAAGCTGATTAGATGGCTGGCCGGAGGAATGAGTATACTTTTACATTTATAAGACCTCAAAAGAGGCTAGAACATATAAAGCAGAGGTGAGCAAAATTTCTCCCAGAAGCCCACATCGAAATCTGTATGATCTCTAGCGAGCTACATGCGACAAAAAAAATCTAGTATGTTATGACTCATTTTGCTTCTTAGTCTAACTAAATGTTAACATTTTTTTTTAAATCTAAAATATTATTGAAAGTAAGTAGTAGTTATAATAAAAGTCAAGACTTAGATAAATACCATAAAAGTTATAAATATAATCTAAAACAATCATCCATCAAACAAAATATTCAATCCTTAATAATTGATAGTGAGGATGCCATTAACCAACTACCTTCAGATGGCAAAAATCTTATCAAAAACATGGTCGCCAATCAATTACATAAAATAATTTCCAATCATAATAGACAAAATAATTTACCAAATCAAACTAAACATATTTAAATCCAACAACATAATCAATGTAAAAGCTGATAAAGGGAACACCATTGTCCTTATGGATAAGAATGATTACATCTCCAAAACCCTTGAGTTCATTAAGAATAACAACATTAATTAACTTAAAAACTGGCCCAACCCAAAAATACAAAAAAACAACTCAAAAACATTATAAATCACCTTTAATGATACAACAAAAAGATTTCTTCAGATTTTTCAACATGAAGCCCCAAGCCCCCACCTTCACTTCACTACCCAAAATTCACAAACCGAATATCTCAATCAGACCTCTAGTCAATTATCAAAATGCACCAGCATATAAACTTGCTAAAAGATAGCCACTTCATAAACTTGCCGCCTTCAATAGCCTAATCCAATTATAAAATTGAGCTAGATACAATCAAACTAATAGCCATAAATAACCTAATAGTTATTCTCACTCCACTATTTACAAAATCCTAAAAAAAATAGAAAAGCAAACTAAGATCCAATAACTTCTCTACTACCCTTACTAATGAAAACCTAAACAGCTCAAATCGAAAGGAAAAAAAAGGGTTAAATTCACTTACACCCATCGTATCACAAATATCTTCAAAAAGCACAATCCTAACATTGCTTTTTCTACTAACAATACAATTAAGAAAAATCTTAGTAACAGTAATTTAAATAAAAATGAAAGGGTGACCCGGCGGTTTAGGGGTAAGATGTCAGACTTCTGTGCTGGGGGTCCGGGGCTCAATCCTCTGATTGCCAAACCCTTAAGGGGCCTGGAACAGTGGCATTTTGGAGGACCCCCTTTCACAAAAAAAAAATTGCTTTATTTCTTTTTATCAACAGAATGTTTGAACTATGCTCATAAGAAAAATACGAAAGTTTTCTTCAAATATAAAAGTACACCTCTCGAGCTAAACGGGGTGTACATTATTCTTATATTTACATTGTTCACCTTTAAAAGAAACGTGTTCGGATGCTTAGTAAAAATATAAGTACGAATGTGTTGTACCATTTATTTTAACAGATTCACTACAAAACGCTCTAAATATAATTGAGGAATGTTTGAGTGATTTTGAAGCTTCAGAACGGTCTTTTCATAAATAATTCCGCTGTGTAAATATGTTTCCCTCCTTGAAGTAGTCGGCGCTTTTAAGTGTATGTGAGGTACGGGGGGGGGGGGGTTCTCTACTTGCCACCTCTCATCCTGAAACCACGTCCTCAATAAAGATCCCATTTTACGACCGTGTATTTACTGTCGCGAACAACGCATGAGCTCACCCCTTCACACGTAAATAGCGTCATGTTTATGAGAGCAAGGCCAGGTGATTCTTCAAGGTCATCGCGATACCCCCTGAGGTGGCAGTAATACGAGTCTCCTAGACACGTGTGCACACGTGGTGTTATGACTATCACACGCAGGAGTGTAGGAGAGCAAGCGTGCGTGAGGCTGAGCCCCCATGGGAACCTCGCCTTGCGCCCCAGAGAGCTGGTGTGCCAGGGTCTGACGGGAATAAGGACGTAACGCGAGTTAGAAGGATTCTGGTAGAACATTTTAGAAATACAAACTTATTTTTTAACATCGATAACATGACAACATTATTATTCTTAGTAGCTCACTTCCTCCATGTTCTTATTATCTTTGGATTTCAAGTTGAAATATCTACTATTATTTCTCTTTGGATTTCAAGTTGAAATATATCCTATTATTTCTCTTTGGATTTCAAGTTGAAATATCTCCTATTATTTCTCTTTGGATTTCAAGTTGAAATAACTCATATAATTTATCTTTGAATTTCAAGTTCAAATGTCTCCTATAAATTCTCTTTGAATTTCAAGTTGAAAATCTCCTCTAAATTCTCTTTGAATTTCAAGTTGAAAATCTCCTATAATTTATCTTTGGATTTTAAGTTGAAATATCTCCTATAATTTATCTTTAGATTTTAAGTTTAAATGTCTCCTATCATTTCTTTTTTAATTTTAAGTTGAAATGTCTCTTATAATTTCTCCTTGGATTTGAAGTTGGCGATCAAGTTAGAAATAGATTAATACTACTATATTAAATACTAATTATATCCATAGAGAATAACCGTGTTTCACGTTGTTTAAGACGTCAGTCTCGCAATATATGTCAAAACTTTTATATATACGCCCTAGGTATTATATCGATTGTTTTGAATTTTAGATTCAAATCACTGAGATGAGTTACTAAACGAAACACTTCTAAGCGGCCGCCATATTGAAACGAATAGTCAGATCGAAAAACAAAGGGCCAAATGTTCAAGGTAAAACAAGACCTCAATATGCTCGAGCAATTATTTTATACTGGTGTTTTTTCTGCCCATGTGGTCTAGTGGTCAAAATTCCTGGTTACAGATCCTGAGGTCCCAAGTTCTATCCCCGGCGCTTCCAGATTTTCTGTAAGGCAGTGGATCTGGAACGAGGTCAACTCAGCCTTGTGAGGACAAATCAGGAGCTACTTGAATGAAAAAGTAGCGGCTGTGGTCTAGAAAAGTGAGATGAACGGCCAGAAGGTTCGTTGGGCTAGCCACATTACACCCTTTTTCCGCAGAAGTTGGAACTATCTTTGCCAACAGATGATGGCGACTCGGTCGGTATGGCTTGATTGCGGGCTGACGCCATGGAGTTTTTTTTTCTTCTATCAAAAATGACCACTGCAGCTTGTATGAATAAACGAAAGTGGATTTAGTAACGTTTTGTAAATGTCAGATATGTTCTCTCTACCAAAATTCTACCATGCAAAGAGGATTCTCATAACAAGTAGGATGTTTCCATGCGTAATTCAGTACTTAATTAAGTACAAGTCTACTGTTCCATGGGAACGACCATCTATCTTGATTACTATTGAAAAAACAAGTAGGCTAACTACCATGGAAACTTGTGCTTGATTTGTTAGTAGTACGGGTCATAGTTTTCACCTATTTCTAAACAAACGCATGCGCATATATATATATATATATAGTCGAATAGTCATCATGATAGTTGAACGTTCACATGGCAATAGTCTACGTGCACCTGATTAAGTGTACCAATAAGATATAATTATGTCATCGATGTTGGCCATAAAAAGTTTGTATTTTTTAAAAGTTTCTTCTGATGAAAATTCTGCTGTAGAAAAAACCAATGCCTGGAAACCCCATCCCGGTTATAATATAATATTTAAAGTGTGTTTTGCCTTTTTTTAATGTATTTTTTATTTTGCGATGCTCAGCTTCAGGTCTGGTCTGAAAGGTCTCTCCTTACATTTTGTTCAAGCGGCCGCCACCTGGGACGCTTACATACCTTAGCAACGGTGGATTGTGTTTTCTTTTTATCCCTCTTTTTTTTTTATGAACTCACGGAAGCGCAGGAGGGGAAGAAACCGCGGTGGTTTGTAGCTCGGCCGCCATTGTTCTTCTTGTCGGCCTTGCCCAAGGCTGTTGAGAAGGGGGGGAGTTCACGGTTGCGCGAGGAAGCCTCGGTAACAGTAACTTGGTTTAAATATTAGCTCAAGTCGGTTTACTTCTTCAAACCTCTTAGACCAAATCGCTCGCTGCACGTTCATGTCTATACGAACGTATTTCTTTTTAGAGCGACGTGACCGACGAGCAAACACCCCCTCCCCTTCCCCCCCTTCGGACCGGTAGCGGAGTGATCCAAGGCGTTAGACTCGCATTGTAATTGGTCTCCAATGACAGGAATGTGGGCGTTCGAACCCCGGTCACACGTATTATGGCCGGGTTTTCAAATCACTTCCTCTTAAACTACCTTCTTATTTCTTCACCCCTAAGTAATACTTAGCACCGCGTCTTACTACCCGTTCGGGTTATACGCTTAAGTACTAATTACACTAATGGGTTAGGAATTGTGAAGGTTGAATATAAAAGAAGTGAACCCGCATTTGCGTCGAACCTCAATCTCTCCGTCCTCGGCAGTTTAGCTCAACACAAAACTAGCGCGTTAGCTAACTACGACACCGAGGCGAATTTCACCCCAAATATAGATTAAGTCGTTTATAAACCATGTCACACGTGCTAAACAAAATTACTGCTGGAATCGATCATATTCTACTGTCTGAACCTGCTTCAGTGGTCGCATGGTGGCGCTTTACTCTCGCAATAGACTGGACTGCCAATGGCGGGGAGATCGGGGTTCGAATCCCGGTCGGGTGTATTGAAGGTTTTTTTCCCCAAATGGTTTTGCACTCTTATCTCTCCATGAAAATGTGGGTGCAGGTACTACTATTCCTTTAAATTAAACTTTCCTGAACCCTAACACCTTAGTGTAATAGCCCCAACGCCAAGGTTTCCAACCTGGGGGACATGCCATGTTTGCAAAGTTCAAATAGGGATGTAAGAGGTTAAAATTATAAATAAAAAGTCTTAAGATACTCTTATGCTCCTTTTGGTTACCCTACTGTGAGTGTTGCTTGCTGACTCTGAATGCTGTCGCAATCTCGTGTTTAGGCGAGTGGCGGCTGTTCGCAGGGTAAACTATCCACTGGGCTCGTTGATTCTTTTTTGAGACATCTTAGTCACATTCGTATAATCATTATAAATAAGCCATTTATAATAAATAATTCAAGCGCACTGGCTTAACGTCACGCTCGCTTGGTTTGTCGGTGATGAGGTCCTAGAGGTCCTTAACGGTTTCCCCCTTCTCTCTCCAAGCAAAAGGTACATTTCCTATCAATGTTACCCAACCCACAAGTGTAATTAAATGAGGATAGCCCTGACCGGTGACCAGCTTCAGTGAAAATAATAATTTATAAACAACTTGGATATGAAAGCACACTTGTAGGTTATCAAGGGGTCGCGATGGTCTCAAAAAACCAAAGTTTTGGTCAAACTCTGCAAAAGATTGGAAACCACCGCCCTGACGGGTAGTAAGACGCGGCGCTAAAATACAAAACAAAGCGTAAGATCGTCACAGGTATGCCCTAATCGCAAAGAAATGGTAAATACACTTAACCTTGAATATAACACGAGCTCGTTACTTGTGGTATGTGTGAGCTTTAGACCGGCACACCCATCACACTATTATCTGTTCCCTTCACGATTCGCAAACGTCGTCCACACGTCCACGTGACTCGTTGACAGGTTCGTATTGCTCCGCCCAAAGAGTTGACGAGAGTTATAATATGCATGACGTCATCATACATCTTGGCTCAGTCGGTAGAACGTCTGCTTGCCAAAATAAATACTTGAGGTGTACGGTTATGCCGAGATCACGATAGATGAGCTGTAGATTTGCACAAACATCACAAAACTTCTGAACCGTCAGCGGGACTTTCACTAGAAACCCTGTGAATTGGCGGACGAACTACCGAAGAAGTCGTCTGCGTGACAACCGGTGCGGGTTTTACGGATATAACCACGTCACATATCCGTGGATTTGCCGGTAGCATAAATTTACGTCCGTTTTCCACCATCATTATTTAGAGGAAAATGAAATTGAGATCACTGGAATCATTCTAACACGTGATTAATAATCAGTTATCAATCTAATAAACTAATGTTTTGATATTAAATTAATATAATTTAAGTATTAGTACTTTCATTTTCGTTTTTTTTATCAGGTGAAAGTCCCAGAAAAATTCATTAAGATGCATTGTCTGGTCTTGAAGGTTACCCGGTTAATTAGGAGTGACACAGGTTTCTAAGTACAAGCCATCTTTGATCAAAGATTAATCGTGAAGCTTGTCCGGTTAATCAGGAGGGACACAGGTTCCTAAGTACAGGCCATGTTTGATCAAAGATTAATCGTGAAGGTTACCCGGTTAATCAGGAGTGACAAAGGTTACTAAGCACCAGCCATGTTTGGGCAAAGCGGGATAATTAAGGTGGGGGTGTAGGTAAGGTGAGAAAATGTGAGTGTTTTTGCAGTTTTTATAGCAAAACAATTTTTTGGACAAAATAAATAAAATAATACTACTTCAGTAGAAACAGAGAGTTTAATTTTCTTCACATAATAATATCAACAGTTCTTGAATATCCGTCAAGGGTGTCCTGTAATTTAATGACAACTTTTTCTCTTCATTTAAAAAGTTTCTCATCTATGTCGCTATGTTCACGACAAATAATCAACAACTGTCTGTATCACCGTGTGAAGAAAATTAAACTCTTATGTTTCTACTGGAGCGATATTTGATTTATTTTGGACAAAAAATCTTTGCTATAAAAACCGAAAAAACACTATTTTTAACTCGAGTTCCCTACACTCCCATCTTGGTACTTGCACATGCAGGATCGCGGACCAAGGCGTTGGTCTTGTCTCATCTGGTTTGACGGAGACGGGGGAGATTTATGTTATAATCTCGGGCGGGTCTCCTTTCAATGAACGCAAATTCGGGTGCACTACCTCTAGGTCTAACTTTCTCGTTTCTCTCCACCTCATAAGCGTAAATATGCGCACAGCCCGGACGAATAAAAAAAGAAGTAATAAAACAAGTCGAGTCGAGGACGTTCACCTCGCTTTTAGAATTTGACAACTTTTTTTTTTGTGAAGCTTCATCTTGAGTATGTGTGCCACAGAATGGAGAGCAAACCCGTGACAGCCAATCAACGTCACGCCACAATATGACTGACGTCACTACGGTCGCGGGAAGAAGGGTAAAATAAATGAAGGGGGAGGGGGGAGAACAAAACGTGTCAAAATTCAAAAATGTAAATTAACAAAAAGAACCTACTGTCACGTAGGAATGTGACCATACTATTATGAACACAAAGAGTGCTCTTTTTCTTGTAAACGTGTTATATGCTAATTACAACAACAACAAAGGTATACACGACAAACTTAAAGAGAAATACAGTCATTTCAGTAGTAATATCTTACGTATCTAAAACCAATCATTATTATAAGTTTACGTGTAAAGAAAGTAATGCCAAATAGGTTTTAAATAAATATGTCGTGTAATACTTTTTTGTTTAAGTATAGCCTCAACCATACTAAATTTCCCAAACGGGTTAATCAAAGCGTGTAACTAAACGCTCTCGACCAAGGATGAAACAAGTATATAAAACCAAAATCACAAATAGATGCTACGCCTTAAAGCTTCACTACGATATAAGGCTATGGTATAGGTCTAAAAAATATAGCTAATAACGATATTTGCAACTTACGATGTCGAAGTTATAACGGTAATTTACTTGGCAATAAGTTACACGTAGCTCGCCCGCAAATTATGTGAAAAGTGTGACACTACTGTTTGAAGGGTGGTGAATATTTAAGGCGTAACATCAATATGTGAGTATTTTGTTTTTAAAATAGTAGCATGGTAAATACAAATGTAATTGTGATAATTGATAACTAAACAGCGTGATTATAAAAATTATAATACTAGTGCCATCTGCATGACCGATCACAGGTATTAACAACCTTGGTTAGATTCCAGGATGTTATACGTCATGGCGCTTTGTGTGGGTATGCTGTTATGTGTGTTAACGACATTGCCTGCTTGATGAATTCGAAGCTATTTTGCGAAGAGGGTTGCATTTGAACTTGACGCATCTAAGCAGTCTAGGCACTATCACACTTATACGCCAATGTATAAAATAGGAAAAGAGGGAAGAAAATGAGAAGTTCACCCTGAGAGGGCTTTTGTTTATGTGCTGATAACCCTTTCCCTGTTTCTCTGACGAGTCTACACAGTCACTTTAATATTCTCGCCTTGAAAACATTGACTGATTTTTAGTTTTAACTTTTTCTTGTTTCCTATTCTAAATAGACATATCCTACCACGGACTTTTTTAATCTATATCCTGGCAAGAAGATTCCTACAGGCAATTTCGTGACCAAGAAAATAGCCTAAGTTATCAAGGATTTATAAAAAGCACGTTTACAAATAACTACTTAAAGATAAAAATAATAATTTTATGACCCTTTAAGAATATTTATAAAATTATTTAAGAATTATGGTTTTTGTTTCAACGTTATATATTTAAAACTCGCTGAGTAAAACTTAAATAATTCATTAACAAAGAAAACCTATCTCGATCGGCCATGACGTCACACAGGTATGAAACGTCCTTAAGTGTTTGTGAATTATATTTAGAGCTTAGTTAATAAAGAATGCATTAAAATATGATGTTAAGAAAATGTACTTAAAAAATCTCAATACTAACAAAAATGTTAGGTATTATTTTTATTGTTTTATCAGCAGTGATACGATTTGTCAAACGTGAAAAGTGCATAACACATGACTTGACAAATGAAAATAGCTTTAGTATCTGTCATAGCCCGCATCAGAGGGCACGCGGACTAAACGTCAAGCTCGTTTGGTCTGATTTTATGCTGAGGGAAAGGTCGAAGATCAAATCCTGGACAGGCGTACTGAGTGTAGTTTATCCCCCCACTGGTTCCCCACTATTTCTCCACGCAAATGCGGTTACACTTTTATAAATTCTACCTTCCTAATCACAGCCCCATTGCTTAAATATGCAGATAGCCCGAAGTGATATTACTATAGGGGCCTATTATGGGTATTCAACGTGCACTTTCCAAACATAGGACTGGATCAGTACACGAAATATTAATTGGGTAAGCCGACAACTTAGATCAGTTGGTAGTGTGTCTATCTATTAAACTAAAGGCCCTTTTGCCCCGGGTTCAATTACCAGCATGGCCGTAAAATATATATTTTGTGAAATGTGGGTTTCCCCTTTTACAGTGAGGAACTAACGTTCGGGGGCTGGATGTTGTGTGTGTTCTAGATTTAAGTTTAAAAGTTGTGCTGATATAATCAGTCAGTTCATAAATAACACTCTAAATAAAGTCTGTTCATCGTAGGAATTGTTTTCTGAAAGGCCCTTTTCCCTACCAGAAAGCTATTATATAGTAGGATATTGGTAGGAAAAAAGACCTTTCAGAGAGTAATTCCTACCGTGAATGGAGTTTACCTTAAATAATAATTATTGTGACTTTGGGACAGTATTAGCTTGAAACTAAACACCTCGGGCCCTTTGGTCATGTTGGTAGACGTGCTGTCTGGGTTCGAGGGAGGAACAATATATATATATAGTAGTTTACTAAACACTTTTAGGCATCAATGTGTCCTGGGGTCTGTAGTCAACCAATCAACCGCGTGAAAGGGCTATTAAATAATTGTATCTGATGACATATTACAGTAATCACTGCGAGGTAGTTTCCCAACGATCGAACCCATGGCACGAAGGCTGCGTTGTTTACATGACGTAACCTTCCTCGCCCTGTCCCCGGTGTAAGGAGATCTCATCCTATGAGGGAGACTGAAACAATGTAGTGCTCGACGTCTCAGGGCCGTATTTTTAGTTTAGTCTCGGGGAATCAAACAATCTCCCGGTTTACGAACAACAAGCAGTTCAGGTCGAATGGGGGATTGGCTGACCTTATCTAGACTATATCTGTACCGGAACCTGTGGGACCCACTTCAGCGATGAACAGGAGAAACAACAATTTAAAAAGTTAAAATAAACATGTGTTCCATTTGACCTTGTTTCCGAGATATACTAATATTTGTACTCCAGTAATAAGGAGCTGCTAACATTATAGGAAGTGCTCAAAAGCTCCATATTACTGTAGTTCAAACATGACTGTAACTCGGTGACAAGATCAAATGGCACACATGTTTATCTATATGAACTTTTCCTTTGCTTTTTCGTCACCTCTCCGCCACTGAAATGGCCCCACATGGTACGGTACAGCTTCCTGCCTGTACTTACGGCCCTAAGAGTTCTATTAAGTCCAGTCTTCCCGGTGAACAAGCAGTTCAGGTCGAATGGGGGGATTGAGTGACCTCAGAATCTCAACTGTGTGTACGGACCTTAATACCCATCCAGCCATTCGGATATTTAAACTTGTGGGTAGGTAGGTATGGGGGAAGTAGTGTAGAAGAAAAGCATTTGAATTTGCGTTGAAGGAGAATTGGAATCCGTTTAGGAAAAAAACACCTTCGTACACCTGGCCAGGATTACAACCCCAACCTCCACTTCACCAGCTAATTAGACTGGATGATTTTCAAGTTAAGTCTGCGTGCCGCCGATGTGTATAAATGTGAGTTATTTAAGTACTTTCAGTTGTAAAAAAAATAATATTGGGTTCGATCAAAAAATTTGTTTCCTCACAGTATTGAAATGCTTTTAAAGATATAAAGACACCCTCATTGGTGGATACGCGAGCTATGGCGTCAACCTCAACTGGTATAGTTTGCCGGTGTTCGAATCCTGGCCGGGTGTAATGAGGGTGGCTTTTCCTTAAATTGTTACCCACTCTTTTTTTAGCACCGCGTCCTACTACCAGTTCGGGTTTCACGCTTATGTACTAATTATGCTAATAGTTTTAGGGATGAGGAAGGTTATATTTAGAGGAAGTGTACTAAATTCCGTGAGGATCGTGAAACTACCCTCAATCACCGAGAATTCGAACCTCGTCCCATCTGACCTGGGGAGTGAACCTTAACATGCAGCACAAAAGGGTTGTCCTTTCCACGCAAATGTGTTGTTTGTCAACTTATACTTCCTACCTGTCAGTGTAAATATCTAACCCGGACGGCGATTAAAACGCGAGCAAACAGAAAAATGTAAGTGTCTACGAGACGAGTCTCGCACCACTACTAGGAAGCGACCCCCTTAAACCCTGTGAGTTCACCTAGAGATGTCTGTAGGGCACCTAGAACATTCCCTTCTGACTCACTCTAGCCGACCCCAACATGATCCGGGTTGTCGTCAATTTACTCCTCCATCAAGGATTTCATGCTCTCTCTCCAGACGAATGCTGTTGCGTTTCTTAAACATTCCGGTCCACTTTATAAAGAATTCAAGAACTGTTGTTATTAAGGGTGGCTACCAAAATATATTACAAATTCCCTGACTTCCAGGTTTTCCAGCAACATTTTCAATTTTCCTGACTACTTTTTACAGTTTTAAGGGTGATGAGACTTGTTTTATTATTATTGATATATAGTAAAGTTGTATCACTAAACATAACGTTTTATCGTTATTTTAAAATTAATTATTTTATTTAGGTATTGTTACTTTTGTTAGTGTTTAGTTGCGAAATTATGGATTTTTCAACATATTTTAAATTCCCTGACTGTCCTTTTTAGTTAAATTGCCTGACTTTCCGTTTTCTCTTTCAAAATTCCCACTTGTCCAGGTTTTCCTGTTTTTCTAGCCAACTATGTATTACTGCGTGTAGAAAATAAAACTAAACGTGTCTACTTAAAGAAATATTTTATTTAATTTGGCCAAAAAAATATTTTTGCTAATTTTATAAAAACTATAAGAATAACGACCTTGGAGTCGTTATTAGCCAGCAAACTGAAGATCTTTTTGTGGCTGAGAGCATTGGTCGGCCTGTGTGTTTGTTCAGGTTCGAATACCGACTCAAGAGATGTCCATATAAATCGGGGAAATAAAGGCTTCCGCACTTTCTCTAGAATAAATACTTTGTAGTTCCTCACCATTCACCCTCCTCGGTTTTTTCTTCAGATTAGATGTTAAGGTGGTTAAAAACTTGGCGTTAGAAAAGTGTGAATAAAAATAAATGGTACGGTGTACCACACAGACTTTCTCTCATGTTTATCTTAAAATAAAGACATTTACCAAAAACCCATAAGACTTATGAAGCGAAATAATTAAAATGTTGCAAAAACAAAGATGTTTTGTTATCCTAAATTAAATAATATACACTGTTACAGAAACATTAAGAAAATATAAACATATCAATCCACCAAAGAGCATAACAATCAATTTAACATTTCAAAGACGTTAAAAATTGTTTTTACCTTATAACTATTGGTTTTATACAAATTTATTTAAAATACAATATTTTTTACTTTTAGCCTACCACAATGTTACAATGATGGTATTTCGTATCTCAAATAGTTGCGGTGATATGATCAAAATTGGAAATTTACGCTTCTCTAAAGTACCTTCAAAGTTTTTTTCATGGGAAAATGAGAGTTGCCAATTTGTTTGTAATGTTAATCAGTGTCTAGATATCATATTTTATCAAAATAGTTGGAGCGAATTTTGAGAGAATAGCTTTTTCTCTTATTGCTCTTCAGTAAACTACACTTCATTTTAGGGTTAGATATCTAATTCCAAACATCCTTTGGAATAACTTTATGAACACCCTTAATACCAAATTTTAGCCCGATTGGTCAAATAGTTTCGGCTTCATTTTGGCCAAGATATGGACAGACACACAGCATCGCGAAAACATCTTCTTTGGTTTCTGATTTTGACGATAAAATACTTATCTCCGAGTGGTCGAGAGAAAGTTATAAAAAAAATTTGGGTTGACAGCGCCATCTAGTTTGACTGGCATTCTCCATCCTGACCCGTAATTTTAGAACTGTGTTCAAGTTCCAGTCGGTTGTACTTGGGTTGTTTTCAATATTGTGATTTTTACCATGACTTTTCCAAATTTTCTCCAAGGATATGTTAATGCATTTCCTTAAAATTCGTTTTCCTCTGATTGGGGATTTAAATTTAGAGTATGATGCACACAACCTAAAAAAGTATTAAAATCTTAAGCATAACAAAGATGTAATGGAAAGTTATCTAATTAGAATTCCAGTATAACATCTTAGCTCAGTCGCTATACTGAGCTAAGAGTGCTGGGTTGAACTCCCGGGAAGGCCGAAAAAAGATATCGGTGGTATTGGGGCGTCCCTTTCAGCAGTAAAAGAGTTGGTGTCGTATCTGTTTTAGAGTTAAGTTAGTTTATAAGTCATGTAGATAAAATCAGTTGGTTTAAAAATAAAATCAACGAAGCTCTCAAAAGGCCGTTTTAATACCAACGTAGCATTTTAAATGTTTTTGAGATCCGTTTTGAATAATAGTGACATAATCAAAATTTACGCGCCTAATTTTTTTGGAATAGAGGGGATAAAGGGTGCCCTGTGGTCAGCACGACGACGACCCCACTCCCCACCGGGCCATTATCTCAGTTTTCTAGACCAAAGCCGCTACTTATTTATTCAAGTAGCTCCACATTTATCCCCACGAGGCCGAGTTTGACCCCGTTCCAGATCCACTGTTTAATAGAAAATTTGGAAGCGCCGGGGATCGAATCCGCGACTTCTGGATCTGTAGCCAGGAACTTTGACAATAATTCACTGTACATAAAGATATTCAAAATATTCAAATTGACACCATTGTTAAAAGTGACAGCTGCTGAACATAGAGCCAAGCGTACGAATACATGGAAGTAAACATAGTAACTTTTTGAATCAAACCGTAAGCTCTTCTTATGGAGAACAGACTATACGCACGCTGCATTACTACTACAAACAGATAAAAAAAAAACTACGAATATAAGTCCCTACATGTGAGATCGAGTCACGGTTAATTAGTCAACCTTTTCCCGAACGGGTAGTAAGACGCGGTGCTAAAATAAAAAAAGAAATTAGTCAACCTTTCTAACCACGCCGGGATTGGGTCAAGCTAGCGAGTAACCAACAATTTATTTATTCCATATTTGGTCACAGAGTTGCGTTGTCTCGGATGACAAGTGCTCACCTACACGTTTATCACGACAGGAAAGGCGGTCTAGAGTATTTCATACAAAAGTTTTGCTCATAAGGCAATGGCCCACAAGTCCTCACAATAGGCTCATATAAGCTCACAACAGAAAATGTTAAGATATTTAAGAACTAGCAGTGAGCTTCGGAATAGAAGTTCGTAGTTTTATTTCCCTTTTTATTATTGACATGACAAAGGGTGGTTGTAGGTGAAGGGCGAAAGAGAGTGTAAAACTTAGACAGAATTAAAAAATTAGTTCAAATAAGTGATACATACCAATGTATTTCAAGCCATGTGGCCCTGATAGCTATTGATACTTAATCGATGACCGAGACGGCCGCCTTAGGTGTGATGGAAATAAACGCAGTTCAGTTTTTGTACAAAATACCTTTTTGACCAAAATAAATAGAACTTCGCTTCTGTATATGGATGTAGCTTTAATTTTCGACATATAGTAATGTCAACAATTCTGTAACTTTAGTCGTAAGCAATATTGGAAAATTGAATACCTTTTATCACCGCCTCGGTGGCGTAGTTGGCTAACGCGCTAGTCGTGTTGAGCTCGACTGCCGAGGACGGGGAGATCGAGGTTCGAATCTCTGTCGGGTGAACTGGGGGTGGTTTTTCCTAAAGGTTTTCCACTCTCCCTCCACGTAAATGCGGGTCACTTCCTCTAAATCAACCTCCCAATTCCTAATCCATTAGTGTAATTAGTACTTAAGCGTATAATCCGAACGGGTAGTAAGACGCGTGCTAAATAATAAATTTATAATACCTTTATCTTTATTTAGAAAGTTTACGTTCAACTTCCACTATGCCCATGACAGATATTTAGGAACTGTGAAATTACCACGTATAGAAAATTTTACTAAACAATCTATCTAATGAAGAAATGTTTTATTTATATTGGACAAAAAAAGTTTTTTTCTCTAAAAAAAGTTTTTTATTTAAAAAAACCTGCAAAAATACTTACCTGAAATCGCGTTCCTTTCACCTACACCTCAAATTCTCACCATTTTATATTTATTGGCAATGATACGATTTGCACAAGTGATATTTGCAGAACGTATGAGTTTACTTTTGAATATATTATTCTGTTGAAGTGTATTTTATTTTTCTCCACGTCCCACTACCTGGGATGTACACAACAATTAATTACACTAAATAAGCAGTGATTAGAAACTATAATTGAGAGGAAATAACCCACAATTGTGTGGAAGGGGAGAAGCCATTTATGAAAAACCAGCCCAAATACACTTGGCCAGGTTTGAACCTCAACCTCCAAATCAACAGCTAACCAGGCTTTAAGAGCTTGACATTTAGTTCGCGTGACCAGCAGTGAAATCATATTTAATAGCTTTTCTAAACTGTCAAATACCTCCTTACCGTGATCCATTATACCTTCCATTGCATTACAAGTGTTGCCCAAGAGTGGAACTGAAGAAGTCTTCAACTTTACCTTTGACAGTTGGCATTTAACGTAATTCCACTTATCTATGACCGAGTGGTCAAGGAGGTCCGACTACTTGTCAAGAGTGAAATGATTAGATTCCAGGGACTAGATAAAATATCAAGTTTATGTACTTAGGTTCCTTCTATTACTTTCACTTTTTTATTTTTTGCCGCAATCACAGATGGCGAGGCTCGTCATCAACGACTTAAACCGTTAAATGCGCCAGAATTCACCTGGTGAAAATACTAGAAATCATATTTGTAAAAAAAAAAAAAGATCCTGGTCGATGAATGAAGCCGGATCTCCCTAATCAAGAGTCACGCCCGCTAAGACCCGGTTAACTCTGTAACTTACATAGCCTACTTATGCTTTTTTATTTATTTTAAATCGGTACTTCATACTAAGGGTTACTAATAAATTAACTTAAGGAAAAATGGGTTAAGAATGATAGTTTAGAGGAAATGTACTCACATTAGCGCGTAAAGAGGATGGTTAAAATATGAGTGACGACCAACATAGGGAAACTGCTTCGGTGGCCGCATGGTATAAGTCGTCACTCTTGCAATAGACTACACTGCCGATGACAATGAGATCGGAGTTCGAATCCCGATCGGGTCTACTGAGGGTGGTTTTTCCTAAATGGTTTCCCACTCTACTTCCAAGCGGACATTTAAATAAATCCCAAGTAATATAGGGCTAGATTTACAACTACTGTGAACATTTTTTTTAAATGCAGTTCTATCGCAATTAACAGTTTATGAATATTTCGGAGCTTTTTTTTTTGTGGCTTTTTAAAATGAATAAACATATTTATGAATTTCTGAGGATTCTATAGTGAAGCTTAAAAGATTTTTCTAAAATTGTCTACATAACAATGAACCACATTGCAGACACGCAGGTTAAGGCGTCAACATTGTTTAGTCCAGTATGTCGACGAAGTGAAGGTCAGGTTTCGGATCCAGTCAGGGTATACTAAGATTATTATTTATTCCTAAATAGTTTCCCAATCTCACTTAACACAAATAAGGGAACACTTCCTCTGAATTAGACCTTTCTCACCTCTACACCATTATAGCGTAATTAATATATGGTTATTTCTTGAACGGGCAGTGAAACGCGATGGGGGTGGTGGGGGGAGGGGACATGATGAAAGGTGACTAAATATACAGTTTATTTTTAATCTGCATCACAAATTAATTAGTTGTCACTCCATCAATTTATATCACTTGTTCAAGTGAGGCAACATATCAGGAAAGTGGGTAGCAATGGAATGTCTTTTTTTTTAATCAGATAGAAAACCGACCTATTGGTATAGTGGTCAGAACTCCTGGCTGCTGAACTAGAGGTTCCGGGTTCAATTACCGGTTGGTACAGGAGGATTCTTTTCGAAAAGGGAATAATTCCCATAGTCACCAGTGTTTGGTTAATTAGGCTTAAGTTAGGTTAAGGTCCTCATTGGCTCCACACCCCCATATTCACTATCATCATCCTCTCATCTCATCGGGAGATGGAAAAAGCCTCTCCAGAAATGATGTATGGTTAGTAGCCCACATTCGGGCGTCCCCGGGCCACGTTACATTAGTACTGGCTAATCTTTCCATAAAGTGAGCTACAGGTTGATGCCGTCCAGACACGTCATTATTTATCCAACATATAGAAAAGGCCAACAAAAGTACTGTGAAAGATCTATACCAAGGAATATATCAGTCGCACGTCTCATAATATTGCACACAACAGTACGTACAACCGATATGTCGGTTATGCGGTCATATCAGACAGTTGGACGGTATTAATCATCCAGGCGTTATGGTATTTCCTAAATAGTTTCTCACTCTCCTTTCAAGCGAATGCGGGTAGATTACCTCTAAAAGGCTTCCTCATTCCTACCTCAATGAAATTATTTCATATAAGTATCCCCATAACCTAAACAGGTTGTAAAACGCGATGATAAAAAAAAGTAGAAAGTGTTATTCCCACACGATGGCAGATAGTGAATGATCACCATATATCAGATTTACTTTTAATACTTTGATGAGTTTAATATATTATATTCATCCATCAAATCATTTGTTCTGCAGCTGTCACGTTAGACAGAAATTATCAATACCGATAAAATAATAATTAGAGTAAAATATTCTCAGTGTTGATAATAAATAAATGATATGTTATAAGGCTAAACCTACCATCGTGCCAGGATTACACGATACCAATGTTTCCCAAACTGTGGTACGTGTACCCCCATGGGTACGCCAAGTATTTCAGGGGTTACGCAACAAACCACCTAGTTTTATTAATCAAAGTTATATATATATATATATATATATAAAGGTTAGTCTGATAAGCCAATTAAGAGCAGAATTTGACGTAATTTCATAAGCTGTTACAAACCTTTATTTACCTATATCACGGCTTAGTTTAACTTTACCGCTGTGGGTTTATTAAAATTTGTGACGACCATTAATACTTTACAAGATGGTAGGTTTTTTTTAATGAAGAGCTGTAAGAGGTACGTGGCCCCGAAAGGAGGTACAAGACGGACCACATATAAGGAAACAATACACTATAGCGACTGCACCACACATCGCGTATTGATATTCAAGTGAGCAAGTAATGTCTACTGACCTGTTAAACTAATAGTTCGTTCATTAAAAAGTAGGTTGTGATGTCTACTATTAACGACGTAACCACTCAGCCGTTCACTTGAAGATCTGCTATATCTCACTCGACCACCGATCACAACCTCGCCTGAAAAAAATCACAAGATCCACGTTAGACGGCGACTAGGAAAAAAAAAGAAGAGAAAAATCAACATCTTAGGTCCTGTGTACACAAGTTTTTTTTTCAGTACTTAATTCAGTATAAGAAATAATACCCTGTCCCATTGGCAAAGTTCTTTGAGTGGTCAACTACAAGTTTAGGATATCTTTGTTCAATTCCGAATGGAGATGACGAATATATTGATTAGTATATGGGTTCAATCCACTAATAAATTAGTACGGTAGCTTTTTAGGCGTTGGTGTTTGTATGTGTAGTATTAGGCGTACTACCATAAATTAAGTACATTTGTAGGTAATGTGTTGATATAATATGTGAAATCCCTGTCGAATTTTTAAATTACTATGTTTATCATCGAAGTTATTGACCGGCCTCTTGGCTCCAAATCCAGAGGGCCCGGGTTCGATTTCCGGTGGTGCTATAGGTATTTTCCCGAAATAGGAACTGTTTCTATGGTCACCATGGTCTGGCTAGTTAGGTTTAAGTTGGTTTAAGACTTCTACTGGCCCCATATGTCATCATAATTATCATCACATCTTATCGGGACGAAGTAGCCGCGCCTACATAATGCCCCAAACTCAGAAGTCCGCCACTACCAGCAGAATACCAGGAACGTCTATCCGACATACCTTGGTGGAATACGATTTAAAAAATTAATCAAAGTTACTAACGCATAACTAAAGAGTGTAGGGATAAGGAAGGTGGTTTAAAGGAAGTGCAACCGCATTCGCATGGAGGTAGAATAGTAAAACCACAGAGAAAATGCTGATCCGTATAATTACCTCTATTGCACTATACTAGGATTCGAACATCAACCTCATCATCATCACCAGCAATCCTAATTATTGCGGGACTGACGTCTTAGACCGTGTGAATGCCGGCGAGGATAGTTCAATAGTTTATGGGTTTAGGACGTTTTAAACGTGACGATATGGCAAGGGGTGGCTTTGTGCAGTTCCATAAGGCTAGCCTACCACTTTAAGAGTAGGTCTATTTTGAATTTTTGTTGTTGTTAGAAAGCTACCTTGAGGGAGGTAGAAAAGGGGGTGAAAGGGTGAGTTCATAGTTTGAATACAAATTGTGTTGCAAATATTCAATACACTTTTATAGAAGGTCATAAAGAGACTTACCATGCATTTTTTTTTCCAAACAGGGACAAAATAATTTTATTAATTGAATATAGAAAAACAAAATTAAATCTGTAACATAATATATTAAAATTTTAATTCGACCATTCATACTTGTTGTTGGTGTGAACTTTTTTTCAATGGAATGGCTCGTCGTTCATAACTAAAAATAAATAAATTGGAACACCCAGATCGATCTTTGTTTTACAGATCAAACACTGTTTTTTTTAACCACATCTTATTTTCCATTCGAGTTATACACTTATGTACTAATTAAACTAATGTGTTAAGGGATGAGGAAGGTTATATTTTATAGGAAGGGTAGTCTAATTTGCGTGGAGGGAGAATGAAAAATTATTTTTTTTAAACTACCCTCAGTACACCCGATCGAGATTCGAACCTTGCTCTCTCCATCATCAGCAGTCTAGTGAAGTCTACTGCAAGAGTAGCAACAAACATTGTTCATAATTTTAATTGTGAACACCGTTCAACGCATGCGCAAAACTCATGTTTAGTGGCGATCTGTCAATATTTATCAAAGAAATGAAACGATAGATACGTAGGCCTCTAACCCGAATGGGTAGTAACACGCAGTGCTAAAAAAAATAGAAATAGATGCGTACTAAATACAAACAGGCACAAAATTACAAATCGGGCCGTATGGAAAGCCTAGTTACAAGTAATGTTTTAAAACTATACACTTTTTTTTATAGCTAGAACACAATAATTTCCTGACAAAAAAAAGTCCAAAAGCTGTAGGCGCAGCCTTAAACTACAGCATTTTAGTAAGAACAATCCTAAATGTGGTTGACCTTTCCCAGAGTTTATGAACTCTCGGATAGGTTGTACGTAATAGCCCTAAAGTCCGAGTCTCCTCACATCTGGGTTGATGTATGATTTAATCACCGTATGATTACAAGTCGGTCGTTTGTGTTGCCTGGAATGTTGGGCCAACCACGCGAGGTCGGCTGTGGGAAACACGAGTTGATCACACACGGCGTGGCCCCTCTACTCATGCACGCGTGATTGCAAATATATAGAGGGGAGCACTGTTGGTCACGTGGTTAGTGAGTCTGACTCTGGAGACGGGGAGACGTACGGTGGCGTTTTGGTAGGAAGAACCATTTTTTTTTAATACAAACATAATCTCTAAGCACAACGTTGACCAAATGTTACCATATATTTAGTGTTATTTTAAAGGTATTTATAATATCTATCAAAAGTGACACATGCAGATCACATGACTTGACGTATGAATACGTGAACGTAGATCTAGTAACGAGCTGTCAGATAAGGTTTATAGTGTTACGGTTTTTATGATGATGACGATAAGTGTATGTCTTACTGCGCACTTGTTATCACAAGGCTATGACGATCTGATTTTACGTGTATTTCTTACAGGGGGATTATTTATTGGTTTATTGTTGAAATTAGTAGAGATTTAACATTTTACACGATTTATTTTATTAATTGCACTTCAGTATTGTATATTTAATATTAAAATACAGTTTTTTGTTCATTTACGAACTGACACGGAGAGCCAGAGCTAGTGCTGTTACAGACTGAGATTTTATCTGTATTATTTTTTTAAAAAAAAGGAAAAAAAGATGAGGGCAGGCCCCCGTATGTGAGAGCCAACTCTACTACTGCTCTCTCCACATGTGCAACTAAGCTAAACTAATACTACCTGTGCGTCAGGCCGAGGCCTATGCACTTTAAAATGCGTGAAAGTAAGAAATGAAAGTACGACTCTAAGAGGATTATTACCGTGAGGCTGTTGCCCGATTAAGAAAATCCAAATTGACAGAATTGTCAATCTAGGTCATCCTAGAAAGGGCTGATTTTCTGTTTTAGTACCGAGTCATTGTCGTGACTATTGACCTCGTGAATGAACTTAATACCTTATGAATTGAAACAGATGTAATGCCTTGTAAAAGAATTACAGTAGCGTTAATATATTACACTGTGAGGTGAAACATTGGTGATCGTGTTTGCGCTGGATCTCGGGTATGGGGATGGGGTAGGTGTGCTTAGGTATGATGGTGAATTATGGGTGAAACATGAGTATCGTTTTCCGGGAAAGGAATGGTAGGATTGACTTGCTTGGGATTTGGTCTGAAAGGGATGGATACATCTCCATTCCCCATCTGGGGCCGACAGCGGCGCCAGTATTATCCTCTGACTCGTAAAAAAACCTAGTCGGTTATCCCAGTGGAGTCCGGCCGTGGTAAAGGTGGTGTTGGCGCGGTTGGTAGGATTTTCTTTTCTTGGGATTTGGTCTGAAGAGGATACATTTCCATTCGCCATCTGGGTCCGACCCCGGCGCCAGTATTATCCTCTGACTCGTGAAAAACCTAGACGGTTGTCCCAGTGGCGTCCGGCCGTGACTAAGGTAGTAATGGCATGAAATGAGCGATTTGTGTTGAGGGTCGGGTTTGGGTTGGAAAGAGGATGGGATAGGTAGGTTGGTGAGGTTTTCCGCGTTAAGAGGATTACTATACGCACAAGCTGCTTATATATGACCTACCCCTTGCTTCTTGAACCCCTTGTTTTCGGTGTTAAAACTAACTAATAGGAGAACTCTTGGCAACCTGATGTTGTGAAGGCAAGTTTGCTATTGGGTAAAGGCAGCCAGCACATCACCTGATTTTAAATTGAACGAAGGGAGTTTTTTTAAAAGAAAGAAAGTTTTAAAACGTAATATATTGAAATTACTTCTGAAAACGCCTGATAATCCATGGATGAAGTATTAAAAGGAAACTTTACATACAGTTCTTTAAAGAAAAATACATTTCATCCATGACTTTTTAAATAAATGAGATGGGTCCAAAACAGTATCATTACAGGTTCATCCCTACATCTTCCAGGTAAATTCCTGTGAGTTTCTTCCAACTCAACTACATCCTCCTCTATCCTTTATGAATACATATTTAAGTAATATTTGTGTTTAGAATGGTAACAAAAAATGTATCTACTAGCAGAGTTAGGCTAGTAGTTAACACGCCTGACTCTAGCTCGGGAGATCGTGGCTAGACAAAGACTGACTTAATTGGGGTTGGATTTTTCACATTGTAGTTTTCCAACTTCCATCCAGGAAATTTCTACTTCAGTTTCCTTATCTTCGCTTTCCTCATAAAGTTAACTTAGGTTACAAAAGTTATGACATAAGACCATGGTAAAATAAATAATAAAATGTACGTATAATACACAACCTATCAATGAAAAAGAATATCGTTATAGTACAATAATATTATGTGGCTGTAATGGAAAGTTTTATTTGATAATCTCTCCTCGATGCTCTTCAGTCGGTAGTGTATTACTGAGTTATGAGTCCCAGGTTTTATTCTCGGCCCGAATTTAAAAACACAACAACGTATCGTCGGTGAAATTAGGGCTTTCCTTTTCATAGTATAGATAATTTTACGTCCGGGAGACTGAGTTTTGTATTTGTTCTAGAGTTAAGGTGGGGTGCTAGTGAGCGCCAGTTTAGTGCATTAATTTTGCAGTTTTTATAGCATAAAAATTTTTTGGCAAAAATAAATCAAATATTTCTTCTATAGAAACATAGAGTTTAGTTTTCTGCACATGCTAATCTCAAGAGTTCTTGAATATCTCTCATGAGCATAAAGGCATTTGGTGACAAACTTTTTAAATGCAGAGAGAAAATTGTCACTAAATTCCAGGACACCCTCGACAGATATTCAACAACTGTTGATATCAACATGTGCGGAAAACTAAACTCTATGTTTCTATAGAAGAAATATTTAATTTATTTTGGCCAAATAAATGTTTATGCTATAAAAACTTCGAAAATACTGCCCTGAACTCACCCTCACTAGCACTCCATCTTAAGCTAGTTTGTGAGTCGTGTATTGATATAGTCAGTTTATTCTGAAAGTGAGTGTTAGATAAGCCTATAATAAACCCCTTAAAAATACTATAATTTTCACAAACATACTACGAAGAGAGGTTGAAACATATTTCAAATTAATATATATATATATATATATATATATATATATATGTAGGTTATAACTTTTTTTAAAAAAGAACACTTTGGAATAACCGCAGTGTGCATTACTCAGTGAATCATCTTTAGTTTCGTAACGACGATTCTCAGCGGGGGAGAGGAGGGAGGAACGGTGGGAAGGAGGAGGTGGAGGCAAAGGGAAAGTACGAAGCATCAATCTCAGCAGTAGCGATGAAGAAACACCTGTTGTGATGGAACAAATCTTGAGAACTGAGTCAATAGTCCGTTTTCTTTGTGCGGGCGTCGTTAATTCTACCAGTGGTTATTATTATATGACACGAGAAACTTTTGCTATAGTAGGATTTTGGTAAAAAGAACCTTTTAGAAAATATAGATGTATTTTTTTAGTGGTCAATATTGAAAAACCATTTAGTTTGTTGTGTAATCAAATCATTCTGCTTGAGACCGAAATTATTTGGAATGACAAAAATATGGGGCAGGTATAAACGTTGATTACTTCCCGCACTAGTGAACGCGCTGATAAAGCCGTCAGTTTCATCTATCCTAGTTTTTATCACTAACGGGGCTCAAATTTATACATTGAGGTTGATTTTCCTAAATTGTTTCCCACTTTTCTTTCACGTGAAATGTGGGTGCGCTTACTATAAATTCGACATTAATCATCCCCTACCGCCAGATTGTAAACATATGAATAGCACGGATGGGTAGTAAGACGATTAAGACGCGGAGCAAAATTTTTTTTTAATTTTTCTTCCGTTCTTAATTTAATTTGTATTTAGTTTTACGCAGCAATTGTTTCAGTCCAATTTTCATAGGAATGTCCTTTACTGACAGACAAAGTTACTCTGTCTACATTCACGTATTCATACGTCAAGCCACGTGATCTGAAGCTATCACCTTTGATAACTTTTATCAATACCTGTAAAATAACACTAATATTTTAGTAAAATGTTATCAATGTGTACCACAAAAAATTACGTTTTGTATTTTCTAAAAGGCACTTTATTTGAAATTTGACAGTTTAAACTTAAGGTGAGAGTGTATGGGACGCGAGATAAGGGATGAAGAAAATTACACTCTATTTTTCTAATGGAGAACTATTTGATTTCTTTCAACCAAAAACAAATATTTTGATACAAAAACTGCAAAAATACTGCCCTTAGCTTGCGTTCCCTGCAATCCCACTTAGTAATTAAATCTGAGGGAACAAGAGGATAAAGCCATATTTTCAGGAGCCACACGCACGCAGAGAGAAAGTATTGTGCGTAAAACATCCCCTGTCTAGTCAGCAGTATATTATTATTATTATTATTATTATTATTATTATTATTATTATTATATTATTATTATTATTATTAGCACCGCGTCTTACTACCCGTTCGGGTTATACGTACTTACGCTAAACGTGTAATGGTAGGGTGATTGTGAGATGAAATGGAGGACCTACAGTTTAACGTGGAATCCGAACCACGGTGAAGGACTGGCATTCCACACATTCACAAGTTGTGATTAATACACGTCTTGTCAGAGATGAAGGAAGGGTTTGGCAATCAGATAAATCTGTGCCGGGACCGAGGATTGAACCCAGGACAGAAGTCTGACACCTTATCCCTAGACCACCAGGTCACCCAGTCAGCAGTCATCCTAATCCGGACTCTTGGGTGAAGGATCAGATTAACATGTTCCACCATATGTGTACCACTCCATAAAACCAGTTTACCTGACCATTATGAAACGTCATGAGATCATAACAGTTAATCACACATGTTACGAGTCATATATACGATGGGTATGAAACCCTCTACGACAGCTCTATATGTAACAATAAAAAAAAAGGAGTTAAGGTTTTCTACTTTCAAACGATTACAAAAAATAAACTGTCAAGAGCTCTACTGGGAGTACCAAATAAATTTTGCGAAGTTGGCAACGATAGCCCTACTCTCTTTCAACATGGTGGACGATTACCTCTATCTGGGGAAAACATTAATTAAACTAGTTCAAGGCTGCGTAGTGGTATAAATTCGGGTAAAGTACTCTCCACATTGAAAATGTGATTTACAGTAGATGTCTCATAAACGCACGTAACTGTTTTATAGATTAGATTCACAAACTACAGCGAGTACACGATTGGAAGAACCAAAATTAGTCAATAAAAACATATACCTTTACGGTCAACATTGATAAATATCATACTACAGTGTATTATTAGTATTCTTGCTTACTATCTATCAAAAGTGAGAGCTTAAGTTATCTTAGCTTGACGTATGAAAGTATTTTTAGTTAATTTTGGAAATGTGGGATAATGTTCTTACTTTAGGTAACCAGACACAGCATAAAGAATATTCTGAATAGATCCTGTGATAAAGAATTTGAGGCGAGCACATTGTTAGATTTAAAAATACTAATTTGTTTTTAAGAATATGTTAAAACTATAATAACATTATTACTCACTTTGGTGGCCGCATGGTCCATGCCATCACTCTCGCAATGACAGGAAGATCAGGGTTCGATCCCGATCGGGTGTAATGAGATTGTTTTTTTCCCCTAAATAATAGTTAACACGCTTTCTTCACGCAAATACGGGTACATTTCCTCTAAATTCAAACTTCCTAATCCTTAATCCATTAGTGTGATCAGTACATAAACGTATAGCCCGAATGGGTAGTAAGACGAGGTGCTAAAAAAAGGGGGAGGGGGGTGGAACCTCCCAAGGTATTTTAAAGGATGAATAATTAAAAATGAATGTAAGGTCTTACGTGGGACTGATATCTGAAAGTAAATAATCAGGATGAGGGTGAATTTTAAGGAAAGGCCCAAATCAGAGTCAGGAGGGTGAACCGCTACGCCAATCCTGACGGTGTGGTTTATTTTGACACCCTAGAACGAAAAGGACCACGTCCAAGACAAATATATGAAGAAAACCTCGAATCCATTAACCTTGTCGCTTGTCATTCGTCGACTTAAGAAGATTTCTTAAACATTACTTAACATAAACAATGGGACGTAGAGAACTAATTTTAACGTGTCTTCTTAATGTCAAGGTCAAGATTTTTTTTTTTAAGTTGCATTGATTTGTAGAAGCCAAGAGTTTTGGGGCAGTATCGTTAAAAGAAAAGTTCAAAGCCGATATACATTAAGATTAAAGGTTTACTTAATCCAAATTACTGAATATTTCAACAGTGGGCTTGTCTAGTAATGATTATAATTGTTTTTATTTGTGTGTTATATTAGCACTTTATAAACTTACAGATTGTATCAAAACATCGATTATAAGTCAAATTACTTTATACCGAGTGTGTCAAACTAGTGTTACCATAAGGGCCACATTTAGCACGGAAAATAATGAGGGGGGCCACATTTCAGTAAGTTCAAAATTGTCACCTTTATATTGGCTCATCACATACAATGTTCATAAATACATAAACTCAGTTCATGATCCGTTGGTTGTAGAAATGTGTATTTTTATAGGTAATTTTTTTTATCATTTTGGAATTTTAGGGTCATATTTTCTTGGTTTTCTTATATATGCATGTTTCAACCAAAGTTGTCGTAATGAGGAGATAATGTAGGCAATTAACTTTGTATCCTCTTTACTTATTGGTTGTAAAATACACATTCCTCGTGATTGTGCAACTAGGCTGGAGAGGTTTGAGTTGGGCGGGGATAGCCATTACCCCCGAATAAGATAGTTAGTAAATAAATATTATACTCAGCAGAATAAAAGAGTTTAGTGGTTAATTTTTTTTAAATATAAGGTCATTTTATAGGTAATTTTTTATTAAAAATTAGAAAATTCATATTTTCTGCAAGTGTGTGAGTGATTTTAACTCTATTGTTGAAGTCACGTTCAAAATGGATGATAAAAGTGATCGTTTGGGTGTTTATTCGTTTTTATGAGCTCAAAAACACGTGTGTGCTGACAAACATTGCAGATATTTAATTTTTTTTTTTTTTAGAATCTATCTCTGGTGAGTTAAGAGTATAATTTGGTACACTAAACTTTCATGCTAGATTTCCCAAAATAATGACCCATTTCAAAATGACAAAATCTCAAATAGTGTGTTCCTAAAACGCATATAAAAAGAAGAATAGGGACGCATGGTTTGTTGGTTTGTGAAAAATCATTGATTGGGCCGCATGCGGCCCGCAGATCGCAAGTTTGACATCCATGCTCTAAGCCCCGTCCTAGCCGTAACGGCATTTCTGACAGCCTATCTCAGTTGATAGCGCAGTGATAAATTAACTTCATGAGACTGGGTGTTGTGTCTGTTACAAAAGTTGGCTTAGTTAGTAAGTCGTGGGCTGTTATAATCATTTGTTCATTAAGTGCACGTTAAATGACATCAATTAAAAATGATTATTCAAAATTAATACAAAATATTTTGAGCCACTGGTAGGTCCACATTTACTTCCCAATTTTTATTTATTTATTTGAAGTATTTAACGTGCACTTTCTGAACCGACTGATTATATCAGTACATGAGAATTTCTATGAGCTAGAGAGAAAGAGCCTATCAATTTTGCCAGGAAAAGTATTTTTCCCATACCTTCCAGGGCTCTTTACATGCCAAAAATCGACATGGGACCGACGGTTTTACTTCCCCTTCGATGAAAGTTGTGCTAAGGATTTTTATCGGACGATAAAGATCCGTCGACCCAGACTGGGTTTGAACCCACGAACATCTGGTCCTGAGGTGAGCACTTTACCCCAAGACCACCGAGGTCGACCCCAATTTGAAGTACTCGGCCAAGATTCAAACTAGATACCATCATAGTTGATAGAGCAGCGCCGTAGAAGGATAATTGAGAATGTAATGCAAGAGTTGGAGTTAGGTACTGTTAGATACATAGTTCAACGGGTGGGAGGACCCGTCCAACGACTTCGGGGAGGGTGGGGTCACTTCCGGTAATAGGTGGACCACCGACAACTCCACAAACAAACATGACCATCGACAAGGGTGGCGGACCGATCATACGTCAATCAAGGTACATCAAGGTTCAAAAACAAATAGGTACCCCATTTGTTGTTACTAAGTCTACATGCTATTAAAATCGGTATTGTTAAGTAAGAAAAAAAAGTTGAAAGCTATTTTTTTGCAATAGCCTCCAAAAAAAAACTGGAGGAGGATGGATGCCGATGGAGCGTTTCAGTTCTCCAAACTCTTACTTGGGCTGATCTTTTGAGATTTGCTGCAATATTTCTTAAAGATAAACTACAAGTAGTTTTGTTCTGATACAATTTGCATTCAACTATTAACTACTTTCTTTGTATTTGATCGATTGATATTGAAAAACAAAACACTCTCTAACAAATAGTATTTTTGCTGATAAGATTAAACCTCGAAGTCTTATTATTATTATTATTATTATTATTATTATTATTATTATTAGCGCCGCGTCTTACTACCCGTTCGGGTTGTACGCACTTACGCTAATGTGTAATGGTAGGGTGATTGTGAGACGAAATGGAGGACCTACAGTTTAACGTGGAATCCGAACCACGGTGGAGGCCTGGCATTCCTCACATTCACAAGTTGTGATTAATATACGTCTTGTCAGAGGTGAAGGAAGGGTTTGGCAATCAGTCGAAGTCAACAAATGGATGGTCGCACCTTTTCTAATAGTTGAAAAGTCATCCAGTACTCTCTGTAAATATATTTTATCATTTTGACAAGCAAAATCAATTTACATCACTTGACGACCATATCGCTTATCCCGTGGGAAAAACATCAAATTCGTATCTTATAGTTTGACACCAACGGGGGATATCAGGGTTCGAGTCCCGGTCGGGTGAACTGAGGGTGGCGTTTCCTATTTCCATCATTCCTATTTAATTCACGTGGTTAAATGCGGATAGCCCGAACAGACAGTAAGACGCGGTGTGGAGAAAATTGCCTGAAGACGTGATAAATTGTCAAATTTCTCATAGTGTTCCTTTACTCATTCATTTTAAGAGTTGGAGTAATGCCAAGACAAACTTGAGTTGTGACATTCATTTGGGGCAAAAGTATCCTCATTTATTTTACTTGACGTTTTAGCTGTTTTGTTTAGTATACATACTTGAGTCAGACCAACTATTTGTTGCTATTCAATGCTCAGCATTAAATAGAAAGATAGAAACATTTGGTAACTAGTCGTGAATGAGTTGAATAATTAATGTTCAAACTATACCAGCGAACTTAGTAACCACGAAACTTACATTTTCGAGGAAGGGAAAATATTCTAATAAATGGGTAAAACTTACCCAAAAGTCTGAAAAAGTTATCGACATCATTTCGAATAAACAATGTTTGCTCATTGAAGAGGCCTTAAAAGTTTGGTGGCTAAGATATAACTTTATAGTATTTTCATATTAGTATTTGTCAAACTGTGAAGATAAAGAATGTGTGGTGTAAAGCTCTCAGAAATATTCGAATGCGGGTGCACTTATTCTAAAGCCACCGTTATCATCCTTAACCCTAGCCTTGTTAAGGTAGCCCCTGCGGTCAACGAAAGGGTATTGAATGCTGTCTGGTCACACGGCTTTTAAGGCTGAGCCTACTTAGACAAGTAAATGCATGGTTCTAAACAAACCTTTTTATTTTAAAAAATAATTTAATAATTCAATATTGTTATTTCATATTTATTTGTTAAGACATCTGGGCATCTTTCATAATATGTAAAACACGTAAGAAATAATTGATGGTATATTATCATTAAAATGTTTCCACTTCAATACATTTTAAATGAGAAAACAAAAATTATTCATAGCTTTATTTATTTATTTGGGAAATTAAGATAAATCGTGAGCTTCTAGCTTGGCATTTTTAGAATAATTTATTGTTTTTAAATGTATTTTTATATTCGAAAACGACTTGCATTTATATTATTTTTAATAATTTATACATTGCTTTAAAAGCAACTAATCTCTCTGCAAAGAGTTATCTTTAAAGATAACAGGTACTGATGCCTTTGCGCCCAAATAACTTAGTGCGCATTTATAACAGTTGGTTAAACTGTTACATTTGTGTTAACTATTTTTTAAAGAAAATTTTGATATAGTACCAGCAGGCTAGAGTAGAGCTTGTTGGCATATAATTCCAAGAAATCTGTAACAGTAGCAAATACTTTGCACATTGGGAACATAAGGGACAGTGTCTAATATTGAACTTATTTGCCTAGCAGCAAGTTGAGTTTGGAACTGAGGAAGAACCTGATAAAATGCTACATTTGGAGCATCACGCGTATGGAGCAAAAACTTGGACTCTTAGGAAGATGGAAGATACATACTTGGAGAGCAATGAAATATGGTGATGGAGAAGACGATCAGATGGACAGACAAACGGAGAAGTCCTAAGAAGAGTGTAAGAGAAGAGAACCATTTTAGATGTAATTCTTCGGTACAAAGCAAACTGAATTGGACAAAGCCTTAGGAGTAACTTTATTCTGCACGACCTCATAGAAGGAAAAGTTGAGGTAAAGAAGAGCTTAGGAAGACAAATTCAAATATTGGATGACTTGAGGGTAAGAATAACATTTTGGGAGCTGAAGGAGGCAGAGGACAGGGCGCATTAGCGGTATAATTTCACTGACAAAAGGAATGAACCTGTCGTAAGAAAGAATACTTAATGATAATAATAATAATTCTAAAACCACAAATCATTATCAGCACATGACTTATAAAACAATTTAACCAAGATTTTATGAAAGTAAGTTTGTGATACCATCATGTATCGGTGGAAGAAAATCAAAGATAGATTAGATCACCTAATATCAGTCATAGATAAATGTTTAGTGCTAGACATCTTAATGCACGTTTATAACAATCACATATTACACTAAATTAAGGACAATGAACGAGACAGGTGAGTTTATTTAAGAAAATATACCGATGTTAGCGTAGGGAAGAAAATAAAATCACAGGTGGAATGTCATTCCAGTACATCTGGCTAAGATATGAACCCAGACCTTCCCTTACTAAGCCCAATTTAAGCTGGGGGTGGATAATTTCTATTCACAATATGATTTTCCACCTTGTTTCCTTGCAAACAAACTAGTATTCCGTCTGTTTGTATGGATTTTTAATTCTAGGTTGCCAAGGTCAACTGTAAAAGCTCTATAAACCTGGGTGGACAAATAATAGTATCTATCCACCAATATGCTTGAAAAGTCGTTGAAAATTAGCTAATTTCACAGTTTCACATAGGGTTGTTAAGGAAAAAGAGTCCTGTTGGATTCTTTCGACTTTATTTCGGTATGAACAATATTTTGAAATGACTCCTAGAATTAAATGTTGCGTTATAACTGAATGCTTGCGCGACAATTTCTCGCTTACAGAGGCGGCCCCTTGATAATCTTAGTGTTGAACGTAAAATATATATATAATTCTTTTTAATATGGAAATCAGAAGTGCATCAAGTAAACTACAAATTAGTTTGTGAGAATTTCAGTACCTATTTATCAATGTAACTACCTAGCCAATTTAAGTCCAGGTCTACATCATACAAGAAACAATTAGACCTAAATTTCAAAATACAAATATGAAAAATCAAAATGGTGTTGTAAAAATTAACTTTAATCAAAATAAAAATTGACATAACATGAACCAACATATTTTATCTTTCCAAATCCACAAGCAAGGGTATTCTTGAAAGATAATGTATGTCGTATGGAAAAAAAAAAAAGAAAAAAAAAGTTGACAGTTACTTTAATGCCAAGCAAACTTTTTTTCCTCGTGAAACGGCACCAATAAAATGTCGTCAAGCAGCTTATCATTAGTGTGCTAGATTCCATCGAGACGAAGTGTACATATCCAAAGCGCAGGTTCAGTTGGCGTTGAAGGCTACTTCTTGCATTCGGATGTTGCGCAACTTGAAATGGAAATGCATTTTAACCTTGCTGGTTTGATCAAGGTGAACATTTGCACATCAAAGAATTGCAGGCAGAGTCGGCTAGTACAGAATAATATGTTGTAGCTTTGGCCGCGCCTTTTAATAATTTCGAAACATTTTATAGAGCAATTTTAAGTGTCCAATGATCCATAAGTGTAATTGCATGAAGAGAAAGATATGTAAAGGGTTTTATACTATAACAACAGTGATAATAATATTAATATTACCCGCTTCGGCGGCCACGTGGTCTAACGCGCCACTCTCACAGTATAATAGACTGCCGATGACGGGGAGATCAAGGCTCGAATCTCGGTAGGGTCTAGTGAAGGTTTTTACAAAATGATTTTCACTCGCCCTCCACGCAAATTTGGGTACATTTCCTTTAAACTTAACCTCCCTAATCCTTAAAACTATTAGCGCAATTAGTACATTAGCGTATATAGCTGGAACAGGTAGTAAAACGCAGTGCTAAAAAAACTTTTATATGAAATATGTTTTTATAAAACCAATAGTTTCTGAGCTATATGCAAATATATATGGAGGTCTTTGAAATGTGAAAATTAATTGTTATGGTCTTTTGTGGACGAAGATGTTCTTTTATCAATATTTCTGTAACACTGTATATTAGTAGGGATCATTTACGGTCCTCAGGGCGGAAGTGACGTCATAATAGTGGGGTGGGTAGTTTTTGGGATAGGGCCTTATACATAGGTACGGTTTTCAGGGCAGAGAGGGGAAGGTAGGGGAGGTATCGTGATGATGTGGGGATGTTGGAGGTGGGGTGGGATGGTGGTGGGTTGTTGGTGGGGGGGGTTGAGGGTTTATAGCTCGCGTGTGTTGGATGGTTTCTGCGGGGGGCGGGGTTGGCAAGCGACGTCGACCGCGGGAGGGTGTTTTCTCTCTCTCTCTCTTTCTCTTACAGGGAAATTAGGAATGAAGAGGGGAGGGGGGTGGCAAGCTCTTTCACGGCGGCGACCGCGGGAAGGGTGTTTTTCTCTCTCTCTCTCTCTCTCTCTCTCTCTCTCTCTCTCTCTCTCTCTCTCTCTCTCTCTCAAAACAATACATAAATATATTCCGTACAGTGGGTGTTATTATAAAATCTCTTCCTCTATCCTTTTTTATATATATCTTCCATACAATGATTATTATAAATCTTAAAAGAATACTCTCTCTATCTCTCTCTCTCTTACAAGGAAATTAGGAATTAAGGTTAAATAGTATGGATTCTTTAAAACAATACATAAATATATTCTGTACAGTGGGTATTATTATAAAATCTCTTCCTCTATCCCTTTTTTTATATATCTTCCATACAATGATTATTATAAATCTTAAAAGGATACTCTCTATCTCTATGTATTCTCTCTCTCTCTCTCTCTCTTACAAGGAAATTAGGAATTAAGGTTAAATACCTTCTTTAAAATCTCTTCCTCTATCTTTTTTCATCTTTCTTAACGGGATCGTAAACTTAAATAAATAGTACAGACTCTTATTTAACGTGTATATTCTTAAGATTACGAAGATACATACATACATACATACATATATATTCAGTACAAAGATTATTAAAAAATAAAATTCTTTCTCTCGGAAAAAATATAAAGTCTTTTTAATCAGTGCATACGATAAATCTCTTTCTCTAAAGTCTTTCGGTGAATATAGACTTCGGTAAACACGCGCGCGCGCGCGCGCGAAAAGACCGACTTAGGCGCTTCACCACTTGAATAGCTCGTACTTGTCATCTCCTAGATATATCAGTCCTCGCTGTGAAGCGTTAAAGCGACTCCTGTACCTCGCACCAAAGTTTTTACCCGGAAGACGAACTCTGCCAACACAGTCTAGCGTTATGATGTTCGGCTCGTCCTCCGCTTCACTGACCTCTTCATCTCCTTCTAGACGACGGACGTTGTAGGTCCGGTACTTTTCAAGTTCGGAGATGCACTTGACCCGATCGTGTTCCTCGCGCTCGATCCGATCCAACGCCGCGCACAAAGCGTCTTCCTCCTCCTGGAGAATTTGCGGCTCGTCCCCTTCCTTGAGGTTGTAGACGGGGCATGATGTAGAACAGCGCTCGACGGACTGACTCGATTCCCACATTCCGGGATTATGACTCCCGAGCCAGTGTATGGAAGAATCGCAGTGCTCGCTGTAGCCCTTGTCAACCGCCGCGATGTAGTATTCTAAGCCGCCGTTCGAGATCTTAATATCGCTCATGTCCTCCAGACGGTAACCCAACTGTCTAAACATATCGAATGGGAAGCGTCTCTCTACCTCGCGACCGCTTTATATGCTCGGAATGGAGGGGGACGCGCCCTCCCCTCCTTCTACACTATATCCTTCGCATCGATCTACGAATTGTGCGTCTATGCTCGGAATGGAGGGGGACGCGCCCCTCTCCTCCTTCTATACTATATCCTTCGCATCGATCCACGAATTGTGCGTAGAGTCAAACCCTAACCATTTGACGTATACTCTATTTCCGGAACGTCTGACTATCTTCTCTACAAGGTAAACATCCGGATACGAAGTCTTTCTAAGCTCCTTACCGTAGAATCCTCCTGTGATAGGCTTACCCTTCATATCTTCGAGTAGGAAGGTCCTAGGATTAGTCTCGACGACGTTACGTATTTTAAACAGTTCGGTCGACCAGTTTGCGGTATAACCCTTTTCGAAAACGTCCTTATACTTACTGATACGGACTATATCACCCGCTTTAAATATGTTTGGTGTAGAATCCGAGATCTTGAGACGTTTATAGACTGTATGTAAAAGTCTGTCGTCCTTGACGTCTATAGGCTTCATCTTTATGGTCGAGTGTACAGTCCGGTTGTATTCATCCAGTAAGGAATCGATCATATCTATCCATTGATATGATCCTTTAGCCGTGAACCTCCTCCACATCATGTTCTTGAGAGTGCGATTAAATCGTTCCACGACACTAGCCTTGACGTTGCTGTATGTAGAATAGTGATTGATTCTCTTTCTCTTCATGAGTGTTTTGAATTCCGCGTTGTAAAACTCTGTCCCATTATCCGTTTGGAGATGACGAACGGGAGGTAAACCTTTGCCGGTCACCTTGTCGAGGAGGAGAGCCATTGCGGTGCTGACATTCTTACCCGTCTTAGTCTTGACAGGTGCGGCCCAAGCCCTCTTGGAATACACGTCGATGACGGTGAGAAGGTACTTGAACCCCTTATTCGATCGGGAGTAGGGTATCATCTCCACCAGATCAGCCTGAAGGAGTTCGTTCAAGCCTCGTACGCTAACATGTCTTCGGGGGAATCGTCGTCTTGCAGGACGATGAAGTTCGAGTGCAATCCCCCACTTGACGGTGGACATGATTATGATAAAATACCGATGAGATGAATGTCTTTATACGATAATTCCAGCCTCGCGTAGTTCCTCAATGATGGAAACGATCTCGTTCTGGTGAGCGGAATGACCGGCCTCTGTAGATGCTTGCAAGAGTCGTAATCGATCGACCAATTCGTTAGGATCGTCCCAATAGGTATAATCGATCCCTCGTCCTGTCTCCATCTTGTATAAACCGTCGCCCTCGAGCTCCTCCTCAAACATAGGTTTGATGATTAACGAATACTTTGATCCCGCGCGCATCTTGATACGGGCGTACGGCTCGTTTCTCAACCGATGCGCGTTTGTTTCTTCGAGCATAGATTTGTATACTTTCAGATCCTCCTTAGTATAATGCGCGGGTGCTCTTCTGAAGAGTAATTCTAATAGCCCTCGGGTATACGGTATCGTCATATTGTTGAGAAGTATCGTACCGTCACTCCCGTCGAATACGATACGGGTATCTCCGAGCTTGGTGGAGTTACCTTCATGGCGGACTCCATAGGTCTTATCGGAATGCGCGCGAGACGAATAAAGATAAGTATCCAATAGATGTCTGTTCTGCAATCTCTCAGGCGATACTTCTACCTCCTCAGGTTCGGGTTCAGCGAGCGCCTTCACCATCTTGCTTAGAGGATCCGTGATAGGTTTGAATGTTTCATTCACGACGTGCTCGGACTCGTGTCGGGCATCGCGTAGTTGCTTATACTTTCGTTTAATAATCTTACTCGCTTTTATGATATCCTCCGTGACCTTCGTCGACATGATGTAAGGTGCGAATGTCTCTTACGATGAAGAAACGGTTCATTATATCTAAACGTAAGTAAAACCTAATTCAACGTGTAAAATCTGAGTCGTTGTCAAGCGTTTTTCTAGCATGAAAGATATAGAGTCATCTTTGGACACCTCGAAAGGAGGATCGTCGATAATTTTAAGATTCAACAAGCAAATAACATCTTTCAAGTTCATGATCATCGTTGAAACGATCCCTGCCCTCTTGAACTTATAACCACGTTCACCCGTTAGAGCCAATTCGAAATGTCTCGTATCCTTCCTCGTAGGTTTTGAATCCAAGTAGATGTAGATGAAACCATGACTTACCGTAGAGTCTACATAAGCTTTAGGCACGGCGTCTGAAGGTAATGAAGGCGTACCTATGTTTCGTAAAACTAAGCCGCCCGCATCGTAAAGTCGATCGTTATCTACCCCCTTTACGGATAGTATACCTCTCGCTATCATATTGTTCAATTCGGTGTAAACGGTTCGTTGTATCGCGAAAGATTCCTCTAGGCTTAGCAACTTTGGACCTAAAGCGTCAAGCACCGTTTTATTTTCGTTGAGACGATCTTCATGATGACGAGCCAGTTTCCACACCTCCTCCATCCCTTGACGGCTACTCTTCTCAAAGTTGGCATATTTTATTCGATCGTTCTCCAAATTCTCGATCAACGATTCCATCTGTCCTTTGATGGCGTCCTTGGCAGTGTTGAGAGCGAGTATCTGCTCGTTACTATGTCTCGCATCCATCCTATCGACGTAAGACTTGTTACAGACATCCTTAGATGCGATGGGCGTCTCGACGTTGACGATCCTCTTCGATCTAGCGTCGAAATACCCTTGAGAGTTTAAAGTCAGATTTCCTTCCGTCTCAACGAGAGATCTATATTTGTAGAGACTATGACCGAATTTAGATATGGACGACATGATGTCTTATCGCCTACTGAATATGCGTTCATGTCAATCATGCAATATAAAGGTATCGAAACCGTAGCGATATCGCCCTTTATCAATCTCATGATCTTTACTCAACACAAGAAAATCGTACTTGTGTTTTTTCCAACACAGCGAGCACACTTCCTTAAATTTTTGGAATGTCATATCAGTGTTCACGTGATCGTCGTAAACGTGTCTCAGGTTCGTATCGTCCATCCTGAATAGGATGAGAAGATTGGCGTTATCTCTCAACATCTGTTTCGGGATGCGCGAGTACGTCTGGCAAAGATAGAAACAGTCTATAGCCTTATGTCTGCCCATACTGAAATAAGCCTGTATATTAAACTGTTTATCGCAAGCGACGTCGTCAAAAATGAATACAGAGTCGGGTTTGGCCTCGGACGGCGTGATAATTTCCGCGTTGTCAGAATAAGGGAAATAGCCCATGCCTTCGACGAGCGAGAGAATCTTCGATAAACGTTGATACTTGGGCTGGTATAACGATTTAGAGTAAACGTACACGTTCTTGAAGCGTAGACCGTTAGGTTCCTCCAACAGACTGATCATAGCGTTGGTTTTACCGCAATTCGAAGGTCCGCAGATGATGCAACGGATAGTATCAGGCAACAACGTGCCGTGTCTCTGAGGTAAAGCTCTACCTGCATCGTGATCGTTGTTGCGTACAGTTAAAGAGTCTGTCTGTTTCTCGAGCCGCATGTCGACTAGTTCATCTATATAATGCACGCACCTATATAAATAGGAATCAGTACGTGTCATGAGGCGAAGAAGAGGAGGGGGGTTGTTGGATAAGATAATCAATAATCTGCCGTTTGAGCTGCATATACCCGGATACCAGTATTGCGGGCCGGGAACAAAGTTGGATAAACGATTGAAACGAGGCGATCCCGGAATAAACGTGTTAGATCGATACTGTAAAGAACACGATATCAGCTACTCCAAGGTGAAAGATCTTGCAGGACGTCATACCGCAGATCGTGAACTTATCGAGAAATCGTGGAAAAGATTGCTCGCACCTGACTCGAAGTTGAACGAGAAAGCCGCCGCGTGGGCTGTCGTCAACGCGATGAAAGCTAAAGTCAAGATGGGTTCCGGTCTAAAGAAGAAAGCTCGACGTCGTCAACAGAGTGCTACTACTACTACTACTCGCCGTAAGAAGAAGGGTGGAATTCTACCTATACTACCTTTGATCGCAGCGCTTGGAGCCGTCGCCGGAGGAGCTGCGGGAATCACGAAGGCTGTACAAAGTGCGAAGGCGAATACGAAACAATTGAACGAGGCTCAGAGACATAATCGCACGCTCGAGGCTATCGCCATGGGGAAAGGGATGTATCTACAACCTTACCCGAAAAAAAAATGACTACCTAAACGTGCCCTTACTGAAACGGATCTGCGCAAGTACGCTAGCAAGTTAAAAATCCACTTTTTTAGGGGAGTATTTGCGAGGGA